>OX276404.1:29299006-29899006 GCA_946251805.1 Cybosia mesomella
CGATTGAGACGTCCGCGGTTCGAATTCTGGCCATTACACTACTGACGTGAACCCACTTCTAACACAAGCGATTTAGCTTAGCTGGAGGGGTTAGGGTGAATATTAGTAATTTCGGTTACTAATATTCTTTATATGCCGCGGTAGCCTAGTGGTATGGGTAATGGACTGCTGAGACGAGGTTTCGGGTTCGATCCCAGGTTTTACCATGGCACACACCAATGACTTTTCGATGCTTTTCGAAGTTATGTGTGTATTTATCGCAGGCTTAAAAGTGCCCGGTTAATGGCAATAGGCTCGCCACCTATTACATTGGGACCTAAACATAAACTGGTGAAATGTGGGTGCTAGCACCTCTTGCCTACCCCTTCGGGGATATAGGCGTGAGTTTATGTTATGTTATGTTATGTTAACCCTTATCGTGGCAAGATTGTTATTTTCAAAAAAAGAAAAAAAATGTATATAGGTAACTTCTTAGGGCTATAAAAACTATTAAAAAAATTAATAAAAAAATCATAATATGAAAATTTTGGAAAAATAAGATGTATATTATTCTATACATTGCTACACGTACAGTGACTATCGCATTTTTAGGAATGTTTATTATGCTATACATTGCTATGTTTAGGGAGAGTTGGAAAGTTACTGGTAGTTTTTAATATATACCAAAAGACTATTGTAAATAACATGATTTTAAATAAAAATAACTGTTTTGGTGGAAGCAAAAATGTTTAATAAAACTTGAACCATTCTTTTTACAAAATAATCGTAATTTTAATCATTCAGAAACCTTTTTGTTTGCGGTGGTACTCCAAAAGCAGTCTCGATTCTTTACATAACAAGATGAACCTTACATTTTGTGCACATCGTACTTGCCTGTCCAGCTTTGCTTTCTTTTCAGGCACCAAGGATAAAATGCGCCTAGCTCTTTCAGTCATAGCAGTCTAAAACCAAAGCAAAAGAAACATGCAAAAAACCATCACCATAGTAAAGCCAAACCATATTATATTATAGATAGGTAAATAATGTATATAATGTCATGCAGTAAACTGTTAGTTGATATAGTGGTTGTAGAAAACGACACACATAGTTACCTACACATAAAAATATAATAATATTTTTATGTGTAACTATGTGTTCCGACTATGTGTAACCGACCATACCCACAACAAATAGACTAGGTATAACCATTTATAGGGTACAACAGTGGTTGGGGTGTGTGTTGGGTAACCTCCTCGAGTGTCGCTCCGATTCCGATCCCGCTGCAGTCTGGGGGGAACGGAATCGGAGCGGCCGGTACACCCTGGGCGGCGGTCAATGGCTTCCCCTTCACCCCTTCATAGGGTTGGCATTGATCGTCGGCCAATACCCAACGTGGCGGGAACACATCGCTCTCCGTACTCCTCTGCTTTCAGAGGAGACAGGATGAGCGATGCTGTTAGTGGTTAGATGGCCCAGGGTCAGCCGGGGTGCGAGGGATATGCTCTATGGGTAACCTTACACCTCGGCGTCTGAAGACCCGAGACGGCGTGCGGTTTTAGTCGGTGCAAGCCCGACATAACCGCCCCCGCCGGCCAGCGGGGGGGTATCCGAAGGGATTTCCGCACGATAAAAAAAAAAAAAGGGTTAACAGTGGATACCCTGGGTATACCCCTAAATCCTTAGAAACAGGAACCTAATAATAAGAATACGACAGACATACTTGCAATTTAAATATTATGCATACATACTCGTACATACAATCACGCCTGTATCCCCGGAGGTTTAGGCAGAGGTGATTTAACACCCATATTTTACCAATCCTTGTAATAGGTCCCACGTAATAGGGGGTGAGCCTATTGCCGTGTTCCGGGCACTATTGTTAACTCGAGCCATGCATTTGAGTCTGAGCTGTATATATATATCTAGCTGATGTTAAATATATAGTAAAGTCCAAAATAATATTGGTCTCGCGAAGTTAGCAATGTATATTATTCTATACAACACCAACGAAAGGTAAATTACTGTAACTGCGGCATTGTATAGTATAATATACGTTAGTAAAAAACATGACAAAAACATGCTAATTCTCAAAGCGACAACAGCATATTATAAAAAATGTGTAAGAGCAAACATTTAGGCATGTGCATTTTATAATAAACATACATATTTAGGGGTACAAACATAAAAATAAAATAAAACTTACCTTAGATAAACTTGAGCGACGCATCTTGACGGTTATTTTTCACAACTGATTCTAAACGTAGTGCTTATATTCTCTTTGACTGATTCAAAATTATGACAGATAAAGTAATATTTTTATTTTTGACGTATAAATAAACGTCTAGAAATGTCATGTGCTTAATGAAACTAGGTTAAAATGATTTTATAGTGATCGTATATTTTTGTAAAGTTATATGTATGGTATACTATACAAAATGAACATAAGGGTTAATATTCTTTAAAAAAATGTATGTGTGTAAAAAATGTAATAGTTAGTAAGTAGTATATTATTGGGCATTCTGCCCCACCTGTCGCTCGGCGATCACAGCTCGCCTCGCTCCAAACGTTGGGACAGAATACCCAATAATACACAATCGATATGTCGGTCAACGAACAATGCTCAATGATTGATTATGATGAATTTCAGATTATAAATATTCAAATTATCTAAGCTACTGGTCATTATAAATCAAGCAGTATCGCGAATCGATCATGAAATTTGTCAAACAACCACAATCATTACATGTTAATACAATCTGTGACGATTTGCCTAAGAATAGGTTTCGCCATGGAGAATTATCACCGAACACAGTACGTTGTATCATTTTTGGTCCATCAAATTGTGGAAAAACCAATTTACTAATTGGTCTTCTCTTGCACGAAAATGGCTTGACATTTCAAAATGTTTACGTATATGCGAAAACTTTGCATCAGCCAAAATACATATTTTTTGAAAAAGTTTTACAACATGTACCTGGTGTTTCCCTCCAAAAATATCATGCTAATGACGAGGTTCTAAAAGTTTCAGATGCGAAACCTAAGTCTGTGATTATTTTTGATGATGTTGCTTGTGAAAATCAAAGTAACATGCGTGATTATTTTGCAATGGGAAGACATAAATTTATCGATAGTTTTTATTTAAACCAAACATATAGCAGAATACCGAAACAACTAGTAAGAGATAACGCTAATTTAATAGTACTTTTTAAGCAAGATGAAATCAATTTGAAACATGTTTACGAAGAACATGTCAACATTGATGTGACATGGCTTGAATTTCGTGAAATGTGTTCTCAAATATGGAGAGAACCCTATGACTATGTTGTAATTAATAAAGATTGCTCTAAAAATAATGGTTGCTATAGAAATAAGTTTGACACTTTTGTAGTGTTTGATTAAACTCTCATATTCAAGTGCATTACTCCCTCTTTATTATTATTCTTTGGTTAACTCTTAATCGATCACGATCTATAATGGAAAAATCATTAAAAAGACACATTGTTGATGCTGTAGAGACTGTAAAGAAAAAAGTACGAAAAATGAAGAACAATGAATTCAATAATAAACAGACACTGGAAACAGTTTTTAGACCGGTAACAGAACCTCTGAACTTTATAGCTAATAGCACTGTGTCAACAGGTTCTCTGCAACCTACAAAAGACGAAGAAACCGACTTTTCATTTATTAAACAAACTAAGCATAAAGAGGAACTTGAAGATTCTCATAGTAAAAGAAATAATGTTAGTAACAATGATATTGAGGATACATTTGACATCAGTGATTCATCATTTCAATCATTAGATGACAGCATTCAGGATCGTAATACATCATCCTGGACTGTTTCTTCAGAAACGAAGAATGATATTCCATTCGGCGTTCGGGTAGAACAAGGCAAATTGATGTTAGGTTCTGTTCGTATAACAATCAATGATGAATTTGTCTGTGTTGGTGAACGTAGATATCGAAATACACCAGGCTTGCAACAGTTGCTGCTTGAAAAAGATGTTGATCTAGATTTGGTAACGGATATTGATAAACAACATTATAAAATGATGTTAATGTATACAAATGCACATCGTCGAGATTTTAACCCAAGTAAACCAATAAAAAGCAATAAAGGTCAAAAGTATTTGCAGATCATCAAACCTCTTTTTAAAATAGATAAAGTTCAAAACAAACAATCAAAAGGAGCAGGAATACCAGTAACAAAAAAGTGGAAGAAAGACATAGACTTTGTATATTGGGATGATCCAAATGAGCTGGTAGATAGATTAAAGTTATTAATCGCATCTCGTGATGCTGGTAACACTGGACTAGATAATGAAATTATATCTATCATAGAAGAATTACGTGAAAATAGGATTATTCAGTAATAAATATATTTCACGAAACGTATTAGTTTCATTTTACTGTCAACCTTTATATCTTATACACACGAAAATGAATATAGATAAATTCGGTCACTCAATTCACAAGAAAATGCGTTTGTCAGAATTGTTTGATATTTATAATAATGCATTGTTAAAAGATGATAATGGAGATTTGGATTTGAAAACATCACGACTAAAAGGAATTAAACCCCCTCTGGAGGCAAATGATGCTGTAAATAAAGAATATGTAGATGAATTAAGAACCGCATTATTAAAAGAGTTACAAAATGTGATGGGTACTATGTATTCTAAAATCCTAAACGATGTTCAAAACACTGTTGTGATAGCTTTAAAACAATGTTATCTGAAGCATTGATTCATTTCGAAGGAAAGTTTTATACTAAAACAGCAGTAGATAAATTACTTGAAACATATTCTAATTCACTATTACAGCAACGGCTTGAAAAATAGTCGCAATGACAAAACAGCATATTGTTAATGAAATACATAAAGCTGCACGAAAAAATTTTCTTCGGCGTTCTGTGATTTTAAAAGGAATCGATGACTTATGGCAAGCTGATCTAATCGATATGCAAAACATTAAAAAGTTTAATAAAGGTTACAGTTACATTTTGGTGGTTATCGATTGCTTTTCAAAGTATGCTTGGACAAAACCATTAACATCTATAAATAAACAAGATGTCACTCATGCATTTGAACAAATAATGGCTATAAGTGGTCGGAGACCAGTTCATCTACAGACTGATTCGGGTACGGAGTTTTTTAATACAGTTTTTCAAAAACTTATGAAGAAGTGTAATATTAACCACTACTCAACATTTTCAACCAAGAAAGCATCGATTGTGGAGCGCCTGATAAAAACTTTAAAAAATAAATTGTATAAGTATTTTAGTCTAAATGGAAATTATAAGTGGCTAGGTCCTGGGTTAGAACTTACATTGAGTACATATAATAACACAAAACATCGCACTATTCAATTTAAGCCCATAGATGTAAGTAAATCGAATGAGTCAATAATAAAAAGTAATATTGAAATGGTATTATTTATATCGCCACGATGGCGAAACAACGCTGAGAATTTTTACCTCACATCTGTTAACAATACAAATACCATTCATACAACATAAAAAATTATTCGTCTTCACGACGTATTTGAAATAAAGGAATATTGACACGTGTTAATTATTGCAAAATGAACTCTATGGACGTCTAAATTATCTCATTGGTTAATGCGTATTAAAATAATTTATAAAGGGTTTAAGAACCAAATAAGATGTAATTTGATTTCTTTGTCAAGCTTTGATACGAGACTGTTGGTTAGTAAACGGACGCGTTTACCAAATTTTGCACGATTGAATGTCGCTATGCTTTGAATGACAATGAGTGTATATTACCTAGATTGGGAGTTAAATATTAAACGTAGCATGTTGCATGGAATGCTAGTAATTTAAGGTTAATGGTGTGTATATAATTAAAATATGCTTAATTTGAACTAGTTGAGATGTTTGGTTTAAAATGATATTGGCATGCTATTTTAAGTACAAGAAAGGTCTAATGCGTAGGTCATTTCTCAAAAAAAATACTACCTGATACCCAAGCGACGAGGAGGCGTGTGACGTCACAAGGAATCATCAAGCGGGGAGTCAGTGGAATATAAAAACTGATTTCGAACGGGGACATGATATAGTTTTCATTGTAGCTGGTTGAAGTGCACACGCTCCGTTAAAATAGTTGGTAATTTCGTTGGCTGTGTTATGCTAATATAATTGGTGATTCTTTTGACGAGTTGTGCATACTAGACAGTGACAAATGATAACGCTCTTTGGATTGAATATCTAAAGATTCCTATATTTTATAAATACCTTTCTCTATATAAACCCAATCTCCTGAAATGTGGCAAAAAAAGAACTTTTAGGTAACAAGCCTTAAATTCTGGGATTGAGTCTGATTTCGGAAGCGTTTCAAACACCTATTTCCTATAATCTAGGATCCGTGGAATAGTTTTAGGGGTTTTCGCAAGCTATTCCATTCCTTTTCCTTAGTTTAGTTCGCATTGTTATTCCCCTACACACAATTCGCACACAAACACACATATCAAATCAAACACACCTGCTGTCTTTGGTACGGGATAGTAGACCGAGGTAAACACTAGCCATTTGAGTCTAGAATTATTTAGGTTAATCAGTCGAGGCGGATTAATAGGACTCGTAGGTAACATCATACTAAATACGTTTATTAAAGTGATAACTAATCGAAGTGAAGTGTTACGTAAATTATATCGCGTTAAGTCTTTGTTTACAAGATAATTATCATAAATAACTTAATCAATCCAACAGCAAATCCATTGTGTTTTAATTAAAGTAACCGTGAATTTTATTGTAAAGTTGTGGATAAATACGTTATTCAATAATTAAAAATAGATATATCGAAAATAGTTCCAGAACATTGTCTGAATAAATCGTGATAGTTTGTTATATAACTTTAAATATATTACTAAATAATATAATTGAAGGTTTCTGGTAAATTTCTACTATTTTATAGTATATTGGTTTGAATAGCAACATAAAGAACTGTGGTCTGAATTTATATAAAATTACGTTTGGAAGTGATTTAAATGATTACGTGGAATATCATTATCATTATAACATTTTATCTAGGCACTGTAATCAAACAATTAAGTGCATTATAACATGGCTGAATACATCATTCGAGAATTAAAGCAAGTATAAATAATTATTCCGTTATCAGTTATAGAACATTGATTTGAGTGGGCAGAAGTTGACGAGTAATATATTAGAGTAAATTATCTATGTGGCAGATTATTCATCTAACATTTGCAATATATCGAGTAACACATGGAAATAGTATCAGTAATTCAAAGAGATGGTCGTTGGTGACCTCATTTAATATTCGACTTGTAAAGTGCAAAGAACACATAAGAGACGGCGTGTGGTTTTAGTAGGTTCATTCAGAGACATCTGAAATATCATTATTTGCACACAGTTTTCTAACGAGAGGGAGTATTTTAGTCGAATACAGCAATAAATAAATATATGTGTTACAATCAGCTCACTTAATAGATAATTTAAATACAATTTTAGCTCCTGGAACCATTTGGGTTTTCAGTTTGAGCAAGTTATCAGTGTGTAGCATTTCTGGGGTCTGCCTGAAATCCATAAATTATATTTACAAGCTAAAACAGATGAACTCATGTTAAATCAGTATTTATACCAGTCTCAAACGAAACCTACATTGGAATGCAGGCAAACCTAGATATGTGAGGCGATTTACGACGGGTCGGTTGAACTTGTAATGGTATTAATTAGTGAATACTAATATAAAAAAAGAGAAGAATACTATTATACGTTTAGCGTTAGTGGAGGTACTGATAACAGAATTAAATTACTCTTGAGAGAGAGGAGGAGAAAATATGTTGATTTAATATCAACCACCAAAAAAATATATATGAGCTCACGACAAAACATATGAAATATAAAAAAATACAGGCCATTATCATATAATCTGGATCCAGAAAACCTCAGTTACCTGGTAGATACAATCTACGACCGTAAATGATAACTTGACATTTAAATCAATATCGTATATAGAAACTAGATTTTAAGCAGATAGAGTTCATTTTATTTCAACAAAACTCAAAAGATTAGAACATTAGTTAATATATAATATAAACCGAAGGTTAAATTAATTCAGTGAGGAGAATAATCACGGCGTACGTTATCTAAAATAAATCGGTTAGGAATTTATTTTCACAGTTTAGTTTTATGTTTAGTTAGGTTTAGACGATCATAGCCAAGCTAGTGACGAAGATAGCCTTAAGGGCCATTTCCCGTTACAATATCAACAATGCTAATAATAATGTATCCACTCAATGTAAACCTAGGTTTAAAATTGGCGATAAAGTGCGTATTAGTAAATATAAACATATTTTTGAGAAAGGTTATACCCCTAATTGGTCTACTGAAATATTTACAGTAAAAATAGTTAAAAATACCATGCCAATAACATATCATTTAGAAGATCAACGAAAGCAAAAAATATTAGGAACCTTTTACGAACAAGAACTTCAAAAATCTTACTATCCAGGCATTTATTTGATAGAACAGGTTTTAAAAAGAAAAGGAAATAAATTGTTTGTGAAATGGTTGGGGTTAAGTAATAATGAAAATAGTTGGATTGACAAATCAGCAATAGTTAATTAAGGATATCATTATATAATCGTTATTATAGTTAATATGTTTTTCATTATTCTTAAAACTATGCAAGGTGATGGACTAGTTAATAGTATAATTGATAATTTGCCGTTTGAAGTTCACTTACCTGGTATTATAATTATTGTGGACCAGGAACAAAACTTCAAAAACGATTATTACGAGGTGATCGAGGTATAAATAAACTGGACGAAGCTTGTATGCACCACGATATTGCATACGCAAATCATACAGATCTATTTAATCGTCACAAAGCAGACTTACAACTATTGAACATGGCTAAACAGAGACTTAAATCAAAAGATGCAGGGAAAGGTGAAAAACTTAGTTCTTGGTTAGTCAGCAAAGTTATGAAAACCAAACTTAAAACTGGTGCTGGAATTAAGACCTTTAATAAATTTGTGTCAAAAATAAGATCTAAAGTGCATAAACTAAAACACCTGGATAGTAAGACTTTAATAAATGCTGCTTACTTAGCTGCGAAAAGAATATTTCCATGTATTCCGAAAATTCGAGTTCCTCGAGTTATACCCATACCAAAGACTGGAGGAGTTTTGCCCCTAATTCCAATTTTTGCTGGTTTATTGGCTTTAGGAACTTTAGCAGGTGGTGCAGCTGGTATTGCTAAACCCGTTAACGATTACAAGGCAGGTCAAAAAAAATTACATGAAACGAAAGACATAATAAGACTATGGAAGCTATTGCGTTAGGCAAAGGCTTATACATTAAACCTCATAAAAATGGAAAAGGGTTGTTTATCAAATCTCAAAAAAACTAAATAATAAGCTACCCAATGGTCCCTTGACTAATATAGATATTCAAAATCATGCACTCGATATCCCACACTTTCGAGGATATTTTTTCAGTTATATAAGGAATATTCCATTAATTCATTTCTGTAACTAATTCATGTTTTTTATTAATAAATACCATATTTACCGTTGTGCTTTTGTTTGTTTTACCAAACATCAAACATTGTCTTTTGGTTCTGATTGCTAATGCGATGAATTAACACACTAAGCGCAAAGTCTGTATGTCAGACGACTGTGCTACTAGTTGTGGGCGCGCAAACGCAAACATCAAACAATGTCTTATGGTTTTGATTGCTAATGCGATGAATTAACACACTAAGCGCAAAGTCTGCATGTCAGACGACTGTGCTACTAGTTGTGGGCGCGCAAAAGCAAACATCAAACAATGTCTTATGGTTTTGATTGCTAATGCGATGAATTAACACACTAAGCGCAAAGTCTGCATGTCAGACGACTGTGCTACTAGTTGTGGGCGCGCAAAAGCAAACTACAAACATTGCCTTTGGTTCTGATTGCTAATGCGATGAATTAACACACTAAGCGCAGTCTGTATGTCAGACGACTGTGCTACTAGTTGTGGGCGCGCAAAAGCAAACTACAAACATTGCCTTTGTTTCTGATTACATCAATCAAACATTATTCGTTGAGGATAGTAAAAACTAAATCTTCGTATTCGATTGTGTATTATTGGGTATTCTGTCTCACCGTTTGGAGCGAGGCGAGCTGTGATCGCCGAGCGACAGGTGGGGCAGAATGCCCAATAATATACTACTTTAGTACTAACTGAATCTTTAGTATTTTTCATATTTAGTAGGTTATACAAATATTATTTTTTTGATTATTTACATGCATGTATATTATAACATTCTGAAATATGTCGGATTAAATGCAATATACTTCATTCAATGTTCTGTATATGAGCATATCACAACATATATATTTACATTTGCACTCAATCAGCGGTGCAATGCTGCCGATTCCCGAGTCGAGTAATAATAAGCTTATCAGATTTATATAGCAAGGTGGTTGACAGAAATGAGAAGACCAGAAACCTTGTTATGGAAGGCACCAGGACTATGAAAGAAACTGGCAGATCTATAGCCAAAAGCTTACGAAAGAAGTCTGAAGAATAATATAATATTGGGTATATTATTTTTTAAAATGTTTTTCAAGAGTGGAAATTGTCAAAATTCAAAAAAATAAGTAGAAAAACACAAGAGAAAAAGGTTCCCAACGTTGCCGCTTAGTATATTGGCAAGACGGCCTCCGTGGCGTAGCGGTAGTGCATTCAACTGCTACGACAGGGGGCGCAGGTTCGATTCCCACTCTCTGCATATATTTGTATGCATAAATATGTCTGTTTGCATTGGTCTAGGTGTTTCTATGTATAATATGTATGTATCTACAAAAAAAAACTATATAAGTATATTTATCCGCAGTCTGGAACCCATAACACAAGCTAGTTAAACTATGCTTACTTTGGGTCTAGAAAGCACTGTGTAGAATGTCGTAGAATATTATTATTTAAATGCTATTAAATATTATTTCCTTAATTAAACTTATTTTTTTTTTTTTAATTTTATTTTTAAATATATTCTATTTATCTAAAAAAACAAATATATTTAAAAATATAAAAAATAGTAGCCCACCAGCATCGGGTACAGAGACCAAGCTACCGGTGGTTAGGGCTCCAGATAGAGAAATCTCCTAAAACAATACGTGCCGTGTCGAGGAGCAATGCCTTCTGCATCGAGCCCTTGACCCAACTGCCTAACGCGAGCCTCTTGAGATGTTGATCGAGGCTCTTGGCAATCAGTCCGTGAACCGATACAACTATCGGAACAATAATTGCCGAATCCACACTCCACATGTCGACAATCTCGTGAGCCAAATCCAAATATTCTATTTGTTTTTCTTTTTCGGCTTTTCCAAGATTCTCGTCATGTGGAATGGTGATAACGATAATTTTTGCGCGGCGCTCTGATCGATCTATCGACACTATATCTGGTTTTTTAGCTACAATAGTCCTGTCAGTGATGATAGATCGATCCCAGTACAACGTGATGTGCCCATTTTCGAGAACTGCATCGAGCACATACCTATAGTACGGTACCTCTGATTCCACAAGGTTGTACTTTAGAGTGAGCTGTTGATGAACAATCCTGGCTACTTGGTTATGTCTATGCAAATACTTGCCGTTGGCAAGACGAAAACAACCAGAAATTTTATGACCAAGGGATTCTCCGGGACGGTGGCACGCCCGACATATGTCAACCGTACCATCCTTTAGAATATACCGCCGATAGTTATTCGTCATCACAACAAAAACAAAACCTTTGGTTTCAAATAGGTCACCGAAGCGTAGCCAAGACAGTTG
The DNA here is from genome assembly GCA_946251805.1 of Cybosia mesomella. Classification (NCBI taxonomy): domain Eukaryota; kingdom Metazoa; phylum Arthropoda; class Insecta; order Lepidoptera; family Erebidae; genus Cybosia; species Cybosia mesomella. The sequence goes on from OX276404.1 coordinate 29,310,795, forward strand.
AGAAAATATGAATGTCAATTCACTTTTGCCTACCTTTTCGGTGATATACATGTGTATTGTATATCATAAAACTAATAACGAAAGAACTATATTTTTTCAATATCGTTCTCAATAACATGAACTGTCATGAAACCGTAAAACGTCTTCAAAAAAACTAAGTAAACAAAAACAGTTAACGATCACTAACTTACAAACCGTGTAAGTGAAAAAATAATAAGGGATTGTTCCGAAGAATTCACGGCGCTCCACCCACCCTCCGACACAGCCTTCGACACACAAACCTTCGTCAATGAAACGTTTACGCCACCTTTTACGACTGACACTGAGTAAATTTTAGTGTTAGAAGGCCGAGAAAATATATACAGGTGCTCAAAAAATATATTTAGTTACTGCTTGCTCGGGTAGTTTTAACAAAGTGCCTCTGAAGATTGATAAATAATAATAAATAAAAATTGTAGGACAAATTACACAACGCCGTCTAGACCCAAACTACGCAGAGCTTGTCATATGCGGATAAACATACTTAAATACTTTTTTTTGTAAATAATTATATATTATATATAGAAACACCCAGACCAATGCAAACATACATATTTGCAATGAGCGGGAATCGAACCCGCGAGCTCTGGCTTAGCTGTCGAACGCACTACTGTTACGCCACAGAAGTCGAGACGGTGATATGATAACAGTTTCATTAAGATCGCCCTAAAATTAGATAATTGAATTTTTGTTATTTGATTAAGCTTCCTGCCACAATTTAAGTCTACTTTTTGTGAAGTAGGCAACATTGATTACACGAAAATGTTATTGGATTTGGATAAAAAGTCTTAAAGCGATTGATTATTTCGCTTTGTTGTTACTGAATTTTAGATCATATAATTGTCGTAGGTTCGTTAGGTCGTTAGGTATGAAAAGCACTTTATTCCGCGCACCCTCAGGCTGTGGAATGATCTGATGCTGTGGTTTTCCCAAGCAACTACAATATGGGGTTCTTCAAGAAGGGCATTAGAAGGTTTTTACAGGGTCGGCAGCGCGAGTGTGACGCCCCTGGTGTTGCGCACATCCATATGCCACGGTAACCGCTTCCCATCAGGTGGGCCGTGAGCTTGTCAGCCACCTGAATGGTATAAAAAAGAAAAACAAAATGTTAACCGAGAATTGTCAGATAATTAATGTAATGTAGATTGGTGTACAGGGCCTACATCTTTGGACACCAAGTCAACTTCATCTGCTTGTCGGTGCACCTACGTAACGACGAACAGTTTTCGTCTCAGGGTTGGAAGGTCAAACAGCAGTCTCCGACATACCAATCAAAATCAATTAACGAACCCTGGGCTCCAAAGTGCAAACTTTATATGATATGATAGTGAATGTAATAGATAAACTTCTGCAAAATACTGTATCTCGTCATCACCATATCAGCCGTAGGAAGTCCACTGCTGAACATAGGCCTCCTCCATCGACTTCCATTTCGACCGGTCTGTAGCGGCCTGCATCCACCGAGTTCCTGCGTCCTTTGCTAGGTCGTCTGTCCACCTGTTACAATAATTCTGAATGATAATGTCGGAAGTTTACGCGAATGTCAAGTATTTTTAACGGAGTCTCCCCGTGACCATGGCTGCTGAAAAGCAACCGAAACGTCGGGATCAATGTAAAATATAAAATAACATCAAGTAAATCGCGATAGAAGCCGTTAAAAATAGTTTTATTTCAATAATAGTGTATCTAAATGATGATTTTAACAATGGGTTAGAAAGTAGAAACTAAGTTATTACCAAGTAAATATCGGCAAAATGGAAACAATAGAAGCGAAATGATCAAATAAACTTTACAGTTATTTTATTTTTACGTAACACTATAAATTTCATGAATCGTCAGATATCTTATCTTTGAATATATTATTAGACACTTGTATTTTTCGACTTCTTAAATTTCCTTCACATATTTTCCTATACTATGATTATTTACTTTACTATAACGGCCTCTGTGGCGGAGCGGTAGTGCATTCGACTGCTACCACAGGGGGCGCGGGTTCGAATCCCACTCGGTGCAAATATCGAATTCTTTCTTTTCTTATTCTTATTCGAATCCCGCGACCTTGACTAGATCGTCGGTCCACCTTGTAGAGGGCCTGCCCACGGAACGTCGTCCGGTACGCGGTCGCCATTCGAGAACCTTTCCGCTCCAGCGGTCATCGGTTCTCCGCGCTATGTGACCCGCCCACTGCCACTTCAACGATGCAATCCTTCGAGCGATGTCGGTCGTTTTAGTTCTCCTGCGGATCTCATCATTTCTGATTCGATCGCGCAGGGAAATACCGAGCATCGCTCTCTCCATTGCTCGCTGGGTGACCTTGAGCCTTCTTATGAGACCCATAGTACGGGACCACGTCTCGCTTCCATATGTCATAACTGGCAACATACACTGGTCAAAGACTTTCGTCTTGAGACATTGAGGTATTTCGGACGCGAATATATGCCGGAGCTTCCCGAACGCTGCCCATCCGTGCTGGATGCGACGAGAGATCTCTTTCTCGAAGTTGAACTCACCTAAGTGGATCGTCTGTCCTAGATAAACATAGTGGTCAACAGCTTCGAGTGTAATGTTCCCAACATTAACTGGAGCAGGTGCAACATGGGCATTGGACATGATTTTCGTCTTATCCATGTTCATCCTAAGACCCACTCTTTGAGAAGCATTACTAAGATCTTCGAGCATTGTGTTCAGGTCTTCCAAGGTCTCAGCCATAAGAACTACATCATCGGCAAACCGTTGGTGTGTTAGGAACTTGCTATTGATGTTGATGCCGCATCCTTTCCAGTCCAGAAGCTTAAAAATATCCTCCAACGCAGCTGTGAACAGTTTCGGAGAGATGACGTCTCCCTGTCTCACACCTCGCTGTAGTTGGATAGGATTAGAGCTCTGGTTCTGTAATCGGACTGACATGGTGGCGTTTTGGTATCAGCACCTCGATGTACCTGTAGTCTATTTGGCACCTCTGGAGAAACTGCAGCACCGCCCAGGTCTCAATCGAATCGAAGGCTTTCTCATAGTCCACGAACGCCAAGCAAAGTGGCAAGTTGTACTCTTCGGTCTTCTGTATAACTTGCCGCAGCGTACGAATGTGGTCTATGGTACTATAGCCTTTCCGGAACCCGGCTTGTTCGGGTGGTTGGAAGTCGTCAAACCTGCGAGCGAGACGATTCGTAATGACTCTCGAAAACAACTTATAGATATGGCTCAGAAGCGAGATGGGTCTGTAGTTTTTCAAGAGAGTCTTATCACCCTTCTTGAAAAACAGCATCACTTCGCTTCTGCCCCATACCTTTGGCGTTTTGCCGTCGAGGATGACTGAATTGAAAAGCTTCTGGAGGACCTTAAGTATCGGCTTTCCGCCCGCTCTCAGAAGCTCTGTTGTGATTCCGTCATCACCCGCCACCTTGTTGGTTTTAAGCTGCTTGAGAACCTTTCTAATCTCGTACAGGCTGACGTCCGGGATATCTTCTGTATAGTGTCGGGTAAGCTTGGCTCTCAGGTCTGTAGCCTTGCTTACATCAGGTGTTTGCGTGGAATATAACTGTCCATAGAAACTCTCAATCTCCTTCAGGATTTCAGGTGTTGACGAAATGATGCTACCTTCCTCAGTTTCAGCCTCGTCAATTGACTTTGCCCGATAGACAGATCTCTCGCGAACACTTTAGAGCCTTTGTGCCGCTCAATGGCCTCTTTAATACGCTCGGTATTAAATTGGCGAAGGTCGCTTGTCAAAAACTTAGATATCTGTCTATTGAGCTGTCGATAACGAAGGGCATCCGCTGAGTTCTGTAGCTTCATTTCGCGTCTCTGATCCATGAGTAGGAGAGTCTGGCTGGAGAGTTTCTTTAATTTGGGACGGTGGGTTTTATAGTACTTAGACCCAACCGGGCGGACAGTATCCACCACCATGTTGTATAGATCGTCCACATCTATGCTGTTCTCAAGGGCTTCGAAGCGGTTTTGGAGCTCGAGCTGAAAGCACTCGGGGTTTTGGATATGAACCGGTAATGGTCGGAGCGTGGATTTTATCAGTCGCGATCTTTCAAGCTTGACGTTGATATTCAATGTGCCTCTGACCATGCGGTGATCGCTCCCTGTCTTAACAGCGTTGATCACACTGACATCATTGAACATGTGCTTCTTCGTCGACATGATAAAATCGATCTCGTTATTGACTTTACCGTCCGGACTAATCCAGGTCCATTTGCGGCTTACGGGCTTCTTAAAGAAGGAGTTCATCATGTAGAGGCTCTCCCTCTCCATGAAGTCTGCCAGCATCTGGCCCCTTTCGTTCCGTTGCCCAAATCCAAATTGCCCCACTCTCAACTCATCACCGCAACGTTGCCCCAACTTTGCATTGAAATCCCCCATCACAACCGTGTAGTGGGTTTTATGGCTATGCATGGCTTTAGAGATCTTCTCATACATGGCCTCCACTTCGACATCATCGTGTGTCGAGGTCGGAGCGTAAACCTGGATGACATTCAGCGAATATCGTTTCGATATTCTGAGTATCAGGTACGCTACCCTGCTCGACACACTCCCGATGGTAACCACGTTGTTAACGAGGGATTTGTGGACGATGAACCCGACACCACCTAGGGACTGTTGGTCGCCCGGTGGTATAGTAAGTTGCCGGATTGCAGGATTATCGAGTCCTCACCCTCTCTTCGGACTTCAGATAATCCAATGACATCCCAGTGTAACTTACTAACTGCCTCTTCCAACTCTACGAGCTTCGCGTCGAGCCTCAGTGTGCGTGTGTTGTAGGTTGCCAGATCGAGTCGTCGGTGTTGGTAGCCGGATCTTACCCGGGGATTCTTAACACCCCCTGCCCCGCCGTTGCCATAGCCGCTACCGTAGCTAGGAATAGCGGGACTGCCGGGGACTGGGGGCCGATTTATTGGGTGTGTAGCCATTTGGGGGGGGGGGGGTTTGCCATAATCGCCACGCTTAGCAGGCAGTATGGCCTGGTGTTTCAGGAGGCGCTGCTGCCCGTCTCCTGATAGCGATTTCCCTTAGTCGACTTTTACGACACCCACGGGAAGAGAGGGGGTAGTGCTATTCTTTTAATGTGCCGGCACTACACGGCATGTATGTATTTACAAAAAGAAAAATGTATATATGTATGTTTATTCGCATTCTGCAACCCATAACACAAGCTAGTTAAACTATGCTTACTTTGGCTCTAGAAAGCAATGTGTAGAATGTCATAGAATATTAATTAATTATTTATTATTATGAATATTGAATTCGTAAAATAAGAATGAAATCAATGTACGTATGGATTTATTTTCAAATATTTAATATACTGTATATTAAATATTTGAAAATAAATCCATAAATTATTTATCAGTAAAATTGGTACTTATATTTTAAGGACTCATTCACTTGAACGAAAACCGAATATCTATTACTAAAGCTGTGATTACATTAATTAATATTCGATCTATTAACTGTTTGTAAACACAACGTAACCAATGAATCCCGATTTGCAATTATTAGGTTCATGCTGAATTCTAATCAGTATTTAACACAACCGATGTAAACAATTCAGTTCAGTCTGTGAGGGCTATAAATATTTGTGTTATACTCAAATTAATTAATCAGCTAAAATTGGGTACACTTAGCGAAACTGACAATTGGATATTCATCCGGTATGATTGAGTACAATGCAATCATGCAGATATTTGAACTATTTGCAGTTGTATGACAATTATTGAATCATATATACACATGTATAATGCACATGACGCGATTACACGTGCTATTTAGATGAAACATTAATACTAACAGATCATTCGATGCCTACTAATGAATTAGTTTGTATAGTTGTAGCTTGTCGTACATTACTTTGACCAATATTAAATTGAGCTTATTATGCTAATCTATAAATATTATAACTAGGTATAGATGGCCCAGGGTCAGTAGGGGTGGGTGGGAAATGCCTTATTGGCTACCTTACACCCCGGCGTCTGAAGACCCGAGACGGCGTGCGGTTTTAGTCGGTTAAGGCCGACATAACCACCCACGCCGGCCGACGGGGGGGTATCCCAAGGGATACCCGTACGAAAAAATAACAAAAAAAAGGTATTATATTGAACAAGTGGATTTAGCGGGAAACTGAAGGGCACAGCTCTCGCTCTGGCGCGGCTGCTGCCCAACATGAGGGCGCCCGATGACTCCTGCAGGAGACTCTACGCGGGGATCGTGCGGTCCATGACCCTGTATGGGTGCCCAATATGGGCGGAGGCCCTGAAGGCTGGAAGTGTGCGGATGCTGCGCGCTCTGCAGCGGGTGATGGCCATCAGGGTCATCCGCGGGTACCGCACGATCTCCTTCGAGGCGGCGATTCTCCTTGCCGGAACTCCACCATGGGACCTGGAGGCGAGAGCCCCTTCGCAACTGTACCTGTGGCGAAAGGAGGCGCGGGAGCAGGGACGGAACCCCGAGCCTCGAGAAATCGAGACCGTGCAGTCCCAGCTCCGCCAGGCCATCCTGGTGCAATAGCGGCGGTAAGGCCCATCATGGAGGATTGGCTAGAGAGATGGAAGCCTCTCGTACCGACTGACGCAGGTGGTCTCAGGGAAGGGGTGCTTCGGGGACCACCTGCATCGGATCAGGAAGGAGCCAACGCCTGAGTGTCATCACTGCGACGCTAGCGAGGACTCAGGGCTGCACACGCTGGCGGACTGCCCGGCGTGGGAGGCGCCGAGGCGAGACCTCGTGGCAGCCATCGGGGTGGGAGTCCTCTTGCTCGGCAGCATAATTGCGGCAATGGTGCGGAGTGCGAGCGCGTGGGCCACCGCCACCTCCTTCTGCGAGCATGTAATGCTCGCGATGGAGATGGCGGAGCGCACCCGGGAGAGGTTCAGAACTCTCCCGGCCCGTCAAGCCCGCAATATGCTCGCCGCGCGTCGCAGGTGACTCAGGCGCCGGAGGTCGCTTAACGACCTCCGTCCTCCATGAGCGCAGGCCTTGGGGGTGGGAGGCGAGGCCGCCTGTCACCCCAGCAGAAGCAGGCTGGGACGGTGGGGTGACTAGCGCCCCTCCCCTAAACCGGGGCAAGACGGGGACACCGTGGTTTCCAAACCCGAGGGGGCCATCTCGAAACCGGAGATGGCCCAGGGTCAGTCGGGGTGCGAGGGATATCCTCTATGGGCAACCTTACACCCCGGCGTCTGAAGACCCGAGACGGCGTGCGGTTTTAGTCAGTTCAAGCCCGACATAACCGCCCCCGCTGGCCGGCGGGGGGGGTATCCGAAGGGATTTCCGCACGAAAAAAAAAAGGGTATCCAAGGGGATTTCCGCACGAAAAAAAGAAAAAAAAGAGGTTATTATATTGAACAAGTCGATTTAGCAACTAAATCAAAGGAACTAAATACAAAACATAAACATATAATCAAGATATTAGAACGATTATTTATAACAGACATGTATATAATATAATATTTTATTTATAATTATATAATATATTTACAAATAAATCTTCTTTTGAATTTTCAAATACAAATCCTTTTATTCTTACAACTAAATGAACAATGAACTTTGTCAAACAATACCTTGAAAATCGATAATTAAAAACCCCTTTTAAAAAACGAAATTTAATACTTCCAATTCTGTGTCAATCACTGATTTCACAACAACGTCGGGAGCTGATGTGGCATCCCATTTATCATCGTCATTGCAAGGGTTGCTTGCAGAGCCAACATTCGCAGTACCCGCTCAACCCCTCTACTGCCCGCCCCTTGACCATTCGCCGTGTTTTTGCACTTTTTTTGGGACGATTTATCTTCGTAGACTTAGGTGTTCGACTTTGTGTTGATGGGCGACGCCGTAAAGGAGTTCAGCTTGAAATTTGCTGTTACATTTAGCTTTTGATTTCTAAAGAAAACAGAGTAGTTCTTATCCAACTGCTACAAAACCTTTTCGTGAAATTATAGTACATATTATAGTTATTTTTTATATATTCAACACTATCAGACATGGCTGAAATAAAAAAAAACATGTGTGAATCGGACTCGTGCGTGAAGGGTTCCGTACTATTATCTATAAAAAAGGGCAAAAAAAAATCACGTTTTATTGTATGGGAGTCCTAATATTTATTTTGTTTTAATTTAATCATTTATTTTCAAAGTGAATATATAACCAAATATTCTGTGAATATTTCAAGCGTCTATCTGTTGCCGTTAACAATATCGAGCAAAAACGAGCAAAAAATATCACGTATGTTGTATGGGAGCCCTCTTATCTATTTATTATATTCCGTTTTTTAGTATTTGTTGTTATAGCGGCAACAGAAATACACCATCTCTGAAAATTTCAACTGTCTAACTATCACGGTTCATGAGATACAGCCAGGTTATAGACGGACAGACGAACAGCGAAGTCTTATTAATAGGGTCTCGTTGTACCCTTTGGGTAAGGAACCCTAAAAACTATCTATAAACTCACGGTGTGCACTGAGAGGTATGAGAGAAACTTCATTCCGCGCACGTTTAGGCTGTGGAATGACCTCATTCATTAGGGAGATCCCAGCTGTGGTTTTCCTAAGTGACTACAATATGGGTTTCTGTAAGTATTTATAAGGAGGTTTTTACAGGATTGGCAGCGCGAGTATGACGCCCCTGGGGTTACAGACGCATATAGGCCACGGTAACCGAGTCTCATCAGGTGGGCCGTGTGCTTGTCTGTCACTTGAGTGGTATAAATAAAAACATCAGAACCGTTTATGTGCAGACTCTTTCTAGTATCAGATTTTTGTGATGTGTCTTATCTCGACCTAACTGTAGACCTGTTTAATAAACTTGACCAAATTATAATCAACAATTGTAGTCTTCAAGCATGAACGACCGCGGTAGTTACGGTTGGTTGCCTCTGAGAAGGATAAGTTGCTTGTATGTTGCAGTTTCCACAATATGACAATGAATACGCTTACATATTCATCACCGAATTGCCAACTACTGTGCTTAAACCATGATAAGAAGTTACTCTTCTTCTCCTCTGTCACCCACTCATTCAGTCTCGTTCACTCTTTTTCTTATGCAATCAGTATAAAAACCGGCGTTAGCCCAGTGGCGTACGTAACGGACTGCTGAGATGAGGTCTCGAGTTCGATCCCCAGTCGCCCCGGGCACACAACTCTGACTTTTCGTACTTATGTGTGCATTAATAAAGGTTAATTATCGCTCATTTAATAATGTGCCCGGTAGATGGCAATAGGCTCGCCCTCTATTACATTGGGACCTAAACATAACTGGCGAATCGTGGGTGTGTAATACACCTCTGCCTACCACTTTGGGGGTACAGGCGTGAAGTTATGTTATGTTATCAAAAAGTGTAAGGACGTGCAGGGCCCTACCAATACCTTCGGGACCCACGCCTACCTTTTTTTTTTTCGTGCGGAAATCCCTTCGGCCCGCCGGCCACCGGGGGCGGTTATGTCGGGCTTGAACCGACTAAAACCGCACGCCGTCTCGGGTCTACAGACGCCGGGGTGTCAGGTTGCCCATAGAGCATATCCCTCGCACCCCGACTGATCTTGGGCCATCTCCGGTTTCGAGATGGCTCCGTCGGGTTTGCGAACCACGGTGTCCCCGTCTTGCCCAGGTTTGGGGGAGGGGCGCTAGTCGCCCCACCGTCCCGGCCTGCTTACCCACTAACTGGTGCACATGCTACACAACATACCAGCCTCTGGCATAGGCTTGCCTCTGTGATTTCGTAGGCCAGTCGCTCCAGGCAAAACTGACATACCAATCAAAAACAATAAGCGGACCTCGGGCTCCAAAATGCAAACCATAAAAGCCTCTGCGCCATCGCTATGAAGCTGATGATGAATCAGTATCAAAAAGTAAAACATCAGCAAAAATCAGAACAGTATTTGTTGTAACAATGCACATTGTACTTTTAAGAATATTAGTGGAATATGTAGTCGATTCCTTAGTTGATATCGATTCATAGTCTACTAATATTATCTGTATACTTTCATCGACTCTGTCTATGTTAGCTGTGGTCAACCCTATCGGCTGTGGCTCATTATCTATGAACTCCCACCAAGTCGCTTCTTTCAGCCGACGTTATAAATTACGGTGCAGCGGTTTTGCGAGCCCCTAATTTTCTGAATCGCTACCACAAGTGCATAGCTCTGGTACTGAGCCGTTGGTGAGAATTTTACAATTTATACATTACGTGTGCTAATCATTTTTATTACAGAGTGCTCATTAGGTTGGAGGGTGACGTGGTACCAATGGCCCACCAGGGATATTCCCCGTGGCTTCTTCATCTTCACCAATGGTGCCACGTCAGGTTCCCACTGCTATGCTAAGCTACTCCAGGCATCGCCTCGTTTTTTACGTGAACGAGGCTTGCCAACATTATCCATGTATTGGAATTATATAGAATGTTATCATGCCACACTACACCTCTGTAGTCGTGGCAAAGTTTTCTAATTGGGATGCTGCTTTTTACGTGAGCAGTATCTATTTGTTTTAATTGTGTAGCTTATACGCAAGGCATGCTTTCCCTTTTCGCGCTTGTCAAAAGGACAATAACCTGTGCGGGCCACGCGGTCAGTGACCGCATGGTGAACAATCCTTCAGTGTCATCTATGTTTCTGTGCATCTGTTCCTGCTGCTTGCAAAGGCTGTGACCTGCCTGCTTTGCAATAATGACTATAAGCATCACGTGCCTGGGGAAGCTTGTCACCTTTCTTACGCCTTCGGTATGCTCGGCCTGCACTAGCAGTATGTATTCACATACTGAAAGCTTTGCCTTCTCTTTTCAGGTCCGCCGAGCGAGTCACGCAGCGGTTGGAGCCAGCGCCACACGCCGGGCGGATACAGGCAGAGCTAAGTGCAGATTCCTGGCTGCCGCGAGCCGTCCTCCACGTCTTTCACGTCTTCACATCTCTTAACTTCACTTCCTTAACTTCAATCTTAATGGAACTATGCGTACTCACCCTTGAGATCACATACAATTTATAACATTTAATATATGAAAGGTAAAACTAGTCTCATGTTTGATTTGCTATAACCTTATAAACCAACTACTAACTTCTAATAACTTGTAACTTATAATCTACCTTAAATTCAACTATCCCTGTTACATTGTATATTGTCGTTTACTTAATAATTTAATCAGCCTCTGTGGTGTAGCGGTAGTGCATTAGACTGCACCCCTAATTGCAATATACCTTTTTTTTTTTTTTTTTATCGTGTGGAAATCCCTTCGGATACCCCCCCGCCGGCCAGCGGGGGCGGTTATGTCGGGCTTGCACCGACTAAAACCGCACGCCGTCTCGGGTCTTCAGACGCCGGGGTGTAAGGTTACCCATAGAGCATATCCCTCGCACCCCGGCTGACCCTGGGCCATCTCACCACTAACAGCATCGCTCATCCTGTCTCCTCTGAAAGCAGAGGAGTACGGAGAGCGATGTGTTCCCGCCACGTTGGGTATTGACCGACGATCAATGTCAACCGTATGAAGGGGTGAAGGGGAAGCCATTGACCGCCGCCCAGGGTGTACCGGCCGCTCCGATTCCGTTCCCCCCGGACTGCAGCGGGATCGGAATCGGAGCGACACTCGAGGAGGTTACCCAACACATACCCCAATTGCAATATACCTAACTTACCTGGTACATCAGGTACTGATTACTGATTGCAGTTGCACTAATCGGTACCCTATCAGGTGTGAACACCTCCACTTGTGAGGTTATCTATAATAGCAAACAGATTCATTACCAACACTGAGGGTAATTTCAATACGTCAAGTGAAGTACTGAGAAAGTTATTAACTGAAGTACTGCAACTTAGACAGAAATTTGACGGCCTCTGTTCAATTCCCGCTCAATTCAAATACTTGTATGCATGAATATGTCTATTTGCATTGGTCTGGGTGTTTCTATGTATAATATGTACGTATTTACAACAAAAAAAAGTATATAAGTATGTTTATCCGCATTCTGGAACTCGTAACACAAGCTAGTTAAACTATGCTTACTTTGGGTCTAGAAAGCGCTGTGTAGAATGTCGTACAATCTTTATTTGTAATCATTTTATTCGAGCAAACTTCCGAAACAGAATTAACATTTTGTACTCCATTTGTCTATGATAAGCTGGGGTACACTTGAATTATAGCCAAAGATATCCCATAAATAAAGGGTGTCTCACTCTATAAAGCAATTTAAGTGAACTATTGCGATACTTAGGAGATATTAATATTCTAAGATCGTAATCAATTGTGTATATTGTAGAATAACAGCTAATTTAGAAATAAAAAATACCCCATTTTTGCACTTATTTTAACAACTTCCAGCTAATCTTCGGTTGTTGTTTTTTAGGGTTCCGTAGCCAAATGGTAAAAAACGGAACCCTTATAAATTCGTCATGTCTGTCTGTCTGTCTGTCCGTCCGTATGCACAGCCACTTTTTCCGAAACAATTACTATGCTGTTGAGACCGCATTAAGATTTTCACACAAAAATAGAAAAAAAAACAATAATTTTTGGGGGTTCCCCATACTTAGACCTTAAACACAAACATTATTTTTTTCATCGGCCCCATAAGTCATGGATAGATCTTCAAAAATTATATTGATGTTTGTATTATCGTTTTATTCTAAACTAAATAGTTTACGCGAGAGACACTTCCAAAGTGGTAAAATGTGTGTCCCCCCACCTGTAACTTCTAAAATAAGAGAATGATAAAACTAAAAAAAATTTACTCTAGATACTTATATATGATGTAAACTTCCACCGAAAATTGGTTTGAACAAGATCTAGTGAGTAGTTTTTTTTAGTACGTCATAAATCGTAAACCGCAATTTACCTTTCATTCCATTAACTTTGTAACCAATTTGTAATGCATTTGCTGTGGATAAACCTATTAAATAAATAAATAAATAACTTACTCAAATATAAAAAAATTACTGGCTGCTACGGAACCCTTCATGGGCGAGTGTGACTCGCAGTTGGCCGGTTTTTTTTCTTTTTAAACTACAGAAAAGAAGATTCATTGAAATATTGTATGTACAGCTAACGACAAAAGTGGCCTAACAAATTCTAATTTATAAATCACATTAGCTCTTAAACCTTTCATAAAATAATAAACAAAGCATGAAATATATTAACTATGTCCTCTAGAGATTATAAAACTACATGTATATTCATTATAGGGTATTCCTATTATAATTTAAAAAAAAACGTTTGTAAATGTTTAAGCGGTAATCCACTTTTGTCGTTGACTGTACTGGTATACAAGTGAGTAGAAATTATTTTATTTTTTCTAGCACGAAATTCTCCAATTGCCGTAGTCCTCTTTTTTTTTCGTGCGGAAGTCTCCTTGCCAACCCCCCCCCCCCCGCCGCCGGCCAGCGGGGGCGGTTATGTCGGGCATCCTCGTCATATCCGCGTAAGTTTCGGTCGCCTCCAGAGTCATCCTGCAGTCCTGGATCCTCATTCTGGTTTTTACTTCTCCACTTCGCACGGTCTTATGCATTCATGGTAGTGAGACCTAAGTCAAAGTCAGAGTCAAAGATCATTTATTCTGTATAGACCATTAATACGGTACTTACAAAACGTCAAAAAAAATTCAAAGAATGTTTGGCAAATGAACCACCGGTTCGAAACGCAGCCCTGTCCTGAGAAGACTCCGGCAAGAAACTCAGCGGGCTGTTTTTTTTAGGTCTATTTAAAAACATGTTTACTTAACCTAACTACAATATTTTATTTGAGTCGCATAGAGACAGAGAGCAAACAGTTCATATCCAAGCTTGTTTGTCATCTAAATAGTCTTCAAATTTATAATAGCCTTTTTGGCAGAGTTTACTTTTAACTCGCATGGACTTTTAACTAACCCTATGGCACGCATGTCAGCTTCTACGACGCCAAGCCAGCTTTTCTTGGGTTTACCCCTCCTACTGAGGCCCGGCGGAGGCGGCATGGCCAGGAAACATTGCCGTAGAACGATCCCATACCAGCGAAGACTACTCTCCTGCGTTTTATCTGCGATGTTACCGACATGAAGGCTGCCGCAGATACGAAAGTCCCTCTCACGCGATATCCTTACACGTAACTCCTCACATCCACCGCTGCACATTCATTTCGCTCTAGAAACGACCACGCTTTGTAGTCGTGTAAAATGAGAGGCCTAATAATGGCCTCGATGAAGTTAATAGCATCAAAATACGTTGACAGATTGGTAACTACTATAAATGTAGATGCCAAACAAGTATACAGGCCAGCTGATGATAACCGGCGATTGAAGCCAAAATCTTCCTATAATACGAGATTTTCAATACATAAATTATGAATTTACACAATCAGGACGAGAAGTGCGTGAGAATTATGTGTGCATGTATAAGAGTTGCGCGTTTATATAATACAGAATGTGTAGAGTTTCATCGCAAATCAATATCACATATACTCGAACACAAATCACTATTCTGCTGAGTCAAGGCTCCAGGGTTGCCAGACGAGTGTAAAAACTTCGGTTCAACATTTTGGTAAAAACCATCAAATGAAATCCTGTAATGGTCCATAGAGGACTTTAGCAGATTAATCGTAGTATTCTTCAAGTAAAGTTAAGCTAGAATTTTTTGTTAGAGGCTATTATTTTTGTTAAATATGTTTCACTTGGACTTAGCGAAATGACGTTGAAGAATTTTGAAATGGAAATAGCTGTACATTTGAAACCTCATAAATAAATAATATATTATAAATATAAGCATAAGCATAAATATAAGCAATTTCGCTAGTATACATACAACTCGTATAAATCTTGATTTTTTTTTTCGTTTAAGAAAAGTTTTTGTAGAATTGTATTGCGGCACCACGGTATTTATCCTTCAACTATTTTATTTGAATTTCATTTATTTCTCACCGTACAACAATATCTTGCATTTTGGAACTATAAGTTACTATTAGAGTTTTAGTATAAGCGTTTATAGTTGCCATGTAAATCTTTGCAATTAACTTAACTGTCTTACTTAACTTCATGTACCTACCTAACATTCTATATTTTAAATTACGATAAGTAAATGTACAAATGTGGTTACAAATTTTATATCTAACTAAACTGAATAAAACTAAAATAAAATAAATAATTAAAATAAACTTAAACCTAAAATGCATCGTGGAATTCCTCCGCATCGCATGCCTCCTGTGGTAATGTGCCCAGAAGACTGGCAGCATTGCCACGTTGTATGGCAATACTTATTCTCTGTGCTAAAAAGAAACAACCTACAAAAAACCTACCTAACTAAATTTATAATATTAACCACAAAGCCAAAATCTAAATTGTATTTTTTTGTTTAAATTTTATTTAAGACTAATCAAAAATAAAATGATATAAAAAAAATTGTAATAGAAAAAAATATTTCAAAATATTTTTTCACCATATTTAATGGAAATTTGTATCCTAGACTGGCAACTCACCAACGCAAAGAGTGATCGTTAACCCGCTCGTTTCTCACAATACTTTTTGTTGTATCGCACATTTCGTGCCACCGCTGACGAATGCTTTTACGCCACATTGTTACCAGAGCAAAATTGTGACTACGTCAGACAGATCTAGTTATCATAAAGGAGTTCCAACATTTGCCATCAAACCATAACGCCATCTTTATGAAGAGGTGGAAAATATTTGTAAGACAACCTCTTAAACTGTTTATGGTGTGGTCTGTCTATCAAAACCTTTTTCTAAGGAGTATTGAAGATAATCATCTAGTTGAAATAGCTGTTAAAAAATAAAACGGCTTAGTTAACGCAATCAAAAGATATAACCGTTTATGCAGCATATTTTGGTAATCTCTCGGAAGGTAATCAAAACCTATAAGGTACGTTCCTTTGCAAGACGGGGACACCGTGGATCCCAAACCCGAGGGGGTCATGTCGAAACCGGAGATGACCCATCAGTCAGAGTGCGAGTGATATGCTATATGGGCAACCTTACACCTTGTCTTTAGACCCGAGACGGCGTGCGGTTTTAGTCGGTTCAAGCCCGACATAACCGCCCCCGCTAGCCGCCGGGGGGGTATCCGAAGAAAAAATAAAAAAAAAGGTACGTTCCTTTGACCTCGGATATTTGGGCAATATCTTAGAAAAGTCTGAAAACCGCAAAACAGTAATAGCATCCTGAAAAACTTACGATTGTAAAGTTATTTCAATCAATCAATTTTAGCTTATAACAGTCTATTGCTGGTTATAGGTATCCCAATGTGTCCATAGCAACATATCATCTACTTTCCGCATCCAGGTCATCCCATCTACCGTTTGCCGATTCGCAGGCGGCCATCAGATTTTTGGGAGATGCAGATGTGGTCAGCCCGTTGTCACTTCGGTGTGTTTCCGTGCGTTTCTACAATTACGTGTTTTTTTTTTTTTATATTTAGGACACGTCAATTTGACTTCACCTCGCCTGATGGTAAGCTGAAGGTAAAGTCTCCGGAAAGAGGATCACCATTACATACACGTATCATGTTAACAATGGTGACACTCAGCTTGACGGCCTCATCAGAAGAGGATTGTCGTCGCAGCACCGCGTGACACCCACCGGTTCCACTAGTGCTGCGACCACTATCCCCCTGCCCGGCTATGCACTTGCTGACCCCTGAACGCAATCAAACCGAAATTGGATTACTATGGAGGGTTTTTTGCAAACGTGCACGGTGGTACCCACCCGGCCGAATTTTGTGACAAATTTGTGTCATCAAATTTCTACCACCAGTGAAAAGTATCAATATGTGATGCAGGTATAGGCAGTTTAATGTCCAATCGTGTATATGGTTGTAACCTTAATTACTAGTACCAAAAAGTAAAACTGAAAGCTGAGAAATGGACCCTTTATGTATTTTCTTACAAACAAAATGTGGGTGCTAATTAAATGTATTTTGTCGTACTTTAAATTGTTACATCTTCTTCCTACTGAGAAAAGACTCTCCGAAGTAATTACCTACCCGTTTTGCAAATTTTATTCACCCACTACTTTCTCATTAAGTCCCACAAAGGCTGCGGGGCAAAAACGTAAAACTTACAGGGTAAAGGAACGCATCGTACGTGCACCGTCGAACGGAATGCAACCATTAAGTTGAATGTAGTCGTGTTTTTTTTGTGAGACCCGCATGTGTTGCCAGTACCAAGGAACGTACATATACAACGGAATAAAAGCTTACTTAGTTTGGATGTTTCTTATTGAAACTTATAAAACTGACTTTCAGAGTGAGTTTAATATCCACACCGAGGCCAGTGGCGCAGTGTATTAGGTGTCAAGTTCATTTTCGGATTAGACAAAGTGTTGTATTGGGAATATTTAAAAAAAAATACAGTACACAGGTTGGGCACTTCCATAATACTGGAGGTGCCACGTCGATCGCCCAAGGCTGATCTGTTAACAGCAACAGGCTGGCTGGTTTAATACGCCCAGTATTTCGGTCTAAATAGCGCTCAAACGGATATTAAGCCCAGTATTGTAGAACAATACCTCAGTACTGTTCTACAATACTGAGTGAGCATTTCCCACTCAAAACTAGTTTCAAGTCGGGATTCATAACTGATCATGAATGACGACTTAAAACTGGTTTTGAGTCGGAAATGCTCAGGTTATTTACGTTCATAAAATCTCCATTAATGTTTAGTTGTAGAATACAATCTGTACTTAAAAACTCGTTTCATATCGGGATACTCGAATAAGTACCCTTCTAGAATACGGGCCATAGATTAGGATCCCATTTCACCTATAAACGCCAACGCAAGTGTATACTCCTACGCTCGCACTAATCACTTGTACTGAAGTAGAACCTTATCCCCGCTTGTGTATGTACAAAATGTATTTTTTGCCGCAATATACACTGTTCACAGTATACACTTTGTACACCGTTTATGTTTGCACCCGCTAATGCGATCTGCTACGGACGCTATTTGCGTCGGAAATTGCTTCCGATATTTACTTTAAGCTGGCACTTAATAGAGGATATAGATAACTACACTTGGCTCTAGGTTTTCGAGCTCATTTAGTTTTTTTTTAATTCTTTCATGACTTTGTAAAGGAAAAGGAAGTATTTGAAATTCGTAGATATCTCCATGCACATAACGGAGCCTCAAATTGAAACCCAACATTGATTTTGACTTGACTTATAAAAATACGTTCGTGTTGACTGTGCGAAGGTTGGTTTTAAAGTGCCACAGTGCAGATTGGTGGCGTACTCATTAAAATAATAACGCCTACGCATTTTTCTAGGCAACACAACACGCAAATAGGATGCATTCCTATAGCAGGCGCATGTGCTTTAACAGTAAATATTAAACTAGGTCTGCAATTCATTCTGCTGTTGCAAAAATTGAGCGAAGCCATTTCTCCAGGACTTTTTCTAACAGTGATAATTCCTCAATGACTGGTCAGATTTTCGTTTTTCTTTTTTTGTCTTGTGTATATGAACAAATTACTGAATTTAATACCAATTGTGTGCTTAAGGCTTTTTTGTTCATTGAGAAATCAGATTTTAATTGTTTTTCCGCTGATTATTCCTACGTGGTATTTTTGATTTTTGATTTTCCTAGCCTATGTCCTTTCTATCAGTAACATCTTTGCTTGTGTGAAATTTCATTAGAATCAGTTCAGCCGTTTGGGAGGAGAAGATGGTCTAACAAAATACATGAGTCGTCTAAAAGAGAGCAAAGCTCTGAAGAGCTTCGCTCAATAATAACAACATACCTTGGGAAACACTGGAGGAAGTTTAAAAGTAGCGCCAATAACCGAAAATTTGCGAGGAAGTCGCTTATCCTGGTTCGGACATGTAATGCGTAGGGATGAAAGTAATATCGCAAGGAAGGCATTAAGTATGGAAGTGGACGGTTACAAGGGGAGAGGAAGACCTAAGAGGAGATGGATGGACTGTGTGAAAGAGGATATGGTTAGGAAGGGAGTGAATGTTGAGATGACCGCAAGCAGAGATGAAAAAGCACACATGTTGCACCGACCCCAAAAAAAAGTTTTGGGATGAGGGCAGGAGCAGCATCCACTGTGGTATCTAGATCCAAAATAAGCATAGTTCATAATATGGATTCTGAAATGCGAATAAACATACTTGTATACAATGATCCTATATTAAAAAGCGGTAGATATGGCACTAGTGGCGCTCACAAACGACCACTCAAAATCGGGCTTTTGGCCTGTAGAGGGCCCTACTAATATCCTTGAGGCCCAATCCAGCCTCACCGGCATATCGGTCACCGACTTGCTGGTGTTGGCTTGGTTAAACAATGGATGGTATACTGGTGGTAGAAATTTGATGACACAAATTTGTCACAAAATTCGACCGGGTGGGCACCACTGTGCACGATTGCGAAAAACCCTCCATAGTAATCCAATTTCGGTTTGATTGCGTTCAGGGGCCAGCAAGTGCATAGCCGGGCAGGGGGACTGTGGTCGTGGCATTGGTGGGACCGGAGGGTGTCACGCGGTACTGCGACGACAATCCTCTTCTGATGAGACCGTCAAGCTGAGTGCCACCATTGTTAACATGGTTGGAACTAACAGGGTTGAAAGGTCAGTAGGCAGTCGCTTCTGGAAAAGCCAACATACGAATCAAAAATACATCTCAGAATTATGTATGTTCAAATTATTATAAACATAATGTGTTTATACTAAACAATCTATGAAACGTTTAAAAATACGTATGATATTTTAACTAAATCGCGAAATATAAAAACATCCCTGAAATTTTTCAAACATGTCTCCCAGTAGAATGAATCATATCATTCACAGTAGCCGTTCAACTTTTAAATATGAATCACGCTTGAGAATGAGAAATTAAAAAGCGGACCGTACTTAAATCTGAATGAGCAATCACGTTGTTACCATCTAGGACTCTATTCGTAAGAAAATAAAGATTATATTCCAAAGCACTACCAAAACAGGAAAATAGCATGCTAATTTACTAATTGCGGCTTGTGAGTACTTTATATACATTTGTTAAGGTTGATTTTTGCTTGAAACGAAGTAATGATTGAGTTCGTAAAGAAATTTGCTGCGTTTTCTTTTGAATGTCACAATAATTATGACAAGTGACGTCTGGTGCGGTGGAAAGGCGAAAGTCAATTTTAAACCATGTCTCTTTGTTTTAATTTTGTTGGAATATTAAATTTTATTCACAAAGAGTTACAGTTTTAGAGCAGTTTTTTTATGTGTTCATATAAGAAGAAGTTTTTAGGATACCAAAGAATTAGAATACGTTCTCTTTATTCTTTCACAAGGTACGGTAATCCAATTGAGATTAAATTTATCCTTTGCCCCAAATTAGACTTGTCTTAAATTTTATGAATTTTTGGCTCTTCAGCAAATTGGAACTGTAATAAGGAATTAATGGGTTCCCCTTAATTTTAAGTACAATTATATCCCGCCCTATCTTGTCAAAAAATGAGTTGTGTGCTTTAATTATTGTTTCTACAACTAGCTGTTGTATCCTCGTCTGCGTTAAATTAGGAATGAATCAAGATAGTTATAAGTCTCAAATCATCTATCTTTTGAAGGTAGATAATTCTATAGAGTTTTGAGGTTTTATATTTTACTGCTCGTCACCTTTTGGCTATTGCGTGACGATTTATAGTCCAGATATTGCCCATGCCCGAGTGAATTTTTGTGATGATCTGCCTAGTAATAATGATGTTTCTATCAATTATAGATTAGGTCGATTTTGCTTTGCTGCTCCTAGCCTACTTATAATAGCGTGATGATATATATCGCAGTTTTTGACCATACCCAAGAATAATCTTTTTGCAAAATTTCAGCTAAATCTACTCAGCGGTTTTCAAGTGATGTTCGGACATCGATAATATCCTGCATACAAACAGAGAAACAAACAAACAGGCAAAAATTCTAAAAAAAATACATTTTCGGCATCGGTATCGCTCATAGAACACAAACCACTTATTTTTTTGAATAAATATTGAATGTACAGTTTTCACCTCGTTACGATTTTATTATATGTATAGCATATAGAAATTGTGCATGAATTCACGAAACTAAAATAGTAAAAACTAAAAAGACCACAAAAAAAAACAACTAAAAAAGTCTTGACATGTGGCCAAAAAATCAATCATAATAAATAATTATATAAATATTCTACGACATTCTACACAGCGCTTTCTAGACCCGAAGTAAGCATAGTTTAACTATCTTGTGTTATGGTTCCAGAATGCGGATAAACATACGTATATACTTTTTTTATAAATACATACGTATGCTTATTGCAGTATACTACTGGACATGGCCTCTCTAAATGTGCTCCATAGCACCAGTTCCAGTTTCCTTTTTCAGGAGGTCCGTCCATCTTGCTGGGCGTCCCGTCCCACCTTCCGTTTACCGATTCACATTTTCCGCTTTAAGACTCGTTTACTGCTAACAAGCATGTGACTTATTTAGGATAGTATTTTGATTTAGGATAATATTTAGACAAGTATTCGACTTCGCTAAGCTAAGGGCATTGACACCATGCTATAGATTAAAAGCCTTTTCAATCTATATCCTGATGTTAAAACCCTTGAACTGAGTACTTATATTACATATCAGCTTAGCCAATAACCGGTCCCATCCCCAGAGGGGTCACCCGAACGAGATACATCAAACAACTGAAACTCGAAGGCTCGAATCACTAAACTGGAATATTATTCAAAATCCATTTCAAATTTGTCACTAATATAACTTTTAATGGACAGAACTCAAGACCCTCGTCACCAGAGGTATAGTCCGTCGGCATTGTTTTAGCCATGTGTCAATATCCGGGATTATCTCCGGAAGGATAGAAATGTAGGCCTCGTCACGGATATATTAATTTTGTAGTTTATAGATTCTTAACTTGATTTATTTTTGTTTAGCAAAAAGGCCCACAGTCCCTCAACGGGTATTATAGCATACGCACGCTTGCAGCGAATGGAGCCACCTATTATAATATGATTTATTTTTTTGTTTCAGAAAAATAGCCCAAAATCCATTAACGGTTATCATGCCATATGAATGCCATATGAATGCATGAACGGAGAGAAAAGAGGAATGGAGTTGCAGAGTATGGCCTCCAAGATCACAAGTGTCTCTTTTTCCTCGGGCATAACGGAAATAAAACAGTTAAGTCGATTGAGTCCAATTAGTTTACGCTTCTAAGACCCTCTTTAAGAAATTTATTCATTTATCTGAGCTTATCTCAGCTTAGTGTTGTTTGAAGTAAATATAATATTTACTAAGTGTTTTCTAATTTATTTCTTCGATTATGATGTACTGGTAATTAAACGGTTCCTCATAACAATTACAATCTAGACCTTGAGGCTAATAAGTAATTTAAATTTACCTTAATTTGCTAAAATCTTACAAAGTTAAGTACATATCCATTGGCACTTTTCTTATTGTCTCTATTATGATGGAAAAAACACTTTGTTCTCGTGTTATTTAAGAGTAGCACTCACTGGACTACGTAACACTAACTTCACTAAACTAACTCAAAGGACTTAATTCTTTTATGTCTTCTAACTTTGTCCATGGTATCAAGGAGCTGGATAGCTGCGACATTAACATGTTGAAGCAGCTTTTGTTCATGTGCTTCGGCGTGTTTTTTTAAAACTTCAATAACAAGATTCACTCCTAGGTCTCGGTGGATGTCATCATTTCCAACATACCAGGGAGCATTTACTATACTCCGAAGTACCTTATTTCCATTTAACAACAATATTTTTTGAAGTTTACTTATGACGTAGATATACTACGATTCACATATAATTAGTATTCTCGTGTACCCCTCAAACTAAAATAAATTGATTATGTTGAGAGTGATACCACATTGATAGTGTACTAGGTGGTTTCAAACGCGCAACATCGTCATCATAACCCTAACGACTCAGCACGTCAGCTTGCAGCATACGATTTGTAGTTTTTAAAGTCCGTTTACGTACCTTTTTTTTCCGTGCGGAAATCCCTTCGGATACCCCCCGCCGGCCAGCAGAGGCGGTTATGTCGGGCTTGGACCGACACCGCACGCGGTTTCGGGTCTTAAGACGCCGGGGTGTAAGGTTACCCATAGAGCATATCCCTCGCACCCCGACTGACCCTGGGCCATCTCCGGTTTCGAGATGGCTCCCTTACTTGCTCTCCACTGTGCCATCTGCTAATCAGAGGGACACGTGGAAAGCTTCCGAACAGCCCTCAACAGGGCCGTTCTCGCCTCGGTCGGAGTTGGCCGTAGGCGGCAGCGTCTCCCCCGCCCTAGGAGAGAGGCACTGCTGTCTCCAACCAAGCACCCCAGTCCGTTCACGTACCTTTTCTAAATGATCTATATCCATCGATCGTTCCGTAGAATGTATTTTATAAATTAGACTTAACGTTAACTTAATCGTATTATATACATTCTAAGAATAAGTCAAGTAAACCTACTTACTTTCATTTATATTTTTGCGCAATATAAGCACAATTTAAAAGGTCAAAGTAGAAATTGAACAAAGGCACTTCAACGGAGAGGACTGTGAAAGAAGGACATTTTCCACAAGTGTACTTGAATTTCAAAATAATCACGTCCCAGATTTAGAAGTAACTCAAGTAGATTTCCTTATGAATTTTTTGTCATTCAAATACGACGACTGACTTCTGTCAGCTTTAAATTACGTACATTGCAGTACCTAATGTTTCAGTCCATAAAAGCATAACATCTATGTATTGTGAATCTTATTATTTCAATACTACATCTTTTTTTTTTTATACCACTAAGGTGGCAGACAAATACACGGCCCACCTGATGGGAAGCGGTTACCGCGGCCTATGGACGTGTGCAACACCAGTGGCGTCACACTCGCGCTGCCGACCCTGTAAAGGAAAGGGGATGGGAAAGGAGTTAGGGAGGGGATGGGAAAGGAGTTTGGGCTCCGGCACTCTCACTCACCAAACGGAACGCAACAGTTCAAATTAAAATCACCTTATTTAAGGCATACTGCCAAAACCTCTACACGGGCAGCCTGTGGGTGAGCTTCACACTGAAGCCGCTGAATGCCTTGCGTGTTCAATATAATAATGCTTTTAGGGTGCTGTTGGGGCTGCCGCCCTATTGCAGCGCATCAGCGATGCTCGCTGAGGCAGGAGTAGATGGTTTCCATGCCGTGTGGCGCAAACGATCTGCATCGTTGCTGAGCCGTATTCGCGACAGCTCTAATAGCATTCTAAAAGTAATAGCAACGCGGCACGATTCACCTGTACTGAGGCATGTCATCAGTAGAGTGAAACCCTACATGGTCACTCTAGTTAATTAATACATGTTCTTATTGCTGACATGTGAACTGATTTTTGTTTATTGTTACTTTTATTATTATTCTCATTACCCTAATTTCATTTTATTAATGCTACTCTTTATTTATAAAAATTTAATTCAATTCATCAAAATATAATTATTTATGTCATACAAAATTAAAATAATATTATACTAGTGTATAATATTATTTTAATTTTGTATGACATAAATAATTATAATTTTAATTTTATTCGACATAAATCTAATAGTATAATGATCAGTTTATAATTTAGTAATTCACTTGACATAATATTGTTACTAACAGTAGGTTTAAGTCAAATTGTTACTAATCAATTGGGCCTAGTTGCCATCAATAAATGAATTTTAAATTTGAAATTTGAAATACTGTTACTCGGCGTTGATTATCTGTGAGAGGGTGGTGCTTCCCCGGTCGAGTCGGCCCATTCATGCAACGGCCAAAATGACTGTTACTTGACTCTACCACTTCAAATCATTATTATAAACCTCATACTTTAAAATGCTTATGAAGATAAATTAAGGTCACCTTATAACGCTTTGTGGGCTATAGTCGACGTGGCCTATGAAAACTTCGATCTAGGCAGCTGACCACCAAATCTCACCACCACCATTATTGAGATGCTGTGGTTTATTCAAGCGACTACAATATGGGGTTCTTCAAGAAGGGCATTAGAAGGTTTTTACAGGGTCGGCAGCGCAAGTGTGGTGGTGTTACACACGTCCATAGGCCATGGTAGCCGCTTCCCATCAGGTGGGCCGTGATCGTGTCTGCCACTTGAGTAGTATAAAAAGAAAAGATGATACCATGAAGGATCGTTTTTATTGCCCCACAAAGATCTTTGGGGACTAAGCTAACCTCAACTGCAAGCCGGTACACCTGCTGATGGAAGCCTGTACCGGAGCCTCGGTGCAGGCTTCCCTCTCCGGGTTAGGAGGTCAGATGGCAGTCACTCCCATAACAGCCCTCCCATAACAGCCCTCCCATAACAGAGAAGGTGTAACTGGACCCTATGTTCTGAGGTGAAAGCCTCAGACACCCCCAAGGACAACACTGAGACGATGATGATGACCATTAATGAAATGAAACGCCATGCTCTCTAGATCAGTCGCGCTTTGCTGTCTGTACAGAATAATAATTAAGAGTTAAAAAAACTAAAAAACACGCGTTAGAAAATTTTAGAAAACCGAACAAAAACAATAGAAAATAAGTTTTAATACATTTAAATTAAGAATAATGTTAAAAATTTCAATAAATATACATTAATAATAGTGTAAATAAAAAAATGTATTTCATTTAAAAAAAAACGTGGGGTGCATGGGTCAAGATATAAATATTTTATTGACAGACATGAGTAGAGTGATTCTCATTTTCATAATATATTACCTTAAAAAGCTCCCCACGCTTTTTTAAAATAAAATTCATTTTTTTTATTTACACTATTATTAATTTTTATTTATTGAAATTTTTAACATTATTCGTAATTTAAATTTATGAAAACTTATTTTCTATTTTTTTTTAGTTCAGTTTTCTATAAAAAGCGTGTTTTTAGTTTATTTAACTATTAGTTATTTTCTACTTTGTTGAAAATTTGTTAATATTAGATAAATCGGCTAAAGATAATCGGTTGGAAATTAATATTTCTGCCTGACTATAAATGAAAATTATATGAATTAACAAAAATATGTATTTGCAAATTGAAAAATGGAATAATTTTATCAAATTAGTGTATTGTCATCGGTCCTTGATAAATCTATAAAGTTTGAAACGAAATCTGAACGTTTAAAGTGGGTCAAAATCGCGCCCAAAGGAGTCGGTTTCAAACAAACATACAGGTGAAGCTAATAAAAAGCGTATAAAAAGAGAGTAAAAATGTTATGTTGTTTGATGGTTAAAATCTAATCCGGGCTGTTTCCCGAACAAATGACTACAAACTTCACCTCAGCGAAAGCCGTTAACCATATATTTTGATTGAAATCTCAAGAGCGGAATTAAATCAATTCTTAATAGGACATTAAACACAGACAGCCAGACATTCAATATTGAATTTCCAATAATTTAATGCGAAGAGCAATATATTGTGAAGCAAAAAAGTCGTAAAGTGCAGAAAAGATAGCAGCCGACACCTCACAGAGTTTAATTAATAATTGAAATGAGAAATATCTAGCTTAACAGTACGTTTTAAAGTGTAAGGAAGATTGCACAATGGGTTATTATTTTTGGTTGGTTATATTATAATCATCGCTCAGATTTATATATATCAGCTATCAATTGAAATAGGTAGTTAACTAATTCTGCTGCAATTTGAATTTATAATTCAAAAGAACTTTATCCTTTGAGTACAACTGTTCCTCTTCCGTTCAACATACAAACGCCCTCAAAGTTGCTAAACACTAACTAATTTAAAAACCTTTAAACTGAGATGCATCAATAAATAAAATTGATGTTTAATTATTTTTGAATTCTACAGAAGACAAGGTTAACAATTTATAATTTTTCTTTATTATTTTCCCAACCATTTTAGAGCTAAGATTGTCGGTAACTTGGAATGTGTTATGCTAATTCCTATGGCGACTGTATCTTTTAAACTTGATCATTGTGCCTATAATTATGAATATACATTTTTTAGTCTCGTCATTTCATAGTAATCATCATAAAAATATGCAAATAATATTTTTGGTATATTGGTAAATTTTTAATTAAGCGTAGCGAGCCGAAGGCGAGCGAAGCATCTTTGGTTCAAAGTTGCATTTCAAACAAATGATACTCCTCCGAGACCGTTTGACCGATCTCGACCGAATTTGCCATAGTCATCAAGTAGACATTACTGAGTGTCGTAGGGGGTCGAATGTCCAGATCGGTCTTACCATCGAGGAATAATCACCGAAAAACCAAATCAATGGAAAAAGTCGACCAGTCACGTTGATCTATTGTTGGATAGGCAAAACTCGCTACGCCTAAGTTTGGGTTCATTGCCAAGCTGGCAACCGTCCTAGTTTATAATATTTTTAATTATTTTCTCGTTGTTACATTATTTCGATCCTAAAATTGTAAATGTGAGTTACCTGTTAGTGTCCACAATTTATAGTTCTGCTTGGGGAGGAAGGCGCCGATGTCTGTCACACAGTCTATACTAGCACAGACACCGTCGTTATCTCTATTTTTCAGAAGTATCCATTTCATAATGTTCACTTTTACACGTTTGATAATAACATAGACATATTGTGTATTATGTTTTTGAAAGAAATTGAAATTGAATTTACACACACATACTTCGTAGCGATCATGCTGTGTCTGTGCCATACCCGTTTCTTGCTATCGTATGATTTATGAAAGTGGGGATCAGCACGTCAAAATGAACGTACGTTTCACTCCTTATATTCAGTTTAAATGTAACAAATTTCGCACGATAGATGAGGAAAAACTTATGTAACTCAAATCATCCATTCCTTTGTTCCTAATCAGAACAAACTCGTTTCACATACACTCACTACCACTACCTACAAACTACATAACAAGGTTATTGTGAACACTCCCTAACGCGAGCTAATTTCAAATAGTCACGTCCGCGCGCAGGTGCGGCGCGGGAATCGAATCCCGACCCGACCGATAGCAATGTCAACTGCTTATGTGGCTTGTTGATAGCTTGTTTCGTATGTAATACAGGTGTGAATCGAACTTTGTACAGTACGTTTTAGGTAAGCGGTGTTGTGAAAATATCTATTTGCAGTTATTGAAATGAGATAAGTATCGTTATATTGTATTTCATTTTTATTATTGATATAAAACTATTTTTAACGGATTCTATCGCGATTTATTTGATGTTATTTTATATTTGACATTGATCCCGACGTTTCGGTTGCTTTTCAGCAGCCATGGTCATGGGGAGACTAAAGATGATTGTTGTCTTGTAGTTTGAAGTGTAAGTTATCTCAAAGTACCCGAACTATGCTGAATTGTTGGTGTTACTATTTACGCAGAATGAGCTCACAGTGTCATGAAGTCTTGTTGTATTATTATTTTTAATTATTTTTAATGGTTTTATTTCAATGTGTGATATTCGCGTAAACTTCCGACAATATCATTAGGGTTCCGTTGACAAATTTCAAAAAACGGAACCCTCTGTGGCGTAGCGGTAGTGCATTCGACTGCTACGACAGAGGGCGCGGGTTCGATTCCCGCTCAGTGTAAATATTTGTATGCATGAATATGTCTATTGGCATTGGTCTGGGTGTTTCTATGTATAATATGTATATATTTACAAAAAAAAAAGTATATATGTATGTTTATCCGCATTCTGGAACCCATAACACAAGCTAGTTAAACTATGCTTACTTTGGGTCTAGAGAGCGCTGTGTAGAATGTCGTAGAATATTTTTATTTATATTTACTTATAGATTCGTTATGTCTGTCTGTCTGTCCGTCCGTATGTCACAGCCACTTTTTCCGAAATTATAAGAACTATGCTGTTGAAACTTGGTATGTAGATATATTCTGTGAACCGCATTAAGATTTTCACACAAAAATAGAAAAAAAAAACAATAAATTTGGGGGGTTCCTCATACTTAGAACTGCAACTCAAAAAAAAAATTTCATCATATCCATACGTGTGGAGTATCTATGGATAGGTTTTCAAAAATTATATTGAGGTCTCTAATATCATTTTTTTTTAAACTGAATAGTCACTTCCACATCCATTGAAGAGACACTTCCAAAGTGGTAAAATGTGTGTCCCCCCCCCCTTTAACTTCTAAAGTAAGAGAGAGATAAAACTAAAAAAAAATATGATGTACATTCCTATGTAAACTTCCATCGGAAATTGGTTTGAACGAGATCTAGTAAGTTCTTTTTAATACGTCATAAATCGTAAACCGCAATTTACCTTTCATTCAATCAAATCAAATATAAAATTAAAAAAAAAAACATTAATAGGTTACTTACTGCTAAGGAACCTTTCATGGGCGAGTCGGACTCGCACTTGGCCGCTTTTTATTATGTTTTGTATAGTCACGCTTGTACACAATAGATTTCTGTCTTTACTATAATATAACTGTAAATTATTTGTACTGTACATTGGAGATTTAAAAAAAAAATACTTGGGTTATGTTAAATAAACGATTCTGAACACAAAATTATTTTTTAACAATTTTTGTGTGTTCGTCTGTTTATTCGTGATGGACGCAAAAACTACTGAACGGATTTTTATGTGGTTTTTTCTATTAGAAAGTTCTTGGTCAGACTTAAAATCAGCCGTATGTTTAATTGCAATTGGTTAAGTAGAACCGGAGAAATGACCTAAAAACGATACTCGACCTCCACGCGTATGGAGCCTCAGCATCAGCTAGTAAACACATATAATTTTGGAACCGGTAAATTGGTCTGCAAATGCATTCTAGGATTTTGATCATTATTTTCATACCAACACTACCTGTGTCCCGCGGTTTCACCTCGGTTCTATTCGAGTGAGTGCTCGCCTCTTTCTGTCTTTTCCATCTTATTGCTCGCCTCGTAAGGGTCATAATGTGATATTAAATAACCTATAAACTTACCGAAGAACTGGACTATTAAATTCCACTAGAATTTTTCATATCGCAGAGATAGATCCAGGGATTAACGCGTTTCAACAAACAAACTTAATTATATACAGATAAGATAAAATGGAAAACTATTGAAAAGTAAACATTCAAGATCTCATATTGAAATAAAACTATTTTTAACGGATTCTATAGCGATTTATTGGCTGCTGAAAAGCAACCAAAACGTCGGGATCAATGTCTGAATGATGTCAATGAAATATTCAATTCACGTAAACTTCCGACAATATCATTCAAGATCTCAATTCATAGGTACTACGCGTATATATTTAATGTCAAACAGGATAAGCACGCGTTAAACTTCTGCTATATCTCACGGAGTCGATTGCTTTAGTTGCAGTAGGATGCATTCAGCTGCACTTGTGTGAACTCGTATGAGTCTATTCAAGAGTGAGAGTTACGTTGAAACAATTTTGGAAATGAAATGATGCTATTCGATAGTAGAGGTATACTATAAGAAAAGCGAAGTTTGTCACAGCCATACGCTTGTAGGAGTGCAGAAAACTGGTAGAGATATAAATAAATGCTAACTAGCTGGCTCTGCCTGGCTTCACCCATGGCGTATTTCGAACCCCCATTACACCTTTTAACCCATCAATCTGTACTGTACTTACTGTACTGTACTGTTTTACTGTACTGTTACTGTACTTTTTTACGAGAAATTCAGTGCAGGGTGCGAATGAAATAAATTGAGCTGAGCGAGCAGGACTCTCACTTGAAAATAAGACATCTTACTACGGTCGCGCGCTTAGCTAAGGCCGCGCGCTCGTGAAACTGTTTTTCGGTGATTATTCCACAATGGTACATTGGACATGAACCATCTCGCTTCAATACACTCCTCAGTGTCCACACTATCACCGTGGTAAATTTGGTGAAGATCGCGCGAGTGATTAACGAGGAGTTCAGCCACCAACAAATGGCTATGCGGGGTATAATAAATTGTAAATTAGTTGTGTCTGTACATTCAATATAATATATATTCAGTCTGTATATTCTGAACACCAATTTTTTTTTTAATTCTTGTCTATTTGTGTATTTGTTCGCGATGGACGCAAAAACTACTGAACGGATTTTGATGCGGTTTTTTTATTAAAATGGTCTTGGTTAGACTAAAATTTTGCCGTATGTTTGATTACAAATAGTTTAGTAGAACCGGAGATGTGTTCAAAAAACGATAACTGGCCTCTGTGCGGGTGGAGCTACGGGCCTCAGTTAGTGTATAATATGCCTGTAGTTTATTAGTTTTCATTTAATGTAATGAGACCACGCATCGGTAAACGGAAGGTAGGACGTCCCCCAGCAAGATGGACGGACGACCTGAAAAAGGTAGCTGGGATAGACTGGATGCGCAAGCCGAAGGATCGGCTGCTATGGCGTACATTGCGAGAGGCCTATTTCCAGCAGTGGACTGCAATAGGCTAATAATTGACTGCCATATAATGTATGGGAATCTACTGGATTAGTTGACATTTATGATCATTGCTTCGCTTCCTTGGGTAGCGCGGTGATTCTATTCAGTAGATTCAGAGTATTATTTTTATTTATTTATTCATTGCCTACTAGTTGTACCTACATAGTTGTTTCCATGTATTTTTCAGTACTTAGGACTTAGTGCCCTCTCCAGGTATTGCAATATAGAGCGCACACTTCACAGGTGACTCATATAATATGTTATTAATATTAGGTCGTTACATATGAAATTGCCGTTTTTCTTGAAGAAATTGGAGGAAACCCAATTTTCAGTACTAACATTTGTGCATTTTTTTTAGGAATGACAAATCCAAATTCTATGATATTTTTTGTGTATAAATGAGACAACATTAAGCTAACAAACAGCAACTTTTATTACATTTTTGAAAAGTGACAGCTGTTAAGTAATACGAAATTTATCATCAAAATGGATATCATTTAGGAAGTACTTTTTTGAAGATCGAATTAATTTATCAAGCGGCCAATAAAAACAAAATTTAATACAGATTTGTAAAATCTTGAAATCAACTTTCAAACAAATATAAATAATGTAACTAGCTATTAAATTACAGGAATAACGAACTCATGAATTTGTAAGAAAATTTCGGCAATTTCATAGGTAAAGACCTATTATTTACCAATGTTAGAAGTCAAATTAAATTACATTACATTCAATAAAGATAATAATTGTTTAATAAACGTATAACAATATGTCGAATTATTAATTGCTTATAACTAATACTAATAAGTCAAATTGAGCCAAATAAATATAGCACTTAATGTCAATTATTGAATTAACTTATCCTCCAAATAATCCTTTGTGATTACCCCTTACAACCTCACAAACTTTACCGCTTTATAATAATACTACAGAAGAACTAAATGTTTTGTAGAATATACTGCTTCCGGGCTGTTTGGCCGTGGTCCATATGAAACTTGTGTTCCAAACGTTTCGTCGATAACTGCGGTCGACATCTTCAGTGGTGCAGACGCGCTGACTTGTCGGCGCTCGGACCTGGACCACAAGTTTGGAACACAAGTTTGATAGGGACGACGGCCAAACAGCCAGTCCATGAAAGCCTAAAGATTTATAAACTAAATGTTATAATGTTAATACAGATGAACTAGATGTTACCCGTGACTACATTAGCAAAGTTCGGAATAGATAGAGGTATATCCGCAATTACTAGTATTGCCCCTAAGCCCCTCCAGCTAAGCTAAATTGCCTGTGTTAGGAGTGGATTTGAACCCGAGACCTCTCGATTCTAAGTCGGACTCCTTAACCACTTAGCTACCGACGCTTCAACAGCCTCGATCCCACTATATATTAAGTTATGCCATCGTTATATTTGCAAATATTTATTATGAAGTGGAAAGCCATTTTCGGGTGAGTGACTTATCAATCTCACCGATTCAATTAGTGTTGTGTAAACCCTGATAGGATCTTTATCCAACCAAACAATAAGTCCACAAAATTATTTCCCTTATCGGTGTATGAATTCATAAACAGGGTCCGCTTGCAGAATCCTAAAATTCAACTAACCCCCAAAACTTTCCTTCCTCCATACTAATTCAACCCCGCTTGTATCCGACCTTCAAGAAACTTGTCTTGGTATACTTGAGTTTTACAAGCGTCCTTTGTCTGTGGTTAATTTTGTAACATCGCTGTTCTAGGTTTTACAATTCAATTATAGCTTTAAGGTATTTAATAGTATAGAGTGCTTTTCTGTGTTCAACATTTCTTGAAAAATTAACCAGATACCATTCAGATTTAAAGTTACTCCTTACAAGGTAAATTCACTACTTGACGACCTCTGTGGTGTGGCGGTAGTGCTAAGAGGTCCAGAGTCGATTCCTGCTCAGTGCAAAGGTCTGGGTGTTTCTATGTATAATATGTATTTATTTACAAAATTAAAGTATTTATGTATGTTTATCCGCATTCTAGAACCGATATGACAAGCTCTGCTTATTGGTCTAGATGGCGTTGTGTACTTTGTCCTACAATATTTATTTATTTATTTAATGTACCGTATCTGCATGCCACGCGACACGGGGAAGCCAATAGATAGCGACAACAGAGGAGGCGGAAAGACCACGGACACACACGTGTCCTATGGCAAGTGTTCATGTAAGGCAAAAACGTCTAAACGCTCTAAAATTCACACTAGTTCATACCAGATCCACTCGTACTACACGACGTAATGAAACCGAACCATTTTTGAAGAAATTGAAAACTGGAGATCACGTACGACAAGATCGTGCCAAAAAGGTCAAGGTCAAAGGCCGGTCAGGCTTCACAGACTGTGGCGAAACCCGGGTTAACTCGCAACAAGGTGATGCTGTGTGTGTGGTGGGATTGGAAGGGCATTATTCATTATGAGCTGTTACCACCAGGCAGGACCATCGATTCCGAACTCTACTGCGAACAACTGATAAGATTAAAGCAAGAAGTTGAGAGAAAGCGGCCGGAATTAATCAACAGAAGGGGTGTGGTTTTTCATCATGATAACGCTAGACCTCACACATCTTTAACCACTCAGCAAAAATTAAGAGAGTTTGGCTGGGAGGTGTTAATGCATCCGCCGTATAGTCCTGACCTAGCACCTTCAGATTTCCACCTGTTTCGGTCTTTTCAGAATTTTTTAGGCAGTGTCAGGTTAGGGCACGCCGCAATAGCGGCGGTAAGGCCCTTCATGGAGGATTGGCTGGAGAGGCGACACGGAAGGAGCCAACGCCTGAGTGCCATCACTGCGACGCGAGCGAGGACTCAGGGCTGCACACGCTGGCGGACTGCCCGGCGTGGGAGGCAGCGAGGCGTGACCTCGTGGCAGCCATCGGGGTGGGAGTCCTCTCGCTTGGCAGCATGATTGCGGCAATGGTGCGGAGCGCCCGGGAGAGACTTAGAACTCTCCCGGTCCGCCGAGCCCGCAACTTGCTCGCCGCGCGTCGCAGGCGACTCAGGCGCCGGAGGTCGCTTAATGACCTCCGTCCTCCATGAGCGCAGGCCTGGGGGTGGCGGGTGAGGCCACCTGTCACCCCAGCAGAAGCAGGCCGGGACGGTGGGGCGACTAGCGCCCCTCCCCCAAACCGGGGCAAGACGGGGACACCGTGGTTCCCAAACCCGAGGGGGCCATCTCGGAACCGGAGATGGCCCAGGGTCAGTCGGGGTGCGAGGGATATGCTCTATGGGCAACCTTACACCCCGGCGTCTGTAGACCCGAGACGGCGTGCGGTTTTAGTCGGTTCAAGCCCGACATAACCGCCCCCGCTGGCACGCGGGGGGGTATACGAAGGGATTTCCGCACGATAAAAAAAAAAAAAAAAAAGGCAGTGTCAGGTTAACATCACGAGAGGACTGCCAAAACTACTTGACGCAGTTTTTTGATCAGAAGCCCCAAAATTTCTATAGCAATGGGACCATGTCCCTACCTATACGATGGCAAAGAGTTATCGAACAAAATGGTACCTACTTACTTTAGTTAAATGTAAATAAACTATACTAAAAATGTTTTGAATATTCATATAAAATGCGAAAAGACTCTTTCCCCAACCTTATATATTTGTAAAATTTTTTTTTTCTTTCGTCCAGAAATCCCCTCAGATACATCCCCACCTGCCAGCGGGGGCGGTTATGTCGGGCTTGAACCGACTGAAACTGCACGCCGTTTCATGTCTTCAGACGCCGGGGTGTAAGGTTGCCCCTAAATCATTTCCCTCGCACCCCGACTGACCCTGGGCCATCTCCGTTTTAGAGATGGCTCCCTTGAGTTTGGGTACCACGGTCCTCGTCTTGCCCTGGTTTTTGCGCTAGTCGCCCCGCCGTCCCGGCCTGCTTCTGCTGGGGCGACAGGCGGCGTCACCTGCCACCCTCAGAATACTACTACATAGCCTGAGAACTATTTGGTCATTTTTAGAAACAGTTTTTGTGCACACTGACAATATGACAAATCGACCAGCTTAAATGAGTGCACTGAAAATTGTTGTTGAAATTGCGATGATTATTACTGTTAATTTATAGTTTTAATGTTTATTTAGCGATATACTGGAAGTCATTTTTAGGGTTCCGTAGCCAAATGGCAAAAAACGGAATCCTTATAGATTCGTTATGTCTGTCTGTCTGTCAGCATAGTTCTTATAGTTTCGGAAAAAAGTGGCTGTAACATACGGACGGACAGACAGACTGACATGACGAATCTATAAGGGTTCCGTTTTTTGCCATTTGGCAACGGAACCCTAAAAAGTACTATTTAATGTCACTATTATAAATTCTCAATAACAACATGGAGCTAGAAAGAAGTGCCTGTTTAACGACAAGTACACATAGAATCAGAAACAGTTAGGAGAATGTAAGTGTTGATACGCCTCTATCTATCCTTTCGAGGATAAATAGGCGTGAGTATTACTATGAGTAACAACACGTAGCGAAGAACATTACATTATAAATCTAATCAAAAGTAACGAGACCAATTTCGAGCTAAACACTGTTCGGCCTCAACGATCCCGTAACCCTCGAAAAAATCCAAAGTACTTCGATTTCATTATGCACGGCGCGAGCCAATTGTCCAACTTCGGCAATAAAAGTGGGGATAGTGACCCATGAACACGATATTATCATGTTATTGTAAACAAAACCACTGTTTCCCTTTACTCGTTACTGGCTGAATAACGACGCAAGTTTTATTAAAAAATGTCGACTTTGCCTCTAGGGGTTAGGCTAGCTGTAGCGCGATGTGAACCAGCTGGCCGTTTCCATGATTAACTGTATTGTTTCATAGTGTAAAATTGTTGAGCGGGAAGAGAATATTATATTTGGGAATACTTTTATCAGCTCCAGCGTACAGGGCCCTGCGAATACCTTTGGGGCCCAAACCAACCTCACCTTCTGGATGGTGCTGATCCTAAATAACGAACGCGATTCTTGCGTAGGTTTTCCTTTTGGGGTTGAGAGGTCAGACGAGAGTCGATCCCAGAAAAGCCGACATAACAATCAAAAACAAAAAGTGAACCTTAGGTTTTTTAGGGTTCGGTTACCAAATGGCAAAAACGGAACCATTATAGATTCGTCAGGTCTGTCTGTCTGTCCGTCCGTATGTCACAGCCACTTTTTTCCGAAACTATAAGAACTGTGCTGTTGAAACTTGGTAAGTAGATGTATTCTAGATTATTCATTAAGATTTTCACACAAAAATAGAAAAAAAAAACATGAAATTTCCCCATACTTAGAACTGATACTCAACTTTTTTTTTCATCAAACCCATGCGTGTGTGGTATCTATGGATAGGTCTTCAAAAATGATATTGAGGTTTCTAATATAATTTTTTCTAAACTGAATAGTTTGCAAGAGAGACGCTTCCAAAGTGGTAAAATGCGTGTCCCCCCCCCCCGTAACTTCTAAAATAAGAGAATGAGAAAACTAAAAAAAATATGATGTACATTACCACGTAAACTTCCATCGAAAATTTGTTTGAACGAGATCTAGTAAGTAGGTTTTTTTAATACGTCTTAAATCGTAAACCGCAATTTACCTTTCATTCAATCAACTCAAATATAAAAATTAAAAAAAAGCATTATTATGTTACTTGCAGCTACGGAACCCTACATGGGCGAGTCCGACTCGCACTTGGCCGCTTTTTATTGGAATGTCGGCTTCTCCGGTAGTGACTTCAGTCTGACCTCCCAACCCTCAGAAGAAAGCCTGTGCCTAAGCCTCGCCCGTTGCTTAGCAGGTGAACCGACTAGCGGCTTGGGGTTAAAAGATGATGGTAGAGCCCTGTACAGCTGTTCACCCCGTTTGATGACCAGTACTCCTGTAGTATTAATATGGTACTACAATAGCTACAGAGGCAATACATTTAGTCTTATAGTTAGCATCTACAAACGTTAGAATAAAAAGTATTATTTTAGTTAAATCTTTTCACCATAACGTATTTTGCATACCGAAGTGAATTGATAACTAATCGAGTTGAAAAATTAATCAACCTTGAATATATAAACGTG
The DNA here is from genome assembly GCA_946251805.1 of Cybosia mesomella. Classification (NCBI taxonomy): domain Eukaryota; kingdom Metazoa; phylum Arthropoda; class Insecta; order Lepidoptera; family Erebidae; genus Cybosia; species Cybosia mesomella. The sequence continues at coordinate 29,348,180 of OX276404.1, forward strand.
TATTTTACTTAATTGTAAAACAGTAAATAATATTAATGAGCAATTTATATTGGTTAATACAGCTTTTGGTTCATAAATCAATATTTGAATAATTTAATGTTAAAAAGTATGAAAAGTTGATTTTTGAGCCACTTTTGTTGCATGGACGGAGCGTGTACACAAGTGACCAAGAGCGTTTAAATACTCTGTTAATTTATGAAAATGTGTCACTCCACCCGCATTGCAGTGAGTTTCATAAAGGCTATATTTAGAGAGCTGTCGTAAATCCAGCTAACATCTCACAAAGGATAGTCACTCTGGGATCACAAAGGATTTAAAATTAGGCCAGGAGATGATTGGTTCCGACAACTTTACGATTTCCAAGGATTTCACCTAAGTTCAATTTATACACACTATAAATATAAAATATTTCTAGACGGTTTTTGATATTTTAACACGAAAATTATAAAAATAATCTTTGGATTTTTGTTGACAGAAGTTAATAGCATTTTTACGTTACCGAAATAATTCATTTATCAAGTTCGAGAAAAAAGTTTATGATTTTAACTGTACCTATCTGATTTTATTTTTTTAAACAAAATAATCATCTTTTGTTGTATAGTGAGATATATCTAGGATTAGCTGTTGCCTCCGGCTCCAGCTGCTTGAAATATAATATATAAATATACTACAACATTCTACACAGCGCTTTCTAGACCCAAAGCAAGCATAGTTTAACTAGCTTGTGTTATGGGTTCCAGAATGCAGATAAATATACTTATATACTTTTTTTTTGTAAACACTCAGACCAATGCAAATAGACATATTCATGCATACAAATATTTGCACTGAGCGGGAATCGAACCCGCGCCCCCTGACGTAGCAGTCAAATGCACTACCGCTACGCCACAGAGGCCATCATTTAAATCCATCCATCTATCAAAACATTCGTAGATTCGAAGATTTTCAGATTCAGGATTAAGTTAAACATTTATTCTGTTAACTTTTTCGTTGTCGTTTCAGGTTTCAGTTAAGTGCGATACGTATCTTGTTTTTTTTGGTGCGGAAATCCCTTCGAATACCCCCCTGCCGGCCAGCGGGGGCGGTTATGTCGGGCTTGAACCGACTAAAACCGCACGCCGTCTCGGGTCTACAGACGCCGGGGTGTAAGGTTACCCATAGAGCATATCCCTCGCACTCCGACTGACCTTGGGCCCCCTCTGATAACAGCAGAGGTGTACCTGGAGCGACCACCCTCCCCGCGGGCCTTGCTGGCCCACCTTACCCCAACCCCCTCGTGCAATGGGGTCAGCTGGCCCTGAAAAGGGCCGGTTGGTCAGACTCTTGGCCGTTGACGTTGACGCCAGCTACTCCAGAGGAGCAATCAATGATGCGTCATCGCCCACGTTGCCCAGGGTGCACCAAACTTGGAGGTGATCCAACCAGTCGCACCCCAGTGCGATACGTATCTCAGAATAGTTTAGTATCACACTCTTACTTCTATAGTTTCCATGTGTATCTATTTCTAAATTTATACGAGTATATTTAAGTATCTTGCTGTGGCTAAAAATAAAGTGCAATAGAAATCTTTTGGCTTTCATGGCCAGCGTTGCATGTAGAATATACTACTTCCGGGCTGATTGGCCGTGGTCCATATGAAACTTGTGACGATTTCGCCGCCAAGAAGAGCTCTACGCACTCGTCGCCGCCCAGACTAGTACCACTTAAGATGTCAACCGCAGTGATCGACGAAACGTTTGTAACACATGTTTCATATGGACCACGGCCAAACAGCCCGGAAGCAGTATATTCTACAAAGTGCAATAAGCCTGCAGCCGCATTGTATTATATTCAAGACATTAGAGATTTTGTGTAGTAGTAGTACTAATTACATTTTTTTTCGTTCGTATATCCCAATAGAAAAAACTGGACAGAAAAAGCTATAGACAGAGATAGGTGGAGAAAAATGGAGAAGGCCTTTACTCAGTAGTGAGGTCCTTTATAGCAGCAGTGAAGAAGGCAAGAAATAAATTAAAAATATAATAAATAATATTTTACATAATTATATTTTAATAAGTATAAATATAATGTTGGATATAATCAATAATTGAATATAATAAAATAGAAATATAAAAATTTATAAATGAAATGTGAAATGTGCTAAAATGTTAAATTTATATTTAATGTTGAATGATTTTAAATGTTTAGATAATTTAATGTATATAAAAATGAATTATAAATAAGGTTTTATATTTACAAAAAAAAAGTATAAATATATAAATTTCAATGTAATAATAAATAAATGTAAGTGTATGAAAATTTATTACGTGCCGTTAGTAAGATATGAGATATGTATCGATATTTTTTTATTGTGATTGCATTGCATGTTATTAAGGAATAAACGAGGCTTTATTATTATTATTCTCTTTATTACAATTAAAATACATATAAATTATATTTTTAAATACATTCTATATAAATAAAAAACAAATATATTTAAAAATATAAAAAATAGTGGCCCACCGGCATCGGGTACAGGGACCAAGCTACCGGTAGTTAGGGCTCCAGGGAGAGGAACCTCCTCACAATACGTGCCGTATCGAGGAGCACTGCCTTCTGCATCAAGCCCTTGACCCAACTGCCTAACGCGAGCCTCTGGAGATGTTTATCGAGGCTCTTGGCAATCAGTCCGTGAACCGATACGACTATCGGAACAATAATTGCTGAATCCACATCCCACATCTGGTTGTTCTCGTCTTGCCAACGGAGAATATTTGCATAGACACAACCAAGTGGCCAGAATCGTACATCAACAACTTGCTCTAAAGTATGATCTTGTAGATTCGGAGGTACCGTATTACAGGTATGTGCCCGACCCAGTTCTTGAAAATGGTCGTGTCACGTTGTACTGGGATCGATCAATCATCACTGACAGGACTATTGTAGCCAATAAGCCTGATATAGTGGTGATTGATCGATCAGAGCGTCTCGCAATAATTGTTGACATCACCATCCCCCATGATGACAATCTCGTGAGCCAAGTCCAAATATTTTATTTGTTTGTCTTTTTCGGCTTTCACGAGATTGTCATCATGGGGGATGGTGATGTCAACAATTATTGCGAGACGCTCTGATCGATCAATCACCACTATATCAGGCTTATTGGCTACAATAGTCCTGTCAGTGATGATTGATCGATCCCAGTACAACGTGACACGACCATTTTCAAGAACTGGGTCGGGCACATACCTGTAATACGGTACCTCCGAATCTACAAGATCATACTTTAGAGCAAGTTGTTGATGTACGATTCTGGCCACTTGGTTGTGTCTATGCAAATATTCTCCGTTGGCAAGACGAGAACAACCAGAGATAATATGTCTTAGGGATTCTCCGGGACGGTGACACGCCCGACATATATCAATCGTGCCGTCCTTAAGGATATACCTCCGATAATTATTCGTCATGACAACTTCATCTGTAATTGCACAGACAAAACCTTCGGTTTCTCCAAAGAGATCACCGAAGCGTAGCCAGAACACTGATGCTTTTATATCTACGTCGGGCCCATTTAAGGCCCGATAAAAACGTCCATGCAGCTCTTTGCTCTTCCATATTTCCTTGCGATCAGCGATGCTAAGTATTACCGGTTTGTGCCAGTTCTCTTTTGCCAGAGCGAGAGGGGTTAGTCCGTTGTCTATTGCCACTACATCTCGGTGCACACCCACGTCAACGTGTAGGAAATATTCCCTAAGGTTGCATATCTCACGGTTGTGGAGAGTCTTGGCGTTTAAAAAACCACGACCCCCACATTTCCGTGGGATATACAACCTCATTACTGACGAGCGTGGGTGGTGCATACGATTAGCAGTTAGCAACGTACGGACTTTCCTATCCAGGGCATCTAATTCGGTCTGAGCCCATCTTAGTATGCCAAAGGAGTATACTAAGACTGGCATGACCCAGCCGTTGTAGGCTCGCACTTTGTTACCGCCCGATAAAAGACTCTGAAGTACTTTTTTCAGGCGCCCAAAGAAACGATCCCGCAACGTCTGTTTCATGGCAGTCTCAGTAATACCTAGCGCTTGTGACATACCAAGATATTTATAGGTTTCAGTTGCCGAGAGAGATTTCAGTTGTGTAGAATCTGAAAGTTCAATTCTTTCAGATTCCACAACCCCACCCTTCTTAACATGCATGACTGCACATTTGTCTACACCAAACTCCATTCTGATAGAATTACTAAAGGCTTCAGTTACCTTAAGTAATTCTACCAGCTGGGAGTCAGTGGGGGCAAATAATTTCAAGTCATCCATGTAAAGAAGATGGGATATAACTTGACCTCCTCTCCGCAACTGATAGCCTAGTCCTGAATTCTCCAGTATTGTACTGAGAGGATTCAGTGCTAGGCAAAACCATAACGGACTCAGGCTATCACCCTGGAATATACCCCTCTCGATCTTTATCGGTACACCATCCCCCAGGACCTGACCACACCCTGGAGAAAGAAGAACCGTCCTCCATTGCCTCATACATTCCTTTAAGAAGGTGCATAGAGTTGTATCAATTTTATACAACTCCAGCACCCTCAACAGCCATGTATGTGGCACGGAATCGTAGGCTTTCTTGTAGTCAATCCAGCATGTCGTCAGATTCTTTCGGTTACGGCGGACCTGTTGGCTAATGGCCATATCAATAATAAGGAGCTCCTTCGTACCACGTGCCAAACTTCTACATCCATTCTGAGAGATAGACATTATAGAGTTACTCTCTATGTGAGCTGACAATTTAGCTGTCAGAATGGATGTAAGAAGTTTATATATTGTTGGTAAACAGGTAATTGGTCTATAATTTTTGGGGTCCGTGGTACTACCTGATTTGTAGAGTAGGTGGGTTATGCCTGTAGTCATAAAAGCTGGGAGCGATCCTGATTCGAGTGATGACTGGAACTGTGATGCCAAACAGGCATGTGAGCTGTGGAGCCATTTTAGCCAGAAATTGTGCAGTCCGTCCGGTCCCGCTGATTTCCAGTTTGATAACGAACGGACTGCACTGGCGACGTCATTTTCACTAATAACTATTGGCTCCATTGCTTGTATTGACTCACATGACTGCCTGACATCCCGTATCCATTCACCCTCTGTATGACTAACAGGCACCGACCAAATGCTACGCCAGAATGAACTGGTGTCTTTAGCATTGGGTCGGCACATATTAGCCACATCTGAATTAGGTTGCTCCCATCTTCTATAAACCCACCTCTCATCTTTTTGGAACGAACGATTCAAGGTGTATCTATCCACTCTCTTCTTGTAACGTCGTATACGGTTTGCCCACGCATAAACTTTCTGCTTCAGGAAGTCAATGCGCTCTGTGACTCGTAGCAAATATTCACGAGGACTAACATTAGTCCCTGAAAATGCTCGAGTTACAAAGCGCATTACTCTCGGGCGTGTATTGCCAGACCTGAAGCAGCACAGCTTGCCAATGAGCGCCCTAGTCTCGGCGATACGACGCTCAATTCTGCATTGCCAGCCAGGCACGGTGGATTTAGGTCGAGTAGCTGTCTCAGTACCTGAGAATTTCACGCCAGCTACTCGACATACCGTGACCGCCGCACAATACAGAATTGAATGTGTATCAGTAAGATCGACACTGGACTCGAAATATTTTGGTAACATCGAGTCTAGGGCACACACTAGCGCTATGTTTTTTCTATGCGTAGGCAAACGCGGTAGCCGCGGTCTGTTACTGCTACAAGTGGATCGAAATTCATGAATCGCAAGCTCCAAAGCGCTCCTTAATTTATCATTGTACTGAGTACTTACGGTTATAGATCCGTCATCCGTTACTTCATCATCAGGGGTAGCCTGTGGTGTTTCACTAGTATTAGTATGACCCACAGGTCGTGACGAAGAAGGGGTGACGAGGCTACACTGCACGTCTGAGCGAAGTCTCTCAAGTACGGAGTCATCCAACAAGCGACAGCGTTGTATGGCCCGCACCTGATCCGACAAGCATTGTGCCGAAACGTTGATAGATGGTTCAAGTTCCTGAAACAGAGGCAACATACGAACACGGTACGCAGTGAGGTTAATTCCTCCCTCTGTAGCCACAAAATATGCCCGCATGACATTTTCATTTATGGAGTTAGTCCATCGCATGCGGTGCACATCACCACCGGTAGCGGGGGCCCTATTCGAAGCCGGTGGGCGTCGGGGTCCTAAGCCATTCGGTGGCCGGCCTCTCCTCGGCCGACGTTCAGGTGTTGGCGACGTCGGCGGAGAGAAGAACTCGTCGCTTGAACTAGAGCTCGACGCCTCTGCAATACCCGTTGTCGGAGATGCCGCTGCACGGGGTTGGGAGGCGGAGCTGGACGACGAGTCCGGAGGTGTAATTTGTGCTTCTCGTGCCCTGGATCTGGTCAACATAATTTTATCTTGTTTGTCTTGTATCTTTCCATAGTCCGGGTTTGACACTAGCTGTCAGAAGCGTATATTCTTGATTTTTTGGTATTGTGTGTAATATTAGACTTAAACATTTTATTTTCTTGATTAAACGGTAAATGGTATATTTGGGTCTTTTTATTGTAGTAGTGTATTTATTAAAAACGTGAAAAAAATGAATTTAGGTACGGAGCAAGATAAAAATGGCCTTGTTGACGTAGTGTTGCCAGGTTATTATTATTATTATTATTATATCCCAATAGATACATAACTAACCCTGCTGGCTGGTAAGGCCGGCCAGCAGTCGAACCGGCCAAAACCGTCTTGGGTCTCTAATGCCGCGGGTGTAAGTTGGCCCATAAGGTAATTGTCTCGCACTCCGGCTGATCCTATGCCATCTAAGGCTATGAGATGGCATCCTCGGGTGTGTAAACCATGGATATAATGAAGTTTAATCATCCTCCTAGTGGTTTCCCGGTTGCGTCTGTAGTTTACACTGAGCCCGGTGTTTGTTGACTTTTACGAGAGTGACTGATGTCTGAGAACCTTGAGAAGAAAGCCAGCGACAGAGCCTCGTCCGTTGTTTAGCTGATGTACCACCAGCAGTAGAGTTGGATTGGGCCTCAAGGATGTTAGTAGGTAGGTACACCCACATTAAGCCTGGGGGTGGCAGGTGAGGCCGCCTGTCACCCCAGCAAAAGCAGACCCAGATGGTGGGGTGACTAGCGCCCCTCCCCCAAGCCGGGGCAAGACGGGGATATCGTGGTTGCCAAACTCGTCTGGGTCAGTCGGGGTGCGAGGGATATGCTCTATGGGCAACCTTACATCCCAGCGTCTGTAGACCCGAGACGGCATGCGGTTTTAGTCGGTTCAAGCCCAACATAACCGCCCGCGGGGGGGGGGGGTATCCGAAGGGATTTCCGCACAAAAAAAAGGTACACCCACATTAAAGCTTATTATATTTGAGTCTAAACCTTGACTGACCACAGATATAAGCTATTTCATATTATGAAATTCAAATGCTAGCCCACATCGACGGCGATGACAAAGGTCCTCCCCCGAGAGATGGCGGTATTGTATCTATTATAAGTTGAATTAATGCTGCCCGGCCTGGGGCTGGCGAGTGACGAAGGTACCAGTTTTATTTTTCATGATCGATGGTGCTGCGAATTATCTATAGTTTCGTTTATATTGTCTTTGTTTTTATGTCTGGTTGTAGTGGTGATTGAGAATCGATGAGGGTTGGAATAACGTCCTGGTGTAATCATGCAAATATTTTTTATAGTATTATGATAGAAAATGCTGTGGTTTTCCCAAGCGACTACAATATGAGGTTGGAATGGTTTTTACAGGGTTGGAAGTGCGAGTGTAATGCCCCTGGTGTTGTACACATCCATAGGCTATGGTAGCCGCTTCTCACCGTGTGCTAATCTGCCAACTTAATGGTATACAAAGGAAAAACAAGTATCATGGTTTTAGATGGGAAAAGTCAACATGCAGGATGGAAAATGAGCCTGTGCCTTTCCAGGGATAAAAATTTGAGCCTGTGCCTTTCCAGGGATAAAAAATTGAGCCTGTTCCTTTCTAGGGATGAGAATTTGAGCCTGTGCCTTTTCTAGGGATATGAATTTGAACCTGTGTCTTTCTAGGTATGAGAATTTGAGCCTGAACCTTTCTAGGGATGAGAATTCGAGCCTGTGCCTTTTCTAGACATAAGAATTTGAGCCTGTGCCTATCTAGGGATGAGAATTTGAGCCTGTGCCTTTTCTAGAGATAAGATTTTGAGCCTGTGCCTTTCTAGGGATAAGAATTTGAGCCTCTGCCTTTTCAGGGATAAGAATTTGAGCCTGTGCCTTAATAAGGATGAGAATCTAAGTCTGTGCCTTTCTATAGATGAGAATTCGAGCTTGTGTCTTTTTAGGTATAACAATTTGAGCCTGTGCCTTTCTAGGGATAAAAATTTGAGCCTGTGCCTTTCCAAGGATAAGAATTTGAACCTTTGACTTTCTAGTGATAAGTATTTGAGCCTGTGCCTTTCTAGGGATAAGAATTTGAACCCGTACCTTTCTAGGGATAAGTATTTCAGCCAGTGCCTTTTTAGAGATAACAATTTGAGCCCGTACCTTCCTAGGGATAAGTTTATGAGCCTGTGCCTTTCTAGGGATAAGAATTTGAGCCTGTACCTTTCTAAGGACAATAATTTGAGCCTGTGCCTTTCTAAGGATAAGAATTTGAGCCTGTGCCTTTCTAGGGATAAGTATTTGGGCCTGTACCTTTCTAAGGATAAGAATTTGAGCCTGTGCCTTTCTAGGGACAAGTATTTGAACCTGTGCCTTTCTAGGGATAAGTATTTGAGCCTATACCTGTCTAAGGATAAGATTTTGAGCCTGTGCCTTTCTAGGGATAAGAAATATCGGTAGAAGATTGCCTGAAGACGTACACATAGAGTGTTAGGGAAATGCTCCTGAAAACTTAACATTCTATTTATAAAAAAAAATTTTTTTTTTTTAGAATTATCTGTTAGCATTATTCACGCTCTATTATGTTAGTACAGCTAAATGAAACAGGTCGTTGACCCTGCGCGATCGTTGAGGTTTAATAAGATAATAACAGGTCCCTACCAACACCTTTGTGATCAAAACCAACCCTACCTCCAAGACGATGCACCTCAGAAACAACAACTCTGGCGAAGGCTTTATTCTCAGGGTTGGGAAGTCAGACGGCAGTTGCTCCCGGAAAAGCTTTAGAAGCAATTGCGAAGTCACTATGAGGATACAAGGATACAAGGCAACAAGAAAACAATTCTTTTCCGTATTCCACAAGTGCACGGTCAGAAGATGACAACCGGTAATCGTTGACTATGAACAGTAGTGAATGCCATATTTTATATCGTTGATCCCCTATCTAGAGTTGAGTAAAGTTATACACATGTTTGATTATACCTCACATACTAAATATTTTCGCGCACTAATCTTAGGAGGCAATATGCTCTATGGGCAACCTTACACCCCGGCGTCTGTAGACCCGAGACGGCGTGCGGTTTTAGTCGGTTCAAGCCCGACATAACCGCCCCCGCTGGCACGCGGGGGGTATCCGAAGGGATTTCCGCACGATAAAAAAAAAAAAAGGAGGCAGAGTAAAACCGCATATTGATGCACTCGTTAAGTGTACTGCAAGACCTCCCTGACAGTCAAGCTGCGTTTGCGTTGTATTAAAATCCATTATTATAGTTATTTATGCAACTGTGGTATAATGAGGGGTATTAAAACATGAATGTGGGTTTATCACACGAAGCGAAGCTGAGTGTGATAATAGTATCATATGAGTGTTTTAATACCTAATTATACAGTTGCATACAAGACTTTATCTACACCCATGATAAACTAATAATACATCTTCAGAGAATGATGTACTGCCCTTTGATATTTTCCAATTCATGAAATCTTGGTACGCCTTTTCATACTGTTTTCTAGATTTTTCCGGTAGTAATTTGTTAGAAATGTCCTTTGCTGCATTCGAAATGTCTGGAGGTGTGTTATCAAAACTTGAATCACTCATTTTCGTAAGTAAACAAAACAATTTGCAAAAATAATAGCGAAGAAAAATAGCGGGAATTCGAATTCGAACGAATAAGCTTTAAATTTTTTTTACGGCGCGCCGCCGCTGTGGTGCAACGCGCGGGAATGACAGTTTTTTTTTTAAAACTCATACAGATTCCACGCATCGAGCGGTAAGAATTTGGCTGTCTGATGAGTAACCCTTTGCGCGGAGGAGATTGAAAATGCGAAAGGAGTGTTATTATGAAATTTCATACAACATTATAACACCCGTTCGGATGATATTATGTATATTAGGACATTGGATGTATTAATGTTGGCAATAAGCTAACTGTTTCAGAATCTTTTATAGAGGATTTAAAGCATGGGTGTAGATAAAGTAGTTTTATAATGTTCTTGACGGAAGAATCAAATTTGCTTCTGTGGAAGTTCAACATCACTGCCTAACAGCAGCTAACTTGATGTAATTTTATCCACAGATGACAAACCAACAAATTAAATTCAATGAAAATATATTATCATTGAAATAAAAATAAATTATTTTAGAAAAAAAAATAGAACATAAATACCTGTATTTCCCTTCTTTAGTAATTACATTCTACACAGCGCTTTCTAGACCCAAAGTAAGCATAGTTTAACTAGCTTGTGTTATGGGTTCCGGAATGCGGATAAACATACATATATACTTGTTTTTGTAAATACATACATATTATATATAGAAACACAGTAATTACTCATACAATAGCCATTGAACTGTGTCATAAATATCTCGAGATAGAATTAATAAATTTAATCTTAGTTTAGAATTATTTCTCTCACAATTAGCATTAAATTGAATCGTAGATTAAGATAAATTGTAATACGTAAAATAACTTACAGACCTAACTGACATTTCAATTAATTAATGCCAGTTATTAACTTAAAAGTATTTATGAAATTGGATTATTAATTTATTATGGCCAGGCTGTCTCAAATATATACTAACAATATAAAGAACGATAGAAGCCAAATTTTGTGAGTTTGTTTATATGTTTCGGTTAATCTTCGGAACCACTATGCACTTATTGATTAATTCTTTCACTATTTGAAAGGTATGTGGTGATACCACATATACCCAGCGCCATCTAGTGACTACAAGTTGAACTACTTCAATACTAATACAACACTACCGATCCTGAACCACGAAAGTGAAGTTCGCGCACTGGTATAACATATATACAACATCCCAATGGCAACCGATGGGCCGCAGCCTGACAGGCGTGATCACCTTGCCTGGTCGGAGGATCCTCCCTTTGTATTGGAGGAACATTACACCCTTTCCGTACCATGGACGTAGGCATCCATCCATCATCAACCTATTCTAGTCCACTGCTGGACTGGAATAAACGTGTTCTTGAGTGGAGACCACGACTCGGCAAACGTAGTGTAGGACGCCCTCCGGTCAGGTAGGATGACGATCTGCGAAAGACTGTGGGCAGATGCTGGATGCGGCAAGCTGAAGACAGGGCGCTATGGCGCTTACTAGGGGAGACCTATGTCCAGCAGTAGGCTATGATATTATGTGCAAATTCTGGCTTTTGTTAAAAAAACCTCACATAACCAGAAGCGAAGTAAGGGCGTGTAGCTAGTTTTTTGTGTAACTTCAGTCATCGTGTAATAGTTAATGAGTAGGAATTGCAAGCAAGAGGTCGCAAGTTCATGCCCAATCCAGAGCACTACTGACTAAACACGGTAGCTTATTCGTTAAGGAGTCGGCCTTAAGATCGAGAGGTCCCAGGTTCGAATCGTGGCCATTACACTAATGACGTGGACCCACTCCTAACACAAGCAATTAAGCTTAGCTCTAGGGGTAAGGGGGAATACTAATAGTATTGGTTACTAAGATTATTTTAAAAAAGTCAGACCCTAACATAATACCCTCCATAGTAATCCAATTTCGGTTTGATTGCGTTCAGGGGTCAGCAAGTGCATAGCCGGGCAGGGGGATAGTGGTCGCAGTACTAGTGGGACCGGTGGGGGTCACGCGGTGCTGCGCCGACAATCCTCTTCTGATGAGGCCGTCAAGCTGAGTGCTACCATTGTTAACATGGTACGTGTATGTAATGGTGACCCTCTTTCCTGAGACTTTACCTTCAGCTTACCATCAGGCGAAGTGAAGTCAAATTGACGTGTCCTAAATATAAAAAAAAGCGTTAGATAACAATAATACAATAGATATTGTTATCCAAGTTTCTAATAATAGATTCAAAAATCTCTGACTTTCATACAGTTATATGAAGTAATTATTTCTTCGGGGCGGGCCTTGCCACTGTATGAATTATTTTAAAATTGCCAAACAAAGGTTGGATGTCATCAGTGGAAATTATGCGTCTGTCATTAATACTCGGCATCTTAAAATTTTGTCAGACAGTGACCCGTCAAACACAAGATCGGCCTCTATAGGAGCAATAAAGATATTGCACTGTACATTATAATATATTATATTTTACTTTTGTACCAATAAACCCACAAAAAATCTAAAACATTGTTTCAATCAGTGAAACCTTTGCTCTTGATGCACAAATCAATCATCCCAACTATCACATATCAATCAAGTTATCTATCAATTGAAGGTGTTACCGTACATCAATCAAATTATCAATCAGTTTGAAGTTGTTAGGTCTCTCACACACAGGCCTATAATATATTGTTATGAATTTTTTCAATCCGATTATCACAACTTATCTACGGCCTATAAACTCTCATCTTTGTTCACTAGTAACCACCGCAGTAGAAGGGGGGTGAAGCCCACTTATATTGATTACCTGCCCTTCGCTGATCCCCTTAGAAAATATCAAGTAAATATTAGCTGGTATCGTCTTCCATTCATCTGTTAATAAATCAAGCTTCGTTTCCTCGATATTGACTCTTCAACCGAATATTACTCTGTAAATCTTGTTTGTTTGACAATTAACCAAAGTTTAACGGAGCTATTCTAATTAACTAACACCATTGAACTTTGTTAATATACATTATCTACATACGTATATGAAGGTGTACCTAAACTTGTAACTAAGATTTTTTTTTTTTATACTCTATTTATCAACCTTACTTTTAATTTCTACGACATTCTATACAGCACTTTCTAGACCTAAAGTATGATTAGTTTAAATAGCTTGTGTTATGGGTTCCAAAATGCGGATAAACACAAGTTTTTATTTACTTTTTTTTGTAAATACATACATATTATACATAGAAACACCCAGACCAATGCAAATAGTCATATTCATGCATACAAATAAATAAATAATAAATAAATATTCTAGGACATATTACACAGCGCCACCTAGACTCAAACTAAGCAGAGCTTGTCATATAGGTTCTAGAAAGCGGAGATAAACATACTTAGATACTTTTTTTGTGAATAAATACATATTATACATAGAAACACTCAAACCAATGCAAATATACATATTTGCACTGAGCGGAAACCGAACCCGCGCACCCTATCGTAACAGTCGAATGCACTACCGCTACGCCACAGAGGCCGTTTTAACTTTCTCTTTAACTATTTTAGATCTTCACATTCCACCTACAGGCAAATATAAATATTATTAATCAAATACATACTCAAATTATTTTCAAACCTACTATATTTTTGGTCCCCTGTAAGGGTGTTGTAGCTGTTCACCGGACTTCTTGAATTAAAAAAAAATATCAAGTGGTTTTTTTTTAACGTGTGGAAATCCCCACGGGCTTCACCCCATCGGTGCCAGCGATGGGGTGGGTGTGTCGGAATCGGACCGACTAAAACCACACGGTGTCCTCCCTAAGTGTCCATTGCGGGGCACCCCAGGTAAGCCCTCTAAAGAATAACCCCAGGGTTAACGGCGGACTTTGGCCGCCACCGCGGCCTTGCCTGGTAGGGTCGGGTTCAAGTGGTTAGGAATTAATATAGGAATACCAATTTAAGGTGCTTCTGACTGAATGGACACTTGGGCAGGACACCGTGCGGTTTTAGTCGATGCCCGACATAACCGCCCCGCCGGCCGGCGGGGGGTATCCGAAGGGATTTACGCACAAAAAAAAAACATTCTGAGGTTAACCCTGATTGACATGCGACTATCGAATCAAAATCTAAGTGCACTTGCTACTCTCTTTTCAATTCTTACATTTTCTGGTGTCCCCGTCTTGCCCCGGTTTGGGGGAGGGGCGCTAGTCGCCCCACCGTCCCGGCCTGCTTCTGCTGGGGTGACAGGCGGCCTCACCTGCCACACCCAAGCCTGCGCTCATGGAGGACGGAGGTCGTTAAGCGACCTCCGGCGCCTGAGTCGCCTGCGACGCGCGGCGAGCAAGTTGCGGGCTCGGCGGGCCGGGAGAGTTCTAAATCTCTCCCGGGCGCGCTCCACCACCTCCTTCGCGAGCATTACATGCTCGTTGAAGGAGGTGGCGGCGGCCCACGCGCTCGCGCTCTCCTCCTATCTACCTATCCTCTTTTTACAATTCGTTTGCCGACTTCGTTGATGAACAGCATCATGCTTCCAGTTACCATCTACATATATGTCTCAATATATATACGACTATTATATATTGATATATGTATATAGTCTTTACACACCTGGAATAGTGTACCTTTTAAATTATCAAAGAAATATTCAAATGGTTTAATGACAGTGAAGGAAGTTCGTGAAGTATGTAAGGACAGAAACAGATGGCGGGCTGTTGTCTCTGCCTACCCCGGAGGGAAAAAGGCGTGACTGTATGTAAATATTCAAATGTGTGTCGGGAAAAGAGATTACATCATACAAACAAATAATTTATATTTGAACTATCTGTTGCCCGCGGTTTCGCCCGCGTGGAATTCTGTACTCGTTCCGGCTTCCCATAGAAACCTTTTCCAGGGATATAGACGTTAGCATAGATAGCATATGCGTTATTCCAGACTAAAATCTATCCCGGTACCAATTTTCAGCTAGATCCGTTCAGCTGTTAGTACGTGATTGAGTAATAAACATCTTCACAAACTTTCACATTTACAATATTATTAATTAATTAATTTTTTTTTATTTAATATTATTTTTTTGTTAATTATATTATCTATGACTTTTAGAGTTATAAATATATTCTTATTTTATTTATTTTTTGAGGGAAGATTAATTCCTACTTTAATATTAATTATTGGTTGAGGATATCAGCCGGAACGTATTAAAGCAGGTATCGTTACATATGAAATTGCCGTTTTTCTTGAAGAAATTGGAGGAAACCCAATTTTCAGTACTAACATTTTTGCATTTTTTTTTAGGAATGACAAATTCAAATTCTATGTTTTTTTTTGTGTATGAATGAGACAACAAACAGCAACTTTTATTACATTTTTGAAAAGTTACAGCTGTTAAGTAATACGAAATTTATCATCAAAATGGATAGCATTTAGGAAGTACTGTTTTTGCAGATCGAATTAATTTATCAAGCGGCCAATAAAAACAAAATTTAATACAGAGTTGTAAAATCTTGAAATCAACTTTCAAACAAAATATAAACAATGGAAATAGCTATTAAATTACAGGAATAACGAACTCATGAATTTGTAAGAAAATTTTGCAATTTCATAGGTAAAGACCTATTATTATTATGAGCACAACGCTATGCAGAAGCACAGGTCGGAGCTCGTTTTTTTTTAAATATTGCTATTATATTTGCATCCAGATTCACTATTCAGTAAGCCGCTGAAAAAAAAAAATTATCGCAATTTACACAGCACCTATCGTTTTACACAAATAAAACATTCAAACACAAACAAACACCGGAAACGTGTACAATGTCCGTATGTAATATGTTACGATTCAATTACGTGACGTTCCAATTGTGACACAACGATTGATTCAAACAAAATAAACACGGAGTTTAGGAGCCGGTTCGAATCCGATTGCCTTTAAAAATGTCCGCTGATTGTGTTTTACTTGCTGTATTTTTTTACGGTGTGTGTGTAAGAGCTACGGCAATAGGAGGGTTCAGTTTGCTAATATTGGATGGAGCTGATTCGGAAATACGTCGGCTGGGATTGAATATATCGAGTTTTTGGCACACGACTGTTATGTACCGTTACGTGTGATAATGTCTGTGTCATGATAATGTAACACTAATTTTTAAAGTTTCGCGTTCCATGATAGACAATAATGTTAACGGGAATTAACGCGATCATATATATCATAGGTATCATAGGTATATGCGGGGTGCTTGGTTGGGGACCTCCACGCGGTGCACCCTGGGCAACGGAGACAGCAGCGCCTCTCTCCTAGGGCGGGAGAGACGCTGCCGCCTACGGCCAACTCCGACCGAGGCGAGGACGGCCCTGTTCGGAAGCTTTCCACGTGTCCCTCTGATTAGCAGATGGCACAGTGGAGAGCAAGTAAGGGGGCCATCTTGAAACCGGAGATGGCCCAGGGTCAGTCGGGGTGCGAGGGATATGCTCTATGGGTAACCTTACACCCCGGCGTCTGAAGATCCGAGACGGCGTGCGGTTTTAGTCGGTTCAAGCCCGACATAACCGCCCCGCTGGCCGGCGGGGGGGGGGGTATCCATAGGGATTTCCGCACGAAAAAAAAAGGTATACCATACCTTTGGATTGCCTGACGTTTCGACCAGGTCACACTGGCCGTGGCCACAGGCTGACTGGCGCAGTGGTGCACGTCCTCCGTCGGCGAGTCCGTGAGGTACTAAGTTCTTCATCCACCCTCACATTCTCGATATTTTTCATATTTATTTTCGTTTCGCCATGTACCGTCACATACTACAGTTACAGTGTCCCTATTTTCTCAGCAAACTGACCGGTGTCTATCCGACTGCGCAGAAAAGCGAGGTAGAAAGTTTTTTTATCACTGGATTCCATGTTGCAGCTAATTTAAACCATCATCAAACATGATAATCTATACTAGCACCGTTAATTTTACCGAAATGAATAGGGTATTTGACTACTGCTAAAAACAATTCTGTATTATGTATTACAACATAAAAATGCAGATTGCATCAATATTTTTTTGAGAACTGTTTTATTTACGATAAAAATCGATATTACAGTTTGATTTAAAAAAGTACGCGCCATAACGTATCCCGTGACATTTGACGTCACACCAAAGTAAACAGTAAGCGACTTAAAGCACGTTTATATAATTATCGAAATGAGTTGCAAAAATAATGGTTTATTTTGAGATATATAAGATAAAAGTGAAACATTATTAGTAATTAATAATTGAACCAGTCGATTAACACTAGGAAATGCAGACAGCCTGTCTTGAAAAACTCTGTTTACTTATGTGTGACGTCACAGAGCGTTTATAAGCACGTGATCAAATCTCAAAAAAGTGAGATTTTAGAGTGAATTTTTAATTTTATTTAAAGCTTTGCAATAAACATTTATTTATTTATTTTTATTTTAAGTAGACCCCGAGGTGTGCGGTGAAAGCCTTGGATACAACCAGTAACAACGCTCATGATGAGTGGGAGGCAATCCAGAAAACCTGATGATATCTAACAATTTGGTGATAGAGTCACATATCGGTTTCAATTGAATTTTCAATTACACCACACGATGGATACGGATCAAAGATTTCGTTACGCAGAAAGAAAATCATTAGGGTGTACGGAGGCAACTCAGACGCTGGAGGTCGCTTAACGACCTCCGCCCTCCATGAGCGCAGGCCTGGGGGTGACAGGTGGAGGCACCTATCAACCTAGCAGAAGTAGCCCGGGACGGTGGCGCGTTGCGCGTCCTTCCTCTTTCCGGGGGCAAGAACGTCGGGGACAATGTAGTTCCCAATCCCAAGGTAGCCATCTCGACCGGACATGACTCTGGGTCAATTGGGGTGCGAGGGAAATACCTTACGTGCCACCTTACACCTGAATCTGAAGAACCGAGACGGCGCGGCGTGCAGTTTTAGTCTGTTCATGCCCAACATAACCACCCCCGCTGGCTACGGGGGGTATCCGAAGGAATTTCCGCACGTAAAAAAAAAGGAACCAAATATTATAAAAATACCAGTTCTACTTTGTGATCGATTGGCATTATGTGGGCCATATAGGGTTTTCATTTTTATTCATACTTCACTGATGGTTACTTTTGACCCTCATACATAATCTTGTTACGGACTATTTTCTCGGTAATACACAGCTTTATGTGATCCGCTTTGTTATAAAAGTTTCATCAAAGTATTTGCTAAAGTGAATATAAAAAGCCAAAGTATATAATAATCTACGTAATAAAAGATTCAGATGGACGTCTATAATCACAGATCTTTTGCTAAGTACATTATGATACTGTTTGAGGTATTAGATAGAAAGGTGATGTGGTGGTTTGAGGCTTTATAAATACAAAACTCCAATTTGTTATTATAAAGTGAAAACTTCTTAAGGCGTTTTGGGAGATAAAAATCATGAAACCATTCGTGATCGAGACGCCTACGTTATGAGACGCTTTTAATTTTTTTTAAAACAACGCCATCTTTGTTGTAGCTTGATGAATGGATGGATGGATGGAGGCAGGGATCGGGTGGTAGGGAGGGAGGGAGGTAGTTTGGAAGGGACTGAGGGAGGAAGGGGGGAGTGAAGGACAATTTATGAACAAAAACATACACACGTAATTGTTTAAGTTTTCCCTATATGCCGGCACTCCTGGAGTGCGACTGCCTTTTTTATACCACTTATGTGACATACAAGTATACGGCCCACCTGATGGGAAGCTGTTAACGCAGCTTTATGACGTATGCCACACCAGTGGCCCCCAGAACCCCATATTGTAATCAATTGGGAAAATCACAGCAGTGAGATCATTCCACAAATCAGCAAACAAATGAACACTTATGAACGTCAAGTGTAGATGGTTCTAAGAAGGAATAAGAAGTACAAAATGAAATCATTAAATAAATATTTACAATGAATTATAAATAAATAAAATAATTACTAAAGAAACCTCAAATGCATCATAGAATTCTATCGCATCGCATGCCTCTTGCAGTAACGTGCCTAGAAGACTGGCAGCATTGGCACGTTGTATAGCAATGATTATTCTCAGTGCTAAAAAGAAGCCAGCCTTCTGGTCACGCAAAGCGTCGATCATACGTTTCACAATGATCATAACGTTTCGATTCCAAACGGCACAAATTCATAATAACCAATGAGATTTGAGTATTTTCGTCGTTTGAGAGTATCTGCAGAGGCATCAGCAGCTCCGGCAAAGCCAGCTGTGCTGGCAATATGGGTAGGAGCAATGGTGTCGACGCATGTTGCGTCTCACACCAAAGGTCTACCCATTTTCCAAGGCATATTGCTAAATGTTTACCGGAATATTTTTTTCATAATCAAATCATTAACTTTAAAACTAAACTAAAGAAGGTGACATTTTTCTTAGACTGAAATGGATTCTAGTGTTTTTCTAATACTTAATGTTATTCATACATCATTTATTTATTACGAATCAATTTCGTATACATAATACACATGTCATAATAAATATATTGTTCGATCATGAAGATCATATCAAATTGACGATCCCTTGAACAAACGTGCCCAACAGGCTGGCAGCGTTTCCCCCTTAAATACCGAACGTGGGTCCCGTCCTCCACTCGGCAGTCGGTGCTCAAAATCGGCCCCCAATTTTTGGCCTCAGAGCACCATGTACCCGCTGTCTTGATGCTGAAATGAGTCTTACTTTATTTATTTCTTTCTTTATTTATTTTGTGGCGTAGCCACAATACATTATTATGATAAAACAAATATGTATGTATTAGAATATATATAAGTATTTATGTTTACTAACTATAAAAGACTTGACACCTACCTACCATTAATACACAAACATTAAACACAAACAATAACACAAAACAAAATAATATACAAACTTACCAGCATCACATAGCCGCATCGTCGAGTCGCCGAGCGTCACCGCAGGTCGTCGTCGTGTCGTACCGAGTAAGCGCGCTCCAAGTCCCGCTACTCACCGAAGCAAAGGAAGCCTAGAACCATCGCCGGCGCAGAGCCGCGCGCGCTTGGGCTCCTCAGTCTGTCTCGCACTCGCACGACAGACGCACGCTCGCTTACTGCGCGAATCTAATCCTTCCGCATACGCTAAACTATACGATTGCCTATCTGCTTAGCTTATTGTTATTTTATTAGTAGTGGTGAGAATAAACTGTTGTAAAGATAAAGTGTCTGGATCGTTTAATTGTGTTCCCTGAAGGTAACCTGAGAAGACACGCATAACACCTACATCTCCTACAATTTCTTTTCTTTCTTTCTTCTTTCTTTCTTTATTTCTTTCTTATTTCTGTCTTCATCGACGAACGGGACGAGAACATTTATCATAAACTAGCTGACCCGGCAAACTTAGCTCTGCCTTAGAATAAAGTTATGTTGGTAACCTTATCAGTTGAATGTATTTGGTGTGTTTCCTTGCACCTCAGCATTAAAGATCCGAGACGGCGTGGGGTTTTGGTCGGTTGAAGTCCGACATAACCATCCTTGTTGACCGTCAGGGGGCAACCGAGGCGAATTCCGCAAAAAAAAGACACAAGGGCACATTATAGGTGCAGACATTTCCTATCACAAAGTCACTGTATCCAAATTCGTAATAGAACTAAACTGAAGTAATATTCTCCGTAGTATGCTATTAGTTTCTTCGTTTTGTGCCTTCCTCGGGCGCTTGATTAGCAACATACATATTGTCCGTGCTGCTCTGATTAATACGCTTCGATTCGTAACGGTTTTACAATAAAATCCATTCTATTTTAATCGTAAATGTCTGTTCAATAGAAATTATTTTCAGATTATAACAGTAAATATTGTGTGTATTAAGGAAGGGAGTATGTGTGTGTGTATTTGTGACTTATGTGTGTTTTTCTATATATGAGTTTGTGTCAGATATAGAGTGTATGTGTGTTAGTAAATTGTAAAAGTGCTTACGTGTTATCTTTCTTGATTAACCTACCTGAGACTTACCTAAGTTAGACTTGCGGCATTTTAGTTTTTCAACCGTAATGTGGTTTCATCAAGAAAGTTCAGAATCAGTCATAGCTTTCTTCATTGAAAGAAAGTAAATTCCTACTTCATTTCATTGTTATTTTGTTTTCAATACAGGTTTATACTTCATCCTAAAATTAGGCTTAAAATAAACTTATCGCCCTCTCCCCTTTACCTCAACTATCTCGTATTTACTATACTTTTTAAATATTTTTTTTTTATATTTAAGGACACGTCAATTTGACTTCACCTCGCCTGATGGTAAGCTGAAGGTAAAGTCTCAGGAAAGAGGGAGTAAGCACCTTTTTATCACACAGATCTAGAAGTACTGTAATTTTAATAGAAAAACGAAACCACAAAAGGTTTTTCAACTCGAGTTGTGATAATCCGTGATAATCGATCACTTACTCGCGGCAAAAACGACAACGTCCAAGGTATTAGTATCGATTTTAAAATTGTTTTTGTTGAGGAGAATAGCTTCCTAGTTATATGTATCTAAGCAGTTATTCTTACATTTTACTGATTTTATAAATGTGAATATTTTGAATGTATGTATGGGTTTTTAGGGTTCCGTAGCCAAATGGCATAAAACGGAACCCTTATAGATTCATCATGTCTGTCTGTCTGTCCGTCCGTCCGTATGTCAAAGCAACTTGGTAAATAGATGTATTCTGTGAACCGCATTAAGATTTTCATACAAAAATAGAAAGAAAAACAATACATTTTGGGGGGCCTTCATACTTAGAACTGAAACTCAATTTTTTTTTTCATCAATCCCATACGTGTGTGGTTCTATGGATAGGGCTCCAAATAAATATTGAGGTTTCTAATATCATTTATTTCTAAACTTAATAGTTTGCGCGAGAGACACTTCCAAAGTGGTAAAAACTGCCCCTGCCCCCTGTAACTTCTAAAATAAGAGAATGATAAAACAAAAAAAAAATTATACGATATATATTACCATGTAACCTTCCACTGAAAATTGGTTTCAACGAGATCTAGTAAGTAGTTTTTTTAAATACGTCATAAATCGTAAACCGCAATTTACCTTTCATTCAATCAACCCAAATATAAAATTAAAAAGAACTATATTATGTTACTTGCTGCTACAGAACCCTTCATGGGCAAGTCCAACTCGCACTTGGCCGCTTTTTGTTACTTAATCACGGTAGAACGGCTCATTGGATCTGAATGGAATATGGTACAGAAATAGGTTTTAGCCTGCAATTGACCTAGAGTCTTATTCTATGTATATGGTCCAATGGTACATGAAAGCGATCCGTACTCTTCGCGGGTGGAGCTGCTAGCAGGATTCATTTTTTTTTAATTTGTTCAAAGCTCTAAGAAATATAAGGAATAAAGCTCATGAATCAAAAAGGTACAGAACTATTATAGAAATTAAATAGGTATGTTCTTTATCCGATACGAAATGTACTGTACGAGGCATATGTTTCGTAACATAAAAATACCAGGTTGATGGCAATAGGCTCGCTAGCTATAACGCGGGACCCAAAATCATAGGTGAATTTTGAGTGTTGTGCATTTTTGTAAGGTGTCAGAGATACGCAGATACAGTACTGATATTATGTTGTACTCTGTGGGCTGTAGGCATATCTTTTTTCTTTCGTTCTTCGTGCGGAAATCCGGCCGGCCAGCGGGGGCGGTTATGTTGGGCTTGAACCGATTAAAACCGCACGCCGTCTCGGGTCTACAGAGGTCGGGGTGTAAGGTTGCCCATAGAGCATATCCCTCGCACCCCGACTGACCCGCATCCCGACTGACCGGGCTGAAGGCATATCTAGCTTAGAATAAGTCACAGTAGAATCTCCATTCACACCCCAGGGGCTCGACCGGAGTAGTTATTTTATTATCAAAAGTATACAAGCTACGTAATCACATACTGATTAAGTAGTTGTTAGTGTTCAAGGTAATGTTTCAGATGAAGCTAAAATACGAGTACATTACGAACGCATAAAAAGTGAAGTTTGGACTAGCCACGTTTCTAATTTCGAGTCTTTCGCTGAGTTGCTACAATAGCACCACTTCATCCTCGACCGATTTAGAAATGATCCAAGGATAAATTCAGATATGAGTATTAATAGATTCTAAAATGCTCTTAGTACTCGTCTCGAAGAGAAAATTTAGATTCCCTCCTTTAGAGGAGGAAATAATTTATAAAATGAACCACTCCAGTAGATTGGTCGTTAGGAGCGAATGTTAAAAGGTCCAAAGATTGACGTGATCTTTCGGAAACACATTTTGGAAGTTAATGTAAAATGTTGCTGAAAAGTGCCGCCCATTCTGAGCTTAATTATGTTTTGATTTATGAAAGATTGGCATACTATTGATTCATGTTTGACGACCTCTGTGGCATAGCAGACTGCTAAATCATAGGTCGCTGGTTCGATTCGCGCTCATTGCAAAAATGTATATTTGCATTGGTCTGGGTGTTTCTATGTATAATATTTATTTATTTACAAAAAAAAAGTATCTAAGTATGTTTATCCGCATTCTAGAACCCATATGACAAGCTCTGCTTAGTTTGGGTCTAGATGGCGCTGTGTTATATGTCCTAGAATAGGTATTTATTTATTTATTTTATTTACTATTGAAGTAAGTTTTTATTATTGTTGTTATGTTAATACTAATAATAAATGTGAGAGACACTGGTAATACTAAAACTGTGTAGGATAAGTGGTCCACTCACCAAGCTCGGGTTTGAATTCATAAAAGACAAATATTCGACGGCCTCTGTGGCGTAGCGGTAGTGCGTTCGACTGCTACGACAGGGCGCGCGGGTTCGATTCCCGCTCATTGCAAATATTTGTATGCATGAATATGTCTATTGGCATTGGTCTGGGTGTTTTCTATGTATAATATGTATGTATTTACAAAAAAAAAGTATAGAAGTATGTTTATCCGCATTCTGGAACCCATAACATAAGCTAGTTTAACTATGCTTACTTTGGGTCTAGAAAGCGCTGTATAGAATATCGTAGAATATTTATATTGTGTTATAATCAGTAAAACAGCTTGCAAAACTTCCTTCAAGAATAAATAATTACAGGCATTGCCCTTCTATACGAGAAATTGTATTGTACTGCGATGTTTGACAGAAGTCATTGTACATACATGGCGCCAATGAAATGATGCATTAAGAAGGAGATCAGCTAGCCATTCATTGTAGTTTTTTGCCAAATCAGTCTGTAATTAACTTAGGTTTTCATTTCAATATGACACATACCAGGTCGTCTATCCACCCTGCGGGAGGCCTTCCTACGCTGCGCTTGCTGTCACATTGGTCTCCACTCAAGAACCTTTCTGCCCCATCGGCCATCGGTTCTCCGAGCTATGTGCCCCGCCCACAGCCACTTCAGCTTGCTGACTCGCTCTGCTATGTTGGTACCTCTAGTTCGTCTACGGATCTCCTCATTTCTTTTTCGATCTCGGAGAGAAACCCCAAGCATAGCCCGTTCCATAGCTCGCTGTGTGACCCCGAGCTTCCTTATGAGGGGCATAGTGAGAGACCACGTCTCGGTACCGTAGGTCATCACTGGTAACACGCACTGAGTAAAGACCTTTGTCTTCAAGGACTGCGGTATTTTGGACGAGAAGACACAAATACATTTTATATTAATAAGAACCCTCATAATGGCTGCAATATATTATGAGATTGATAATTATAAAAAAAGTATTCGGTTTAGCTTCGAGCTTTATCAAGCATCAAATTTTCACAATTTCTCAGTATTTCAGTCTTCAAATTTGATACATCATTATTAGTAAAGATTTAATATGTTCGCAATTATTATTCACAAAATTTCACGTCAAATTTATGATTGACGTTGTGAGCAGTTCATTAAAAGTGAGGTTTAATTAATTACTAAGATTTATTCAAAATTCTAATTGCTATTATTATTCGTATCAAGTTTCAATCCAAAGGGTATTAATCTGTACTAATATTAGGTCGTTACATATGACGCAACTGTACCAGTGGCGAAAGGAGGCGCGGGAGCAGGGATGGAACCCCGAGCCTCGAGAAATCGAGGCCGTGCAGTCCCAGCTCCGCCAGGCCATCGTGGTGGAGTGGAAGGAACGACTTGGGCAACCAAGCGCAGGGCACGCCGCAATAGCGGCGGTAAGGCCCATCATGGAGGATTGGCTGGAGAGGCGACACGGAAGCCTCTCCTACCGACTGACGCAGGTGATCTCAGGGAAGGGGTGCTTCGGGGACCACCTGCATCGGATCAGGAAGGAGCCAACGCCTGAGTGTCATCACTGCGACGCGAGCGAGGACTCAGGGCTGCACACGCTGGCGGACTGCCCGGCGTGGGAGGCGCCGAGGCGTGACCTCGTGGCAGCCATCGGGGTGGGAGTCCTCTCGTTCGGCAGCATGATTGCGGCAATGGTGCGGAGCGCGAGCGCGTGGGCCGCCGCCGCCTCCTTCTGCGAGCATGTAATGCTCGCGAAGGAGGTGGCGGAGCGCGCCCGGGAGAGACTTAGAACTCTCCCGGTCCGCCGAGCCCGCAACTTGCTCGCCGCGCGTCGCAGGCAACTCAGGCGCCGGAGGTCGCTTAACGACCTCCGTCCTCCATGAGCGCAGGCCTGGGGGTGGCGGGTGAGGCCACCTGTCACCCCAGCAGAAGCAGGCCGGGACGGTGGGGCGACTAGCGCCCCTCCCCCAAACCGGGGCAAGACGGGGACACCGTGGTTCCCAAACCCGAGGGGGCCATCTCGAAACCGGAGATGGCCCAGGGTCAGTCGGGGTGCGAGGGATATGCTCTATGGGCAACCTTACACCCCGGCGTCTGTAGACCCGAGACGGCGTGCGGTTTTAGTCGGTTCAAGCCCGACATAACCGCCCCCGCTGGCACGCGGGGGGGTATCCGAAGGGATTTCCGCACGATAAAAAAAAAAAAAAAAAAAAAAAAAAGGTCGTTACATATGAAATTGCCGTTTTTCTTGAAGAAATTGGAGGAAACCCAATTTTCAGTACTAACATTTTTGCATTTTTTTAGGAATGACAAATCCAAATTTTATGTTTTTTTATTGTGTATGAATGAGACAACATTAAGCTAACAAACAGCAACTATTATTACATTTTTGAAAAGTGACAGCTGTTAAGTAATACGAAATTTATCATCAAAATGGATAGCATTTAGGAAGTACTCTTTTTGAAGATCGAATTAATTTATCCGAAGGGATTTCCGTGAGTAAAAACAAAAAGCAGCCTATAAAAACAAAATTTAATATAGAGTTGTAAAATCTTGAAATCAACTTTCAAACAAAATATAAATAATGGAAATAGCTATTAAATTACAGGAATAACGAACTCATGAATTTGTAAGAAAATTTAGACCTATTATTGCATTGTACATTTATTAACTTAAGTCGAATATTATTTATTCATTACTACTTTTATGGTGTACAATAAAGAATATTTTATCTTTATTTTATCTTTATTATAAAGAGAGAGGCCGAATGTGATTTTCTTCTATATTTGGGGTAGTCTTCGGCCTTTGCTCTTATTGGAAAAAATATTTCAACACTTGAAAGGTACGCTATCCTCTGGGGTGCGACTGGTTGCATCACCTCCAAGTTTGGTGCACCCTGGGCAACGTGGGCGCTGACGCATCATTGATTGCTCCTCTGGAGCAGCTGGCGTCAACGTCAACGGCCAAGAGTCTGACCAACCGGCCCTTTTCAGGGCCAGCTGACCCCATTGCACGACGGGGTCGGCCCGCGCGGGTGGGGGCCGCTCCAGGTACCCCTCTGCTGTTATCGGAGGGGACACTGCGAATGGCCCAGGGTCAGTCGGAGTGCGTGGGATAATCTCTATGAGTAACCCTACACCCCTTTCCGGGGCAAGATGGGGACACCGTGGATCCCAAATCCGAGGGGGCCATCTCGAAACCAAAGATGACCCAGGGTCAGTCGTGGTGCGAAGGAAATGCCTTACTGGCCACCTTACACCCCAGTGTCTGAAGACCCGAATGGCGTGCGGTTTTAGTTGGTTCAAACCCGACATAACTACCCACGCTGGCCGGCAGGGGACTCCGAGGAGACTTCCGCAAGAAACAAATAGGTATTAATTTCACTCTGCATTTCGTCGCATGTCACTGTCAAAATGAGAAAAGGTACAATCGGTAGCAAAAGGGTTAAGATAAAATTTCCCGTAACATCCATTTGAAAAAAAATTGTCTACAATTAATATAACT
Organism: Cybosia mesomella; assembly: GCA_946251805.1. Lineage (NCBI taxonomy): Eukaryota > Metazoa > Arthropoda > Insecta > Lepidoptera > Erebidae > Cybosia > Cybosia mesomella. The sequence continues at coordinate 29,375,366 of OX276404.1, forward strand.
GTATTTTCAGCAATAGATCTGGCTCATTATCATAAATCTGACCTAGTTATGATAATAATTATAATTTTACTTAATTGTGCCTGCACGAATTTATGGCTTTTCCTTAACTAGATTAATGGAAAGGGTTACGTATGCCTGCGCAACGGAAGTTGTTGCGTCACCGCCGATTTTATGACTACCGTCACGGAAGTAAAACTGCAAATCTACTGTTTGTACATTAATTTGTCTTTAGAATTACTCTTTGGGCTTCCGTTCCGTAATAATTAATAGACACTTTGGTATTATTAAGAATTACGTGACAATATTTATCTACTTTATGATAATTTTTAACAAACGCAGGTTTATAATATTATTCTTTTAACTCAAACTAGTGTTAATTGAAGATACAATCTCTGCCCGTAATATTCTATTGTCGTGTTTCTGCAGTGAACAACGTGTAGAGCCATGCAATGAAATGGAGTACTTGCAGTGAGGATCCTTATTTTCTGTTACCTGTACAGGGACTTTTGACTTGATAACAGCAGCTTGGACAGAGGCAAGCCAATAATATTCGGTTTTTAAGAGCATCAAGGTACAAAAATATATTTTCATTTAAACTCCTAATGCATCCATTTTGATCTTGTACGCCACATTTTGGTGGAACAAATTCTTTGCAACCTGCAAAGAAAATACATACAAAGAGTTATGAAAAAAAACAATGCAATCTACATTCAAATCTTCACTTACCTGATAGGATATTGCTGCAGATTGAAGGTATCACAATCTTACGTGACCTTTCGTCAGGTAAGCCATAGAATTATGAGTCTTGAGAGCAGCTTCAGAACCTCGATCCATTCTAGATGCGTACGTAATATTCAGTATTCCACAATGATGTGGAAGATTTATATAACACATAACTTCACGCCTATATCCCCGAAGGGGTAGGCAGAGGTGTATTACACACCCACGACTCGTCAGTTATGTTTAGGTCCCAATGTAATAGGGGGCGAGCCTATTGCCATCTATCGGGCACATTACTAAGCGAGCGATAATTAACATTTTTAATACACACATGACTACGAAAAATCAGAGGTGTGTGCACGGGGGACTGGGGATCGAACTCGAGACGTCGTCTTGGCAGTCCGTAACGTTTTTTTTTTTTTATCGTGCGGAAATCCCTTCGCATACCCCCCCGCCAGCCAGCGGGGGCGGTTATGTCGGACTTGAACCGACTAAAACCGCACGCCGTCTCGGGTCTACAGACGCCGGGGGGCTATCGATACCTATGGAAGATTTATGTGAATATTGAAATAAAACATTGAAATCAAACAAATTATATTAGATTCCATCGCAATTTATTACGTGTTATTATGTTTATCTATAATTCTACACTTTCCGCGACATTTCGATTGCTTTTCATTGGTTATGGTGACGGGTGACAATAGTCTTATTGTAAGGTGGTGATTGTCCCAGTGTTGTGAAGTGAAAAGTTTTATCAAAGTTCCCGAACTTTGTGCAATCATTGATTATGAGATGCAGAATGAGCTCAAAGTATTTCAAGTCTGGTTGGTATTTCCTATTTCGTTGGCGTACTTACGCCCACAGCTAATTGAATTGCAATAGAATCCTTGTAAATTAATTTTATTTAAATTGCCGATATTCCAGCAGGTAGGCCGATAGATTAATTTAAAAAGCTTATAATGCTGTTATCTGGTAGTAGAATTAAATATATAACTTTTGTATTTATTTAATTTAATAATACAAATGTGACGTAACCAAAAATCTGGTCGAATTAAATGTCCCAATAAAAAACACTCAATGATTTAAGATTAACGTGATTCGCCAACAAGTTAGAACGATTCCATTAAAGCAGAAGCCGATATGTAAACAATACGAAAGCGGGTTAGCCGAGGCATTTTAAAATCGATGGCTTGCGATGTGAGCCAGTGAGGCAAGAGGCACAGCGAAGCGAAGCGTGGTTAGCAAGATTATTGTTTGAAGCACTGTATGCTCCGTTGATTGCCGTGTTAAGTAACAGGGTAAATGGATTTTACTGTACCATAAAAAATTGTTCAGTTACAGTTATAACAAAGCTATAGGTAGGTATTTCATAGATTAAAATAACGATCATTATTCAACTGATGTATACGAGTATATATAATATAAACGGTGTCGGAAAAAGAGAACATCTAGAACGGGACTTGAACCCGCGACCAGTCCCTTACAGGGGGAATGCTCTGACAGCTGAGCTATCTAGACACGTCCCAGATATTCGAAATTCTCCGATATATTATATACGTCTTAAGGCGACGCTGGAGCAATCTACTACTTGCTCTCTACAATTCTTGCGAACTACGGAAACAATGAATAACTTTACAGTCATTTTAAACATTGTTTTTTTGATGACTCCGCCTAATTAATTCAATTAAATTTTTAAGCATATTGTATGCTTACTTTTCTAAAGATTTAAATTTTTTTTTCCGATTCATACAAAATGCTTAAAAATTTAATTGAATAAACAGAGTCGTTTTAGTTATGACCGGGATAAACTCAAGAAAGGGTAGACCGATTTTTATAATCATTGATTTTTAGATGACTATATTACCGTGTCTTTTTGTGGTTTTGTTTTCAGCGGGGGTGGTTATGTTGGGCTCGAACCGATCAAAACCTCACGCCGTTTCGGGTCTTTAATTTTTAGTGCAACGAGACATTCACGAAATAAATTCAGCTGATAAGGTAACCAACATAACTTAATTCTAAGGTGGAACGAAGTTTGTTGGGTCATCTAACTAGTAGTCTATATTTCAAAGTTAGGGTCAACCGCGCAGAATATTATATTATATTATACAGTTTTGAAATCAGAATAGGTCAGAAACTTGTAATTAGTCACCTTATAATGAAAGTTAAACCTTGTATAAAAGGCGTGGATTCTGTCTAATTTTATATTTTATAAAAACCCAATAATTATTAAGCAACTGAGTTGCAAAACTTAGATGTTTACTAAAACCTTCCTTAAGAACCACTCTACCCATTGGTGAATACATCATGAAAAGCGGTGCAGTCGTTTTTGAGTTTATCGCGAACAGACAGACAGACAGACAAACGCGGTGGAGGACTTTGCTTTTTTTTCCTTTACGTGTGAAATCTTCCACGGGTATCACCCAACCGGTGCCAGCGATGAGGTAGGTATATCGGAATCAAACCGACTAAAACCCCACGGTGCCCTTCCTAAGCGCCCATTGCCGGGAACTCCGGGTACGCCCTTGAAAGGATAACAACAGGGTTGCGGGGGACTTTGTTCTATAATTTGTAGTGATAATTGCAACTGATTTACCAGATACCTTGTTATACTGTACAGCAGTGTACGTTTGTTCTCTGAGCTTTGTTTTACTTGCGGCCGGCTGGTTAATAACTGCGAGTGTATTTATACAGCACACAGTTTGTTCAACACAGAGTGCTTCGAGACGATTCACTGTGAGTCCAACTTGTAATTACACACACTATAAATAAATTATAACTTGATTAGGTACCTAATGAAGAACCGGGGGGAACGGAATCGGAGCGGCCGACACACCCTGGGCGGCGGTCAATGGCTTCCCCTTCATAGGGTTGGCATTGATCGTCGGCCAATACCCAACGTGGCGGGAACACATCGCTCTCCGTACTCCTCTGCTTTCAGAGGAGACAGGATGAGCGATGCTGTTAGTGGTGAGATGGCCCAGGGTCAGTCGGGGTGCGAGGGATATGCTCTATGGGTAACCTTACACCCCGGCGTTATAACCCGACATAACCGCCCCCGCTGACCGGCGGGGGGGTATACGAAGGGATTTCCGCACGAAAAAAAAAAAAAGGTACCTAATGAAGAAAATGAAATTAATAAAGTTGAATATTATTAATAGTATAATATATATGTAGGTTTAGTATATATGTAAATTTTGTATGTATATATGAATAATTTATATTGTGTTCGGTTATATATCATATAGGTGTTGTATTTTTGTATCATTATATGCTTATTTCTAGGTATATGTACCTTTTTTTTTTTTTTTTTTTTTTTATCGTGCGGAAATCCCTTCGGATACCCCCCCGCTGGCCAGCGGGGGCGGTTATGTCGGGCTTGCACCGACTAAAACCGCACGCCGTCTCGGGTCTTCAGACGCCGGGGTGTAAGGTTACCCATAGAGCATATCCCTCGCACCCCGGCTGACCCTGGGCCATCTCACCACTAACAGCATCGCTCATCCTGTCTCCTCTGAAAGCAGAGGAGTACGGAGAGCGATGTGTTCCCGCCACGTTGGGTATTGGCCGACGATCAATGCCAACCCTATGAAGGGGTGAAGGGGAAGCCATTGACCGCCGCCCAGGGTGTACCGGCCGCTCCGATTCCGTTCCCCCCGGACTGCAGCGGGATCGGAATCGGAGCGACACTCGAGGAGGTTACCCAACACACACCCCTAGGTATATGTACCTACTACATTGCAATAATATGTATTCGTAATCTAATCTGTTATATGTCTTCGATAGTCCTATTTTCTTTCCTATTACACCAATAACTACCCAATAAATGATTTAACTCATTTAGGATTCATATCCATCCAAAGGCTGCCTGTAAGATATTGCTTTTAGCGATAAGGCCGCCAATTGTACATATATGTATTGAGTTTTTTTTAGTGCATATTCTAACATACATACATACATAACTTCACGCCTGTATCCCCGAAGGGATAGGCAGAGTTGTATTACGCACCCACGACTCGATAGTTATGTTAAGGTCCCAATGTAATAGGGGGCGAGCCTATTGCCATCTACCGGGCACATTATTAAGCGAGCGATAATTAACATTTATTAATGCACACATAACTACGAAAAGTCAGAGGTGTGTACCCGGGGCGACTGGGAATCGAACTCGAGACCTCGTCTCAGCAGCCTGTCTGTCCTGTCTGTGAAAAAAAAAAAGTCAAATTCTAATATTCTAATTGGTGTTCAATAAAGTTTACATCTATCTATCAATATATTATTCATAGTCAGAGCACAAAATCGAAACGTGGTTATTCGTTGCCAGCTGGGGAAATACGCAGCTAAGCAGAATTAATTTTGTTTTCTTTGTACTGCTTTCTTTTATATAATATAGGCACTTCACGGGCTTCCTTTACCATCAAACACAACGGGATCATAAAATACACACTACATAATTCTTACTAATATTATAAATCTGTGTGTGATGAGCATCTTGCTGACCACCGAGAGTTCAACAAAGTGATTTAATTTTTTAAATATTTTATGTATATCATATATTATTTAGTCATACTATATACATACTTACATACATATAAACATAACATAATATAACATAACTTCACGCCTGTATCATTTATCATTCATCCCTCTGGGGTAGGTAGAGACAACAGCCCGCCATCTGCTTCTGACCTTACATACTTCACGAGCTTCCTTCACTGTGATTAAACCTTTCATGCAAGCCCGCCGGTTTCGAGTGCTTTTGACCTGCCCTTTTTTAAAACCTCATTAATTTGATCAGTGTATGTTCTGCGAGGTCGACCCCGGCTTGCCTGCCCACTTTAATACTTGGTGTGTCATTCACTTAGTACTCATTCGTTCCAAGTGCCCAAACCACCTTAGCATACCCTTTTCAGTTCTTGTAACTACATTCTCTTTCAGGCCACACCATTCTCGTATATCTGTATTCCTCTTCCTATCAGCCAACCTTACTCCACACATACTACGCAATGATTGCATCTCCACCGCATTCACTCTACTTTCATACCTTTATATATAACTTTCACTTCCATACATTAATATGGGGACTAACAAGCTGTTATGAACCGCCAGTCCTGCCTTCTCCGGCACTGACTGACTCCTACTCATACTACTTACAACTTAATTTATATCCTAGTGCCTACATGGTGTATTCGAGAAAATATGAAAAAAGTGTCACGATGGATAAATATAAAGCAAACTAAAAAATAAACGTTGTTCGGATAAAATAATTCACGTAACATTTTCCTCAACGGGTGGCACTTTTTAACTCATAGAAAAAAAATCATCCCAACGTATTCGTAGCGAGCCAGCTGACACAACTTTAATGAAAGAAACAAAAAAAAAAGGAACACACCGTATGTATAACTGAATTCAAACGTAATTTCCATCTGTCCAGCTCAGAATAATATGAATACTTTTTCATTTCAAATTGTAACATCCAATATTCGGTAATTACAATTCTGTCATGTGTTACCGCCATGTTTGTTTAACATCAGATGGTTTAATTAAGGCCACAGTTGTAAGTGAAGGCCTGACAACATCGACGTCAGTTTCTGAACTGTCAATGTAAATACTGTAGCATGTACCCCAAACTTTATCATAGTAGAGTTAACAAGTGGCTGGCATGAGTTTTCAGCGCAAGTTTCAAAGCATTTTGATGTTTTTGGCGGCCGTGGCGCGGCATTCGTTAATTCTTACAGAGTGAATTTTTGCGGTGTACTGTGTAGTCACTTTTTGCACCAAAAAAAGAGGATACGGCATTTTACGCTTCCTCGTGGCGCTTTGTGTCTACCGTGCAGGTTGCAACAGTCCATTTTGGAGCTTGGACAATTACGTGGGACGGACATGAAAAAGAAAATTCAGCTGACTAAAAGACTTTTGTAACTTGACTTTTGCATTTAATATTTTTAGCTGAATATTTTTAATACTGTGTTATTACCATATAAATCTAGTTTATTCAATATAATAAGATGAAAAATGAGGGATTAATTACCGGTGAGTTAAGGTAGGTGTCTTACTCAACTAAAATCATCAAACAATAATTCTGCCCACCCCTTGTTGTTTTTTCAATGCATCCACTGCTGTAAGCTAGAGTAATCCAAGGAATTGCACTTAACTTACCTCCCTTTATTGTCGAATTATAGATACCTATTCAACTTATTTTTTTATTCTAATAACCACGCCTACATTACCTCGTTAAACTTCCACCACTAAACCGAACTATGCTCTTAAGCCAAAATGGTGATACGATTAGCCCTTTATGCTTCAAAGCCTAACTGAAAGCAAATTGTTGTCAATATTTTGATGAAAAAAATATGTGATAGTTATGAGTTACCTATAACGACTATCACACATTTTTTATGATAGTTGATACTTCTACGATTTTTTGGGAGCCAATTAGTCTATTCACTTGAACGTATCTGCGATTAGCACGTCGTCAGTCCAGTTATTTACCCGTTTAACAAAGTTAGTGGAACTTGTAAAGAAACCAATTAGTTACCAACCAATTAGTTACCAACCAATTAATTAACACAAACCTATATTTATTTAGTCAAACATATTAAGAGCTATTGTTATCAAAATACGGTACAACATATGTACTCAATTTAATAACAGTAGTTTGACAACTTGAATTAATAGTAAAGTACTGTTGACATACATAACACAAACATAACTTCACGCCTGTATCCCCGTAGGGGTAGGCAGAGGTGTATTACACACTAACGATTCGCCAGTTATGTAAGGTCCCAATGTAATAGGGGGCGAGCCTATTGCCATCTACCGGGCACATTGCTAGATGAGCGATAATTAACACTTTTAAAACACGTAGTCATAATGATCTGATTTATTCACGAAACTTGAATTATTTTATTTTCCGGTTGAATAATTCAGTGCCTCGCGGTGTATGTAACTACATATGAATGGTAATTTGATTATTATTGTCAAATGACAATTTCAATTTATTTCATAGTAATCAAAGTGCAATGTGACACATTGGAATAAACTACTTTATTCCAATTTATATTATCCAGTTATTTAATTTCAAACAAAATACATTATAAATAATAAATAAATAATAATAAATATTCTACGACATTCTACACAGCGCTTTCTAGACCCAAAGTAAGCATAGTTTAACTAGCTTATATTATGGCTTCCAGAATGCGGATAAACATACTGATATACTTTCGTTTTGTAAATACATACATATTATACAAAGGAACACCCAGACCAATGTAAATAGACATATTCATTTGCACTGAACGGGAATCGAACCCGCGTCCCCGGTCGTAGCAGTCGAATGCATTACCACTACGCCACAGAGGCCGTGAATTATATATTAGGTCGGTACATATTAAAATTGCCGTTTTTCTTGAAGAAATTGGAGGAAACCCAATTTTCAGTACTAACATTTTTGCATTTTTTTTTTAGGAATGACAAATCCAAATTTTACGATTTTTTTGTGTATGAATGAGACAACATTAAGTAAACAAACAACAACTTTTATTACATTTGTGAAAAGTGACAGCTGTTAAGTAATACGAAATTTATCATCAAAATGGATAGCATTTAGGAAGTACTGTTTTTGAAGATCAAATTAATTTATGAAGCCAAAATTTAATACAGAGTTGTAAAATCTTGAAATCTACTTTCAAACAAAATATAAATAATGGAAATAGCTATTAAATTACAGGAATAACGAACTCATGAATTTGTAAGAAAATTTCGGGTATAGGTTAACCTATTATATTCTAGGAGTGTCCAGGGGCCCCTCCAAGAACTTCAGAGCCCAAGACAACCTCGCATACTAGCTGGGTACCTTTTTTTTTTTTTTTTTTTTTTCGTGCGGAAATAAAAAAAAGTAAAAGCCAACATAATCCAAATCAAGAGAAAGAGTAGAAGAGAGTCAGGCAAATATATTAACATATACATAATAATGGTGGGTGAAGATCGTGGGGGTTTCCACAGGTAAAAAAAAAAGCGTCCAAGTGCGAGTCAGACTCGCCCATGAAGGGTTCCGTAGCAGTAAGTAACATAATAATGCTTTTTTTTTAAATTTTATATTTGAGTTGATTGATTGAAAGGTAAATTGCGTTTTACGATTTATGACGTATTAAAAAAAAACTACTTACTAGATCTCGTTCAAACCAATTTTCGGTGGAAGTTTACAAGGTAATGTACATTATATATTTTTTTTAGTTTTATCATTCTCTTATTTTAGAAGTTACAGGGGGGAGGACACACATTTTACCACTTTGGAAGTATCTCTCGCGCAAACTATTCAGTTTAGAGAAAAATTATATTACAAACCTCAATATAATTTTTGAAGACATTTATCCATAGATACCTCACACGTATGGGATAGATGAAAACAAAAAAATTGTGTTTCAGTATGGGTAGCCCCCAAAATTTTTTGTTATTTTCTATTTTTGTGTGAAAATCTTAATGCGGTTTACAGAATACATCTACTTACCAAATTTCAACAGCATAGTTCTTATAGTTTCGGAAAAAAGTGGCTGTGACATACGGACGGACAGACATGACGAATCTATAAGGGTTCCGTTTTTTGCCATTTGGCAACGGAACCCTAAAAAGGAGAGCAACTTAAAACGAAACCGAAACGCAGGCTGATACTGAACGAGAGCCGCAGTTAAAGTGCTATCTGAACAAACTGTGTACGAGAGGGTACGCGTGAATAATACAGCGTGCTCCAAACGTACTTTATTTATTCACGTCCGGTCCGTTGATCAAAAGAGAATGTATCGTGCGGTAGCCGAGCAGTTGACGCCCACCTAAATGACGGTTTTTACAATACCTTCTTTGTGCAGTTTTTTACAATACCTCCTTGGTGCAGTTTTTTACAATACCTTCTTTGTGCAGTTTTTTTACAATACCTTCTTTGTGCAGTTTTTTACAATACCTCCTTGGTGCAGTTTTTTACAATACCTTCTTTGTGCAGTTTTTTACAATACCTTCTTTGTGCAGTTTTTTACAATACCTTCTTTGTGCAGTTTTTTATGTATACATTTTGATATAATAATAATAAATATTCCAGGATATTTTACACAGCGCTATCCAGACCCAAATCTAGAATGCAGATACTTAGATATTTTTTTTTGTAAACACATATATATTATATATATACATGAAACACCTAGACTAATGCAAATATGATAATATTCTACGACATTCTACACAACGCTTTCTAGAGCCAAAGTAAGCATAAACTAGCTTGTGATATGGGTTACGGAATGCGGATAAACATACTATATACTTGTAGAATATACTGCTTCCGGGCTGTTTGGCCGTGGTCCAAAGGAAACTTGTGTTTCAGACGTTTCGTCGATCACTGCGGTCGACATCTTCAGTTCAAAAAGATTGGTATCCAGCACTGAGAGCCGCGCGTCATCACAATTCAAACATGACGAAGCCGCCACCATCCCCGGTATCCCCCTTGCTTAGCCTCGAGCAAGCAGTATCGAGCGCATCGGTTGCGCAGCTCTCAACCAATCAGGAGCGATCACGTTGTTTAGCCCCTCCCATTGCACCTATAAATACGCCAGTGACTCGGGCCTTTACATCAGTCGCAACGAGTTCGCCGCCGAGGAAGGTTCTCCGCACTCGACGGCGTCCCGACGTGTACCACTGAAGATGTCGACCGCAGTGGTCGACGAAACGTCTGAAACACAAGTTTCCGATGGACCACGGCCAAACAGCCCGGAAGCAGTATATTCTACATGCAACGCCGGCCGTGAAAGCCTTAAGATTTATATACTATATACTATTTTTTGTAAATATATATTATGCATAGAAACACCCAGACCGATGCAAACAGACATATTCATGTATATAAATATTCACACTGAGTCGGAATCGAACTCGCGTCGTAGCAGTGACAGGTCGTTTTATAGAACTACCTTGTGTGCAATCACGTATCAAGCATGTTAGATTTGAGTTTGTGAGTTCCTCGAACGCTTTAAGGCTTTAAAATATTTTTGCTTCTGGAAATAATACACTGTGAACTATTCTACATTTTTTTATACTACACAGTGAAATTTAATCTTGTATAACCTATTAGGCAATTAAACCTGCCTTGTTGCATAATTTGCTTCTTTTCTTTATTTCGTGCGGAAATCCCCTCGGGTACACCCCCCACCCCCCGCCGACCAGCGGGAGAGGTTATTTCGGGCTTGAACCGACTAAAACCACATGCTGCCTCGGATCTTCATTGGTTTAAGGTTGCCCATAAGGCTTTTCCCTCGCACCCCGACTGACCCTGGGCCATCTCCGGTTTCGAGATGTTAGTCGCCCCGCCGCCGCCATCCCGGCCTGCTTCAGCTGGGGTGACAGGTGGTCTCACCTGCCACCCCCAGGGCTGCGCTCATGGAGGACGGAGGTCGTTAAGCGTGGCGAGCATGTTGCGGGCTCAGCGGGCCGGAAGAGTTCTAAATCTCTTCCGGGCGCGCCCCGGCATCTCCTTCTTGAGCATTACTTGCTCGCTGAAGGAGGCGGCGGCGGCCCACGCGCTCGCACACATAACGTACCTTTAATTTTTTTTGTGCCAAGCGAGGGTAAATTTCATTTTTATATCTATATTTTTTATAGAAACTACACATAATTACAATCATCTAAATTTTGCCTGTGCGATATTACTTTGAGCAAAAAGGCCGTCATCTATACCAAATAATTCATACTACTTTCTTCTATTCATTCCACTTTGACGTGAATAGAAAATAAATGTGGAAGGCCTTTTTATTTTTTATTTTTTTTTTCGTGCGGAAATCCCCTCGAATACCCCCCCGCTGGCTAGCGGGGGCGGTTATGTCGGACTTGAACCGACTAAAACCGCACACCGTCTCTGGTCTACAGACTGGTGTAAAGTTGCCCATAGAGCATATCCCTCGCACCCCGACTGACCTAGGGCCATCTCTGATTTCGAGATGGCCCCCTCGGGTTTGATATGTGGAAGGCCTAGTGATTTCGATTACCAATTCATCCTTTAAAAACATTATTTTTCTGCCATTCGAGATTCAAACCAAAACGTAATGAACTCATATAAAACAAACAGTTCGTTCAATAAGTTCACTTATTCATTCGCGAACGATGATCGCTAATTGAACACGTCGAGCGCGTCAGCCATGACGTGTTCGCAATTTAAATGTGCGATGTCCATCAATGATACATAAGTGACCTGTGACGTGATTCGGAAATGAATTCAAAAGTATTTTTATGTGGTTTATTCGATGTATTGTGAATGAAAGATGGGTATACGATACGTCAGTAGCAGAATGTACATGGACATTATATGAATGAACATTATGCATTTAAAATGATTTGACATTAAAAGTACTGACCTATGAGACCAAACCAACTTATTTTGACGTGACGACGTCTTATAATTCGCTGAGCCAGCTGCATGCACGAAAAAATTAGGCATTCCATTTAAGGCTTGAAGTGCAAGCGAGAGCGCGGAACGAGCGATAAAGAGGGACAATCGGCCTCCGCGTTCGGTAGCGCTCGACATCTGTCTCAGGCTTGAAGTACAAGCGACATTCCATCAGTATTTTCTTATGACGTTGTCACGTTCAACTATCGTCAGTAAACCGGCTTTACAGACAACCAATTTTTTTTTTCCGGCGCACGGAGGGTTCTCTTTTTTTTTTTTTATACCACTAAGGTGGCAGACAAGCATACGGCCCACCTGATGGGAAGCGGTTACCGCGGCCTATGGACGTGTGCAACACCAGTGGCGTCACACTCGCGCCTGCGACCCTGTAAAGGAAAGGGGATAGGAAAGGAGTTTCGAAGGGGATGGGAGAGGAGTTTGGGAGGGGATGGGAAAGGAGTTCGGGCTCCGGCACTCTCACTCACCAAACGGAACGCAACAGTTCAAATACTGTTACTTGGCGTCGATATTCTGTGAGAGGGTGGTGCTTCCCCGGTCGAGTCGGCCCATTCATGCAACGGCCAAAATGACTGTTGCTTGACTCTACCACTCGCATACAGCATAAATACAATCAGTTAGTCAGATTAGTAGGCAGTAACAAAACAATATCTGCCTCCAATAGTCGAAGCTCAAATTCCGCCGAAACCTCGTTCACAAGGTTCTGTGGGAATCCGTAATGTACAAATTCAGCAAAAATACAAAGACAGCAAATAAGTGAATTACAGCCTGTGTACCCTTTTTTTTTTTTTTTTTTTTTTTTTTTTTTTTTTTATCGTGCGGAAATCCCTTCGGATACCCCCCCGCCGGCCAGCGGGGGCGGTTATGTCGGGCTTGCACCGACTAAAACCGCACGCCGTCTCGGGTCTTCAGACGCCGGGGTGTAAGGTTACCCATAGAGCATATCCCTCGCACCCCGACTGACCCTGGGCCATCTCACCACTAACAGCATCGCTCATCCTGTCTCCTCTGGAAGCAGAGGAGTACGGAGAGCGATGTGTTCCCGCCACGTTGGGTATTGGCCGACGATCAATGCCAACCCTATGAAGGGGTGAAGGGGAAGCCATTGACCGCCGCCCAGGGTACCGGCCGCTCCGATTCCGTTCCCCCCCGACTGCAGCGGGATCGGAATCGGAGCGACACTCGAGGAGGTTACCCAACACACAGCCTGTGTACCCGTCGAGATCGAGCACAAACACGGAATTTAATTTAAATGTGGCTGTACACTAGATATTTTTCTTTTACCAGAATACGTACTAAGAATATTCTATACAATGTGTAAAACTGTTTGCTAGAATTAAAGTTACCATGATTCATTTGAAAAGTAAGGACGAAACATCCTGTATGGTTTATAAGAAATATGTTAATAATTATTGACTTAATAAAATGTTTCACTTAATTTCACATTGCAAAGGTATTTGCTTGCTAGGTGCCTTATTTGGTATTGTATGTAGCTTTCGCGTTGCACTATATGTTAACAGGAATTAACCCGATCATTTATAGGTATATTTTCTGGGCTGTCGGATAAACACTGGATATTGGATTACAAAAAATGGACACTGTGAATGTGGTGTATGACGGTACAGTTGTATTTCCATGTAAGATTGTTTGTTAATTTGTTCAACAACTTCTGAAGGCACATACTTTCTGAAGATACATGCTGAAACAAAAATATTGAGAATGTGTGCTTCACAAATTAATTGATAATACGCTATGCCAAATTAAAGAACTAGATTCCGTTACTTTGTGAAAATATTATACTATTTCGATTTTTTATAAATTTAATACACCGTGACAATAAACACGCAATAAAAATTGATCTGACTGATGAACTGTACTGATTTTGATGGATGATGTGTAATCATTCATCAAAATCGATTCAGTTTTTTAGTAGTTATAAAATAGGAATCATTGATGCGGTGGATACGGGTGTTAGGGAAACGCTCCTGAAAACGAAGACAGGTGCCTGGCAAAGGTAAAAAAAAATTGAGTGATTCTTTTTCTATTGGTTTAAACTTATTTTTTATTTTATTTTTTGAGATTTTTTATTAGCATTATTTAATATGGTTTAATGAATACATAATTTCATTAAAAAATTGTATCACCTTACCTAAAAAAATGAATGCTGCAATGAATATCGTATGACGTCACCGTTCATTTAGCTGTACTAACACGATGGAGCGTGAATAATTCTAACAAAAAATTGTAAAATATAAGGGTTAGTAAAACACTTTTTTTTTTACGTGCGGAAATCCCTTCGGATACCCCCCCGCCGGCCAGCGGGAGTGTTTATGTCGTGTATCGACTAAAACCGCACGGTGTCCTCCCCAAGTGTCCGTTGCCGGGCACCCCGGTTAAGCCCTCGAAAGGATAACCCCAGGGTTGCCGGCGGACTTTGGCCGCCACCGAACATTTTTTTTATCTTCGGTACTATCGCCTGTCTTCGTAATCGTGAGCGTTTCCCTAACACCCGGTATATGCATGTGGTATCCTAGAATTGCAATCGTTTATACTGCTTCCTGTCAAATGGGCCGGACGCTATTTTTCCGATTCTCTGAAGTTAGAGAAAGAGAGAAATCTTACAGGATATGTCCTCAGAACTCCTTATGAGTGGTGAACTTATCCACGGTCCACAATGCTGTAACAGAATTAAGTCCAGCTCTTTTAATTTCTAACGCTTTGAGCACGTGAATTCACAAACTCTGTTATTGCGAGCGTGTTTAAAATATTAAGTAGTTTTATGCTATGCCATGTACACACCAACCGAAAGATGGCTAACGAACCAGAAACCAGTGTGCATGTTACAGGGAAAGTAAGTGAAATCATGATTGTGTTTCGAAACCCTTATAGGTTATCAAATTTGAATTATATTGCATTTTTCTAAAGATTTAGATCGGAAAAAGAGAACATCTAGGACGGGACTTGAACCCGCGACCAGTCCCTTACAGGGGGAATGCTCTCATGAACTTAAGACGTATATGATATATCGGAGAATTTCGAATATCTGGGACATGTCTAGGTGGCTCAGTTGGTGAGAGCATTCCCCCTGTAAGGGATTGGTCGCGGGTTCAAGTCCCGTCCTAGATGTTCTCTTTTTCCGATCTAAATCTTTAGAAAAAAGTAAGCATACAAAATGCTTAAAAATTTAATTGAATTATATTGCATTTTCAAAAATATAAGTACAGTATATTAAATGCGAAAATTCAGACAAATGGATTGATGTTTGTTACTTAATCATGTCAAAATGGCTGAACAATTCTGAATGAAATTTGACACAGAGATAGATTATAATCTGGCACAACAATATTTGTATCTCGAGATATTTCCTACGGGTTGCGAGTAGGGGATCAGTATCAAGTACTTACCTACGAGTCGATTTAATTACCTTCTTTCTTGAAGTGGGTTAATTAAATACAAACGACCTTATGCAGGCTAAAGTGGAGTTTAAACTGCGCGTTTGAGTTCGAGTTAAATTATGCAGGGTTGGTCATAGTCACCACAATAGACATTTACACAGGTTTATGCCACTGTCCTTTAGCCCAAATTACCTTAGAAGGTTTCTGTGACACTCCCGGGAAACAATAATTTAACTGTACCACTAACCAGTGTACACATACATTTAAATTTAACAAAATAGTCAAACCGATTGCAAGAATCAAAAAACGCCAATGAAAAGTGAAAAATAACTTTTTTTTTTTTTATTATTATTATTTAACAATTTTTCGGTAGCATTATTCTCATGAATTGGGTATCAATTGCTAAAATAATTTTTCATATTGCATAGTTCTAGAGATGAGCGGGTAAAACAAATAAATAAAGAAACTCTTCAGCGTTATTATTGCCATAGATTGAAAGGCTGATATTGCATCAGGTTTGCTCTAAATACAAAATACACGATAATCGACCAAATAACCCATCTATCCTACTCTCAAGGTGGGCATAGGCAATGACCAGCGTAACATTCGCAGTGAGCATCTTGTCATTGCAGAGAATGCTGAATAAACCGTTGTAACATCAGCGACTCGTTATTCACTTGGTTCCGAGTCTAACTGCACGTGTTTAGTGTACAAAGTTGACTTATGTTTACCGATATTTTTGCACTGAAACAACGTAATATATAATAACAATAACAAATCATTTATTTCAAGTTACCAAGACTCTTTAAGATCCTTTAAATTAATATAAATTGCAGTCACATTTTAATATTTGTCGTAGTCCTATTATTTATCCAAGAGGTTATTAATTTCAAAACATGCATGTCATTAATAGACACAAAAATTCAAATTGTAAATTAGTAAATTAAATATATGCATGTCAATAATAAAAATTAAATAAAATCACAATTTAAATTGAACATAAGTATACAATTAATTACAATTTTAATCAATAAATGCTCATTCATAATTGCCCTTTGACACCTCAGTCTCTGAGTACAATATGCAGGCGACTATAATGACTATTGATTTTTTGAGAACCATCCTTTAGGTGGTATTAATTCATAAAAGTGTTCATCTGTCGGTTGTGAACTGTATACATATAGACTTACGTAGCAATCCCGTTAAATGCATAGACTTAAAATCTATTTGGAAATCACGATTACCCGCTGTATGACATAGGTACATTACGCCCTGTAACGCTAGTGAGTACTTACCTTTATACATTTTATATAAAATAAAAACTAGCTACGAATCTTGAAATTACTAAACTTGGCATTGTACTAAGAGGTCACTAAAACAATTCTACACAATGAAATGGATTGTCATAGTGTGGTTAGTAGCGCAATTTCTTATGCAAGAAGCAATGCCTTCCCTCCAGACGTGCGGCCGCAAGTTGCGAGACCAACAGCGAGCACTTGGCGCCGTGCCAAGGCTCTGGAAATGTCAAAATGTTTTGAATACTTTATGGCCTTTAGAGAAGGTCCTTTTCTTCTGAATCGGGAGTAACTGTGTGGAAGTAATACGGCGCTTACGGCCCAGGCACGTAAGCCCTCTATGGAGCTAGTTCGATTTCTGCAGATAATATACGGTTAAATTGGCAGTGGCTTTAAAAACGTGCTTATAGACTGCTAACGGTAAAACTTATGACGTATGATTTAGTGTAATATAATGCATAATTTTTGGGAACTTTTAGAATTTTTGGAAAATTCGTGAACAATATACTTGATGGAATTTTCATCCTTGGTCTTTAGGGAAACTTTATTGATTAGATTGAAATAAAACTATTTTTAACGGATTCTATCGCGATTTATTTGATGTCATTTCATATTTTCATGGATCCCGAAGTTTCGGTTGCTTTTCAGCAGCCATGGTCACGGGGAGACTAAAGATGGTTTTTGTCTTGTAGTTTTAAGTGTAAGTTATCTCAACGTTTATTGATTAGAGCTAAATGTAATTGTAGGCCAGCGAACCTCAGAGCTATCAAGGCACCGGTCTATACACCAATAATTTTTCTATATTGTTCTTGGAC
Source organism: Cybosia mesomella (assembly GCA_946251805.1). Lineage (NCBI taxonomy): Eukaryota > Metazoa > Arthropoda > Insecta > Lepidoptera > Erebidae > Cybosia > Cybosia mesomella. Next base: position 29,393,031 of record OX276404.1, read on the forward strand.
CTTGTTCATCATCACTGCTATAGTAGATCATATAAATTGAAGCTGGTTCATAAAATCAGGCTGAAATATTTAACATTTCATCTCCATAACGAGTGTGTTACAAATAAAACTGCATACATTTGTAATATTCCTCTCTGAAAATATATATTCTCTATAAAAATATTCGTAACAATAAAAATATTTACAAAATGGAGTTATTGCGAATTAGATTTGAATCATATATGACAGAAAATTAAGCTGCAAATTATTCGCAGTAAATTAACTTTATCTCAAAATATATATTGTGATGCTTTCAATCTCTATTCCGTGAGGTATTTTTTTTTATTTTTTGTTTTTTTTACGTACGGAAATCCCTTCGGATACCCCCCCGCAGGGCAGCGGGGGTGGTTATGTCGTGTATTGACTAAAACCGCAAAAACTCCCCAAGTGTCCGTTGCCGGGCACCCCGGGTAAGCCCTCGAAAGGATAACCCCAGGGATTCCGTGAGGTATGTCTTATTTAAATTTATGTAACTACAGAATCAAACATAAGAATATAATAGGTCGTTACCTATGAAATTGCCGAAATTTGCTTATAAATTCATGAGTTCGTTATTCTTGTAATTTAATAGCTATTTCCATTATTTATATTTTGTTTGAAAGTTGATTTCAAGATTTTACAACTCTGTTTTAAATTTTGTTTTTATTGGCCGCTTGATAAATTAATTCGATCTTCAAAAACAGTACTTCCTAAATGCTATCCATTTTGATGATAAATTTCGTATTACTTAACAGCTGTCACTTTTCAAAAATGTAATAAAAGTTGCTGTTTGTTAGCTTAATGTTGTCTCATTCATACACAAAAAAACATGCAATTTGGATTTGTCATTCCTAAAAAAATGCAAAAATGTTAGTACTGAAAATTGGGTTTCCTCCAATTTCTTCAAGAAAAACGGCAATTTCATATGTAACGACCTAATATTAGTGAAAAAAAATCTGCTTATTTATTTAAGAAATCTCTTCCAGGGATAAAAATCTGTCTTATTATTAAGAATTCTATGCTTCCATTAGACCAGTGAAAAAAAATGGGTAGGGAAGACGAGAGACAGTTTATATTATAGTTAACTTTAGAAAGAATGCTATTAGTGCCATCAGTGCTAAAAATAAGCCCACCAAACATACTCTTATAGAGACTCCTCTGTCCTGCCCTGCTTTTCGATGTCATGGCTAACGTCCTTATTTGGTTGTAAGTTTATAATTGGTTTTAAATTAACTGAAACATGTTAACACAAACTTCACCTCACCGATACACATACACACACACACATAAAGATGATAAATCATTCTAACCAACTGACGCAAGTACGTACACGTCTGCCTTGGATAGAACCTGTAGGTGTCACATAGACTGAAGTTAATTCACTCGTCTTGATTTAAGTGGAGGTAATTCACGTTACAAAAGTAACAGGACCGGACCAGTGCTCTTCCGTTTATTAAATTACTAGCTGGGACCGCGACTTCGTCCGCGTGGATTTAGGTTTTTAAGGTTTTAGGTCTTTTGCGCGGAAACCTAATTATTTTTCTAAAATTAAAGTAGCCACAGTATAGTATGTTACGGATATAATATTACCTAGGTTGTAACGGTTAATAAGTTTTTATAGAAGGTTTTAAAATGAAGTTACATAAATATGAAGGTGACTTATATGCACTGTAAAAATTAATAAAGTAATTGATGTAATTGAGACTACTACCGGCTAGGGCGAGCAGAGATAAATAAAAGGATTGATTACAATATAATAAGAGATTATAATCGGTAACGTTACATAAATTTATTTTAGGTATATGAGTAAATGAACCTCAGGGAATGGATTCTTAATAAATATTCTGCCGTGGCGTTGTTCGGTCCGTTGTGCAAAGATGGTAGTATGCACTTAGCTAGTGGACACGTGGCTGGTGGTGATGCCGGCGTGCCAGGGTCTCCGCTGGTGTGCCTCGCTACCTCCATTATGGTGCGAAGCCCGGTGCGAAGACCCTGAAAATAGAAAAAGTGCGGGTCAGTTTGTCACTAGGTAATTACGTCCAAGTGACCCGCTAAAATAGCAGGTGAAGAGAATCTCCCAGCGGCAATGCAGCGTAGCTAGAAGCTATAATAAAAAGAATATAAGTAGGCAGCACAAGCTGGTGCCGCGACCTCTGACCGTACGGGTCATCGGCCTCGTGGCACTAAATAGGTAGGCTGAAATACTCGTAGCACACAGTAAAATAAAATATATTAAGCCATGCATTTTAGCAGGTAATAAGCTGCACCGCTGGAAAGTCTTCACCTGTAGAAGAAGTAGGAAATGTTGATCTCAAAACTTACCCGGAGCCGACAGCAGTTGGCCACGGGGTCAAAGTGACCTTCATAGGCGAAGGTTGCCAAGGAAAGGAACGATATAAGAGCCGTCAGTTGATGACTGGGCTAGTGCTGTCCAATCTCGCTTGCACAACCATAGATAAATAGTAACAAGTTATCGAAACATACTAAAATATCGATTAATTTACGGATATAGTTTTAATTTCATTTATAAAGAATCCACAATGTTACAATACCTCCTCAATTAGTTCAGGGTTTTTGTTACCCAAAAACCCGATACTGGACTGTTCAATACAATGCTTGAGTTACGCTTACACATACATACTTTCTTACATACCTCCTCTATCATTTTCATCCATACTTTGCGGTTACCACTTAAATAATGTAGCACACGCTTCCTTCCGAAGAGAGTTTCCAGGATAATAGGCGCTGGAGACTCAGACGTAAATCTAGTAAGATGGTAAACATTGAAATGTCACAGACAACATTTTCAATGGGAAGAAAAAGAGCAATAAATACCACTATATATTTTCGAATAAAAGAGAAAGTGTTATGTTTTTAGTATAGGGCTTCTTTTAGATGTATACATTACCGCATCTGCAATGAGGCTTATTTTTGGAACTGAGTTTGCACGACCGCTCAGCATAATAATGGTATAAAACCATAAGAATCAATACCCAGATACTGGTTGAATATCCCAGCTCCAAGAAAAGGTATCCGTTGGTTTAAAACGCCAACGGATCCACAAATGGTACAAAACCATAAAAATAAGGTATCCGTTGGTTTAAAACGCCAACGGACCCAAAAACAACATCAGTTGGTTTAAAACGCCAACCGACCCACAACAACCTTTACTAAGCAAAGCCTAATAATAAAAGAAAACGAACATGAAGTTCAAAGTTCCATCTCAAAGAGAGGAGAAAAGAAGAAAATATATAGTATGATTTAAAACAATACAGACAATTAATTTGTCAAAAAAAATATAATTAACAACTTTTAAAGTTATGACCAAGTCAAATTATTATGAAAAGTGTTATAAGTAAAATAGTTTATTATTTGACGCACATCAGTGAGTATGTATGCAACATCAGTTGCAATTGGAACAAATAGTGTTCAAAAAAAAATATTTCAAAATTTCAAAAAAAAGTAAGAACCCATGGTTCAACAAGGTAGGTAGTTTCTCTAATGTTTTGTAGTCGTTCATGTTTATATTTATATTATATGGCAAAAAGTAAAAAAAAAAATTTTTTTTTCAAGTTCAAAATGACCATGAAGGCATTTTAGGGTTGATCCAACGGATCATACAAAAAATTGCAACAGGCAAAATAATTACGAAGTTGAAAAAATTAATAAGTTGAAATATACATAATAAATTATTTTGGGGCAAGTCCAAAATAATTATTATTATTTATTCACTAGTGAATAAATTTTAATGTTTTCTTCAAAAACCAGAAACATAAAAGGGAACAGTCATCCTAAGAAAAGTATTACAACATGATAGAGAATTAACCAATAGGTTAAAAGATATTAATATTTAATATTCAGTAAAAAAAGTCCAAAAGTTGGTATTCAACAAAGAATAATTTTACTTTGTTTTTAAAAAAACAAGACAATTTTTCAAACAATTTGTAGTAATTTTACATTATACTATACTGGCAACCTTTTTGATTGTCAAAACCATATGACGTTTGACAACTAAGTTTCAAACAATTTCAAAACAAGCTTTGATAGAAATAAAATGTTCAAATATACGAACCAAAGATGTAATAACAATTGAAAAGTATTACATTATTTAGTAAGAAGACATAATTGACCTGTAGACCATGTCTACCAACAGGATAGATGAGTTATTTAAGTTATAAAAGTTTTCGTTATATGTGCACATATTGGGTATTTCCGCACGATAAAAAAAAAAAAAAAAAAAAGGTACATGAAATTAAAAATTTTACTGGTGACCCTTTTATAGGTACAAATAGTAGTATGGTAGGTATGGTAGTGTATTACCAACAGTGGAATAACAATAAGGAATATATTGAAAAAAAGTGAAAAAAAAAGAAAACAAAAGAGAATACCTCCTTCAAACAGACAGAAAGACAGACAGATAAAAAATTTAATAATTGTATTTTTGTTTTAAGTTTCGTGTATACATTTATGTGCAATCATTAAAAATCTGTTGTTTTAATATAACAAACAGACACTTCAATTTTATTTATTCGTATAGATATTCATAAACATTCATTCAATGATAATGGCTCACATTATTTTTTGTTCGTGCGGATCCTTAGCCGCAGATATTTTGCAGTGCGCAAACCTGGCCAAACATAACAATAAAATTGTATATTGCCTTGACTGGTATTCGTTTCCAATTTTAATCCAGTTAAAATTTGATTTCTTTTTTTTTCATAGCAAAATCGGATTTGGCAGATAATGATGATTACGCTTTGTCCTATGCATTATGTATAAAAAAAACATTCAAAATATTAACTTGTTAACTTTCATGATCAATAATAACTATTTCAGACCAAACCACCAAAAAGGGTTCCTACCCGGAATTTCAGGATGTCTGGAACACAATTCTTTACTGGCGGAAAGTTCAAAAGATGCCAGATCAAATGAAAAGCAAATAACAGTTTGTTGGATAGACTTAGAAAACGCTTTTGGCTCAGTACAACACGAGCTTATGTTGTTTGCATTAAAATGGTATCACTTTCCGTCCATCATTTGGGAAATAATATCCTCTTATTATGGTAAATTAAAGTTTGTGATTAATACCAAAGATGGATACACGCAACCTTTAAATTATAATATGGGTTTGTTCCAAGGTTGCTGTTTATCACCTATAGTTTTCAATATAGTAATAAATATTTTAATAGACAACATTTCCACACACGACAAGAAGTGGGGCTATCGGTTTAAGCTAAACGGTAAATATACGGAGTCTATCCTCGCATTCGCGGACGATTTGGCAATACTGACTCGTAACCCAAAGCAGTGCCAGGACCTACTGCGTAGAGTAGACGATTTCTGTACATGGACAGATGGAATGAGAGCAAAACCTAGCAAATGCTACTGTCTATGTCTGGGTAGGCGGGGTACCAGGTATACTTCATATGACCCAGGGCTTAGTATAGGCGGGGAAAACGTTTCAACTATATCTGAAACCGTGCCTTTTAAATTCCTCGGAAGAAAGATTGACAACAGAGGTTGCACTCCAGCTTTGGATGAATTAATTGATAGTTTCATTATCGATTTAAAAAAGGTAGACGAACAACCAATAAGTAATGTTAAAAAAGCTTGAATCTATGACAATTATTTAACCTCGAGTCTTAACTGGCCGTTTCTTATATATGATATAAACCAGAGCCCCCCTCAAAAAACTAGATGCGAGTGTCACGAAGACACTGTAGTCGTGGCTAGGGCTAGCTCAGTCGGACCGACCCGTCCACTATATAGATCCGCGAATAATTTTAGAATGACGCTTAAGAAGCCATCAGAACTCTATAAACACCTAAGAGTAACTAAAATGCACGTCTTATCGGAATCTAAAGACGAAATAGTATAAGTCCTTCCAAAAGATAAAAATGCATCGGAGCTCGAATCACGCCTCCAATTCCATAAAAAATTCATGATTTCTGAATATTACCTAGACCTACTCTACCAGTCTGCGAGCCTCGCAGACTGGTAGAGTAGGTCTAGGTAATATTCAGAGACAAACAGATAAAGAAATAACAAAATCTTTTCTTCAAGCAGACGAAAACAAAACCTATAAGGTGCACGCAATGAACCTAGAAATGCAAAACGAATGGTTGACCCTAGGTGAATTTTGTATTCCCATAGCCTTAAAATGGCGTACCATAATATGCGACTGGTCACCGGCCTTACTTAAATTCTACCTAAATGCATTCCAGTTAACCCCCCCCGACCAAAGCAATCTGGTCAGATGGGGAAAAGCCACAGATAAAACTTGTTGTTGCCGCGGTATTCTGTAGGGCGGAGGTACTTCCCCAGTCGGACTGCTCAGTTGGACGGGAATACCGTCATGTCCTACCTCTCTTAAGGCTTGGAGGATGATGATGAAACTAAGCGGGAATCGAAGTCGCGGCCCTTGATGTAGCAGTTGTACCACATACTCTACGCCACGCTACAGTGGTCACCCTTTGTTACTTTGCCCAACCTGGCATCGTATCGAGGGCCACATAATCGAACGAAAGCATGAGCAGTCATAATAATATTTAGAAATTGGTTCTTACTCGTTAAGACAACTTTTATCAAATATCTTTATGATCAAGCTGATACAAGAAAAAAAAAATACAATAAAATTGACAGCTCCTGTGGCGTAGCGGTAGTACATTCGACTGCAACGATAGGGGGCGCGGGTTCGATTCCTGCTCAGTGCAAATATTTGTAGTATGCACGAATATATATATTTGCATTGGTCTGGGTGTTTTTATGTATAATATGTATGTATTTCCAAAAAAGAAGGCATATAAGTGAGTTTATCTGCATTCTAGAACCCACAACACAAGCTAGTTAAACTATGCTTACTTTGGGTCTAGATAGCGTTGTGTAAAAATGTCACAGAATAAAAAAAAATTATAATCATAAATCTACCTTATTCTGGATATAGAACAGTCCTTCTTGTTATTCTTTCTGAAACGTTTTCATACATTTGTCAGTGCTAAGAGAAATAACTTTACTATGCTATCGCCGTGTTTCGTGTGCGAAAAGATAAGACTATTTCTTGGAATCCAAGTGCCTAATCCATGTAACACAAACTTTATCCAATATACAAGTAATACGTCTGATTTCCTAGAAATTTCGATTCGAAAAATAAAATCGTACTCACGTGGACTACAAGTATTCTCAGTAAGCTTCAACTGTGCTTATTGCTTGTGTTAGGAGTGGATTCACGTGAAGCTTGCAACCTAAGGAGTGAATTGTACAGAAAAGGTAAGAGGTATAAGGCATAATCAATGCGAAATCTGTACGTATGTGCGTGATTCTGCTCTGCAAGCGCGCTCGCCTAAAGTACACCTTTGGGGCGCCTTTTCTGTATTACTGACGTCTTAGTCATTACGCACTATTATTAATTAATTTCTCTTAAAGTTTGACATGAGGTTTTGACGGTTTAGATATGCACAATAAATGACTTACGTAATCCTTAAGTAGTATTAGGAACTTTGTTTGGGTCTACCTCTCCCGACCCGCCGAGCCCGCAACATGCTCACCGCGCCTCACAGGCGACTCAGACGCCACCGGAGGTCGCTTAACGACCTCCGTCCTCCATGAACACAGGCCTGGGGGTGGCGATGAGGCCGCCTGTCACCCCAGAAGAAGGAGGTCGGGGTTTCGGGGTGACTACTGCCCCACCCCCTCTCCGGGGTAAGTACACACCGTAGTTCCCGAGGGGGCCATCCTGAAACCGTAGATGGCCCTGGGTTAGTCGGGGTGCGAGGGAAATGCCTTATGGGCCACCATACACCCCGGCGACTTAAGACCCGAGACGGCGTGTGGTTTTAGTTGGTTTAAGCCCGACATAACCACCCCCGCTGGCCGGCGGTGGGGTTTCCGAGGGGATTTCCACACGAAAAAAGAAGGGTACTTTGTTTGAGTTTAGATGGTGCTGTGTAGTTTGTCCCAGCATATTATTGAAATGAGCTCAGCTTGCTCTGCTTGAAGAAAACCACTCTTAATAATGCATCTCAACTAAGACATAGCCAATCATTCTTAAGGTGCATTTGTAGCAGAGAACACAAATCCATCAAGATTTGTAAACAAACCAAAACATCATTTAGAACTGGTTCAATGTTCAGTTCAATTTCCTTTAGACAATTTTAAATTGATATTGACTTTCTTCCTTTTATAGACAAACTGTAACTGCTTATTATGTTGGTAAAATTAACTAATTACAGAAGCAGTGCGAGTATTTGATAAAAGCCCTAAAATGTTTTAATTAACCGTATTAAACTTTGATGGAATACTGTTCCTGATAATAAGATTCACTATATTCTCACGCTTATGAATAGCTGGTAGACGCAGTTTCACCTAATATTTTTTTAGTCTTGCATATTAAGACTCGAGCCTATTGCCGTCAATTGCACTTTTTCATGATCTGTAGTTTTGCTGAAGCGCTGATCTAAAAGTTTCAAGCTATCAAAACCTTAAGTTTTAGAACACTAGTAAACGTATTTTATAACTTGGCAACTCTAATGTTCCAAACAAAACTTATAAAGCCCTACACAAACTCTCTGGGAGTTTGTCATTTAAACACTACACCCGTCTCAGTTTATTAATTTTACGATAAGTCCGTTAAGTGGGATTTCGAAGTTGCTAGCGTTAAAGTTGGGCCATAGTTCAGCTTCGACTGGACGACGAACCTATTTATTAGATAAACGGTAAGCTGCTTTATACAAAAGTTTGCTTTTACGAAAAATATTATATATGTATACTTACGGACTTAAATCTATTTAAAGTAAATAGCGTTGTGTACATGCCATTGTGTATAAGAAATCCTATCTAATACTATTCGAGTAGAGAATGACTGGACCTGAATCAAAGCCTAGGCATATAGCCATTCAAGATAGTGTATATAATATTCATGTGTTCGAGGGTGAAATGGTGACATTCACCCGAGGTGAACACTCCACTTTTCATTTCGACTATGTGAGAAAAATTAAAATTCTACACACACATTTAATCAAACAAGTATATATTGATTATCAGTTAAAATTTAAAGTAAAATTGGAACAATTTGAAAATAGATTATTCACAACAGCTTTTGCCTGTTCTTAAATCTCATCGGGAGTTAAATTAATATCCATGTCACTGGAATCACTTTCCGAAACCATTTTTAACCATAACTAGGAATTCAGTGCCGGGTGCCACTGAAATAAATTGGGCGAGCAACTCTTACTTGTAAATAAGACATCTTACTACGGTCGCGCGCTTAGCTAAGGCCGCGCGCTCGTGAAACTGTTTTTCGGTGATTATTCCTCAATGGTACATCAGACACGAACCATCACGCTTCAAAACACTCCTCAGTGTCCACATTATCACCGTGGTAAATTTGGTCAAGATCGGTTAAGCAGGAGAAAAGAAGTACAACTACAAAGAAGTGGCTATCCCGCGTATCCGCTCAGCGGACAACCCCGCGTCATAAAAACACTTAACGGCTTAACGTGTCGCCGGCCGGGGCCAAACAATTTTTTTGTTATCGTTTGAAGTGCTGTGCGACAGCGAAGTGTTATTTTTTGTAATGGATACGAGTCATTCTTTCAATTCTGATAAGAATCTTTGTTTATAATTATCGTTTGCTTTATTATAAGCGACTGTAAACAGAGACGATAGTTAAAAACATTAATATGCCAACTTTAGGTGTTTATTTCAATATGTAACTTGATAAACTAGTGTATTTTATCATTTTAAATAGTCTATAGGTTCTAACTACATACAATAAAATTTAAAAAAAGATGTGTATAGTACAAAAATATTTATTTACAAGCTTATGACTAAGACGAATAATATTCAAATATTAATTATTATATTAAATAATATTGGCCAAATTAAATATTTTTTAAATCGAATCGACTAGTGGTGTGCTGTGTGTTAATTTTTTTGGACGAAGTGATGTGTATTTAGTCGTAGTCACGTGTTAAAAAGAAATAAACATATTATTACGATGTGCAGTGCAATTACGGGACTGGCATTCCACAGAATGCTTTGTCCGCTGAGCGGGTATAAGAGCTTCGCTTTGCTAAGCTCAATTAATATAAGGTACTAGCTGACCCGGCAGACTTCGTACTGCCTCAATCGATAGCACCTTTTAAACCTTCTCTGGACCTCCACAAATAATTCAAGACCAAAATTAGCCTAATCGGTCCAGCCGTTCTCGAGTTTTAGCGAGACTAACGAACAGCAATTCATTTTTATATATAAGAGAAGATTTATTTATATTGAATCTCGTTTTCCCGCTAATTCTTTAGTAAACTTAAATTGTTTATTTTTTAATACTGAAAAAAATAAGTTATAATTCACGTACATACTGCCAACATAAGAAAAGTTTTGAAAATCGAATCTATTAGTTACTTTATAAACGAGTTGGTGATGAGATGTGCATTTAGGCGGCCATGTACACAAGCGTCATGATATCAAGGCATTATGACGTAATTAAATTATCATGGACTCCATGGCAAAACTTTAAAAATAAAAAATAAAATCCAACCAAGGGATGAAATAAGCTACTTTCCACTCGGCTATCTACCCATGAAAATTAAACTTTCCGAACAGGAGAGATGAAAAATACATTTAAATATCCATATTATTTAAATGCAATAGAAGAATAAAAAATAATAAACAGAATTAATAAAGTAAATAATATGAACGTAAATAAGAATGTCAGTGAATATTAGTGTGTAAAAGAAAACTAATGGCGATAGCCCAGTGGCGTACGTAACGGGCTGCTGAGACGAGGTCTCGAGTTTGATCCCCAGTTGCCCCGGGCACACACCTCTGACCTTTCGTAGTTATGTGTACATTGATATATGTTACTTATCGCTCGCTTAGTTATGTGCCCGGTAGATGGCAATAGGCTCGCCTCCTATTACATTGGGATCTTAACATAACTGGCGAATCATGGGTGTGTAATACACCTCTGTCTCCCCATTCGGGGAAACAGGCGTGAAGTTATGTTATGTAAATTTAATGTCAAATATTAAAATTACAAAAGAAATAAATTAGTAGATGTCAAATTCAAATGTATCATTCAAATAATCGTTTAGGGAGTAATATGTTTTGTTAATGAGTAAGTTAAACAGGCTACGGGAACTTCGGGGACCACCTGCATCGGATCAGGAAGGAGCCAACGCCTGAATGCCATCACTGCGACGCGAGCGAGGACTCGGGTCTGCACACGCAGGCGGACTGCCCGGCGTGGGAGACGCCGAGGCGTGACCTATTGGCAGCCATCGGGGTGGAAGTCCTCTCGCTCGGCACCATGATTGCGGCAAGGGTGCGGAGCGCGAGCACGTGGGCCGCCACCACCTCCTTCTGCGAGCATGTAATGCTCGCGAATGAAATGGCGGAGCGCGCCCGGGAGAGGTTCAGAACTCTCCCGACCCGCCGAGCCCGCAACAAGCTCGCCGCGCACCGCAGGCGACTCAGGCGCCGGAGGTCGCTTAACGACCTGCGTCCTCCATGAGCGCAAGCCTGGGGGTGGCGGGTGAGGCCGCCTGTCACCCCAGCAGATGCAGGCCCGGACGGCGGGGCGTCTAGCGCCCCTCCCCCAAACCCGGGCAAGACGGGGACACCGTGGTTCCCAAACTCGAGGGGGCCATCTCGAAACCGGAGATGGCGCAGGGTCAGTAGGGGTGCGAGGGATATGCTCTATGGGCAACCTTACACCCCGGCGTCTTTAGACCAGAGACGTCATGCGGTTTTAATCGGTTCAAGCCCGACATAACCGCCCCCGCTGACCAGCAGGGGGGTATCCGAAGGGAATTCCGCATGAAAAAAAAAAGGTACCTGCATATTTTAATCAAAATAAGAAAATTCCAGTCGTTGATTTTTTTGTTATGTAAATATCACTAATATAATTTAGAATTCATTCCAAAACCTAAATAGACTGAGCGGATAAAAACGCTCGTGTCAGGCGCTGGCTATTATTTCAACCAAAAATATCTGCGTTGAATAATAAAAATTGTGTACATATATACAGATAGTGGATGATAATACACGCTAGTGTGTAAGGAGACAATAAAGAGAGGAAAGTATCGTATAAATCCAATTTTTATTCTCGTGTGCGAGAGAAATGTGCGCATGCTTGGGGTGCGCGGCTGAAAGAATATTTTTGTCAGGCAGACATAAGCCAGTCTGTTATAATAATAAATATGCTAGGAAATATTACACAGCACCATTTAGACCCAAACTAATCAGGGCTTATCGTATGGGTTCTAGAATGCAAATAAACATACTTAGATACTTTTTTTGTAAATAAAACATATTATAGGGTATATATTAGGGTCGGCATCGCAAGTGTGACGCTCTGGTGTTGCGCACGTCCATAGGCCACGGTAACCGCTTCCCATCAGGTGGGCCGTGAGTTTGTCTGTCACCACATAAAAAAAAAATACATAGAAACACCCCGACCAATGCAAATATACATATTTGCAATGAGCGGGAATCGAACTCGCGTGCTCTGACTTAGCCTTCGAATGCTCTACTGCTACGCCACAAAGGTCGACAAACGTGTTTCGTGTTTGGGGCTGTGCGTAAACAATAGTGTCTGACGAAAGGTAGCGGTTTCAAAACCCACAAGTGTACCACGACCTATCCACTTCTATTCTAATACAGGCAATTAAGTTTAGTTGAAGATTATAATAATTATATTAACTAAAATAGTACTAACGTAAATGTAAAGTGTGTAAGTTCGTTTGTTAGTAAATAATCACGCTGAAATGATTGGATGGATTGAAACTTGGTACACATATAGACTCTGAACCGGCGTAGCGTAGTCTTATTCTTTTATTTTTTCTTTGACGTTTTGTGAGCACCGTTTACATGGCTATACAAAATAAACGATATTTGTATTTGACTTTGAACTAGACAAGTACATGGAATATTTGTTATTCCAGTAGTATTTTTCTGAAAGAAATCTAATTTCATATCTAGGCTAAGGTAGTCGCAGGTGCATTACACCCCGGCGTCTGCAGACCCGAGACGGCGTGCGGTTTTAGTCGGTTCAAGCCCGACATAACCGCCCCCGCTGGCCGGCGGGGGGGTATCCGAGGGGATTTCCGCACTTAAAAAAAAAAAAAAAAAAGGTAGTCGCAGGTGACATCTAGTTCTTATAATGTTAAATTATTCTAATTCTTCATATAAAACATATATATTTAGTCAGTGTTAGAAGTTTAATTTGGTTAGTTGTTTTGGCAATATTTGCATTTAAATCTTAAGAGGGGAGTTCTCCGCACTCGTCGGCGCCCGGACCTGACCACTGAAGATGACGACAGCAGTGATCGACGAAACGTTTGGGACGCAAATTTCCTATGGACCACGGCCAAACAACCCGGAATAATATAATAGACTTTCATATCACTAAAACCCTCGTAACAAATTGCTTTAACTAGTATATCGGTACTTACTACAGAACCTCAAAACCGTAACAGAAATTTCACGACTACTCTTTTTGTTTACTTCGAAAACTTAAGCAACACGCATGAATCCTTCGCATAAGTATCCACGCAGCTCTTTTGTAGACATTTATTTTTTTATTTACCCTTATGAGGATTGCACAAGGGAGATTGCTTAAAGCGCGCTTATTTGCCGACGGTACAACACTTTGTTTCTGAATTTAGAACAAACTTCGCGAAAGAATCATGAATTTCCGAGTTATGAAGCTTCACGATAAGCGATTGTATAAAATAGTTGGCAATATTATTATTTTTCTCTTTGATCTCGTCTATCTTTGTAAATAAAATAGCCAGTCCAACAACACAAATACATTTGAAGGACTTGGGTGAGTTGCTATCCAACGGAATCAATTTTATTCACCCCTGAACTATAGAAATACAAAATTGAACTTCTCCCAGGTGACGACGAGTTCTTGGAATCGATAGATGTTGATAAAGTCTGAGCTACACATAGAACATTTGAATAGTTCCGTTATTAAGTGCAGGTTGTCTATATATGAGTTTGATCTATGTAGCAGAGAGTACAATACTATCGTGGAGATAGGACTCAACAATTTTATTGTGCATCAGATGCCTACCCTGGCTTCGAAGTTTGAATCCGTCCCAGATCTCATACCCACTGATCATACCTAGTGTTCTCAATTTTTTTTTTAATAAGAATTTTAGTAACTGAAATTTCTAATATACCCCCTAACCCCTCCAGCTAAGCTAAATTGCTTGTGTTAGGAGTGGGTTCACGTCGGTAGTATAATGGCCAGGATTTGAACCCGGGACCTATCGATCGTAGGTTCGATTCCTTAACCACTAAGCTACCGACGCTTGATTTTTTTGAATTAGCTTGAATTAGAATTGTATGAACTATTCTACTTAATACAAGTGAGTAAATCACCTAGTTCATTAAATCAACTAGGTGATTTTCCGAAAGAAGTCCTTTCCGTCTTTCACTCCTACATTTAACACTGTTTTGGACATAAAGTATCCATCCATCCATAAATATGTCCCACTATCTCTTGCATACGTTTGTTACCCGTGGTTCACCTGGGTGGACCACGGGCAATTATTTCTTTCCATGGTTCACCTGAATGTCCACATGTTGACCACGTGTAAGTACGAAAGTGTAATATGGATTACTAGTATACCGCTTATTGTCACTGTTTACAGGAATCTCATTAGCTCAAGAAGTCTAAACTATGTTTTTATTCTACTATGACTTGTATAGATGCTACCTATGTACATATAATATACTAGGAGTGCACGTACACAGTACTAAGAACATTCTAGCTTTATACGCATAGTTCAAGTTTACAACACTGGATACGGAGATATGATTCTCACTTTGTAGAAACTTTGTTAGGAAAATAACTGGATTATGGTATTGCAGTTCTGTAGTTTTATTATAAATTCGAACTATTTCTGGATTGAAGATTACGGGCTTTGGTTTATTTCTCAACTACTACATTGAAAATATTCATGAAAGAAAATTTATTAGTACATTTCATTAGATGTTTAAATTACATTAAAATAAGATGCCAAAAAACCTAAGTATTATGTTATAAAAAAATCAGTAAGTTATGGTTGTAATTGCTATTTATAATAGAGTTGGTTAGCATAACTCTTATTTTATATATATATTAAACTTTATGTACAAACGCATATGCGGGCTTTCTCTGCCAGAGAACTAAAGAGTAATAATTTATTTTTTATGTCTTGTAGTTACCACAGTAACTTAACGCACGAAGTCCCTATAAATAAAATTTAAAATTCCTATGAAATATTACAGAAGTTTAAAAAATAATATTTTTTAATGAAGATGTCGTTGGCAATTTAGTATTTCGCTGTAATGCTTGATTAAGCACTCGAATTGCACTTTTGAGTTGTACACTCTGCCGAGTAACGTCATTGAGTTGTAAGTCAAACAACTGTTCGTAATTCCTTAATTTGCATCTCTACAGGATCTTCTACCCTTACTTCATTCATATTACGAAGCACCAAGAACCTTTAATTACCAACTTCGAAATAGTTTGATTAAGTTTCGCGTTTCAACGTCTTACAATACTGTAGATCAAAAGTTTTCATGTTGAAAGACTTCGCAGTATGTTACCATTGTACCTGTACAATAGAGGTTTCTAATTTTAGCAGTTTTATTCTGAAACATTAATGCTAAGTTTAACTGGTGGTAGAAATTTGATGACACAAATTTGCCACAAAATTCGGCCGGGTTGGTACCACCGTGCACGATTGCGAAAACCCTCCATAGTAATCCAATTTCGGTTTGATTGCGTTCAAGGGTCAGCAAGTGCATAGCCGGGAAGGGAGGTTGTGGTTGCAGCACTAGTGGGACCAGTGGGTGTCACGCGGTGCTGCGATGACAATCCTCTTCTGATAAGGCCATCAAGCTGAGTGCCACCATTGTTAACATGGTACGTGCATGTAATGGTGACCCTCTTTCCTGAGACTTTACCTTCAGCTTACCATTAGGCGAGGTGAAGTCAAATTGACGTGTCCTAAATATTAAAAAAAAACTGTCAAATATTTGAATATTAATGTAGGTTTAATTTGAAATTGTTGAATAATAAATGCAAATATATCAATAATTATCTTACTAGCTGAAATCCCGATTGCGTCCTTTCTTCTCGACAACCTGGCTTGGGCCCCGAAGATGTTCATATACCATACAAATACAAAATAGTAAACATGAAATACATAAAGGTGGTATAGTTTGTTGGCACTAAACATTAATAATATTAGTAGGATTAGAAAGTAGGATAGGACAGGAAGTAGGACTACCACAGCAAAAATTGGAAGTTACTCATACCAAATACTTATTTGCTTCAGAATTCTACAAATAAATTTATTTCAACGGTATTCTCTTTTGAATTTTGTACAGTTATTTATTTAGTTTGCATATTTAAGACGAGAAACTTTTCAATTTTACTTTTCTTGATAAGTTTTATTTCTACGGTATTTATAATTCAAGGGGTTTT
Source organism: Cybosia mesomella (assembly GCA_946251805.1). NCBI lineage: Eukaryota > Metazoa > Arthropoda > Insecta > Lepidoptera > Erebidae > Cybosia > Cybosia mesomella. The sequence goes on from OX276404.1 coordinate 29,409,535, forward strand.
TTGAGCTTCACTTGTAAATAAAGGAATTAACTTAAAAAATCCGTTCCCGCAGGGGGAACGCACAGGTAGATTTCGTGAAGCAATTAATATTATTTTTTAACATGTTTAATTTTTTTTTCTCAAAAAACGGTAAGTTTTAGCGAAAAACAATTCAGGCATTTATTTTAGACTTAAAAATGGCCTATCGATTAAAAATATTTCCGACGGCAAGAATATTCACCGGTTAGAAGTTATGATTTTTCTCCCGAAAAATTTTGGTTTTTCCCCCCTCCACTTTTAGTTAAAGTTTTAATCTTATAGGTTTATACTTCAAAGTTGTTGGTATTCATGTATTCTATGGGATAAAATTAGAACGGTTCGAATATCTTTCATGGAACGTGAAATTTTGAGGAAAAACTGATTTCACAAAAAGTGAGGCCCTACCGTCCCCTTAGGTCGGATTCCACCCGTTCACGAACTTAAACTAAGTTTACACCCAAGCAATTTTTGACCGCAGTTTGAAAGCGATCGGGGCAAAAATGCGACCGTGAGAGTGCCGCAAATTTTGGGAAGTGGAACCATACATACATATATATAGGTATATATATAAACTTTTTGACCAGTGGTCATTTCGGACTCAGGGGGTCATAACCAGACCTCCTATGAATAATTTTTTTTTTAATTCGACAGTAGTCAAGAAACCAATAGGTAGATCGATTTCATCGAAATTTACCTTTTTTTTTTTTTTTATCGTGCGGAAATCCCTTCGGATACCCAAAACACTATTTATGGATTCTATCTCGATTCCTTTTATGTTACTTTACTACGTACACTGTAACTAACAATTTCGTAACAGGGGTCGAACACATGACATCACAGTGCTAGTCCTAGTTTCATCCAAACCCTGCACTTTGGAGCCCGGGGCCCGAGGTTGGCGTAGTACCGAAGATCTTGGAGCCCCATGCACCTTTTTTTTTTATCGTGCGGAAATCCCTTCGGATACCCCCCCGCCGGCCAGCGGGGGCGGTTATGTCGGGCTTGCACCGACTAAAACCGCACGCCGTCTCGGGTCTTCAGACGCCGGGGTGTAAGGTTACCCATAGAGCATATCCCTCGCACCCCGGCTGACCCTGGGCCATCTCACCACTAACAGCATCGCTCATCCTGTCTCCTCTGAAAGCAGAGGAGTACGGAGAGCGATGTGTTCCCGCCACGTTGGGTATTTACTGACGATCAATGCCAACCCTATGAAGGGGTGAAGGGGAAGCCATTGACCGCCGCCCAGGGTGTACCGGCCGCTCCGATTCCGTTCCCCCCGGACTGCAGCGGGATCGGAATCGGAGCAACACTCGAGGAGGTTACCCAACACACTCCCCAGCCCCATGCACCTATCGCTTACCTAACTACTAATACTAATCATCAAATAACGAACATCAAACAGTAACAGTGGTAGAGTCAAGCAACAGTTATTTTGGCCGTTGCATGAATGGGCCGACTCGACCGGGGAAGCACCGCCCTCTCACAGAATATCGACGCCAAGTAACAGTATTTGAACTGTTGCGTTCCGTTTGGTGAGTGAGAGTGCCGGAGCCCAAACTCCTTTCCCATCCCCTGCCAAACTCCTTTCCCATCCCCTCCCGAACTCCTTTCCCATCCCCTTTCCTTTACAGGGCCGGCAGCGCGAGTGTGACACCACTGGTGTTGCATACGACCATAGGCCGCGGTAACCGCTTCCCATCAGGTGGGCCGTGTGCTTGTCTGCCACCTTAGTGGTATAAAAAAAATTCTTAAGAATTACAACAGTCTAACAAATTTTCATTTTCAATTGTTACTGAAAGTTCTGCATATATTCAGAGCGATACATGGTAAGGCTCACCGACTTTTTGACTTCCAGATTGTAAAAGATGTGAGGTTATAACTGGAATACTATTAGAAACTTGATTTCAGCAGAATAGAGCCACATGTAACACTTAAAATGAGAGATGGTGTGTTGCTAGGGATCTGTTTTATTAACTCGAATACCAAATCTTTTGAATCATTAATTTTTAAAATAATTAGAAAACTTTTGAAATGCTGTAAACATCAGACGGTAATTCCAAAATACATTGCCATAGCAATGTCGCGTACGGCAAATTAGTTAGTTGTTTATGACACAGATTGTTTGGATGTCCCATTTTTGCTTAATTTATCGCGCCCTTCTCCCCATTTCACCCATTTCCGGACCCTAAAGGAAGTTTTAGGGGAGTTACTAATTACAGCCGACATTACAAGAAAGGTACCTGTGATCTGATATAAGTTGGGTCTCGAAAAGCGAACTTTGGAGTTGAATTTAGTTTGGAATTCAAAGTTTTGGCAGTATCTATCCAATTCAACTATATAGCGTTAGTTGGACGAAGAAAAATAATTGCACTCCTGTTGTGGGTGTCCTACAAACTTTTCCTTCCCGTGGCTAGAAGTTTACTATCACTATCATCTTAAACCTTTCTGTTTCAAAGCTTGACTCCTTTATAGTTAACTTCACGTTAATTTAAGTTTCAGTATTCACAATTCACATTCACCCTCCATCCGTTTTTCATGAAACTTGTTTAAGAAAAATATCTGTGAACTAAAATAAAATAGTATGAATCGAGTCAGTGTTTGTGGTTCTGAAATTTTTGAAACGTTATAGGATGATACTGAAAATGAAAGCACGGATTTCATAGATTTACAGTTTCAGTTTAAAACAACAGTTTGCTGGAGTTCTTAGTATCTACGTTAATATTAGGCTTGTTTAGATTAGGTCAAAACTGATAATTTCTGCAGGAAAAACATAGATTTATAGGGTAGATTAACAGGTAGTGATATAAAGCATTTATCCAGCACAAATGGCAAAAAGTTATACTCCCTCATATAGTATTGGTACCTTAGGCATTAAGCAGGAATCCTCTGCATTTCTTCGTCTATTCTGTTTTGTTAGACTATCTGTTCGATTAGTCGTACGGAAAAGCTATTCCATTCTTTTAGATTAATTTTTTGACAGATCATGGTCTAACAATCTGAAAGTTTAGTTACATTGTTAGTTTGTGAGGCTGTTAGGTTACTTGCTTTTCCTATCTTTTCTTTTCGTTACTGCGTGCTACTACAGGTAGCAACATGTGTGAGTAACACATCTTGTATTTTAGATGTTCGTAGGCAAAGGTAAACATTTAATATCCAGTGAGTAGTGAACCTCAAAAATAAGGTACTTGCTTAGTCAGTCGGGATGCGAGGGAAAACAGTCGGGGTGCGAGAGAAACAGTCGGGGTGCGAGAGAAACAGTCGGGGTGCGAGAGAAACAGTCGGGGTGCGAGAGAAACAATCGGGGTGCGATGGAAATGCCATAAGGCATATGGGCAACTTTATACCCCGGCGTCTGAAGACCCGAGACGGCTTGCGGTTTTAGTCGGTTGAAGCATAACATAACCGCCTCCCGCTGGCCGCCGGTGTAAAGGGGTATCAGGGGGGATTTCCGCACGAAAAAAAAGTGCTTGTTTAGTAAGAATACAGTAATTACACATTTAATTTCCACTGTGTACTGTAAACCAAAATCTAGTTCAGATTATATGCATAAATATATATAAAAATACAAGCGTAATAAGTAACGTATTATAAAATATTTTTTGAAGTTAATAATGTTAATCGTCGTGAATCGACGTCATCCTCAAGTTGTCATGTTCGGCTTTGTTCACGATCACGAAAGATCTAAGTAAAGGCTAGTCAGCACATCAGCTGTGCTGACTAGCCTTTACTTTGATCTTTGTCGTGCATCTATAGTCAGCAGATTTCTGCTTGCATCCGACCCAGATTAAGATGTCAAAGATTAACTAATGTAGCTTCAAATCTGTATATGTAGTGAAATATGTCTGTAAAACTAGTATCCATACATTTTTTTAAACAGTAATTACTTTCAACTAGTCCCAACTAAAAACGTACTAGGATTTACCAGCTTCCAAGTACTCGATCAAATAAAGTTGTAATCAAACTGTTCTATACACAGAACATAAAATTATATTATTATTATTTTCATGAATTTAGTAATAAGTTACTTAAGTTGTTAGATTGGCAACACACATTGTAACTTCTTTTGTATTTTACCACGTCCGGTGGCCATTCTTATGTTCGATCACTTACGTCAAAATTGTTCTATATTAGTTAAGTATATCGGTTCAATAAACCTTTTTTAAATATCAAGAATTTGTTTTGCCTTTAATTTTAACACAAACAATCACTGAAATATAATTTAAATATCAAATAAACCATGGATTTTGAAAGCTGCACTGCGCACATATTCGGATGCCAGTCCTATTTAGTCAATCCTTAGTATCTGCGTATCTAATCCTTAGTTTCGGGCCGCTCAGCTGACGGACAGAGAGTGCACTATACACGGTCTATAGCTCCGTCTCTCTCGCTTGGCTGAGCGGTCCGAAACTGAATTGTTTTAAGCGCGTCGTGGTGAGGCCCCTGGGCATTATTCTCTACAGCAGGTGCTTACAACAAAAATGCACAGCCATTTGCTCTCATAGACACATTACCAACCCTACTCATTGTATTCTGTTCTCTCAGCTGGAAATTTGTATCTGACATTTTGTTTAATTTTTCAAGTCTTTCGTACTGTTCTGAAGACTGCTCTGTGATGTTAAAATTTCAACTACCGCCAATATAAGCAGTCTTCTATTTGAGGTAATTTTCTTTGCTAAGTTTTGTTTACGTTCAAATGAGGGTGTTTTTAATCTATTTTTTTATGTTTTTATACAAAAACAAATGATGTATTTTATGTCAAAGAGACTTATCAAGACAATGGTACTCATAACCTTTTGGTATATATTTTATTCATACCTAGTTCTTTAGTCAAGACGAATAATGAAAACTGAAACAACATAGGACATATATAGAAGCACAAAAATTTCGTGAGAAGGGATAAATATCAATAAACTCAAACTCAACTCGTTTGAGTAAACCTTAGAATTTCTAATCCTACGTTTCTATTCCAAACATTCAAAGTTACATATTGATTACGAAGAAATTAGTAAATATATTTTCAATGTCCGAGGAATGTTCTAAAATTAACGAATTTTTCACAAATTCTATTTTGATATAAGGAGCCAAATGAGTGATTACATTAGATTTAAAACAGTTAATCTTAACTACTTGAAATATATAAACTAGCTAAGCCATTTCACTTACCCTATCACCCTCCACAGCAATATCAGATAAGTGTTTTATTATAGCCATCCACGAGAGTTTAATTAAACTTCCTTTAGTAATGAAACGCTTATATTTTACACATTATTGAATTCACTGCAGTTAAAGTCACGGTATTCAGGGCAAGAGGAAAATCTGTTACTGTAAGTATTGGTTAGCTGGTCTTAGATGATTTTGATGTGGCGATTCAGACGTTGGAGGTCGCTCATCGACCTTCATCCTCCATGAGCGCAGACCTGGAGCTGGCAGGTAGAGCTGTCTGTCACCCTATAGCAGAAGCAGGGCGGGGCGGTGGCAAGAATGGGACACCGTGGTACCCAAACCCGAGGGGGCCATTTCGAAACCAAAGATGGCCCTGGGTCAGACGGGGTGCGAGGGAGATGCCTTATGGGGCCAGCTTATACCCCGGTATCTGAAGACCCGAGACGACGTGTGGTTTCAGTCGATTCAAGCTCGACATAACCTTCCACTGGCCGGCGGGGGGTATCCGAGGTGATTTCCTTTCTTTTTTTACGTGCGGAAATCCATTCGGATACCCCCCCGCCGGCCAGCGGGGGCGGTTATGTCGTGAATGAACCGACTAAAACCGCACGGTGTCCTGCCCAAGTGTCCATTGCCGAGCACCCCGGGTAAGCCCTCGAAAGTATAACCCCAGGGCTACCGGCAGACCTTGACCGCCAGTGCGGCCTCGCCGGTGGGTCGGTGGAGGTGATTTCCTTACGGAAAGGACAGAGCCCACGCCCACCCCACTTGCAAGCCAATACACCTACGGTATACTACACTGATACTATTTATATTTTAATTTTCCTTTATTGAGTTAAAAATACATATAAATTATATTTTTAAATACATTACATATAAAAAATAACTAATATATTTAAAAATATAAAAAATAGTGACCCTCCGGCATCGGGTACAGGGACCAAGCTACCAGTGGTTAGGGCTCCAGAGATAGGAATCTCCTCACAATACGTGCCGTGTCGAGGAGCACTGCCTTCTGCATCAAGCCCTTGACCCAACTGCCTAACGCGAGCCTCTTGAGATGTTGATCGAGGCTCTTGGCAATCAGTCCGTGAACCGATACAACTATCGGAAAAATAATTGCCGAATCCACATTCCACATTTCAATTATTTTTATGCATTTTTGCTTTTAATTTGCATTAACTGAACATACTGATTCTGTAATAAATGACAATGTGTCTTTTGTGTCATGTTACATGACATGACTCATGTACAAATGGTTAGGAACGCGATAATATTTTATGTAAAAATGTTGTTGATTAAGTTCTGTTGCAAATTAAGGTTAGGTCATTGACAAGATGAGGGGTCAGACGACAGTCACTTTCATAAAAGCCATTTAAGCCAATTCAAAAGGAGTAGAAGAAGTAAGCAGACCCCAGGCTCTGAGCTGAAAGCCTCGGATGCAACCCTAAGATAATGATGAGATGGCATTGGAAGGAATTAATCAAATTGCCAATAGCCTAGAACCTCTGCAGCTGCGTAGAGACATTGCCTCTCTGGCTGTATTTTACCGCCTCTACCACGGCGAGTGTTCTGAGGAGCTCTTTCAACCGATCCCACCTTCTCCATTTTGATCCAGAACAACGCGTGCTGGACTGCGATGCCATCCACACACTGTGGAAACCGTCCAGTCCCGAACTCAGCGGTTCGGTGCTTCCTTTCTTTGTCGCACGATAAAGAGCTGGAATTCTCTACCCGCGAACGTGTTTCCTTCTTCTTACAATCGTGGGTTCTTCAAGCGGGGCGTGAAAAAGCATCTTTTGAGGCCGTCAAGGTAGGGGCTACCATTTTAGGATCGTCAGCATCTGGGATGGTGGCCCATATCTTCTGGACTTCACCCTAGCTTCTCACCATCCAGCGGGGTGCAGTCAATTGACGGAACAAACATAAAAAAAAAAAAAAAAAATTGTTGACAAAATTATTGAGAATTTTTTTTATGCAAAAGGTAATAACCGAAATGACTAGTGTTTTTTCAACCCTCCTACTAAGGTGAACCGTGACATGAAGACTGCTGATCATTCATATACCTCTTTCGTCTATGCCAAGCAATTGAAATCCGTAAACTACTCACGTTATAAATGTGATTAAAACCCGTTTCCAAGCATAATAATGGGCGTTTTTATTGTAGCACTGGGTTTAATATTACCAAGTTGGTATTGGTTCTTAAAAAATCCGTTCCCGCAGGGGGAACGCACAGGTAGATTTCGTGAAGCAATTAATATTATTTTATTAACATGTTTAATTTTTTTTTCTCGAAAACGGTAACTTTTAGCGAAAAACTTTTTAGACATTTATTTTAGAGTTAAAATGGCCTATCGATTAAAAATTGTTCCTACAGCAAGAATCTTCACCGGTTAGAAGTTATGATTTTTTTCCCGAAATATTTTGGTTTTTCCCCCCTCCACTTTTCGTTAAAGTTTTAATCTTATAGGTTCATAATTAAAAGTTGTTGGTATTCATGTATACTATGGGATAAAATTAGAACGGTTCGAATATCTTTCATGGAACGTGAAATTTTGAGGAAAAACTGATTTCACAAAAAGTGAGGCCTTACCGTCCCCTTAGGCCGGATTCCACTCGTTCACGAACTTAAACTAAATTTACACCCAAGCAATTTTTGACCGCAGTTTGAAAGCGATCGGGGCAAAAATGCGACCGTGAGAGTGCCGCAAATTTTGGGAAGTGGAACCATACATACATATATATATATATAAACTTTTTGACCAGTGGTCATTTCGGACTCAGGGGGTCATAACTAGACCTCCTAGGAAGATTTTTTTTTAAATTCAACAGTAGTCAAAGATCCAATAGGTAGATCGATTTCATCGAAATCTACCTAAAATAGCACATACCAAGTTTATAACCTCACATAATTGGACATACAAATCCGATAATAGTGTATCGTCCACTGTATCGTATCTTACTACCTTTACTCCGGGTTTGGATTAAGCATCAAAGATAAAGAAAGAAATGTATGGACATTACCGATGTTCACTGTCCCCCAGGCCCCTTTTTACACATTTAGTAGGTTTATTATATCCTTTATCTTGATATCAAAGTGCATTAGCAGAATAATATATCTTTTTTATAACAGCCGTGATATAGTTTCACCAGCTTATAGTAAAACTAGGGATGGATTGGTCGTTTATTTGCAAAAAGACAGATTCCCAAAAAGACAGATTCCCACTGAATACGATGTAAATGAATTTCATGCATTTAGTCAGTTCTTCTCTCGAACTAAGCTAAAGTAAATTCTCGGTACAAAAGAGCTTATACGCTATTATAAATACTCCAGTATTTATATTTTCTTTTAAAAAAGTATTTTGAAATATTCTTCAAGGGTCTTTAAAGTCCTTAAACGTATTTTTCACAAAAGCCTTTTTATTTTATGACATTTTCTTCACAGCATTGAACGAATTTAGGTATTTTCAATTTTTCCGCTCTGTTGCGCACACGAAGTAATTTCTTAACAGAGATTTCAGAAGCCATTTTGTCAAAAGAATGCACTTTAAACCAGCGATTGCTTGCGCGAAATATTCCTTAAGAAGCATCGTACATTTATTTTTTTCAAGTCCAATAAAGTAATGCCAACAAACACTATAATACGAATTATTACACACGATTTTACTGAAACACACGCAGTAATAACAAATTTTACTGGTGGTAGAAATTTGATGACACAAATTTGTCACTAAATTCGGCCGGATAGGTACCACCGTGAGGGGTGTGTGTTGGGTAACCTCCTCGAGTGTCGTTCCGATTCCGATCCCGCTGCAGTCCGGGGGGAACGAAATCGGAGCGGCCGGTACACCCTGGGCGGCGGTCAATGGCTTCCCCTTCATGGGATTGGCATTGATCGTCGGCTAATACCCAACGTGGCGGGAACACATCGCTCTCCGTACTCCTCTGCGTTCAGAGGAGACAGGATGAGCGATGGTGTTTGTGGCTGAGGCCACCATAGGGTCCTGTGGGATCCAGGGGCGGGTTGGCCCACTGCTAACGCAGGGGCCGACGGGCACTTGTGCCGCCGCCGGTGAGAGAGGACCAGCCATCCTCTCACGTTCCGTAATCGGTAGGTGATCAGCAACGACCTGACTAGTGGCTACAGAAGGGTACGCTGTGATCTTGCTGACCGGAGGGCTTGCCTTTATTGGCCGGCCCACGACAAGGAAAAGTCTATAACACCCGACAGCAAAGTGGTAAAAACCTATGGATACCAGCCGACCTCCATAGTATATAGGCTTATCCAGGTGCAGGGGGCTCCGCCTTGATGACCACCTTTCCCCCATACTCGTGGGACATGATATGGACAACACAAAAAATCAAATATCGAATAAACCGGACGGATTTACAACAACAAACATAGGCACTAATAACGGACACGAAGGAGTGGTAGTAGTGGTGGGTGAAGAGGTGAGGCCACAGTCTCGCACGCGGTCAGCGAAATCCGCCTTTCCCAGACCCGCTACTCCGCTCCCATTTGGCGGGGCAACGGACGCGGACACAGGGTCCGCGGTGTCAACGGCTGGCACCCCTCAACGAGAGAAGTATGGCGAGCAGCCCGGCGGGTCTCGGTCTGAAGCAGACCCGTAAGCGGAGACGGCGCACAAAGGCCCGGCTGGGGGAGAGAGTGTCGGATGAGGACTATACCCTCACCAGGACGACCTCCTCCAGCAGTGAAGAGGTGTCAAAGCCGGCGCCCAAAGTGGCTGCTGGCCGCCGAGGGGCGCGAGGTGGAGCGAGGGTTGTGCAAGCCACCCGAGACCCTTCGGCTCTTGGGAGGGCCGCGGATATGTCACCGCCGAGGTCTTCCACCTCGGCGGTGTCGGAACCGTGCGGGAGGACGCGGTCGCTCTTGGAGAGATACCAGAGGGTGACCGCGTCGTTCCAGGGGTCTCCGAGCCCCGAACAGGAGGCGAGGTGATGTTGCGCACGGTGCTCGACATCGCCTCCGAGAATGAGGCCCTCGCGGCACAGCTGGCCGAGTCCCGTCGGGAGACGGCTCGGCTAGCTGCAGCCGTCGAGGAGCTGAAGAGGGCGATGGCGAGCTTAGCCCAACCAGTGCAGCGGGCGCAACCAGCGGAGCCGGTGTGCGTGACTCGCTCCCGTACCAGGCAGACGGCGCAGCCGGAACAGACGGTGCAGCCGATGCCGCAGCCGGCACCGCAGCCGGCACAGTTGTCTCGGCCAGCGCAGCCAAAGGTACCACCGGTGGAACCATGGTTCGCATATGTGGAGGCGCTCGAGGAGCGCATGATGAGTCGGATGGAGGCCCTTATGGACTCCATCCGCCGTCCGCCTCTGGCGCCATCGGTGGCCGGCTACGTGGCTGCAGCCCGGAAGGGCCCCACCCGCCCGGCTGCGGGTGCGACCTTGCCGAAACCGGCTCCTCAGCCCCCTCCCACTAAGGGTAAGGGGAAGGGCAAGGGCAAAGGAAAGGGGAAGACGTCCCCAGCCCTGGCCCCAGCCCCAGCCCCAGCCGTGGCTCCGGCTACCTCCGCCCCATTGGAAGGGGGCTGGGAGGTGGCTGGAGCCAATAAAAGTAGGCAGAAGGCCGCTTGGAAGGCAGCCAAGAAGGCCAGGAGGGCCGCGGCCGCCGCGAAGGCAGCGCCGGGGAAGCTCCGTGCCCCTCGAACAACGGGCGTCGTCGTCACTTTGACGGCGGAGGCAGCGTCGAGAGGCATAGGGTATGCCGAGGTGTTGGCCAGAGTAAAGGCCAACGTGGACCTCAAGGTCTTCGAGATATCGGGCGTCAGGTGCAAGAGCACACTGACGGGAGCCCGGCTTCTCGAGGTCCCCGGCGCCGCCAGTGGCCCCAAAGCCGACGCCCTAGCGGCTCGGCTTAGGGAGTCGCTGGATGCAGCCGACGTCCGGGTGTCCAGGCCCATTAAATGCGCAGAAGTGCGCATTACGGGCCTGGACGACTCCGTCACGGCAGAGGATGCTCAGGCTCGCCGTTGCGGAGGCTGGGGGCTGCTCCCCGGACACAGTTAAGGCCGGAGCGATACGCTTCGGCCGTGGTGGACAGGGGGCAGCAGTTGTCGGCTGCCCTATCGCGGCGGCCCAAAAGGTTGCAGACGGGCGGAGCCTCCTGGTAGGAGGCTTCCTGAGGGCGCATGCAAGGCTCCTGCAGGCCCGACCGGCCAGGTGCTTCAGGTGCCTGTCGGTGGGCCATGTGGGGGTGCACTGCACGGCGGAAGTAACGGCACCCCCGTTACTTCCGCTGTGGCCAGCCCGGTCATAAGGCCGGCACGTGTAGCGCCCCGTTGCACTGTTTCAGATGTGCAGCGGGGGGCAAGCCGGCTGACCATAGGGTTGGCAGCAAGGCCTGCGCCGGAGGGGAACCGAAGCCGGGAGGCCGGCCTTCCGCCCCTAGTTCGCAGCGGGATGCGGAGATGGGGGTCCCATAATGGATCCTCAACTCCGCATCCTGCAGGTGAACGTTGGCCACGGTGCCCGTGCTCAGGACCTTCTGCTCCAGAGCATGGCACAGTGGGCCATAAATGTCGCCGCTGTCGCCGACCCATACACCCACCGGTTCCTCGGGCCTGCCTGGGAAACCGCGCTGGATGGGTCGGTGGCACTGGTGCACAACCCTGCCGCCGGCAGCCCCCCTCTTGCCGTCGTTGCAAGAGGACCCGGCTTCGTGGTGGCGGCGGTTGGGGATATAGCGGTCGTGGCTGCTTATATCACGCCGAGCCAAGACCAAGCTGCATTTGAGCAATGGCTCCGTCAGCTGGCCGTCGTCGTCAATGCCTGCCAGCCCCGTCCGGTTCTTGTGCTCGGGGACTTCAACGCCTGGTCGTATGCCTGGGGTTCCCGACGAGAAAGGGGCGCGACGGGGCATAGAGGCAGGGCACTGGTGGACTGGGCCGAACGACTCGGCCTAGTCCTCCTAAATCGGGGAGCCGTGGACACGTTCGTGACCTCGAGGGCTAGCTCCATCGTGGACCTATCGTTCGCGAGCCCCTCGTTGACGCGACGTGTTCATGGCTGGCACGTCGTTTTGGGGGAGGACACAAGTTCGGATCACCGATACATTCGGTTTGACGTGTGCGAGCGACGCGCTGGCTCCACCCGAGCCACGTTGGGCACTTAAGCGACTTGATCGGGAGCTCCTCCTGGAAGCCGCCATCCTACAGGCCTGGGCCCCTGCGCCGGACAGGCCTGTCAACGTAGACGATGAGGCGGAGTGGTTCCGGGAGGCCATGACCCGTGTCTGCGACGCGGCGATGCCTAGTGCTCCGCCCTAAGCTATAATCCGAGGGGTCAGGTCTACTGGTGGTCGTCGGAGATCGCGAGGCTCAGACGGACTTGCGTGATCACGCACCGCCGGTGGGCCCGATTCCGTAGGAGGCGACGCCGCCCCGCAGATGCGGAGGCCCGAGAGGTGGAGTTGTACGAGGGATACAGGGAGGCCTGAGGTGCCCTCCGAGCAGAGATAAGGTGGGCCAAAAAGGCGGCCCGCTGCGTACTGCTGGAGACGCTGGAGCGGGACCCTTGGGGGCGGCCCTACCTAATGGTAAGGGGAAAACTGCGCCCCAAGGCCCCGCCGCTGACCCAGTGTCTTCAGCCGAAGCTGCTCGGAGGAGTTGTTAGCTCCCTGTTTCCAGCGCGGGCGGTGGAACATGTTCCAGACTTTACTATTATATTATTACTTTCCAGACTTCCGGGGAAACTGGTCCTCACCCGAAAGGAGGGGCGCCCGGCGGACTCACCGTCTGCCTATCGGCCCATAGTGTTGCTCGACGAGGTGTGCAAGCTCTTTGAAAGAGTAATTGCGAAGCGCCTCTTCGAGCACCTCTCAAGACTGGGGCCGGACCTGGAGGATGGCCAATATGGCTTCCGCCAGAGGCGCTCCACCGTGGATGCCATCATGCGGTGAGGGCTCTGGCGGAGGATGCAGTAGCCCGGGGTGAGGTGATGTTGGCGGTGTCCCTGGACATCGACAACGCGTTCAACACCTTGCCCTGGAGTTACATTAGGGAGGCGCTCGTGTATCATGAAGTGCCTCTCTACTTCCGCCGCATAGTCTGGGCGTATATGATGGAGAGAGCCGTCTTCTACCCAACCGTGACCGGTCTCGGCCGGCGTGAGATGTCGTGCGGTGTTCCGCAGGGATCGGTCCTGGGGCCGCTCCTGTGGAACATCGGATACGACTGGGTGCTTCGCGGTGAGCTCGCAGACGGTGCCGCCGTCACGTACTACGCGGACGACACGCTCGTGACGGCGTGCGGAGCGACGTACCGCGAAGCGACCCTGAAGGCCACGACCGCGGTTGCCCAAGTCGTGGAGCGGCGACTGGGTCTCGAGGTGGCTCTGCATAAAACCGAGGCCCTGTTCTTTCATGGGCCTCGGAGCAAGCCACCTGAGGGATCCAGTCTCATCGTGGGAGGTACTTAAGTCCGAGTGCGCATGCACCAAGCTATCAAATAAATTAATAAACGCCATCCACTGCTCATATCCTCCCAAAAAATGGGGAAGATTGAGAGATGGGAGCCCGGTTGCTAATTCCGGTTGCATCGTAGGGCTAGCAGTCTGGACCGAACCAGAAGCAGTATTCAAACGCGAATACGCTGCCCCAAAAGCATCTGCAAGCTCTAATGCCTGTTCGTAATCCAGGTGGTAACGGGTAAATTTAGCCCTGGCGGACTCATCCTCCAACGAGGCTTCCACCTCCAAGATGGCCTGGTACGCCTCCTCCAATTGTCCCAGGTAATTCGCCAGTTTTTCGTGCCGATTACCCAGTTCTACAGCCCTGTCCGGCCGACCGATCAGACCGGCAGCAGTCTGTAGCCATCTCAAGACGCGTGCCAATGTTGCCTTAGCTACCGTAGGCGTCATCCTAAAAATGGGCCGAAAGTACACACTTAACACAATGGACACAAGTTAATTAAAATCAAAAAACAAAGAGATATCAACAAATAAATGCCGGTAATTAAATCCGTCTGTCCGAGGCGGAACCCAGAGAATATAATAAATTACAAAAATCTTACGCTACGGAACCCTAACCGCAACGTTCAGCAACCAACTTAAAATTAAAATATAAAATAATCCCAAGATCAAAAAACATAACCTTCTTTTTCCGAAGTCGGTTAAGAATTCAACTCGTTGTACAAATACCACATCTATAAAGTCATTAATCTGTGACCGACAGATGCCGCATCTGTTATTAATTACTCTTTGTTCAAAACGCAAAGAAGTCCACCAATTCGAATACCTTAAATCACCTAGGTGATTTACGTCCACCGTTTGGTATTCTTAAATCACCTAGGTGATTCAAGTCCACTGTTTGGTATACCTAAGTCACCTAGGTGATTTACCCTAGGTGATTTAAGTGGAATAATCCACTATATTAACACTTTTAAATTTCTTCTAGAAATAAGGAAAAAAGTTTACCGACAAATTAAAAAATGTTAATGTTAACTTTGTGTATCAGAAAGTATACCCAATATATCTGATACATACACAAATTATGACTTGTACAAAATAAGACACACAAAATAAGACTACTATGAATAACAAAATAAGAATATCAGATATAAGACCGGGATATATCGTATTAGAAATTTAACTATATTACCGAATAAAACGTAGGTAAATACCGTGAATCATATAGTCAACCACGCTCTGCTACCAAATGTTTTGTAATCGTCCGCGACTCCAAAACTGTCCGCGGTGACGCGGAGCTAAAGAAAGTAGAAAGAGAACACGGCCACTCACCAGATGCAGCTGATCCGTCTTCTGATCCGGAACCCCTGTTTTGTGTATATGTACCCTAGCTAAATAGATGTGGTTTATAAATATATGGATATACTACGTTACCGGTGCAGTGGTCCCAACCCGTTTGTTTTCCGTAACCAAGATCCGGAGCTCCACTGGTCACGGCCGTATTCTTCTCGTGCGGTGGTTGCCCGAACACACAACACACACAAGAAGAAGGTCCGTAGGAATAATAAAGTGACCCGTAACAATATCAATTTGAATGAGCGAAGATCGCAGCCAATAATTACAGTTAACGCGCGCGCGGCCGATCCGTGCGACAGCTCTCAACCGAATCTTTTTCGACAAGTCATCGCCCGTGCGACGAGAGTGCGAGCAACTACCCGCTTCTTTCACATTTATTACTGAACAGGCATCAAGCCCCAAATGAAATATTTGGGTGCTCGACGGCCGATGGGACTTCGGAGAGCACATCCGAAGTCTGGCCCCCAAACTGAAGAGTACGGCTCTCGCTCTGGCGCGGCTGCTGCCCAACATGAAGGGGCCCGATGACTCCTGCAGGAGACTCTACGCGGGGATCGTGCGGTCTATGGCCCTGTATGGGTGCCCAATATGGGCGGAGGCCCTGAAGGCCGGAAGTGTGCGGATGCTGCGCGCTTCGCAGCGAGTGATGGCCATCAGGGTCATCCGCGGGCACACGCTGGCGGACTGCCCGGCGTGGGAGGCGCCGAGGCGTGACCTCGTGGCAGCCATCGGGGTGGGAGTCCTCTCGCTCGGCAGCATGATTGCGGCAATGGTGCGGAGCGCGAGCGCGTGGGCCGCCGCCACCTCCTTCTGCGAGCATGTGATGCTCGCGAAGGAGATGGCGGAGCGCGCCCGGGAGAGGTTCAGAACTCTCCCAGCCCACCGAACCCGCAACATGCTCGCCGCGCGTCGCAGGTGTCTCAGGCGCCGGAGGTCGCTCAACGACCTCCGTCCTCCATGAGTGCAGGCCTGGGGGTGGCAGGTGAGGCCGCCTGTCACCCCAGCAGAAGCAGGCCGAGACGGTGGGGCGACCAACGCCCCTCCCCCAAACCGGGGCAAGACGGGGACACCGTGGTTCCCAAACCCGAGGGGGCCATCTCGAAACCGGAGATGGCCCTGGGTCAGTCGGGGTTCGAGGGATATGCTCTATGGGCAACCAGGTGATCAGAGGAAGGTTTATGGATATATTTTGAAAAAATTAATGCTACCACAGAGGAATGATCACCGTTAAAAAATTCCAGATGGAATTACATAATAACCGCTCGAGACACTGTGACCAAACTTTACACGCTCAGAAGGCATGTCCAGAAAGAATTTTCAAAATCGGACTTGCCACGGAGGAATGATCACTGTTCAAAATTTTCAAAATCTGATTCACGATGTCTCACTCAGCTCAACATTTCAAGCAGCGTTTCACCTTGCAGACCTAGTAATATGAAGGATACACACAGGACACACAACAGGTCTTCACATAGAAACATTGCACACCAACCAGTTCCCTACAACAGTTTTCTACGAAACAAATGAAAACTAAGATTCTTACGGTACATTTTACGTTTTCCTTTTATATGTTACCATTTCTCCATTGCTTAACAATGAAGAAAAACAAAATTACTGAAATCTCATAATATTTATCCACTCAGTGCTTTAACCCAAAACTTAATATTAAAATGCCAAAAGCAGTGTTTACGATCAAAATTTTGAGCAATTACTCTAAACTTTTAAGCAAAATGTAATCAGACCACTTTATGCTTCAATATTCGTAATTGTGTCTTTTGTACTTTTGTACCTTTTGACAGTTTTGACGCTGATATATTTATTCAGTTACTTAATTAAATATATTTAAGAATAGAGATAATATGTATATCTATAGTTCGGTTTGCTCCGTTATACCCCTGCTTCGTACCCACTGGTGGTAGCACGGGTAAAACTGTTATGTTCCATAGTTCCCCTAATGGGTACAATTGAGAAAATATCTGTGATACCCTTCTGAGCTCTTTACTTAAGGTGTATATACACGGAGTATGAATAAAAATAAACTCTGCTATCTTTAAATACACTTACAGATATACACTTGGCCGTGAGTTTTGCCAGCGGGTATTAAGAGTGGCTTTATTGAAAGCTGCTGATATACGATCGATAGATGTTGGGAGGTTCATTAGCATTCTGGCCAAACCTCTCTCTGAAGCTGCTATTCTAATTTATAAAATAACATACGAGATTTTACAAGCGTCGTGTACATGTATATTAGGTAATTTTAAGTCGTATGTAAGCTCAGACTACGATGGAGCTGGCATAGCCTCTTAGGCCAAAAGCTCCTAAACAAATGAAGATTTAAAAAAATGAATTTTGCCTGGTTTTTTTCTCACTAACTTCACCTATTGACTTGCGAATCTAACCGTTAATGTCATTGTCGAAGCAATAATCTTGCTTGATCATTGATTTGATTTGACTTGAATTAGACATGTTGTCATTGGTTTACCAGCAACTAATGCAAACAAAATAAAGCAGTTGCATTGTCATTTGAAACTGATTGCGTTAGCGTTAGATTAGCTGCCAGTATTGTTAAAGAGCATTTAAACTACGCTGCGTCCATTTTATGAGCATTTCACAATAGCAATATGACCTGATACAGTTGCTTCGAAATTCATAAAGGAAAATATTTTGTTAAATAAATAAATATAAATATTCCTCGACATTCCACACAGCGCTTTCTAGACCCAAAGTAAGCATAGTTTAATTAGCTTGTGTTATAGGTTCCAGAATGCGGATAGACATATTTACATGTATATTTTTTGGTAAATACATACATATTATACATAGAAACACCCAGACCAATGCAAATAAACATATTCATGCATACAAATATTTGCACTGAGTACTGTCGTAGTACTCGAATGCACTACCGCTACGCCACAGAGACCATTATTATTATTATTACAATCACACGATATAAAAGAGATGGTACTATAGATGGTTTTTTTTTATACCACTAAGGTGGCAGACAAGCACACGGCCCACCTGATGGGAAGCGGTTACCGCGGCCTATGGACGTTTGCAACACCAGTGGCGTCACACTCGCGCTGCCGACCCTGTAAAGGAAAGGGGATGGGAAAGGAGTTTGGGAGGGGATGGGAAAGGAGTTTGGGAGTGGATGGGAAAGGAGTTTGGGCTCCGGCACCCTCACTCACCGAACGGAACGCAACCGTTCAAATACTGTTACTTGGCGTCGATATTCTGTGAGAGGGTGGTGCTTCCACCGTCGAGTCGGCCCATTCATGCAACGGCCATAATGACTGTTACTTGACTCTACCACTCACAAGATGTACTTTCTATTGGTAATGCTAGGATGATAAATTAGAAGTAAAGTACATATCAGGTGTATAAAATTGAGTTTGCAGTTAATTTATTCTACTATACTTTTGACAGCTAAAGATAAATACTTTATTAACGCATTCTTGTCACCATACTATATTAGAATATTAAGTCTAAACACAATTCATCTGAACTATCTCACTTAACCATTTATTTCGCTATTGCCGGCTATATTTCAGCTATAATCCGCAAATAATTTGACGTGGGGTCATGGCTCGCAATAGCCGGCATTAGCATGCATTGTGCATGCAAATTGTTGTATATCGTAAATATTTTGCCTCGTTTCACTTATAAATCTGGTTCAGAGAGTGCACTACCCAAATTGGATTTGACTACAATTTGGTGGATATTATATGCACAGCCTTTATGTTGTTTTTGTGGGTTTAGAAAATTCGTCGCAGTGATGAAAATTTAATATTTTCCACATGAATGAAATGGTTCTTTTTTCCACAAAGTGATTAAATGGCAGAACTATTTATGTTTATAATTGACGCCTTTAATCACCTGACGTAAGGGGTTGTCAAAGAATTTTAGATACTTTTCAGACTCAATACTGCTGGAGGAAAAATAGAAGGGAAGTTTCATGAACTCGAACGCGACAAAGCTACGACTGGCAATGTAACTCTGCCTCAGAGAAAATTCGTATGTTTCGTAAAGTAAGGAAGATCTACGACGTTTTGCGGAGAAAATGCTGTACTGTCACGTGATAATGTACATTTTCATCAGTATACCTGCCAGTGCAATATCTCTTAACTTTTTTAGTTCCGTTCCAAAATTAATCAGAAATGTTTTCCTATTTTCTAGCATCTCTTAAAGTCACGACTTTAGCAACCAAATAACGATTAATACTCTTGGTTTTATTACTCTTACCCCAGATTTCAAGCAAATAATGCTAATAAACATTTCACATTTTCCAGTTGGGGTCATAAAACACCCCAAGCGGATATTTCATGGTCCAGTACATCGATAATATTGAATCAGTTGACTCTATTAACAATGCAAATAGTGTAAGCGAGTGCCAGCAGCTAGCTTCGTAAATGCACAGAGTTGTACAACTAGGTTATTCTATTTCACTAGTTTATGTAAATTTGTATCTTATGCCTCTAGAAATAAAATAAGGTTGTGCGTAAAGTTATGTTGGCAATGTTATCCGACATTGTTTGCAAATCCAAACTTATGCAGAAACGGGAGTGTTTACAAGGATCGTTTGTTACAGTTTAATGTTTATTGTAGACTCTCTTAGAGTTTTATTTTCTGATAGTCGTTTATATGGGGTCATATAAAGCGACCTTAGTCTAAAGTCTTAAAGAATTTAGAAAACGTTGTAAATTAGAAATATAGTTGTAAGTTAGCATTTTTGATTTAGCTTTTTTAGAAAGCACCTTTTTTAACTTTATACTAAGGCTAAAAGAAAACAATGAAAATACGTGAAATTCTGAATATTTGCCATTCCAAACATTCCTCAAATTTTGTTCACTCTAATAAGCTGCACAAATATAGCAAGGAGGTTGTATGCTTCGCACGATTTAATTCTGTTTGAATCTTTAGCAAATACTCCTGGAGAGTTTCTTCATACATTTTTCCCTTGTTATATAAGAATAAGAAAAATAAATCGTAGTCTTTTTGGAGTACCTTCTTTACAAAAAATTTAAGCAGTAATTTCGTTACATCAAATAAAGATTAAAGAACAAAAAAGATATTGCATGATAAACCAAAATGCATAATTGAGTGATAGCAAACTTTTTTTTTTTTACGTGTGGAAACCCCCTCTTCACCCCTTCACCCCATATCGGTGCCGACGATGGGGTGGGCGTGTCGGAATCGGACCGACTAAAACCACACGGTGTCCTCTCCAAGTGTCCATTGCCGGGCACCCCGGGTAAGCCCTCGAAAAGGGGTACCGGCGGACTTTGGCCGCCACCGCGGCCTCGCCTGGTGGGGTCGGGTTTTATCCCGCGTCGGTGAGTTGGCAGGCGTGTGTAGGGCACACACGACACGCCTCCGCCACGGCCTGCTTCTGTAAGGACGGCGAGTCGGCCAACTGCCGTCCTCAGGCCCCGATCATGGAGGTCGTTAGTCCCGGGCGTAGACGAGTCTGCAGCGAGGACGTACCTGTGCCAAACTATATCCTTTATGATATAAATTCCCCTCTGCCCAAAACTATCATCTGTAACACGGCCCTGCCCACCTCGGCAGTACATTAGTTACTTACCCCAAAGAAAAGAAAAAAAGCTAATCGTACCAGAATAAAGTCTTCTAACTTTGTACCCTACCGGCTTAAACTGTAAAAACTATGAAATATATATCAGCGGCGAAGTTCAAATAATAAATTTGTCAATGTTGCCAGAAAACAAAATAAATCACCAAAAAATTATTTCCATAAACACAGTTCAACCAATCTTTGGCTAATGTTTACGAACTTATTTTTAAATCATAAATCAACAGATACTGTGAAAACAAACGTTTTTCACGCAACTGAGTCAATGGCTGTTAATAAATTATAACGAACCATTAATCACAATATTATGAGTTATATTTACGCATAGAAGGAATAAAATAACAGCGGAAGATAATGAACATGAATTTTTGGACCATTACCTATTTATGTGAGAATTTATAACATTGCCAAGATTCTCTGCTTTGTGTACCGAGGATTCGTATTATTTCAATGGCCTGAGGTTTTTATTTTGACTTGTTTAATTTTTTGCGGCAAGTATGGAAGATCAAAGTGAAAATGGAAATAGATAAGACGCTTTCCTTTTTCACTTTGGGTACTATATAAGAGATTATTCTATCTACAGGCTTTTGTTTGGGTTTAAACTGATAAAAGTAATTTTATGTTAAAACGAGTGTGTTCGCCAGTCAGTTTTATGTCGTACAATTAAATATAAAGCGACGAAAATAACACTTTTTTCCCACTATACCAGATTCCCAAAATACCAGATGATCAAAATACCAGATTCCTATTATACCAGATTCTCTTAATACCAGAAGTACAGTCGCCATCAGATATATTGTAGCAGACAAGGTGACTAAATACTTATGAACAAATTAAAATGTCAATAAGTTCCATTCACTACAAGTTACCAGAAATATCTGAACATTCATTACCTCGTTAATATCCTTTGTTCCCACTATACCAGATTCCCAAAATACCAGATGACCAAAATACCAGATTTCTATTTAACTACCACTATCATCTGTATCATCATCTCACGAGTATCTGATTGGAAATCACTTTGTTCTCATCAACTGGGAGTCATTCATCTTACTCCTACACAATGACATTACAGTAACAGATTTTTTCCTCACCTGCTATAAAATATCGAATAACAATACCTCGTACCCATAAAAGAGCAATGGCGCCCATAAATTGATATATACCTATTCTATCCTAAAAGCGTTCCTTCACAAAACATGTACACATAAACTGTGTATACAATATTTTGCATTGGAAAGCATTACGGTGGTTATATATCTAAACCCCTCGTAAGGCTAGTTGCATACTTCCGCCGACTGATCGTAATATAAAAAACGATGCAGATTTTAGATTATTACCTTTTAAGCCTATGTAACAGTTTTGATGAACAAATTATTCACCCTTATGTCAAGCAGATGACTGTCTTGTAAAAGTTTGATGGTTTTCTCTTGTATCCCATCATAGCATCTTTACCCAATTTATATGGGATCACACCTTAAGGTAAAGTTTTCACTCATCATATCAGGAGGCATACCATTCTTAGAGTCCAGAGTAATAATAATAATAGGACAGAAGTTATCGTAGTAAACCCAACAATATCCCATTGTCATTATTAATTTGGACTCTGAGATGATGCCTTTTGAAATGATGAGTGAAAAAAAAACGACGGGTTGCACTCCGGGAGTGCCGGCAGAAGTGAAAACTTGAATATAAACGTTGTGCATTTTTGATATTTTGGAATGGTTAGGGAATAATTTTGGACGAATTGCTTTAATTATCAGTATAAAAGTACTATCATTTATGTGGTAACATACAATATTCATTTATACGGCTATCGTACACAAACATGACAATTTATATTACATTTAAAATTTAACACTTCAGAACTATTACAATTATTTCACATTAAAAAGTTTATCTCTCAGAAAAATCAACTTCCATCCATAATTTCAACGACTTTTTCACCATCATTATTACCAGAACCATCATCACCAATATATTTATAAAGTACTCACTCATTTTCTTTCTCTATTTCTTCGTCACTTTTTTCATGAATAGATGCACTTTGTTTAATTTCCATTTTATATTAATAAATTTATGGCACTAAATAGGATAAGTATTACAAAAATTTATATGAAGACAAAAAGAGTTTCTTGGGCCTCTGTCGGAATGGATCTCAGTCTTGACGAAGTCAACGACCACTCATTAGACGAACGCGCCACCAAGGTTGTTAAGTAATGTGTGAATCTTACGATCGGGTCACGTGTTTCCTGACGCGAGTTTAACCTTTTTTACCCATTACAAAAAAAGTGCACAACGCCGCTAAAGAAGGTTTCACTTCAAAAAAATGTTACCTTAAGGTGTGGTCCCATTTAATTTTGGTAAAGATTTTATGATGGTGAGAATCTTCATAAGTAAATTATCAAACTTATCAGCTATGGTTGAAGTAGTTTTACTTTCGTAAAATATTATTATTTTAATTATTCTTGCTTCATTTCAACACTAATGGTATGCTACTAACCTAATACGAGAGGAGGCTATTTCACGGCTCATAACAATTTGATTTTGAAGCCTCTCCGGGCGGAACCTGACACATTGTGTGCTCCATACATTTCGTACGACATGGTGAAATTTATGCGATGCGACTTGAAAAGTATCAAACATGCGTTTAAAAATATTTTTCGTTTCGTGAAATGGTATTGAGCTTTCTGTAGTGTGAACAGTAAGACAGTGCTATAAATTTTATATTTTATTTATTTATAGGTTAACTGTATAGTCTATTATAGAGGTCCCTATGGAATTGGTTGTGATGGAGTCAATTTTATTGAAACAATACGCGTTATAACGTTCATTAACTTACTAATTTTAAGTGTGTTTAAGAAAAATTAACATCACATTCTCTAATGCACTTACTTATCAGGCTAAAATAGTAAAGGCCGTTAAAAACTCAATTTACTGGTATTGCTAAGAAAGTCGCCCTGCTGTGAAGGGCTTGGGCTGAATATGTCAGTCGCATGTCAAATTACCGCCATATGAATTAACTACGTAAAACGAAACGGACAAACTATATTAGATTAACGGAGATTTTAGAACGAACCGAACTTCGGCACAGACAATGATCGAAGGAAATTTTAAGAATAACGGAATACATTTTTTTTAAACAAATGTTACAAGTTATTACCAAGGTCTACATCAAAATAATATCTTTATTCAATTTGTCTGAATAAATTAATTTGCAATTTTTTACAAAAAAAAGAAAATTGATGTTGAGTTTTAATATCAATTGGTATCGAACGGCACAAAATGTTTCGCACAACAAATATCTGCGTATTTTAATTTGCACGACAGCCGATCTGACTCAAAAAAGTAATATATTTTCAGAATATCATTTTACATTTATCATTTAAATCCCTTGCGTGTAGTATATAGATTATGAAATTAACTTAAATATGTAAATAAAGAGGAGAGGGAAACCCAGAGAAATGGTCTCACTACCATGGATGCTCCAGCCCGTGCCAAGTGTAGAAGTAAAAGTCCGAAAGCGGACCCCGGTCTCCGGACGACGCGTCGCAGGCGACTCAGACGCCGGAAGTCGCTTAACGACCTCCGTCCTCCATGAGCGCAGGCCTGGGGGTGGCAGGTGAGGCCGCCTGTCTCCCATGCAGAAGCAGGCCGTGACGGTGGGGTGACTAGCGCCCCCCCTCCCTTTCCGGGGCAAGACGGGAACACCGTGGTTCCCAAACCCGAGGGGGCCATCTCGAAACCGGAGATGGCCCAGAGTCAGTCGGGGTTCGAGGGAAATACCTTATGGGCAACCTTACACCACGGCGTCTGAAGACCTGAGACGGCGTGCGGTTTTAGTTGCTTCAAGCCCGACATAACCTCCCCCGCTGGCCGGTGGGGGGGCATTCGAGGGAATTTCCGTATGAAAAAACTAGGTACAGGCCTCAGACGTAACTGGGACGACAATGATGATGATGAGGTAAACCCAGAAGAAAATGGCAGAAAGGGGTTGGGTTCTTTTTACCTTGAGAAAGGTCACGAGAAGAAAGATAAAACTTTGCTCTGCTATGGTACAGTAAAGAAAGCCCTCTCCATATTATTATTTATAAACCTTTCTTTGAACCTTGACTCTTGACCAAGGGTATCTGTGATGTCTGAAAGTCTTTCCTGTAATATACGTTTGAAGTCAACCATGCATTCATCTTTAGTAACTAAATGTTTGGGGTCCAACTGTTGGTTTTTAATAAATTTTAATATTCATAATTGATTCACATAATAGGAGATCAGACAGGCAATCACGCCCGCAAAAGTGATATAAGGCGAATCAATTTTTTTTTTTTTTTTTTTAAGAATATTAGTAACCGAAATTACTAATATCCCCTCTAACCCCTCCAGCTAAGCTAAATTGCTTGTGTTAGGAGTGGGTTCACGTGGGTAGTGTAATGGCCAGGATTCGAACCCGGGACCTCTCGATCGTAAGGTTGACTCCTTAACCACTAAGCTACCGATGTGAACTGTGGTCTTCGATTTAAAAGAAAGAAGGAGGAGAAGAAAGAATCTACTGTTCACCGACATATCATAAGCCTTTAACCATGAGTAAGTAGTTCTTACTCAGAGCTATTACAATCAAAAACTAAATTATAAATGGTTTTATACCTTTAACAATACTGAAATCAACTCCAATTTATAATTGTATAATAAACCACATAATAATCCAAAACTTTAATTTATGATCGCAAACAAATTAAGTTCCCAATATGAAAACCATCGCTTAAAGATGAACGATGCTAAGGCGATCGATGTTCCACCGCAAAATTGCCGACTATGACTTGCATAAGGATAGATAAGGAACACCAGTAACTGATTGAAACAGCCCTTGGAATGACCCAAAAACCCACTTTCATATTTATCGGTGGAAAGTATCATACACGATCATAACGTGACTGCGATCTTTTCCTAGAAAGCGGCAAAGAGTAGTTTGGACTGAAAGTGAGCTGTTAGCTATTTGAATTTTAAAGAAGTCTTATTGAATGTGTGTGATAAATTTTAACGAAATAAAAAACCGGCCAAGTGCGAGTCGGACTCGCCCATGAAAGGTTCCGTAGCAGCAAGTAATTGCGGTTTACGATTTATGACGTATAAAAAAAAACTACTTACTAGATCTCGTTCAAACCAATTTTTGGTGGAAGTTTACATAGTAATGTATTTACATATATTTTATTTAGCTTTATCATTCTCTTATTTTAAAAGATACAGGGGGGGAGAACACATATCACCACTTTGGAAGTGTCTCTCGTGCAGTTTAGAAAAAAATTATATTAGATTCCTCATTATCATTTTTGAAGACCTATCCATTGATATATGGGTATGGATTTGATGAAAACATTTTTTTTGAGTTTCAGTTCTAAGTAACCCCATTTTTTTTCCTGTTAACATCTTAATGCGGTGCACAGAATACCTTTACTTAGCAAGTTTCAACAGCATAGTTCTTATAGTTTCGGAAAAAATGGCTGTGACATACGGACGGACAGACAGACATGACGAATGTATAAAGGATCCGTTTTTTGTCATTTGGCAACGGAATCCTAAAAACAAAGGATTCCGATGAATTGATAATCTTCCTACTTTTTGGAAGTCGGTTTATCAAAATGAAATGAAAAATAACCTATGCTCACTTCAAGCGTCGGTAGCTTAGTGATTAAGGAGTCGACCCTACGATCGAGAGGTCGCAGGTTCGAATCCTGGCCACTACATTACCAACGTGAACCCACTCCTAACACAAGCAATTAAGCTCAGCTGGAGGCGTTAGGGGGAATATTAGTAATTTCGGTTACTTATATTCTTTTTAAAAAAAAATCGTAAGTCGGTTTAGATAGATAATTTTTTATTGTAAATCAAAACCATTTATGTAGATCTATATGTATATATTTTAATATAGGCAATAAGACACTGAGAAGTTATAAAACATTTTCAATTTTAATTAAATATTACTAAGAATATTTATTACAATGTTTGAACTTCGGGTCAGGTTTGTGCCTTATAATATAGAACAAATAAAAAAAAAACCGACATTTTAAATACCTTTTTTTATTTTTTTATTTTTTATCGTGCGGAAATCCCTTCGGATACCCCCCCGCCGGCCAGCGGGGGCGGTTATGTCGGGCTTGCACCGACTAAAACCGCACGCCGTCTCGGGTCTTCAGACGCCGGGGTGTAAGGTTACCCATAGAGCATATCCCTCGTACCCCGGCTGACCCTGGGCCATCTCACCACTAACAGCATCGCTCATCCTGTCTCCTCTGAAAGCAGAGGAGTACGGAGAGCGATGTGTTCCCGCCACGTTGGGTACATAATTTTTGAATGTTGACTGTCAGTGTGACTAGTTTTCACTAGCTAAAAGTTAATTTTCTATGAATTCTAGTTGTTCGTCCCGTGAGAAATTCTATTCCCGTTCACCTAGGGTTATAAAAAATAGCCTACGACCTATTCTCAGATCTGCCAAATATACACAATACATTTCATAAGAATCAGTCAAGCCGTTTCAGAAGAGTTCGATAACAAACACTATGACACGAGATTTTGATATTTTCAGATAAATGTCTATGTTCAAACTCAAAGAAGCTTAATCAGTGGAACGCCTTGTTGAAAATATATTAACCTACTATATATACAAATTTAAACCCATAATCTCCATCTTTCCAATTTTCTATGACTTTTTTTGATATCGTTGATAAATATGTAAAATGGCTGGGCCATTCTGAAACATCTTATTTATATCCTATTTATGCTAATGGATAGTACTCGTATTTAGTAAACCGCTTACGGAAGGGATCTACGAGGTACCCTTAAATCCCTAAATAGAAACATTTGCGCCCTAAAACATAAATTCCTCCTACTCGTAATACCAAGTTACGAATATCTCCATGCGTTTAACTTCGGCCAAACTAGCAAGTTTATCTCTCGCCGCTACATCTATTACCAGTTACACTAAATACTAAGGTCCACAACAGGCCTGCACCTACTAGCTCACTCCAGTAACTCATCTGGACACATCTTAATCTCGTTGACAAATGAACTGGACCAGTGGAATAGCATTATCTTAGTACTGGAAGAAATTATACCTTACGGAATTCACTCTTAGAAAAAGCAACCGTGTAGAAATAATATAAGGTTTAAATTTGATTGGGCGGGATGTCAAACCGAAATCTGCTATTATGTCGTATGAACGTAGGGGGCGTGTAAGCTTCCTGAGGGGGTTAATCAACTGTTTACACTATATGATAACAAACGAGTAGATGACTCATAAAAACCCTTTTGCTCTGTGATGTATGATTTGAGTTTCTTGAGGCTTGGGCGGTTTGATTGTTTATGAACATACGAGTATTTGTTTTTTTATGATCTTCAAACATTAACTTTAAATGTTGAAATTATCGTCCTGGTAATAACGTACAATTGGAATTTTAAAAAATAACAACCATTTACTGCAAAGTATTTGTTAGACAAGCCATATGGCTTTCTTTTTACCTATATTATTATATTACCTTTGAGGTAACAAACAAACATGGGGGTGACAGATGAGGCCGTCTGTTACCCCAGCAGAAGTAGGCCGGGGCGGCGGCGCAACGCACGCCGGGGCTAGTTGGAAACACCGTGGTCCCCACACTCGAGTGGGCGATCTCAAAGCCGTAGATGGCCCAGGGTCAGCCGGGCTGCGAGGAAATTGCCTTATTAGGCCACCTTACCCATCTGAAGACCCGGCGTGCTGTTTAAGTCAGTTCAAGCCGGTTTTACCCATAACACAAGTGAAATCTTATCTTGGGTACTAGAGTTGAACTACTGTTTAAGTATTCCCCCGGTAAGGGACTGGTCGCGGGGTCAAGTCCCGTCCTAGATGTTCTCTTTTTCCGATCTAAATCTTTAGAAAAAAGTAAGCATACAAAATGCTTAAAAATTTAATTGAATTAATTAGTCGGAGTCATCAAAAAACAATGTTTAAAAATGACTGTAAAGTTATTCATTGTTTCCGTAGTTCGCAAGATTTACGGTAGATGGCTCCAACGTCGCCTTAAGACGTATTAATGTATCGGAGAATTTCGAATATCTGGGACGTGTCTAGGTGGCTCAGTTGGTCAGAGCATTCCCCCTGTAAGGGACTGGTCGCGGGTTCAAGTCCCGTCCTAGATGTTCTCTTTTTCCGATCTAAATCTTTAGAAAAAAAAAGTAAGCATACAAAATGCTTAAAAATTTAATTGTACTGTTTAAGTCTCAAATACGGATGTTGTTATTATTTGGTTAAGTTCATGATTTGTAAGCAAGCTAAAAGTGAATAAATTATTTATTATTATTATTATAAGCCCGACATGACCTCCCCCGCTGGCCGACGAGGGGTTTACGAGGAAATTTCCGCAAGAAAAAAAAAGTAACAGACAGGCGTGGACTCATCATCATCACCTTAAGATTGGTCTCCGGAACCTCTTCCTCCTCCTTCTATTTCTCATGTATTTGATATCAACATGAAAAAAAAGAATGACTGGAATTCGTCCATGTCTACGCCCTTACCTTTTAATGTTTTATTCATTTCAATTTGAAGAGAAAACTTTTCGAAAAAGCAATCATGAATATCTAAACCGTGGTTTGAGTATTTAGCACTATGATTGATGGAAAGAGGAGGTAATGTCTTATGTTTATCTATTCTCGAAGAGGTATGCTGAGAGGTATTACTACTCAGATTTCATACGGTCTCATCGTAGCACGTAACAGGGGGCCAGCCTTAGGCATGACCTTAAACCACATGGATAGCAATGGTTGTAATCGTTCTTGCTGCCGCTGCGCCACAGAGAAATTATAATTGATAGTAAAGTATAGTTTTATAGTAAGCGGTGATAGCCCAGGGGCGTACGTAACGGACTACTGAGACGAGGTCTCGAGTTCGAGCCCCAGTCGCCCTGGGCACAAACCTCTGACTTTTCGTAGTTATGTGTGTATTAATAAATAGTAGTTTATGCAACTGTCATATAAGAAGGGGTATTAAAACACGAGAGTCTGTTTATATATATATGTATATATAATAGGTTGACTCGAGTGTTTTAATACGTAAGTTATATGCAGTTTCATACACTACTTTATCTTCACTCATAGGAAAAAATTTAAATTAAACAAAGTAGGTAGGCTACAAGGAAGTAATTTAGCGTGCGCCATTTTTTTCACAGTTCGAACTGCACCTAGTGCGCCTAACCTTAGACTAGTTTAATGAATAAAAAAAGATAGCGGTGCTATAATGAGTTTTATGATACAGTTGGCGGTACTATAATAAGTTTTATTTTTTATTTTATGTATATGCGTTTATAAAGTGCGTATGTATAGAATCGTCTTTGAATTCGTAATTCGAATTTTTCGATTTGAGTGTAGATAAAGTTAATTATCGCTCTCTTAATAATGTGCCCGATAGATGGCAATAGGCTCGCCCCCTATTACATTGGGACTTTAACATAACTGGTGAATCGTGGGTGTGTAATACACGTCTGCCTACCCCTTCGGGGATACAGGCGTGAAGTTATGTTATGTTATAGTTTTTCATTGTCTTTGTCCTATCTATCTCCTTTCATTAGCTCCCATATATCTAATCTATTTCATCACAATAATTTGTTTTAACAACTTGATTATCTCACTCAAGCAAACTACCCACACTTGTATAAACTGGTAGGAACCGGTTGAATCCGGTTCAGAATTACAATGGCCAAGTTTAAAATAAACTTGGTCCGGACAGAAATCGCGTTAAACGTCGTACCCAGCAGTTCTGGCTTTGAATTATCACTCGACTTAACAACTAGCCAAGCCGAGGGTTTTTCTAGACTTTTAATAAATTGTTATAGGAGATTTTTTATCCTTGTGTGATTTTTTGTTTGATGTTTAAGTTAAGAAAATAGACTCATGAAAAGTAACATAAACTGTGCAATTCTTAAACGAAACTACATTCCTTATAGAAACTAGAAAAGTTACATAAACTGTGCAATTCTTAAACGAAACTACATTCCTTATAGAAATTAGAAAAGTTACATAAGCTGTGCAATTCTTAAACAAAACTACATTCCTTATAGAAATTAGAAAAGTTACATAAACTGTGCAATTCTTAAACGAAACTACATTCCTTATAGAAATTAGAAAAGTTACATAAACTGTGCAATTCTTAAACGAAACTACATTCCTTATAGAAATTAGAAAAGTTACATAAACTGTGCAATTCTTAAACGAAACTACACTCCTTATAGAAATTAGACAAGTTACATAAACTGTGCAATTCTTAAACGAAGCTACATTCCTTATAGAAATTAGAAAAGTTACATAAACTGTGCAATTCTTAAACGAAACTACATTCCTTATAGAAATTAGAAAAGTTACATAAACTGTGCAATTCTTAAACGAAACTACATTCCTTATAGAAATTAGAAAAGTTACATAAGCTGTGCAATTCTTAAACGAAACTACATTCCTTATAGAAATTAGAAAAGTTACATAAACTGTGCAATTCTTAAACGAAACTACATTCCTTATAGAAATTAGAAAAGTTACATAAACTGTGCAATTCTTAAACGAAACTACATTCCTTATAGAAATTAGAAAAGTTACATAAACTGTGCAATTCTTAAACAAATTCAAATTCAAATTCAAATTCAAATTTATTTATTTGTGGATCATAGGTTTGTACAGTTCTAATTCTACGTTACATTCAAGTGCGCTATGTCCTACCATGGAATATGGTGTACAAATTTGATTACAATTATATTATATTATTATAATTTGATTATAAGAAGCAAAACTATAAGCAGACAAACAATAATCAAACGCATGCAAAAGAATTATCCCTGAGATACTCGTCAATGGTGTAGTAAGCTTTATTTGCCAGAGATTTAATAAGCTTACTCCTAAATACTGCAATATTTTGCGATCGGATCGTCACAGGTATTTTATTGTATATGGCCGTTGCCTTACAAAAGACACTACTACATAATAACTGCGTTTTGCTTGGAACGACCTTTAAATTGCCTTCACGCCTAGTACCAGGAGGTTTGGCAGTAAATAAATGTGGGTTATTTTTAACAAAGGTAGCTACTTCGATAATATATATTGATGGAACTGTTAAAATACGTAGCTCTCTGAATTTAGTCTTGCATGATTCCCTTTTCCTTAAACCTGTCATAGAACGAATGCAGCGTTTTTGGGCAATGAGTACTCGCAACCTGTCAGTTGAGTTGCCCCAAAATATTATTCCGTACCTAATAATGCACTCCACATGGCCATAGTATGCCGTGATAACTGTTGACCGATTTGCTACCCGAGACAATTTATACAGAGCATATGAGAACTGATACAGTTTTGTACATAAATTGTCAATGTGTGCTTTCCAATTCAGTTTACAATCTAACGTTAGTCCCAAAAAACGCGTTGTGCTAGTTCCAGTCAATCTCATATCCATGTATTTAACCTGCGGTACAGTATTGGTATTTCTTTGATTAAAGTCCATAATATGGGTCTTTGTTATATTGATTTTTAAATTATTAAATGTCAACCAGCTTTCAATCGATGTCAATGTTTTAACTATGTCTAGTTCTAAATTAATATGATTGTCATTTATAAATAAAATAGTGCTGTCATCCGCAAATAATGTCATAGAATGGTCAATTACATTTGGCATATCATTAATATATATTAAAAAGAGAAGAGGTCCGAGAACACTTCCCTGGGGAACTCCATAGTGCACTGGCTTCCTATCAGAGGCAGTGATTATGTCTGTGCGCGTTTTTGTGCATATTTTATTGATATGAATAATTTGTGTTCTATTACACAAATACGATTTTAATAGCATATGAGCATTTCCTCTGACTCCATAGTCATAAAGTTTCTTGAGTAGGATGTCATGATCTACCCTGTCAAAAGCTTTTGACATATCTAAATACAGTGCTGTAGCTTTTTTCCTTGCGTCGACTGCGATCGTTACTTTAGACAAGAAGTTATAAATTGCCATATTTATAGTTTTATTTTTACGAAAGCCAAACTGTATTTCTGATAGTATGTTGTTGGTTTCAAAATAGTTGGACAGCTTATCATATATAACCCTCTCAAAAACTTTTGCTATTATTGAGATTAATGCAATGGGTCTATAATTACTAATTTCTCTTGGATCTCCTTTTTTGAGCAATGGTTTCACTATAGAGATTTTTAGTTTCTCTGGAAACACACCTTGTTCTATGCATAAGTTGGCTATATGGCACAGCACTGGAGAAACCAACAAAGCCACGTCTTTAAGTATCATAGTAGATATATCATCGTAACCTACAGAGTGTGTACTCTTGAGACTTAATATTATTTTTAAGATATCATTTGGTATACATGGTGTCATAAAGAAAGATTTGGATTTATTATGTATTATATTGTATGTTATGTCACTACTATTATTTTTTATTTTGTCAATTGTTGTAAAATAATCATTAAATGCATTAGCTATATCATAAGGTTTGGTTATCAAGTTATTGTCCAATAGTAGCTCTGATACACTTTGGATAGGTTGATTGTGTAAACTATCACTAATAATTTTCCATGTGGTTTTAGATTTAGATTTTGCCGTTTTTATTCGGTAGTCATTTTGGGATCTTTGAGTGAGTGCAATAACTTTTTTATACTTCTGGGAATATGACTTTAGTATGTTTCTGTTACAGGGAGTTGGGCAACGTCTGTATTTCCACAGCAGTTTTTGTTTTATTTTTCTACATCTTTTAATGCCTCTTGATACCCATTTAGGTTTCCTATTTAACGTTATTCTAATTCTTTTATAGGGAAAGCATAGATTGTAGTGTTCAGTAAACGTGTGATGAAATTGGTTGAAGGCAATATTAGCATTACCTTCCTCAAAAACATTCCGAAACGACAATTTACCAAGACATGTCTTAAATATTTGTTTATTTTCTTCTCTATAGTCACGTTTAAATTTAAACCAGGTAGATATTCTTGCTACCTTTCTTACAGGAAATTTGATAGTTTGCGCGGTATGGTCAGATACAGCAAATTCAATTATTTCACCTACGCTACCCCGAATGTTGTGCATTATATTATCGAGACCTGTGTTTTTCTCTAACCTTGTGGCTTGCCTGAATTGAAACTTTAGATTATACGAGTATGTCATTATTAAATTTTGAAAATCTTTTGATATCGTGGTAGATAAACGAAGCTACATTCCTTATAGAAATTAGAAAAGTTACATAAACTGTGCAATTCTTAAAGTAAACTACATTCCTTATAGAAATTAGAAAAGTTACATAAACTGTGCAATTCTTAAACGAAACTACATTCCTTATAGAAATTAGAAAAGTTACATAAGCTGTGCAATTCTTAAACGAAACTACATTCCTTATAGAAATTAGAAAAGTTACATAAACTGTGCAATTCTTAAACGAAACTACATTCCTTATAGAAATTAGAATGACAGTTTTTATAGTTGTATAGTGACAAACAAGTATAAAAGTTCGTTAATTCTGAAGATCAGCTGAGTTAAAAATCTCTTTTCGATAATCTTAGAATGAGCTTACCATATCTAAGTTAAATTTACTCACATAACAAAGACGTGTCTTCCGTCTTTTCTTTCGATATTGAACTATTTATAAAAAGTTACCATTATTAGACTCATAGGTCTATCGATTTTGTAGTAATCGATTGAACGAAATGGGTTCCACTGTATCATTTACTGATAACCATCACACGATGAATGGTCATTAGCTTGAAATATATTATTGTCTTTGATGGACTTCTTTCATTTTTAGGGTTCCGTACCGTTTTTTTTCTATTGTGCGGATCCCTTCGGATATCCCCCCGCCGCGAAGCGGGGGCGGTTATGTTGGGCTTGAACCGACTAAAACCGCACGCCGTCTCGGGTCTACAGACGCCGGGGTGTAAGGTTACCCATAGAGCACATCCCTCGCACTCCGACAGACCCTGGGCCATTCGCAGTGTCCCCTTTGATAACAGCAGAGAGGTAACTGGAGCGACCCCCCCCCCCGCCGCGGGCCTTGCAGGCCCACCATACCCCGACCCCCTCGTGCAATGGGGTCAGCTGGCCCTGAAAAGGGCCGGTTGGTCAGACTCTTGGCCGTTGACGTTGACGCCAGCTACTCCACAGGAGCAATCAATCATGCGTCATCGCCCACGTTGCCTAGGGTGCACCAAACTTGGAGGTTATCCAACCAATCGCACCCCAGGGTTCCGTACCTTTTTTTTTTTTTTTTCGTGCGGAAATCCCCTCGGATACCCCCCCGCCGGCCAGCGGGGGCGGTTATGTCGGACTCGAACCGACTAAAACCGCACGCCGTCTCGGGTCTGCAGACGCCGGGGTGTAAGGTTGCCCATAGAGCATATCCCTCGCACCCCGACGGACCCTGGGCCATCTCCGGTTTCGAGATGGCCCCCTCGGGTTTGGGAACCACGGTGTCCCCGTCTTGCCCCGGTTTGGGGGAGCGGTGCTAGTCCCCCCACCGTCCCGGCCTGCTTCTGCTGGGGTGACAGGTGGCCTCACCTGCCACCCCCAGGCCTGCGCTCATGGAGGACGGAGGTCGTTAAGCGAGGGTTCCGTACCTCAATAGGAAAAAAACGGAACCCTTATAGGATCACTTCGTTGTCCCTCCGTCCGTCCGTCCGTCTGTCAAGACCGTTTTTCTCAGGAACGCGAGGAGGTATCAAATTGAAATTTATATCTAATAATCAGGTCTACTGTCAATTGGAGCTATGAAAAAAAAAAAAAAAACAAACTTCTAAGCCAAAGCAATGAAAAGATACAGCCGTTTATGCCGCAAAATTTACACAAATTTTCGAAACTCGCACGGAAATCAAAACCTACAGGGCACTTAGAATCTAGAATTCCGTGAACTTAGAATCTTGAAATTTTGGTACGAAGTAACGTCTTATAGTACAGATAAAAGAAAAATTGCGAAATCCGTAATTTTTTTGTTACATCATATAATAAAAAATATTTTTGAAAATTTTAAAGTTACTACTTCTAAGATGATGAACTTTTACTTATATACCTACAGGTTTGTACGGAACCCTCAGTGTGCGAGTCTGATTCGCACTTGGCCGGTTTTTAACAATGAAACAGGTAAATTGATCGTTCTAGTGTCTAATGTAATAGCTTTAGAAGTCATACTTATTGTAGGTATTAGTGTAGAGGAAAAATTAACAATGGCTTGTATACTAAAAAGGATTGTGTGGTTTTATGAAACCACGGTAAAAGTGAAACTTTATTTCACATTATAGACATTTAACTAAACATTTTTGGAATAATATTCCATTAAGGGTATAAAAATCGCTTTATCAATCTTAATTTCATACTTAATAATTAACAACATTTACATTAAACACTGACAAACAACACTGACAAAAACAAACAATTAAGCGTGGAGCACTGGTACAAATGAGTAATATAGGATATAGGAACTATAGGCGCCGACATATTGGCCTTGGCTGCTATGACGAGCGCCTTTCACTTTATCCCTACTCCGCGGCCGACCGTCACGCGACATGCAACACACCGACGAAAAAGTTAGAGACGATATAATAAAAGTTTCACTTTAAAAACTATTCCTTATACACATTAAAACTAATTTTGACACTGAAAGTCAGTAATCAGATTTGTTACCCAGCAATAGAACAATATTGAAGCTGTGATCAACGCAATTAAAACAACGCACACATTTATTAAACACCCACACGACATTAAACCCCACACCTGTAGTATCCTCTTTGTTGTCCCAATACCTCTCAAGGTCACACAGTTTGAACAAACTAATTATTATCAATCCGACCAGCCGGTACGGGATTACTCTAATTAATTTATAGCTATTAACAAATACAGAACCCGGTAAATCCTCACAATTCCTAACATTCATTATTCCACATCCGGCTGTACTGAAACTAATTTATTGGTGAATTGGTTAAGGCCTTTTCCTTTTGATAATGTTGTGATTATGTGACCAGTTTGTGGTTTTTAGGCATGTATAACGACCATTTTCACTAATAGAGAGGCTTCTAGCAAAATGGGTCACACAATATTCTAGTTAGTCTGTGGGGCTAAGACAAATGTTTGTGTTACGAATGAATTCACGTTGACACTTTAGGGCATTGGGCTTAAGTACATCGATCGCGAGTTCTACAATTAGGTACCTGTTGAAATATTTTATCTTTAATTTTTTCAATTTTCTTCTAATTTCGAATTCCAATTTCGATTTCGTAACATATCATTTAAGTAGTAAGCATGATAGAAAGTAAGTATTATATTTTTCTGCCATGTAACATGAGTCATGGTAGAAATTTATGTGATTTATCAAATGCATGAAATTCTGTAATATCATCTATATGTATTGTGTCAGGCAAAATCTATAAAAATGTAATTCAAAAACATTTAAGCCATCTTGGGCTATCCAGATGTTATCTGAATCCTCGTTTTGAAAGTTATTTACATTTGTCGAAAATCTTGACTCCTTCAATCAGTATCTAGAAATGTAAACAAAGGAAACACAAGCAAATCAATAAAGATACCTTTGCGGAAATCCCTTCGGATATCCCCCCGCCGGCCAGCGGGGGCGGTTATGTCGGGCTTGAACCGATTAAAACTGCATGCCGTCTCGGGTCAACAGACGCCGGGGTGTAAGGTTGCCCATAGAGCATATCCCTCGCACTCAAAAAAGATACCTATAGCTTACCAAGTTCATGCGTGATCACTCCCGTGGTTCGCGCGGGATAAGGAACCTAAGGCAAGGGGTTAGTGAAAAGTGAGC
The DNA here is from genome assembly GCA_946251805.1 of Cybosia mesomella. NCBI lineage: Eukaryota > Metazoa > Arthropoda > Insecta > Lepidoptera > Erebidae > Cybosia > Cybosia mesomella. Next base: position 29,446,897 of record OX276404.1, read on the forward strand.
GCGGGGTGCTCGCATCCCGCGCGATCCATGGGAATGTCACGCATGAATTTACCAAGCTATAGTTACATTATTTAACGCTAAATATTAATTAAAACATAACTTCACACCTGTATCCCCGAAGGGGTAGGCAGAGGTGTATTACACACCCACGATTCGCCAGTTATGTTTAGGTCCCAATGTAAAAGGGCGCGAGCCTATTGCCATCTACCGGGCACATTATTAAGCGAGCGATAATCAACATTTTTAATACACACATAACTACGAAAAGTCAGAGGTGTGCCCGGGGCGACTGGGGATCGAACTCGAGACCTCGTCTCGGCAGTCCGTTACGTACATCACTGGGCTATTGCAACTAATTTAAGAGTGGCGATAGCCCAGTGGTGTACGTAACGGACTGTTGAGACGAGGTCTCGAGTTCGATCCCCAGTCGCCCCGGGCACACACCTCTGACTTTTCGTAGTTATGTGTGCATTAATAAATCGACGATTCTGTCGTCGATTCACTCATGAATTAATCGTTCTGTCGGCGAAACGTTCGTAGTTGAAAGGTTCTGTCGGTGAACAACTCATAATCGAAACGTTCTGTCGGCGGCTCATTCGGCAGAGAAACGTCTGTTGGAGGTATGTTTCAGAATCGAAGTACGATACGATGTAAAGAGTCCTTTTTGACTGACATCTGGGCGGAGTTTCTCTTTTCCAACTTATTCTCTACCTTCAATCATAATAATAAATCGATTTCAACATAATCTAGCCTCAATACTTTCAAGCTGTTAGTCTTAATACAGGTTCACCCTTAAATAAGGATATTTGTAAGACAAGCGGGAAACAATAGCAGCCTTCAAAGTTGAGCCAAAAACTGTTCAATATTTTATAAGGAGAGCAGATGACCGATAAATTGTGTCGTATAACGAGTTTCGATACGATCGTAAATTTTAAACCGCGGCTAAGTAACCAAATTTAATAATACAACATGTATATCTTATGTAATAAGAAATCTGGCCAGGGCTGTCACGTTAAACTTATTCCTATTTAATGTGAAATGAATCAGTAGATTTAGTAGGTACACAGTGGTAGGTGGAAAATGATACTGAAGTGAGCTGTCTCGTGAATTTTTCAAGTACAATTTAAGCTTCAAACGTGGAAATTATCATTTTGTATCAGTTGTCCATGAAACAGATTTTCATTCAATTTAATACTGTTACCAAGGCAATCCAGATAGAAAACATCTTTTAACAATTCAGTTCTGATGCGTAGGATGAATATAATTTCTCTAGAATGGCGGCTCCGAATTCGCACAGAATGTTTTATTGATAGACATTTCACATTGCAACCCATGCATCTTCTAATGTAAGTGTTTCCTAAATATATTTATTATATTTTTTCAACCTAATATTGAATTCCAATTTTAATAGCATCGTTGCCAACCCTGGATGGCAGACATCGTTAGATACACCGGGCGCTACTAAATAAAGTCGGTGGATCGGCTGCGTCGAGCTTCATATCGCTATTGCTCCGTTGCTCTGGAGTCTTGTTGCTGTCATTTCTTTGTTGCTCCATTGCTTCTCCAAGGGATTAGCGCTTTTTGAAACTGTCAACACTTGTTGATGTTATAAATTTCTTAACATTAATAGAAATTAGAACTTATCTTAGGTTTGAGAGGTATTAGGTAAAAATATTTACTGTACAGCCAGATACTACATTAGACTACATTTAGACATTATTATACACATAAGTATAATAATGTCTAAATCAGCACTAGTAGGTTCGCATCAAATTTGGTTAGGCAGGGAGGGGAACTTGGGTAGTGAAGGTGAGTGTTGATGTACATCAACAAAAGGGGCCCCTTCTAAACCTACACTTGGGTCGCAAGTCCCAAGCATTGTCCCGAGTTCCCAACTCAGCAACGCGATGGACCCGGCACCCGCACGGAGAATCCATGGATTGCTAAGAATATCGGTCTAATCTAGTTAATTTGCCGAATAAGCACTTTTGGCAAAAATGTCCTTTTATACTTGAAGATTTCAAATATCTCTAAATACATTTATATCTAAGTATTACCTTGATGAAAGCGGAAAGAAACAGATTTTCAGGAGCCATTCTTAAAGGATCTCAACATTTACAAGGACATAGAGCTTCAATTTGACCTTCATAGAGTTGATGACATAGATAAATTTCGCGAGCAACAAATGAACGATCCATTTACAGAATACTGTACGGATTTTCTCTTCTTAATGTGAGAGCATTCTTTAAATCGTTGCGTAAGTGGCGTCGTAGTGACCCGAAACTTTCAATCGTGCCTTTATCAATATTATCTACGGCAGAATGCCGAAATGAAAGAATCTGCTCTATTCACAAAAAAGGGCTGGAATGGGGAAAGAAATTTCACGAGAGCGACCTTTTCTTAGATGTTTATCTTCATGCCTTTAAGGGTCCCGTCCGGTATTAGGATCATTCGACGATAGATGATTGCGGTCACTCAGGTTGTTGTTGATTACATTACGGTATTATTCTGTTTGCAATGATCTTTATAAAGAGCGTGATATCACAGTAATGGATGTAAAAAAATTACAATATAAAACGAGTGAATAAAATTATAATAAGACCCAAAATAAACAATTTATAGATGAGCCTCAGAGACATGATAAATCTATTGACTAGAATGGCTCTTAATTTTGAGTTGACCTTTAAAATAAATACATTTACATGAATATATAGGCGAATGCTTTTAATACCTCCATTAAATGCTTAGGTATTTTATTTTTGCGGTATTTAGAGGTTCTTAAAGTAAAGAGGGAGAGAGGAGGCCCTATAATTCTTCGAGTGGAGTTATTTAGTACAATGTCCGTGATGATTTACAGGTTTCACGATAATGTGGTACTAGACCTTTTGTTTTATCTGTTTCGCTTCTTCAAGATATTTTTATAAAGAAAGATTATCTCAATTTTGTGTTGTGGTGTCACTGAAGTATATTGTAGTAAGATCAAAGCTTTAACTTCCCCTAAAAGTTTGTAAGCATCACTACATATTATAAAATAAATTCCTCTGCCATATCTGTCTAATGCATCAAAAACTAGTATACCGATTTTCATGCTATTTTGACCAATGGATAGAATGGTTCTCGAGGAAGGTTTTAGTATGTAATTTGTCAAGTTTTTGTATACATTGGCTAAAATATAATGATATTTGTTGGAGGTATCAGAAAAAAAATAAGCTGTCTGGGAGCTTTCAACGAAAACGCTCTCAAAACACTTTGAGATATAACAAAATGATGAATGATAGAGATTTGTATCTTATATAGGTTGTGGTGCTGAATAAGATCCCACGGGCACCGGGAACGGGTCCAAAATTCCACGTGGTTGCAGTAGTTTTTGAGTTTATCGTGAACAGAGAGAAACAGCGGAGGACTTTATTTTATAATATGTAGTGATGAATCTATCAGAAAAGGAGAGCAAGTAGGTGAGCAGGCCGGAACTGCCGTTCGGATGATGATGATGAAGATATACTCCTTTGACTACCCCTTCGGGATGTGCATTTTTTAATGACTGAGTTCATTAAAAATATCTTACAGTGAAAACCACAATATTGAAGATAATAACCTAATTTATATATATATATATATTTTTTAGAAGAATATTAGTAACCGTAATTACTAATATTCCCCCTAACCCCTCCAGCTAAGCTAAATTGCTTGTGTTAGGAGTGGGTTCACGTCGCTAGTCTAATGACCAGGATTCGAACCCGGGACCTCTCGATCGTATGGTCGACTCCTTAACCACCAAGCTACCGACGCTATCTATATATATATATATCTATTCGAAAATCTTCTTAAAAGGAAAATGTACTACTTATATAAAGACTTGCACTATCTACGAGATTACCCAGCACCTCCTTTACAACCTACGCACCCCAAGGATACTGATCCATATTATATATTAACTGCTACCTTCTATAAAATACAGACCGAGAGATAAAAAGAAAGCTGATTTCTTTTTTATAATATTATAATGGGTTTGTAATTAGGGTCGATACACTACATTTGCCTAACCAAAAGGATATAAACATAACAATATTTTACGCTTACCATCCGCCGGCTCGTTGGGCACCTCGTGCTCAACCCCGTTGCCCTTCTTACGTAATTACAAATTAATGCTTGTTACTTCCTTTATTAAGGGGTTGTGGGAGCCCTTAATTACATAAAAATGTTTTCACTCGACTTTTCTTTCGGTGAAATTTGTGAGGAGCTTGTTACAAAGTAGGTCTGACTAGTGATGTTCTAATATCGATACATAAAATTCGATTATTAAATATAAATATTCTACAACTCTCTACCCAGCATTTTCTAGACCCAAAGTAAGCATAGTTTAACTAGCTTGTGTTATGGGTTCAAGAATGCGGATAAATATACTTATATACTTTTTTTTGTAAATACATACATATTATACATAGAAACACCAAGCAATGCAAATAGACATATTCATGCATACAAATATTTGCACTGAGCGGGAATCGAACCCGTTAGTGCATTCGGCTGCTACGACAGGCGTAGCAGTCGAATGCACTACCGCTACGCAACAGAGGCCGTCAATTACAGTAAATATTGCTAATCGCCTGCCAGGAATATTTGCGCAGCAGGTTGTTCATTGTAGGATATTTTTTGTTGAATTTTTTATCGTCTAAATATATACACCCTCATCTTAAATCACTTTGTCTATTGATTTAAATCACATTAAAGTCCATTGCTTAGTTTCTAAGACTTGAGCGTACGAAGGGCGGAAAGCGACATTATTTCATAATATGTAAAGATATAAAGATAAGGCGTCCTGATCTGTCGGAGGTAGGAGCGGTGTACTGTCCAGAGGCCTGATTCAGTAACCCTACGTTTTCAAAACGCGTTTTCAGTGCGATTGCAAAGAAAAACGTAAAAAAAACTTTGGTGTTCGATATGATCTGTCAAAACAAAACTATGGATTATAATTTTGAAGGTTAAATAACCTCATGAAATAAATCTTAAGGCTTTCACGGCCGGCGTTGCAGGTAGAATATACTGCTTCCGGGCTGTTTGGCCGTGGAAGAAAAAATAGAAAAAAATAGAAAAAACGAAGGTTTTCATCTCCAAAAAGATTGGTATCCAGCACTGAGAGCCGCGCGTCATCACAATTCAAACATGACGAAGCCACCACCATCCCCGGTATCCCCCTTGCTTAGCCTCAACCAATCGGTATCGAGCGCATCGGTTGCGCAGCTCTCAACCAATCAGGAGCGATCACGTTGTTTAGCCCCTCCCATTGCACCTATAAATACGCCAGTGACTCGGGCTTTTACATCAGTCGCACCGAGTTCGCCGCCGAGAAAGGTTCTCCGCACTCGACGGCGTCCCGACGTGTACCACTGAAGATGTCGACCGCAGTGATCGACGAAACGTCTGGAACACAAGTTTCCGATGGACCACGGCCAAACAGCCCGGAAGCAGTATATTCTACCAACCTCATGAAAACTTAGTTTTCCTGAGATTGATAAACCATCAAAATCACTTATAGTTAGATTCGTTTACAATTAGATTTTAAAACGCGTTGTCAGGCAGCCAGGGTTATTGCGTTTGTGACGCAATGATAGTTACAGTGAAATATTTTGAATGCATATTATACAAAATATTTCACATATACATTAAAAACTTCAAAGCTGATATCCAGACGCAATCTCTATTGAAGTTAAAACTACTAATATTTCTCCTTCACTAGTATTGCATTTATTGTATGCGGTTCGATGAAGCCGAATCCGGCTATCTGTTATCTGCTAACTAATCAGTTAGTAGACTAACTGATCCGGCTTTGTATACACGTGTATGTTAGAATATTATGATTACCATGTTGGTTTATTTAACCATAAAATCGCTTTTCATTGCATTCATGATTTTCATATGAAATGAACCATTGAAATTTATGATAAAGTATTACTGCAGTAGTAAATGAAAATACGGCTTAAAAGGAGAGTGGAGATATTGGAACTGGAGTCGATAGTACACTCCTGATTTAAAAAACCCCCTAGGGTAGGTTAAATAATCTAGGATATCCCTCCAAATCTTCGGGGCCCAAGATAACCTCAGCTGTAGACAGTACGCATGCTGTTTATCGGATGACGCTCTAGCGCAGGAGTTGTTTTGGGGTTCCCTTCCAAGATAAATCAATATGGAGAAGTAGGAGAGAAGGGAGAATTTAAAGTGCAAGCTTAGGATACACCCGGAAATGGCGCTTGGATGATGATGAGATTAAGTTTTTAGTTATTTGAGATTGATACATTTTTAATGTACATAAATAGTCTAGTCTTTTTAAGGTTTCCGTTGCCAAATGGCAAAAAACGGAAACCTTATGAAGTTTTTTTCATAAAACCCATACTTGTGGGGTACTTATCTATGCATAGGTCTTCAAAAATGATATTGAGGTTTCTAATATCATATTTTACTGCGCGAGAGACACTTCCAAAGTGCTAAAATGTGTCCCCCCCCTCCCTGTAACTTCTAAAATAAGAGAATGATAAAACTAAAAAAAATAAGATGTACTTTACCATGTAAACTTCCACCGAAAATTGGTTTGAACGAGATCTAGTAAGTAGTTTTTTTGAATACGTCATGAATCGTAAACCGCAATTTACCTTTCATTCAATCAACGCAAATATACAAATTTTACTTGCTGCTACGGAACCCTTCATGGGCGAGTCCGACTCGCACTTGGCCGGTTTTTTTCGTCGTTTCAGCAAAATAAAAGCACTGTATTTGAACTTTGAAATGTAGTATTACAGTCTAGAAATATTATATTATAATAAAAATGTGTTAGCTCATTTTGAGCTTTGAGCTTCAATTGAAATCAAATATGTCAACTCGCTAATTATTCAAAACATGTTTAAAAACCGACACGGTTCACGACACGAATAGGGAAAAATTCCGCGGGTACCGCACGATCTCCTTCGAGGCGGCGAATCTCCTTGCCGGAACTCCGCCATGGGACCTGGAGGCGAGAGCCCTTTTGCAACTGTACCAGTGGCGAAAGGAGGCGCGGGAGTAGGGACGGAACCCCGAGCCTCGTGAAATCGATGCCGTGCAGTCCCAGCTCCGCCAGGCCATCGTGGTGGAGGGGAAGGAACGACTTGGGCGACCAAGCGCAGGGCACGCCGCAATAGCCGTAATAGGCCCATCATGGAGGATTGGCTAGAGAGGCGACACGGAAGCCTCTCGTACCGACTGACGCAGGTGATCTCCGGGAAGGGGTGCTTCGGGGACCACCTGCATCGGATCAGGAAGGAGCCAACACCTGAGTGTCATCACTGCGACGCGAGCGAGGACTCAGGGCTGCACACGCTGGCGGACTGCCCGGCGTGGGAGGCGCCGAGGCGTGACCTCGTGGCAGCCATCGGGGTGGGAGTCCTCTCGCTCGGCAGCATGATTGCGGCAATGGTGCGGAGCGCGAGCGCGTGGGCCACCGCCACCTCCTTCTGCGAGCATGTAATGCTCGCGAAGGAGATGGCGGAGCACGCCCGGGAAAGATTTAGAACTCTCCCGGCCCGCCGAGCCCGCAACTTGCTCGTCGCGCGTCGCAGGTGACTCAGGCGCCGGAGTTCGCTTAACGACCTCCGTCCTCCATGAGCGCAGGCCTGGGGGTGGCGGGAGAGGCCGCCTGTCACCCCAGCAGAAGCAGGCCGGGACGGTGGGGCGACTAGCGCCCCTCCCTCAAACCGGGGCAAGAGGGGGACACCGTGGTTTCTAAACCCGAGGGGGCCATCTCGAAACCGGAGATGGCCCAGGGTCAGTCGGGGTGCGAGGGATATGCTCTATGGGCAACCTTACACCCTGGCGTCTGTAGACCCGAGACAGCGTGCGGTTTTAGTCGGTTCAAGCCCGACATAACTGCCCCCGCTGGCCGGCGGGGGGGTATCCGAAGAGATTTCCGCACGAAAAAAAAAAAAAAATAGGGAAAAATATCCGCCACGAAAATATCATGTTTCCATTTCCTAATGCCAACCCCTTACCAGTATAATCAAACATGTTTTAACATCGTTAAATGGGGTGCGTTCTCAAAAGCTTAACCATAATTGCAGGCCTTCTTTTTTTATTAAAACTTGTCTGTCCTTAGGCCATTTCTTTGTTCCAAAAGTTAATAATTTGACGGCAACTCCACGGGGTTCTAAAATGTATTTGTGACGGTGAACTTAACATAGAATGTCAAGAAAATGCCAAGCCATGATTGGATGTAAATAATTTTTTGAGTATCGGGTTTTTTTTTACATGGCTCGTAAATATGTAGTTGTTAGACGAATCGTTGGAGTTACCTATTTTGATTGATGGTAATAATTTCAATACTTTTTCAGAAAAAAAATGAATCAATTATTATCTAGTAAATTTATATCGAAGACTTGCAAGTATTATGTTTTTCATCTTAAACATCTTATAATATTTTCATAGTGATATGTATAATTTGTCATAGTAATAATTATTGCTGAGAAGACATCCTATTTTCCCCAGGAAGATTTGTGGTTTGTAAAAAAATTCCAAATATAAATATTTGTACAAAAAAAAACCCAGAACAAAAACATAAACCCGTTTTAAAATTACGTCCTCATGGTTACGAGAGTATAATATTGAGACCTTTTGAGACTTCCCTTATAATCTTCATGAAGCAAATGATTCTTCTAACGCTTGCAGACGTAGTTAAGATGTGCTCGCCAACGTTAGCTATAAAAATCAACCGAATAATCATGGGATTATGAATATCTGCATTAGTCAAAAAAATGTATCTAAGTATGTATATCTGGCTAAGCTATGCCAACTTTGGGTCTAGATCTCTATCTAGACAACAGCGCTCTGTGTGGCATATCGTAGAATATGTTTATGCGATGTTATGTTTTTTGAAATTACTTTGTGAAATCTTAAACACTTTCTTCCATGACCTATCATTGAATATAATCGGCGTGTCATCAGTATATTTAATCTTTAGAATACAGATTCTTTATATATATAGACAATAAAGCATTACTTATAATTGAAGGTCACAGTCATCAATCACCGATGTCCTTTGCCGACCCTGTCAATGGAGGATTGCATAATTCTGAAGAACTTTATGTGAAGATAACTTTGAAAGGAAGTGGCCTTGAAATAATTTTAATAATGTTTTTAGTTCGGCAACTTCTAATGATCAAGATGGTACGTAATCGTTTGAAACTCGATGTCTGCGTAGGATCCTCCACAATTTTTAAACTTTAAAGTAAATTATTTTTATTTTATTGCACATCTAATTATATATAATATCATTACCTACCTATTGACACTTGCATACAGTAACACTACAGTTGTTAAACGTACGTTGTTGCCAGCAGATAGGAATTAGGAAGGAAAATGGGAAAATAGAAATGAGTGACAATATTACAACTTAACGTTGATATTAAAAGTAAGAGAGTGATACATTCCCAGTTGAGCCACCCTATTCGTGACTAAAAAAACATTACAGAATGTATCCTTCCAAAGGATGGGATACAAGGCCCTCCGAGAGCTGGTAGACATATTGCTTTCCAAAGGTCAGTTTTTGGCGATTTCGTATTTAACTGATGGTACAAAAAACATTCCACATAAAAAAAATATTACTCTTTAATTTAATTTTATCATCAAAAATAGGCATTTCTTTTCAATAGAATATACTGAATACGTATATCAAGAAAACACTATTTGTTTCAAAATTTGAATAATAATTATAATAGCTTGGTCCCTGCACCCGATGCCGGTGGGCCACTATTTTTTATATTTTTAAATATATGTATATTTGTTTTTTTATATATAGAATGTATTTAAAAATATAATTTAGGTATATGTATTTAAAATTTAATAAAGGAAATAATAATAAATATTCTAGGACATATTACACAGCGCCATCTAGACCCAAACCAGGCCTCCTTCACTCCATATACTTGCGCGCTATAATTACCTACCGCCCGGCCGAGCGGCTTCGGGCCGTTTGCGGACCAAATTCAGTGCGGTTTTCGCTAGCGAAGCGCACGCACGCTGTTTAATTTTAATCACTCCGTTCGTACGCGTACCTTTTTTTTTTTTTTATCGTGCGGAAATTTACGATGCCGTCTGGTGCCTTATTTGCTGTAGATGGGTGCAAATCAAGTAAAAGAAGGGATAAACACAATACTGGTGGTAGAAATTTGATGACACAAATTTGTCACAAAATTCGGCCGGGTAGGTACCACCGTGCACGATTGCGAAAAACCCTCCATAGTAATCCAATTTCGGTTTGATTGCGTTCAGGGATCAGCAAGTGCATAGCCGGGCAGGGGGATTGTGGTCGCAGCACTAGTGGGACCGGTGGGTGTCAAGCGGTGCTGCGACGACAATCCTCTTCTGATGAGGCCGTCAAGCTGAGTGCCACCATTGTTAACATGGTACATGTATATAATGGTGACCCTCTTTCCTGAGACTTTACCTTCAGCTTACCATCAGGCGAGGTGAAGTCAAATTGACGTGTCCTAAATATATATATAAAAAAAAAACATTTTTCCATTTACCTGTCAACGAATAAAGGTAAGTGATAAACTATGACTGTTTTTTGTCGTTTCAAAATTATTTTTAATAGGTCTAGTCTAGATGATACATGATTAGCTTGCCTTTCACACACAGATTTTCATATTTTTGTTACATAGAAACGTCATACTTACCTTAAACGCTATTTTAACAACGTTTAAAACGCTATTATAAAATAAAATTGTGATAATATTTGACGGACAGTCGCGCAAACCTACCTACGAAACTTCCAAGTCAAGTCGCGAGGCGCGGCAACCTGTCTCAATTTGTCGCGCTGTTAGCGTAAACAAACAAACTAGGATGATTCGGTTTTATGCGATTTGTAAAAAATATATAAGTAAATGTTTGTGTAAAGAAAAATTAATTTAAAGATGTTTGAAGTTATAAAGATATCATGGAAAATGAACCCCATTTTCCATGATATCGTCAAATAATTCTTGAGCTCGCCCCGTGTTACAGTTCTTTTTAATAAATTGATAAATGTTAATAACCATTCAATGTATTTATTAGTATTATTTATTCCTAATATTAAATTTTAGGATTGCCTAGTTTGGGATCTATTATAAATTCGTCATGTCGGTGTGTCTATCCGTCTGTCTTTTAAAGATTTTTTATTTATTTTACCTACACACTGACCTCTATAATTATGTTTTATCTAGATGTATTGCACAGTCAGCACCAATTTATAAAAAAAATATTTTATAAACGATACAATTTTAAAGTTATGTTAATTTAATTTTATCAAAGAGGCAGCCCTGCGATTGCTGTGGAATCGCGCGGTGCGAAGCAATCTCAACTGTACGGTTAAGCATTTAGGCACATTTTAGCATGCAGTGGTTGATGACGCGACGGAGTAGTCAATTATAGCAGTAGGTATTGGATTTTTTCTACTGAGTAAAGTATCTGTTACGTAGTAACTATTTAGTAATCTGTGCTCAAACTAAGCAGAGCTTGTCATATGGGTTCTAGAATGTGGATAAACATACTTAGATACTTTTTTTTTGTAAATAAATACATATTATACATAGAAACACCCAGACTAATGCAAATATACATATTAGCAATGACCGGGAGTCGAACCCGCGACCTATGACTTAGCAGTCGAATGCTCTACCGGTACGCCAGAGAGGTCGTCAGTATTATGAACGAGCATAGAATGAAAAGGTCCATGTCGATGGGCGCTGTTCGCCGAGCCCCATTTCTTCGTGCAGTATCACAAGTAGCCCAACACGAAGGTTATTGCGGAGGTCTCATAGATACCTACCCTTCTACCATAATGTATTCGTGTCGGAGCCATTCCAATAAACAAATCAATGCAAACCAAATTATAAACTAGCTTTATATTTTTGCCAGTTTACGTACATATGAAGTATTCCCCACATCATTTCCCTATTTATACGCACTTCGTCATATCTAGAACAGACAAAGGTTGTGATTGATTGATGGAGCGATGCATTGTAGGTCACGCGCAGTTCACCATTTTGTTTGGGCGACATTAAGTGGTGTCTGTCTGCTCCTACTCTATAGATGTAAGTAGGGCAACTGATTTTCAATTTGGGGCGTACGCCGCAGTTAATAGGTATTCTAACTTTATTCATCAAGTTTTTGTACTATCGTTAGTTTATGATTTACGTTTACATGGTATTGTTACGATGTTTAGACGATATAATAGTTATAATATGCTTTCTACTAGTTTGATCTTGGCTTAATTTGATCTTGTAGTGTTTAATCTTAGGTTGCAGTTTATATGCGGTACCTTGGATAAATTACAGTTTTTTTTAACACCCTTGCTCGTAAAGCTGATGTAATTTCACCGGTTTTAAATATGTAAAGCGGGTCATTACAAACGCGTGTGTTACCAAAGCAAATAGTTAAGTTATAGTCCATACAAATTCCATAACAGTATTATTTGCCATTTCAAATATGGAACTGATCGCCGCCGCACGACTCCAGCTAGTGAGCGGCGCGCTGTTGCTATTCAAATTTCGAACTAATCGCCGCGTGGCGCCAGCCAGTGGGCAGCGCTAGCGCGCTGTTAATTTCACTAACTATTTCAATAATTAAAAATGAACAAAATATAAAATGTTTTAGGTACATTTCGATGACCGTCATCTACCCAACCGTGACCGGTCTCGGTCGGCGTGAAATGTCGTGCGGTGTTCCACAGGGATCGGTCCTGGGGCCGCTCCTGTGGAACATCGGATACGACTGGGTGCTTCGCGGTGAGCTCGTAGGCGGTGCCGCCGTCACGTGCTACGCGGACGACACGCTCGTGACGGCGTGCGGGGCGACGTACCGCGAAGCGACCCGAAAGGCCACGACCGCGGTTGCCCAAGTCGTTAGGCGGATCCGGCGGCTGGGTCTCGAGGTGGCCCTGCATAAAACCGAGGCCCTGTTCTTCCATGGGCCTCGGAGCAAGCCACCCGAGGGATCCAGTCTCATCGTGGGAGGAAATCGCATCGGCATAAAGCCCCAAATGAAATATTTGGGGCTCGTGCTCGACGGCCGATGGGACTTCGGAGAGCACATCCGAAGTCTGGCCCCCAAATTGAAGGGCACAGCTCTTGCTCTGGCTCGGCTGTTGCCCAACATGAGGGGGCCCGATGACTCCTGCAGGAGACTTTACGCGGGGATCGTGCGGTCCATGGCCCTGTATGGGTGCCCAATATGGGCGGAGGCCCTGAGGACCAGAACTGTGCGGATGCTGCGCGCTCCGCAGCGGGTTCTGGCCATCAGGGTCATCCGAGGGTACCGCACGATCTCCTTCGAGGCGGCGAGTCTCCTTGCCGGAACTCCGCCATGGGACCTGGAAGCGAGAGCCCTTTCGCAACTGTACCAGTGGCGAAAGGAGGCGCGGGAGCAGGGATGGAACCCCGAGCCTCGAGAAATCGAGGCCGTGCAGTCCCAGCTCCGCCAGGCCATCGTGGTGGAGTGGAAGGAACGACTTGGGCAACCAAGCGCAGGGCACGCCGCAATAGCGGCGGTAAGGCCCATCATGGAGGATTGGCTGGAGAGGCGACACGGAAGCCTCTCCTACCGACTGACGCAGGTGATCTCAGGGAAGGGGTGCTTCGGGGACCACCTGCATCGGATCAGGAAGGAGCCAACGCCTGAGTGTCATCACTGTGACGCGAGCGAGGACTCAGGGCTGCACACGCTGGCGGACTGCCCGGCGTGGGAGGCGCCGAGGCGTGACCTCGTGGCAGCCATCGGGGCGGGAGTCCTCTCGCTTGGCAGCATGATTGCGGCAATGGTGCGGAGCGCGAGCGCGTGGGCCGCCGTCTCCTTCTGCGAGCATGTAATGCTCGCGAAGGAGGTGGCGGAGCGCGCCCGGGAGAGACTTAGAACTCTCCCGGTCCGCCGAGCCCGCAACTTGCTCGCCGCGCGTCGCAGGCAACTCAGGCGCCGGAGGTCGCTTAACGACCTCCGTCCTCCATGAGCGCAGGCCTGGGGGTGGCGGGTGAGGCCACCTGTCACCCCAGCAGAAGCAGGCCGGGACGGTGGGGCGACAAGCGCCCCTCCCCCAAACCGGGGCAAGACGGGGACACCGTGGTTCCCAAACCCGAGGGGGCCATCTCGAAACCGGAGATGGCCCAGGGTCAGTTGGGGTGCGAGGGATATGCTCTATGGGCAACCTTACACCCCGGCGTCTGTAGACCCGAGACGGCGTGCGGTTTTAGTCGGTTCAAGCCCGACATAACCGCCCCCGCTGGCACGCGGGGGGTATCCGAAGGGATTTCCGCACGAAAAAAAAAAAAAAAAAAAGGTACATTTCGATGAAATCGATCTACCTATTGGTTTCTTGACTACTGTCGAATTTTAAAAAAAATTCTTCATAGGAGGTCTAGTTATGACCCCCTGAGTCCGAAATGACCACTGGTCAAAAAGTTTATAAATATATATATATGTATGTATGGTTCCACTTCTCAAAATTTGCGGCACTCTCACGGTCGCATTTTTGCCCCGATCGCTTTCAATCTGCGGTCAAAAATTGCTTGGGTGTAAACTTAGTTTAAGATCGTGAACGGGTGGGATCCGGCCTAAGGGGACGGTATCGTGTCACTTTTTGTGAAATCAGTTTTTCCTCAAAATTTCACGTTCCATGAAAGATATTCGAACCGTTCTAATTTTATCCCATAGTATACATGAATACCAACAACTTTAATTATAAACCTATAAGATTAAAACTTCAACTAAAAGTGGAGGGGGGAAAAACCAAAATATTTCGGGAAAAAAATCATAACTTCTAACCGGTGAAAATTCTTGCCGTCGGAAACATTTTTAATCGATAGGCCATTTTTAAGTCTAAAATAAATGTCTGAAAAGTTTTTCGCTAAAAGTTACCGTTTTCGAGAAAAAAAAAATTAATTGCTTCACGAAATCTACCTGTGCGTTCCCCCTGCGGGAACGGATTTTTTTTTTCTGTTTCCTCGCAAATGTGTTAAAAAACGTCGTACGATATACGTGCGTATTGGTTATAACATGCTCGGCTCAATTACGCCCTCGCCTTCGGCTCGGGCTGAAATTCCGCCTCGCATGTTATAACCATCGTTACGCACTAATATCGTAATGTACTATAAATTTATAATCTTGGAATGGGACTTGACGCGTACATAATGGTATGTACAGATGATCATCTCTATCAAATGTTCTGTTTCGGCGTCTAAAAGATACGTTAGTCTATTAACTGACCGACTGAACGCTTGACTGCTACTCCGTATAAGACCACTGGGACTACGAATTGATACGATGTGTCATTAATGGTGTGAATACCTCGTATATTTGGATTGCTGAGTTCTGAGGAGTTTGCTGATAAAGTTAAAAAGGTAACCAAATATACAGGCCTTGTTAGGGTTCCATTGCCAAATGGCAAAAAACGGAACCCTTATAGATTCGTCATGTCTGTCTGTCTGTCCGTCCCTATATCACAGCGACTTTTTTCCTAAACTATAAGAACTATGCCATTAATGATATTAGAAACCTCAATATCATTTCTGAAGACCTATCTTCTAAAATAAGGGAATGATAAAACTAAAAAAAATATATGATGTACATTACCATGTAAACTTCTACCGAAAATTGGTTTGAACGAGATCTAGTAAGTAGTTTTTTTTAATACGCCGTAAATCGTAAACCGCAATTTTCCTTGCATTTGAGCAACTCAAATATAAAAAATTTACTTGCTGCTACGGAACCCTTCATGGGCGAGTCCGACTCGCACTTGGCCGGTTTTTTTTTTTCTTGTCTTCTTTCACAAAGGTGGTAGTGGTGAAAATTACGTTATAAATTAATGTCAAAGAAAATAGTTTCTTGCAAGTATAACCTAAAAACATGTGGCACAGCAAGTCGGAGCAGCCTTTATGCTGAATGCCTATCAGAAAAGGTCATACGCACTCAACGCACAATAGGCAGGGACATAATTAACTTAATGAAGACCACATTTGCTGAAGAGGCAAGGGAACAAAGCCCCAGGACAAAGATGATTCCCTAACAATTTATGCGGATAATGGCAAGAGGTTGTCGGCCATTTGTGAGCGGTGCGAATACAACGGCTATTGTGTTCGGTCGGTTTTTTGTTGGGCCTGGATTAATTGTTGGGACGGCCTTGCTATATGTTGGAGGGTAGAAGCACTTCATTGTGTGGAGATATACTTGGATGTTTTGATTTAAGATATGTGGGTGTCTCGATGTTAGACAGGCCTTGCATTTTAATCATATGGGTTTAGTGGAATGAAATAATAACACATGTGCTGGTGTTCAATCTAAATATAAAACTTACTTTTCCTTTAGGCCCATCATGGAGGATTGACATGCAGGTGATCTCCGGTAAGTGAAGCTTCGGGGACCACCAGACGTTGACTCCTTCCTGATCCGATGATCAGGAAGGAGCCAACGTCTGAGTGTCATCACTGCGATGCGAGCGAGGACTCAGGGGTTGCACACCCTGGTAGACTGCCCGGCGTAGGAGGTGCTGAGGCGTGACCTCGTCGGGGACACCGTGGCTTCCAAACCGGAGGCAGCCATTTCGAAACTGGAAATGGCCCATGGTCAGTCGGGGTTGCAAGGGAAATGCCTTATGGGCAACCTTACACCCCGGCGTCTGAAGAACCGCGACGGCGTGCGGTTTTAGTCGGTTTAAGCCCGACAATACCTGCTCCGCTGGCTGGCGGGGGTTTATCCGAGGGAATATCCGCACGAAAAAAAAGGTACTTTTACTTTTTTTTTTTTTTTAAATATAATATATTGGACAAAGGACCTTAAGTACTGACTCAAACGACTGTAGTGAAATTGTCGTTTTCAGTTGATCACCTTCAGAGCCCAGGGTAAACTTACTCCTTGTACTCCTTTTGGTTTAGCTCATATGGTTTTTATGGAAGCGACTGCCATCTGACATCATCATCATCATCAATCCCAATTATTTGTTAGTTAGTCAGCTGATTTTGTTGGGCTCTTCATTGCTCCTGGTGTTCATTATCTTCCCTATTATAGTTAAATAATTCCCAATTGTGTCAATATGTCTACGTCCACGCGAGCTGCTACGCGAGCTGCGACTGCCCGTCAATTGCAAATACAGTTAAAAGAAGCCCTATTACAACTTAAAGTTGAAAAGAAAGAAAATGAGCAATTAATAATGGAAAGGGAAGATAATGAACGTGAATATGAATTAATGCGTAATAGGAATAACAGCTTGGAACAAAAGCTGTCTGAAAGTCAAGTTACTCGTGATGAGTTGAGCGAACAACTTTACCAGCTGCAAATAGAAATAGAATCCTTCCGCCAATGCGGTGATACCTTTGAGCAAACCCTCAGACGTAACACCCAGCTAGAAAATGAGCTGGGGGAGGCATACAGGCTTATTAGTAGCTATGAGCAGGATGTCCAATCGCGACAGTCAGCAGAGGTGTCCAACCTCTATACCGAACTCCTTGAAAGCACCTGTGTGCCTGCCTCAAAGAATTCATCTGTGATTGATCTCACAAATGATAGTAGGTGTATGAAATTTCCAAAACCGACTAGTCATAATAAAATCAAAAATAAATTAAAAATAAACAAAAAAATTAAGAAACTTAACCTGAAGATGAAATCTTGTTTGAGTAACACTAGAGACCTAAATTCAAAACTCCAATCTGACCTAGATATGTGTAGTAGGCAGTTGGTTATATGTAGTAAGCAGTTGGCGGATAGTCAGGTGGCTCATGATGTTGGGAGGGCCAAGCTAGAATCACACATTAAGCAATTGCAGGAGGATTATGCAAGTTTATTCTCTAAATATGACCTCCAAAGGGAACAGAATACTGAATACATGTTGGCTTTGGACAAACTGATTGATGACAGCAGGCACAACCAAGAACTACTTGATTCATTAACTCGACAGTGCAGCTGTGGGCAGATCAACCAACCCCCTATCAGTGACTCCATACCAGCTCTCTCTACTTGTGACAGTATTCTGGAGACTGCATCTGACCCTTCTGACAACATTGTTCCACCTAGTAATACAATGGTTTTTTCTGATAGTGTTGGTCGCAATATGGGCTACATGTTTAATGAATATTTAAAGAACTGTATTCATTATTCCTTGCCCAATGCAACTTACACTCAAATTATAGACAAAATTGTATCTTCTAAGTATAATAGTAATTCCACTATTGTATTACTGGTAGGTGAGAGTATCAGAGTAGGCAAGAAAGACTTAATGTACTGTATAGACTCCCTCAGTAAACTAAAAGTATTTAAAATAATATTATGTGCATTTCCATATGTGTGTTGCCAGTCCTCATTTTATAATAGAAAGATACATTATTTGAATAATTTTATTCATACTTTGACATGTCGTCATAGTGACACTTTTATATTTTTGACACTAATAATTTTATTAGTAATTATTGTTTTAAGACTAAAGATAGTATCTATCTTACAAAGTATGACAAATATAAAGTTGCTACATTAGTAGCATATAATATTAATTTTTGGACGAGTTTACATTGTAAACGAAGCAATAACCTAATACCTACAGACTTGCCAGATACTTGTAGTGGTAATTCTGTATGTTTAACTGATAATGATACTTTAAACTAAGTGTTCAGACAACAGGAATGCCAGAGCTAAAGATAGCTCATCAAAACATACAAGGTCTTCCCGGCAAGGAATTAATAATTGAATTATTTCTAGAGAAATTAAATGTGGATATTTTGTGTTTGACTGAGCATTGGCTCAAAGAGAGTGACATGATGTTCAGTATAGACACTTACAATATTGTAAGTTGCTTTAACAGAAAGTCTGCTATCAGAGGTGGCTCCATGGTCTTAATAAAAAATGGTCTCCGCAGCAAAGAGCGGATTGACATTGTTAGACTTTCTGTTGAGCGATGTGCTGAGGTGGCCTGTGCCGAGCTTGATAGTTATATAGTAGTCTGCGTATACAGTCCACCTAGTAGTGATTTTGGAACGTTTATTGGGGTCATGGACCAAATTCTTGGGATAGCATCAAATAGCAGAAAGAATCTAATTGTATGTGGAGACTTTAATATAAACATCTTGGAACAGTGTAGGAAAAGTACCCAATTTCTAAACATGTTCAAGAGTTACAACCTTGAAAATATTTTCTTTGAACCAACTAGAATCACTGCTACAACTGCCAGTTGTTTAGATAATTTTTTTAGTGACAGTGTATACTTAAGTAAGTCTGTAATAAGTGCGTTGCCCTCAGATCACTGTGGTCAAATAGTATCCTTTTCCAAGGGAAATAATAATCAACCTAAAGAGAAAATTATGTGTAGGCCCATAACCTCTAACAAAATTAGAGAATTCAAAAACTTGTTAGAGAACAAGCTCAATTGTGTAGCTTACCTAGGCAATAATCCTGAGGTTCATTACAATAGTTTATTTAGTACATTAACTGATGCTTTTTCACATACATTCAAACAAAAATGTAAAAAGCACAGTACTAAATCTAAATTCTGTGAATGGGCTACTGTAGGCATATATAAAAGTAGACGAACACTTTTCGATTTATACGCCCAAAAACAGTACAGACTTGACAGTCGCTTCATTGAATATGTCAAAAATTACTCCAAGGTATTCAAAAAAGTATGTAGACAAGCGAAGGCCATTCATATTAAAAGGAAAATAATTGAGGCTCCCAATAAAATGAAAGAAACTTGGAAAGTTATTAACAAAGAGTCTGGTAAATGTAAAGTGAGGGATACTGTTACTAAAATTAAATTAGAAAACAAGAATATAACCTCTCCGAAGGATATTGTAAATGCTTTTGAAGATTATTTTACCAATATTCCATTGCAACTCACTTCCTCTATTAACTCTAGCGCTGACAGTGCTGTGGCCCTTGTTGAGAGTAATATTAGTTCTTCTAAATTTAAGTTCAAACATATTGATCCCAATGACATTTTAAAAGCATTTAAAAATCTAAAAATAAAAATGTCTGAGGATTACTGGGGCATGTCAGTTAGTTTAATTAGTCATATAATTAATATCATTGCACCTGATCTAACACTCATATTTAATGAATGTATAGATGAAGGCACATTTCCTAATTTAATGAAACACAGTAAACTAATACCATTATTTCCTACCATTCCATTACCATTCCATTGAAACTACCGCCCCATCTCTATTTTTTCAGCTCTGAGTAAGGTGTTTGAGAGAGTGATGCTCAATCAGATGCAACTGTACTTTAAGACCAACAATCTTTTTCATAGCCAACAATATGGCTTTACTGGCAGGAAATCTACCACCGATGCGGGAGTGGCTCTAGTCAGCCTAATTTACGACGCTTGGGAGGGATCGCAGGATGCTATTGGGGTATTCTGTGATCTTTCTAAAGCATTTGATTGTGTTGACCATCAAACACTCTTGCTCAAGCTACGTCGATATGGATTTGATGAGAAATCAATAGAACTATTAAAATCATACTTAACAGATAGGCTTCAGACTGTTGTTGTGAATAACGTCAAGTCAAACGGATCAAACGTCAAAATAGGCGTACCACAGGGATCAATCCTAGGACCTTTTCTCTTCTTGGTGTATGTCAATGACCTGCCTTATACGATCGAGGCTCAAGCTGGCATAGTACTGTTTGCAGATGATACATCACTGATATTCAAAGTAGATCGGCGTAGTACAGATGCGAGTAATATTAATAATATTTTGAACGCCATTTCAAATTGGTTTTATGCAAACAACCTATTGTTGAATGCAGAAAAGACCAAATGCATTAAGTTTACACTGCCTAATGTGAGGCAAGCACACGTTAATGTCGTGCTGGAGGGGCAAAGGTTGGAATTTGTAAAAAGCACTACTTTTCTAGGCATAACACTAGATTCGAAATTGCAATGGGGTGACCATATCACTATTTTGGCCAATAAACTCAGTTCTGCTGCTTATGCTGTCAGACGGATTAGGCAGTTGACAGATGAACCTACTGCTAGGCTGGTATATTTTAGTTATTTTCATAGTCTGATGTCTTATGGAATACTACTTTGGGGGAATGCAGCAGATTTAGAAACTATATTTATACTACAAAATAGGGCAGTTCGTGCCATTTATTGTTTAGGCAAGAGAGATTCTCTTAGGGAACGATTTAAAAAGACTAATATTTTAACTGTAGCTTCCCAATATATATTCGAGAACATACTGTATGTCAGGAAAAATATATCCAATTTTACAAAAGTAAGTGACATTACAGACAGAAATCTGCGTAATAAAAATAAACTTATCCTTCCATGTTATCGGCTTAGCAAAGTCAGTGATTCTTTTAGGGGGAAGGTATACGCTTTTATAACAAATTGCCTGAATCGGTCCTTGGTATGCCTGACAATAAATTTAAAACCTTTGTTAAGACCACCTTATGTAAAAAAGCATACTATAGGACAGATGATTATCTTAAAGACAAAAATGTCTGGTTTGAGCATGGTGCAGGCACCTCCTAAAATGCTAAAATGTTACAACTACAGCATAGTATTGTAGTAGGCACGCGACCTTTTTACCATATTTTAACTTTTTTCAATTATTTGAACGATTAACTTGGGTTAAATTTTATTATAACGTTTTTTTTATTATATACCTTTATTTATCTTGACACGAGACAAAAATGTACATTCGTCCATATTTAGTCTTAAGAAATCACTATTATAAGCTGACGTCTCGAAAATGCCGCAGTGGAGTTTGTTGCGCCGTTTCTTCTCCACTAGCGCCTAGGAAGCGGTGGTAAACTTAGTATTAAGCAATTATTGACGTCAAAAAGATGTAATTACGTTGCACTATTTTGAAAAATAAAGACTTTGACTTTGACAAGAGGAAATCTTGCGCCAGAGCCTGGTCCGTCAATCAGCAACTGTACCGACCTGCAGGTGAGGTTGGTGTGGGTCTCAGAGGGATCTTGGAGGGACCCCAAAAACACACCTATGCAGTGTTATTGCGGCGTAAAGTTAACCAGATTACTGACGAAGTATCTGACATTACTAATACATACATACATACATACATAAAATCACGCCTGTTTCCCATAGGGGTAGGCAGAGATCACGGATCTCCATTTGCCACGATCCTGACATACTTCTCTCGTTTCATTCACTCTCATTCTATTCTTCATGCATGCTCGTCGGTTTAGGGTACTCCTGACCTGCCCCTTTTCTAACACTTCTCCGATTTGGTCCAAGTATGTGCGCCTAGGTCTTCCCCTTCCGATAGTACCATCCACACTCGCCTCATACACCTGTTTTGTTAGTCTTCTTTCATTCATTCTCTCAACATGACCGAACCATCTTAACATACCTCTCTCAATTCTCGTCACTACACCTTCTGTCACTCCACATCGCTCTCTTATCACGCTATTTCTCACTCTATCTCTCAAAGTCAATCCACACATACTACGCAACGCACGCATTTCTATTGCTGCAACAACATGCCAACGTTACTAATATTCTTCTTCTATATATATAAAACTGACTGACTGATAATCAACTCACAGTTGAAACCACTAGAACCATGAAATTTTGCACAAATGTATCTTAAGTGACGTAGGTGTGCACTAAGAAAGGATTTTTGAAAATTCAACCACTAAGGGGGTGGAAAGGGGTTGCGAAGTTTGTATGAAACAACGTGTTTTCTTGGTCTGATCAACTTCAAATTTGGCATTTATATTCTTTGAAAGTTTTTTTCACAGTTTCAAGACGCTATAGACCTGAGTACTTGAAATTAATTTCAACTGGATACCTCTAAGCATTCCCGGGCGGCGGGGCGACTAGCGCCCCCCCCCCCCCATCTCGAATACGGAGATGGCCCTGGGTTAGTCCGGGTGCGAGGGAAATGCCTTATGGGCTCTGAAAACCCGAGACGGCGGTCGGTTCAAGCCCGACATAACCACCCCCGATGGCCGGCGGGGGTAATCAGAGGGGATTTCCGCACAAAAAAAAATGTACGGTACCCTAAAAATACTTTTTGTGGCGATAACCGACATCCACGCGGGCGGAACCGCGGTCGGAAAATTAGTAAATAAATATACCTTAAGCACTAGTGTTACCATCCTTCTAAAATCTAATTGCAATATACCTAACTTACCTGGTACATCAGGTACTGATTACTGATTGCAGTTGCACTAATCGGTACCCAATCAGGTGTGAACACCTCCACATTACCCATTCATCATCATAACATATTGCAGCTCAAATACATTAACGCTCCATTGGGCTTGTGAGGTTATCTATAATAGCAAACAGATTCATTACCAACACTGAGGATAATTTCAATACATCAAGTGAAGTACTGAGAAAGTTATTAACTGAAGTACTACTGCAACTTAGAAAGAAATTTGATGGTCTCTGTGGCGTAGCGGTAGTGCATTCGACTGCTACGATAGGGGGCGCGGGTTCGATTCCTC
Organism: Cybosia mesomella; assembly: GCA_946251805.1. NCBI lineage: Eukaryota > Metazoa > Arthropoda > Insecta > Lepidoptera > Erebidae > Cybosia > Cybosia mesomella. Next base: position 29,470,357 of record OX276404.1, read on the forward strand.
AGCTCAGTGCAAATATTTGTATGCATAAATATTTCTATTTGCATTGGTCTGGGTATTTCTATGTATAATACGTATGTATTTACAAAAAAAAAGTATATAAGTATGTTTATTCACATTCTGGAACCCATAACACAAGCTAGTTAAACTATGCTTAATTTGGGTCTAGAAAGCGCTGTGTAGAATGTCGTAGAATATTTATTTATATTTATAAATAATAAATGTTAATTATCACTCGCTTAATAATATGCCCGGTAGATGGCAATAGGCTCGCCCCTATTACATTGGGACTTTAACATAACTGGCGAATCGTGGGAATGTAATACAGCTATGCCTACCACTTGGGGATACAGGCGTGAAGTTATGTTATGTTGTCTTGTGTTATAAAATATTTCATAATAAAAAATTGTCGTGGATCCCAGTAATAATCATACAATACAATCAAAAAAGAGGTAGGGGTATTGAAGGTCTTAACAGGTTTTGAGGGCCTACCAATCACACCTGTTAGTTGGTGCAACTGTTAAACAACGGAGCTTGCTCTGGCGCAGGCTTTTACCGAAAAGCCGACATACCAATTAAAGACAATAACTGATTACAAACTGTAAACTTTATACGCAACTTGGTAATCGCTATGATTATGATGTTCATTTTGATAAATTTATAATTACATCATTATATTATTATTATTAATCGAGCTATATCACGCCTCACCCTAGAGTAAGGGAGAGGCGGCGAGATATCCCCGGCGAGGCAAGCAGCAGTCGGCCAGGGCATTACGACGATTGGCACAGGAACCGCCGGACTATTCGGGCATTGTCAAGCACGACCGCTCTCTGCATCGTGGCCGCCACTGACTTCCCACAAATCCCGAGCCTCCCTAGATGAACTGAGAGGCTCCTTGGGATCAAACCATTGGCTGAAATAACAACTGGGACTATTTTTTTTTAAATTATTATTATTACACAATATACAAGGGGTGGAAGATACGATGGAGATATTGAAAGGAGAGTGACTGCAGGACATCGCGTGAATGGTGCGCTACACTCCTTCATGAGTGACCAGTCAGTGCTGAAGAAGGCACGACTGGCGGTTCGTAACGGCGTGCTAGTCCCCACATTAATGTATGGAAGTGAAAGTTGGATATGGCAGAAAAATCATGAAAGTAGAGTGAATGCAGTGGAGATGCGATCATTGCGTAGTATGTGTGGAGTAAGGTTGGCTGATAGGAACAGAGAGAAGAGAGAATGTTGTAACAAGAATTGGAAAGGGTATGCTACGGTAGTTTGGGCACTTGGAACGAATGAGTACTGTGCGAATGACACACCAAGTATACAAGGCAGATGTAAGTGGGCAGGCAAGCCGGGGTCGACCTCGCAGAACATACACTGATCAAATTAATGAGGTATTGAAAAAAGGGCAGGTCAAAAGCACTTGAAACCGGCGGGCCTGCATGAAAGGTTTAATGACAGCGAATAAAGCTCGTGAAGTATGTAAGGACAGAAGCAGTTGGCGAGCTGTTGTCTCTGTCGAGGGAAAAGGCGTGAGTATATATATGTATGTATAATTACATCAATTTTTTATATTTTTTTAATATTTAGGACACGTCAATTTGACTTCACCTCGCCTGATGGTAAGCTGAAGGTAAAGTCTCAGGAAAGAGAGTCACCATTACATACACGTACCATGTTAACAATGGTGGCACTCAGCTTGACGGCCTCATCAGAAGAGGATTGACGTCGCAGCACCGCCTGACCCCCACCGGTCCCACTAGTGCTGCGACCACAACACCCCTGCCCGGCTATGCACTTGCTGACCCCTGAACGCAATCAAACGGAAATAGGATTACTATGGAGGGTTTTTTCAAAATCCATCCAAATCCAAATGGTTTCAGAAACGGGGAAAGACAAGCAAGCTACTGGTGGTAGAAATTTGATGACACAAATTTGTCACAAAATTCGGCCGGGTGGGTACCACCGTGCACGATTGCCAAAAACCCTCCATAGTAATCCAATTTCGGTTGGATTGCGTTCAGGGGTCAGCAAGTGCATAGCCGGGCAGGGGGATTGTGGTCGCAGCACTAGTGGGACCGGCGGATTTCACGCGGTGCTGCGACGACAATCCTCTTTTGATGAGGCCGTCAAGCTGAGTGCCACCATTGTTAACATGGTACGTGTATGTAATGGTGACCCTCTTTCCTGAGACTTTATCTTCAGCTTACCAGGCGAGGTGAAGTCAAATTGACGTGTCAAAAATATATAAAAAAAAAGCTTTCATTTAATTTCAAATTGATAAATAATTGCAGCCTTAAAGTTTATCAAACATTAAACTTTATACTAAAAGGTAAATTAAATACATAACTATATCTCTCAAAGCAATCCAATTTGTAGACACTTACATCAAATTCCAGACTAATCAGAATAATAATGAGGAAGCTACGTATTACATCGCGTCATGAATATGCATAATATTCCACGGCGTACACACACAGTGCGTAATCTGTGTGTAAGTCGCGAGTTTCGTCATTACACTTGAATCTCTTTCTGAATATCATTCGTGGCATGTGCCGCTAATGAAATAATTCTGTCCTACACTTTAATGTAGATCAAGTTTTAGAACAAAGATTAGTTAACCGAATTTAAATTGCATTACAGGTATTACCTACAATGCAACTACGAGAGTTATTTATAATTTTAATTATGAAAAAGATTCGAGTTTCGATGACAATATTTTTTTTTTAATTCTCACGCATATTTATTACCAAAGGTAGATAATATATCTATTAAGCCTCGACATTTGTCTAGCTTTATATGTCTTACGAAATATTAGGCATAAGCTAACCAAATGCCGTAAACTGGGCATGTTGTCCAGACTGCGATGCTACTGAAAATTCTATAACAGAAAATCACTACGAATCTAGCTACTAGCTATAATATAACGTAACTATCTCCACCTAAGACTGTTGCTACTTTCCACGCAGTGATTTGGATTCAAGGCGTTCACGCAAACGTACAAGCAATGCACAGCTAGAACAACCCACTATCGATTTTCGCACGATTCATTGTATTATTTCAAAAGGTAGTGTTAAAGTGATGATTTTGCTAATCACGCCATCTGTGACTTTTATTTACTAGTCAGAATAATAGTAACTGAAATGAACGTTTATACATAGAGGCAAATTCGCAAAACTTTCCTATTACCAAAACTCGGTAAAATACACAACTGATTGCATTTTGCAGAATCAGAATATTGCATTTCAGTTTATATTCGTTTGGCAAACTAATTAAAAACGTATATACAGTGTGTAATAAAAAATAGCAGGGCAGTCTGATAAATAAATTCAATCAAAAATTGTAGAAATAAAAACCAAGAAATCCATCGACTATTTAGAAAATGACGTCGATGATGTATGGAATGCGCGGCAGTCACAACAGTATGCTCATGGTTCTTGTAAACAGGAACCATGAGTGCCATATTTTGAGGCACATCCTTAAAAAAACAAAATCTGTAGTAGAATATAAGTACTAACATAGCGATTAAGTAAAAAATGTTACTAACAAGATGGATTTAATTATCTGTAAAAATAAATATATTATTATTATCTCTTTATTTACTTTTAAATTACTTATAAATTATATTTTTAAATACATATTAAAAAAAAGAAAACATCTATTTAAAAATATAAAAAATAGTGCTCCACCGGCAGCGTGGCAGGGCCCAAGCTACCGGCGGTCGGGGTCACAGAGAGAGAAACCTCCGGACAATGCGTGCCGTGTCGAGGATGACCGCCTTCTGCATCTGACCCTTGACCCAACCATCTAGCGAGAGTCTCTTGAGGTGTTGGTCGAGGCTCTTCGCTATCAGCCCGTTCGCCGAAATGACTATCGGGACAATGATTGTTGAATCGACATCCCACATGGCGGTAACCTCGTGAGCCAAGTCAAGGTACTTGCTGATTTTGTCCTTCTCAGCCTTCACGAGGTTTTCGTCATGCGGGATGGTGATGTCAACGATCATTGCCCGGCGCTGGGGCCGGTCGACTAGCACGATATCAGGCTTATTGCAAGCAATAGTCCTGTCCGTGATAATAGAGCGGTCCCAGTAGAGCAATGCATGACTATTTTCAAGAACCGACACCGGTGTGTACCGATAGTACGGCACCTCAGACTCAACATGGCCATATCGAAGAGCAAGTTGCTGGTGGATGATCCTGGCCACTAGGTTATGCCTGTGCAAGTACTCGCCGTTGGCCAGATGAGAACAACCCGAAATAATATGCCTGAGTGACTCTCCGGGACGACGGCATGCCCGACAGATGTCGACCGTACCGTCCTTCAGGATATATTTCCGATAGTTGTTCGTCATCATGACCTCGTCAGCAATTGCACAGGCAAACCCTTCAGTTTCCCCAAAGAGGTCCCCGAAGCGTAGCCAGTTCACCGAGGCCAGAAGGTCCACATCGGGCCCTGTTAAGGCTCGATAGAACCTCCCGTGCAGCTCCTTGCCCTCCCATACGGTCTTGCGGTCCGTGACGCTCAATACCGTCGGTCTGCGCCAGTTCTCGTTCGCCAAGGAGAGCGGAGTGAGACCCTTGTCTACTGCCACCACATCACGATGCATCCCGCATTCGTTGCTCTGGAAATAATCCCTAAGTCTGCACACCTCACGGTTGTGGAGGTTCTTGGCATTTAAAAAGCCTCGGCCCCCCCACCTCCGTGGGATGTACAGTCTCATAACAGACGAGCGCGGGTGTAGCATGCGATGAGTGGTGAGCAGTTGACGGACCTTTCTATCCAGGGCGTCCAGCTCAGTCTGAGTCCATCTTAGTATGCCAAAGGAGTAGGTCAGTAGAGGCATCACCCAACCGTTGAAGGCTCGCACCTTGTTGCCGCCCGACAAAAGACTGTTGAGTACTTTTGTGAAGCGGCAGAAGAAGCGTTCCTTCACCGATTTCTTGATATCCACTACTGAGATACCCAAAGACTCTGCCATACCGAGATACTTATAGGTTTCGGTTTCAGAGAGAGATCTGAGAGTCATAGTCTCAGAAAGTTGCAAATTCGTAGAATTCACAACTTTCCCCCGCTGCACATGTAAGACCGCACACTTATCTACACCGAATTCCATCCTAATGGCGTTGCTGAAAACCTGCGTGATTTTCAGCAGCTCCACCAGGTCAGGAAGTTTCGGTGTGAAAAGTTTGAGGTCATCCATGTACAGCAGATGACTAATAACCTCACCCTCTCTCTGAAGCCGGTAGCCTAGACCTGAATCTCTCAACAAAGTGCTGAGAGGATTCAGTGCTAGGCAAAACCAAAGCGGGCTCAGACAGTCGCCCTGGAAGATGCCCCGCTCAATCCTTATGAAGTCCTGGGGGTCAGAGGAGATCTCCCCGCCGCCCGGTAGACGAAGGACTGTGGTCCACTGCCCCATACACGCACTGAGGAAGGATCTCAGAGTTGCATCGATTTTATACAACTCTAAGATCCTCCTCAGCCATGAGTGAGGCACCGAATCATAGGCCTTCTTGTAGTCAATCCAGGCCGCGGACAGAGCCCCCCGGCTCCGCCGGACTTGCTGGCTAATAGTCATGTCTATGAGGAGGAGCTCCTTAGTACCGCGGGACCCAACCCTACACCCATTCTGAGCGGGGGCCAAAATGTTGTTCACAACAATGTGTGTGTTAATTTTGATGGTCAGAATGGATGTAAGGAGCTTGTACATAGTGGGCAAGCACGTGATGGGTCTATAGTTTTTAGGTTCAACGGTACTACCAGTCTTATGGAGCAAGAAGGTGATCCCGGTGGTCATAAACCGCGGAAGGGAGCCAACTTCGAGGGCTTGTTGGAACTGACTTTTCCAGTTCGGGGCCGTACGGATCGCACAACTCACGTCTTCGGGGTCTATAGTTATGGACGCCATGGGTTCGATGCTCCCACATTCACGCTCAACAACGCACATCCAATCGCCCTCTGTGTGTTCGACGGGCGCTGACCAGATACCACGCCAGAAATTAATCATGGCACTGGCTCCTGGCAGCCCCTCATCGACCACACATTGGGTGGTTCCATCCCACTTCCGGTACACCTTCCTTTGGTCACTCTGGAAAAGGCGATTCTGCCAGTACCGATCCACGCGCTCTCTGTACCGGCGAATACGGGCTGCCCATGCATAGACTTTCTGCTTCAGGTAGTCAATGCGCTCCGTGACGTTAGCCTCAAAATCCGGGCGCCGAATACCGGTCCCGGCGAATGCTTGAGTCACGAAACGCATGACACGGGGGCGGTTATTCCCCCGACTGAAGCAGACCAGCTTCGCAATGAGAGTCCTGAATGTGAGATCCGTACCTGCCAAGCGGGTACAACCTCGGCGAGCCGCGGCGCCCGGTCAGTATCTGGAAACTTGACACGAGCGACGCGGCACACCGCGATTGCTCCACAGTACATGATCGAGTGGGTATCAGACAAATCTTTACTAGCCCGCATGTACGGGAATAGTAAATCATTCAGTGCTCCCATCAGTGCCAGATTTCGCCTATGAGTGGGCAGACGTGGTAGACGCGGCCTAGATTCAGGCGCGGACCTATACTGGCGAATAGCGTCCTCCAAAGCCCTCCCCAATTGCTCACTTACCTGGGTGCTAACAGTCGTACTCACACAATCTCCATCATCGCCCACGGGCTCCACCGATGTCGCTGGTATCACTCCTGACAGCGGAGCTGACGACGCGGTGGGTGAGTCCCGTATCAAGGCAGGAGTCGCGCGAGTAGGTTGTGCCTCCAGGCGGAGCCGATCAAGCACAGATTGATCCAACAGGTTACACCGCTGGATAGCTCGCACTTGATCCGACAATCGTTGGGCGGACACTGTGATGGTTGGATCGAGGACCTGAAACAGAGCAAGCATCCTGTCACGATACGCCGTTCGAATGGTTTCTCCCTCTGTAGCCCCATAGTAGGCGCGCATGCAATTCTCATTCATAATATGAGTCCATCGCATGCGACGCACTACACCACCGGCAGCGGGGGCCCTATTCGAGGCCGGTGGGCCTCGGGACCCCAAGCAGGCCGGGGGCCGGCCTCTCCCTCGCCGGCGCGCAGGTGTTGGTGACGTCGGTGGGGAGAAATACTCGTCACTAGAGCTGCTGCTCGACGCCCCAGGGATTCCACTTGAGGTTGGCTGTGGGGCGGAGCTTAGTGACGAGTCCGGAGATGGTAGGCGTGCTGTCCTTTTCTGGGATCTTGTGATCATTTTTGTCCTTTTACATTATTTTATTTTGTTGCTTTTTATATATGACAGACATTAGATGTCATGTATTGTCATGTCATATTTTCTGTGTTAATATTTTATAGTTTTCATTGGATTCTATTGTAAAATTATATCTATTTTCATTGTGGAATTTATTTATGGTTTGGTTTTGGGTTTTGGGAAAGCTTTTGTATTGTTTTATTTGTATATTTTTCTGCAGGCACAAAAATGTCGTCCGTTCGTTCCCAGTGTTGCCAGGTTATTATTATTATTATTATTATTATTTCCTGCTACCAATGTCGCGCCAATGAAGCGTCGGTAGCTTAGTGGTTAAGGAGTCAACCTTACGATCGAGAGGTCCCGGGTTCGAATCCTGGCCATTACACTACCGACGTGACCCCACTCCTAACACAAGCAATTTAGCTTAGCTGGAGGGGTTAGGGGGGATATTAGTAATTTCGGTTACTAATATTCTTTTAAAAAAAATAAAAATGTCAGAAAATTTAGGTACAAAACAATTTGTATCATCTATCTCCTTAATCTGTGGCCCAGTGTCTTAGAATAAGCCGCAAAGCTCCAAGTCGTACGTAGCTGAGGCGTCAGTTCCAACACCAACTTGCGAGTATGTACGAGTAGGACCAAGCTTTATGTCATTCTGCGGAGATATTACGTATGAAGACTACAGCTGCGGCTCTTGGATATCCTATTTTGATTACTTTAAAAGATTTTGCAATTTTGCATAATTTGAGTGAATTATGTGAAAGTTATTTCAGAAAGCCGCGGTAGCCTATTGGTATGGGTAATGGACTGCTGAGACGAGGTCTCGGGTTCGATCCCAGGTTTTACCATGGCACACACCAATGACTTTTCGATGCTTTTCGAAGTTATGTGTGTACTTATCGCAGGTTTATAAGTGCCCGGTTAATGGCAATAGGCTCGCCACCTATTACATTGGGACCTAAACATAAACTGGCGAAATGTGGGTGATAGCACCTCTGCCTACCCCTTCGGGGATATAGGCGTGAGTTTATGGTTATGTTTATGTTTATGTTTATTTCAGAAAAAAATGGAATTAGTATTTAATTTACTGGCATGCATTATGGCCTCTGTGGCGTAACGGTAGTGCATTCCACTGATAGGACGGGGGGCGCGGGTTCGATTCCCGCTCAGTGCAAATATTTATATGCATGAATATGTCTATTTGCATTGGTTTGGGTGTTTCGATGTGTGATATGTATATATTTAGAAAAAAAAGTATATAAGTATGTTTATCCGCATTCTGGAACCCATAAAACAAGCTAATTTAACTATGCTTACTTTGTCGTAGAATATTTATTTATTTATTTATTCTATTCATCATTTCTGATCTCTGTACAGTTCTCTTCAGGTTCTCTCCATATACGGTTTTCTTCAGGTAAGAGTGCAAATTCGACTGTCTTTCTATCTGTAACACATTTTTGACTAATGAGAGCGTTTGATAGACACTTTCTGTCAAATGTTTCGACGGTCCGCACTAAATAGAACACAGTCAACTAATTGAATTAGTTTAGCTTTAGGCAGCAATCTATGGTAAAACAATAATTGAGAGGGAAAAGTCACCTTGTGTCCTCGGTATATTAATTCCTATAATAGTAATCAAACCCTATCTTTTTTTTTTTTTTTCGTGCGGAAATCCCTTCGGATACCCCCCCGCCGGCCAGCGGGGGCGGTTAATGTCGGGCTTGCACCGACTAAAACCGCACGCCGTCTCGGGTCTTAAGACGCCGGGGTGTAAGGTTACTCATAGAGCATATCCCTCGCACCCCGACTGACCCTGGGCCATCTCCGGTTTCGAGATGGTCCCCTTACTTGCTCTCCACTGTGCCATCTGCTAATCAGAGGGACACGTGGAAAGCTTCCGAACAGCCCTCAACAGGGCCGTCCTCGCCTCGGTCGGAGTTGGCCGTAGGCGGCAGCGTCTCTCCCACCCTAGGAGAGAGGCACTGCCGTCTCCGTTGCCCAGGGTGCACCGCGTGGAGGTCCCCAACCAAGCACCCCTCCCCAACCAAGCACCCCTCCCCAACCAAGCACCCCAATCAAACCATACCTAACTAGGACGGTTGCCAGCTTGGCAATCAACCCAAACTTAAGCGTAGCGAGATTTGCCTATCCAACAATAGGTCAACGTGACCGGTCGACTTTTTCCATTGATTTGGTTTTTCGGTGATTATTCCTCGATGGTAAGACCGATCTGGACATTCGACCACATTTTTCACTGGTGGTAAAAATTTTATGACACAAATTTGTCACAAAATTCGGCCGGGTGGGTACCACCGTGCACGATTGCGAAAAACCCTTCATAGTAATCCAATTTCGGTTTGATTGCGTTCAGGGGTCAGCAAGTGCATAGCCGGGCAGGGGGATTGTGGTCGCAGCACTAGTGGGACCGGTGGGTGTCACGCGGTGCTGCGACGACAATCCTCTTCTGATGAGGCCGTCAAGCTGAGCGCCACCATTGTTAACATGGTTTCATGTATGTAATGGTGACACACTTTCCTGAGAATTTACCTTCAGCTTACCAGAGGAGGTGAAGTCAAATTGACGTGTCCTAAATATAAAAAAAAAAAAAAAAAAAAGCCCCTTACGACACTCAGTAATGTCTACTTGATCACCGTGGCAAATTTGGTCGAGATCGGTCAAACGGTCTCGGAGGAGTATCATTTGTTTGAAATGCAACTTTGAAACCAAAGACGCTTCGCTCGCCTTCGGCTCGCTACGCTTAAAAAGTGTTTTAAACAAATAGGGCACTCACTACCTTTAAACCCCTTGCGAGACAATCTGGATCTTTAACACGTGTTCCAACCCTATACGGGGCTTCAGCTGAATTAGGCACAAAGTGGGTCTTCTTATACTTACATACACAGCAATAAATCGTACGAAATTATGTGTACGGAAGTAATTATTACAGTTGATATGAAATTAGAGATCTGTTTCAATAAACAAGGTTGCTTATTCGTATTGAAAAAATATGACAATCACTTACTACAATATTTATTCGCGTGAGTGTCTATTCAAATGAACCGGTGTTACACTACCATTACTACCTAGACTATGAAAATCGTTCCTACCCTTTAGTTTCTATCACTTAATACCTTTTTTTTTTTTTTTTTATCGTGCGGAAATCCCTTCGGATACCCCCCCGCCGGCCAGCGGGGGCGTTTATGTCGGGCTTGCACCGACTAAAACCGCACGCCGTCTCGGGTCTTCAGACGCCGGGGTGTAAGGTTACCCATAGAGCATATCCCTCGCACCCCGGCTGACCCTGGGCCATCTCACCACTAACAGCATCGCTCATCCTGTCTCCTCTGAAAGCAGAGGAGTACGGAGAGCGATGTGTTCCCGCCACGTTAGGTATTGGCCGACGATCAATGCCAACCCTATGAAGGGGTGAAGGGGAAGCCATTAACCGCCGCCCAGGGTGTACCGGCCGCTCCGATTCCGTTCCCCCCGGACTGCAGCGGGATCGGAATCGGAGCGACACTCGAGGAGGTTACCCAACACACACCCCCTATCACTTAATACCTACTAAAAACTTTAAAATATTCACTTGCAACAAAGTTACAGAAGTCAATACATTAGCTTTAAAATGCAAACCAGTTCAATAATGGTAATGAAAGTCCTAATGAAATCAGAGCGACATCACCAATTACTTTTCATTGGCAATCTCTGGCGTTGAATAAATGCAGATGAACTTAAAATGCAACGTTCCGTTTAACTTTTAAGCATAACTTGAGTGCGGTAACGTAATTTACAGGAAATGACTTGAAGTTCAAAAGCTTTAACTCTTCCCTGTTTCGTAGTGGCAATAAAAACCGGCCAAGTGCGAGTCGGACTCGCCCATGAAGCTTTAAGTAAAATTTTAATATTTGAGTTGATTGGATGAAAGGTAAATTGCGGTTTACGATTTGTGCAGAACAACTAGTACATAAGGTTAATTTAGTTAGTACATAAGTGATAGTGTATATAATTAAACTGATTTACCAATAAACTATAGGAATAATCGTGTATAATGGTTATAAGTTTGCGACGAAGAAATCGTCATTGTTTACCGATCTATAAGTGTAAATTGTTTCTTATTTCGTGTCACCTTATTTCTACTACCTATTAGAATACATAATACGGTATATAAATCATTGTAAATAGAAAACAAACGCATATTTGTAAGATTGACCGATCGACCATTAGGGTACATCCGTGGACGCATAGTCGGGGCGTATTTGACGGAGAGAGCCGTCATCTACCCAACCGTGACCGGTCTCGGTCGGCGTGAAATGTCGTGCGGTGTTCCACAGGGATCGGTCCTGGGGCCGCTCCTGTGGAACATCGGATACGACTGGGTGCTTCGCGGTGAGCTCGTAGGCGGTGCCGCCGTCACGTGCTACGCGGACGACACGCTCGTGACGGCGTGCGGGGCGACGTACCGCGAAGCGACCCGAAAGGCCACGACCGCGGTTGCCCAAGTCGTTAGGCGGATCCGGCGGCTGGGTCTCGAGGTGGCCCTGCATAAAACCGAGGCCCTGTTCTTCCATGGGCCTCGGAGCAAGCCACCCGAGGGATCCAGTCTCATCGTGGGAGGAAATCGCATCGGCATCAAGCCCCAAATGAAATATTTGGGGCTCGTGCTCGACGGCCGATGGGACTTCGGAGAGCACATCCGAAGTCTGGCCCCCAAATTGAAGGGCACAGCTCTTGCTCTGGCTCGGCTGTTGCCCAACATGAGGGGGCCCGATGACTCCTGCAGGAGACTCTACGCGGGGATCGTGCGGTCCATGGCCCTGTATGGGTGCCCAATATGGGCGGAGGCCCTGAGGACCAGAACTGTGCGGATGCTGCGCGCTCCGCAGCGGGTTCTGGCCATCAGGGTCATCCGAGGGTACCGCACGATCTCCTTCGAGGCGGCGAGTCTCCTTGCCGGAACTCCGCCATGGGACCTGGAAGCGAGAGCCCTTTCGCAACTGTACCAGTGGCGAAAGGAGGCGCGGGAGCAGGGATGGAACCCCGAGCCTCGAGAAATCGAGGCCGTGCAGTCCCAGCTCCGCCAGGCCATCGTGGTGGAGTGGAAGGAACGACTTGGGCAACCAAGCGCAGGGCACGCCGCAATAGCGGCGGTAAGGCCCATCATGGAGGATTGGCTGGAGAGGCGACACGGAAGCCTCTCCTACCGACTGACGCAGGTGATCTCAGGGAAGGGGTGCTTCGGGGACCACCTGCATCGGATCAGGAAGGAGCCAACGCCTGAGTGTCATCACTGCGACGCGAGCGAGGACTCAGGGCTGCACACGCTGGCGGACTGCCCGGCGTGGGAGGCGCCGAGGCGTGACCTCGTGGCAGCCATCGGGGTGGGAGTCCTCTCGCTCGGCAGCATGATTGCAGCAATGGTGCGGAGCGCGAGCGCGTGGGCCGCCGCCGCCTCCTTCTGCGAGCATGTAATGCTCGCGAAGGAGGTGGCGGAGCGCGCCCGGGAGAGACTTAGAACTCTCCCGGTCCGCCGAGCCCGCAACTTGCTCGCCGCGCGTCGCAGGCAACTCAGGCGCCGGAGGTCGCTTAACGACCTCCGTCCTCCATGAGCGCAGGCCTGGGGGTGGCAGGTGAGGCCGCCTGTCACCCCAGCAGAAGCAGGCCGGGACGGTGGGGCGACTAGCGCCCCTCCCCCAAACCGGGGCAAGACGGGGACACCGTGGTTCTCAAACCCGAGGGGGCCATCTCGAAACCGGAGATGGCCCAGGGTCAGTCGGGGTGCGAGGGATATGCTCTATGGGCAACCTTACACCCCGGCGTCTGCAGACCCGAGACGGCGTACGGTTTTAGTCGGTTCAAGCCCGACATAACCGCCCCCGCTGGCCGGCGGGGGGGTATCCGAGGGGATTTCCGCACGAAAAAAAAAAAAAAAAAAAAAAAAAAAGGGTACATCCGTGGAAGTCGTTAAGCCGCGATGTCGCTAACGAGCCGTGAAAGTTCGATCGGCCAATCAGAAAAATCGAATTAATTGAATTAAGACTATAAAAAGCCGCTATATTTTAATTCGAAACCTCAGTCGGCAACTAGAAAATCAAGCGAGAAGTGCTCTCTCCTCTTCACAAAGAATAAGTGAAGATACATGAAAAAATCTCTCTTTCATTCTGGAAAAATCAAGTACTCTTCGAGGCTACCCATAATAGGTGTTCCACTGAAGACCAGCACTACGGCGACATCTACAATCCAGCAAACCCCCGCAAGTACACACCCATTGCGACGAAGTCGTGCTGAAGAGCAGATAAAGTCTCATCGACGGAATTGGCTTTGGGTTGTGTACACGATTCATGACGTATTAAAAAAAACTACTTACTAGATCTCGTTCAAACCAATTTTCGGTAGAAGTTTGTATGGTAATGAACAGTCACCATCGTTATTAGCTTAACACATTCTAAGTTACCGACCATGGTAGCTCTAAAACTTCACAGAAAATATTATAAAAATTTAATCAATGTATTTATTGATTTATCTCAATGTAAAGATCGTTTGTAACATTGATAGTGTTCAGCTACTTCTGAGGGTGACTGTACATCATATATTTTTTTAGTTTTATCATTATCTTATTTTAGAAGTTACAGGGCGGCGGGGGGGGGGCACCCATTTTATCACTTTGAAAGTGTCTCTTGCGCAAACTATTGAGTTTAGAAAAAAAATTATTTTGGAAACCTCATTGTCATTTTTGAAGACCTATCCCTATGAATAGGTCTTCAACCCATACGTCCCAAACCCATACGTCTATACGTAAAGGTTTGATTAAAAAAAAATTTTGGGTTTCAGTTCTAAGTATAGGGAACCAAAATTTATTGTTTTTTTTTTCAATTTTTGTGTGATAATCTTAATGCGGTTCACAGAATACATCTAATTACCAAGTTTCAACAGCATAGTTCTTATACAACAAACATACATACATAACTTCACGCCTGTATCCCCGAAGGGGTAGGCAGAGGTGTATTACACACCCACGATTCGCCAGTTATGTTTAGGTCCCAATGTAATAGGGGGCGAGCCTATTGCCATCTACCGGGCACATTACTAAGCGAGCGATAATCAACATTTTTAATACACACATAACTACGAAAAGTCAGGGGTGTGTGCCCGGGGCGACTGGGGATCGAACTCGAGACCTCGTCTCGGCAGTCCGTTACGTACACCAATAGGCTACCGCCGCTTTTTTCTTATAGTTTCGGAAAAAAGTGGCTGTACGGACGGATAGACAGACAGACATGACGAATCTATAAGGGTTCCGTTTTTTGCCATTTGCATTCTATTGCTCTTGTAATGCTGTGCTGAAGCTTCTAGAAAACGACATAAGAACTCCTACAACTGCAATCCGTATTGACAGCACCTGTCATATATTTATGGAGTGCGAAGTGATGAACGTGATATCATTTTTTTTTGTAAATACATGCATACACCAATGCAAAGAACATATTCATGCATACAAATATTTGCACTGAGCGGAACCAACATACCCCGTAGATACTTGCCTCTTATTTAATTAGACATTAAAATAACTAGGTCTGCAAGGCGAATCGCTGCTTGCAGTGTTGAGCTGAGTGAGACATCGTGAATCAGATTTTGAAAATTTTGAACAGTGATCATTCCTCCGTGGCAAGTCCGATTTTGAAAATTCTTTTTGAAAGTCACAACTCGGGACATGCTTTCTGAGCGTGTAAAGTTTGGTCACAGTGTCTCGAGCGGTTATTATGTAATTCCATCTGGAATTTTTTTAACGGTGATCATTCCTCTGTGGTAGCATTATTTTTTTCAAAATATATCCATAAACCTTCCTCTGATTGACCTCTTTAATCTTGCCAAATTTGGTTCTGATTGGATTAGTAGTTTAGGAGGAGACCTGTGACAAAGAAAATCCTGAAGTCTGGTATGAGGAGCTTTCGCTCGACTTCGTCTCACTCAGCTCAATAATAACCTATGAAATTGCCGAAATTTTCTTACTAATCATGAGTTCGTTATTCCTGTAATTAAATAGCTATTTCCATTATTTATATTTTGTTTGAAAGTTGATTTGAAGATTTTACAACTCTTTATTAAATTTTGTTTTTATTGGCCGCTTTTTTTTTTTACGTGCGGAAATCCCTTGATAAATTAATTCGATCTTCAAAAACAGTACTTCCTAAATGCTATCCATTTTGATGATAATTTTTTTATTACTTAACAGCTGTCACTTTTCAAAAATGTAATAAAAGTTGCTGTTTCACAAAAAATAACATAAAATTTGGATTTGTCATTCCTAAAAAAATGCAAAAATGTTCAAGAAAAACGGCAATTTCATATGTAACATAACATAACAAAACATAACATAAACTCACGCCTATATCCCCGAAGGGGTAGGCAGAGGTGCTAGCACCCACATTTCGCCAGTTTATGTTTAGGTCCCAATGTAATAGGTGGCGAGCCTATTGCCATTAACCGGGCACTTATAAACCTGCGATAAATACACACATAACTTCGAAAAGCATCGAAAAGTCATTGGTGTGTGCCATGGTAAAACCTCATATGTAACGACCTATTATTAAATCGTTGTATTTCTGTATAATAGTTCGGTAATGCACACTCACGCCATCATGTAAAATTTTCATATATTTTCTTTTCTATCTAGTTAGTTTATGAGGCGACATAAACCTGTTGTTTATGAGCTGTGAAGCAGAAAGTAAGCACGGGTCAATTTTTCTGCCAAAATAAAATCTCGGTGACCCTGGCCCAGTAACATACTGCGCTCGACCTGCCATCACAAAAAGTTCTTCACGATCATAGTAAAATATTTAACGACGAATAAATTACACCATAAGAGAAACATTCTTGTGGTTTTAGTGGCGCTAATTTTCTTCCGCCTTGCAGTTACTTTATTCACAATTGGTTGGGCTGATGTTTAACATACAATCTGTAACAGATTAAATTTAAAGTATTTTCTTTAGAATCGGTTTTCATAATTATGTGTCAATGCCAATGCCAATGCCAGTGAATTCTGATCACGTTCCCGCAAACTATGGGAAACCTATTCCAGGGATAAAAAATTAACCTTGCCTCTTTTCCCCTTTTTACCCTTGCCCCATATACCCTTTTTACCCTTTCCGCCTTCCCCCTTTTTCACATTTCCCGTTTTTTAACCCTGCCTCATTTCTCCTTTTTACCCTTGTCACATTTTCCTTTTTTACCCTTGGCACTTTTCCCCTTTTTACCCTTTCTATATTTCCCGTTTTTACGCTTTCTACATTTTCCCTTTCTACCCTTTTTCACATTTCCCGTTTTTACCCTTGCCACATTTCCTCTTTTTACTCTTTACACAATTCCCCTTTTTACCCTTTTATAGTGTGTGTGTGTGCAAGTCACACACGGTAGAAGTGAAACTTCTGAAAAGTCCCTGATTAAAAAAAACTGGACTTATTTTTTAATTTAATTTAATTTAATTAGTTTGAAATCACAACGATTCTAAAGAAATTTCACTTCAAAAAGTATTATTCCAGAGTCTATCTCTGTACCAATTTATAGCTAGATCCGTTCAGCCGTTTGAGTGTGATTGAGTAACAAACATCCAAATATCGTCACAAACATTGACATTACAATATTGAGTAGAATATGATTATAATGGTAATATTAGTCTATAATTTTTTTAATTACTTGCCATACCAGTAAATCCATCTTGCCACTGATATTCTCTGTAGTAGTATTTTTTCATAACACTAACTAGACAAACAAGTATGTGGTAAAACTGACGACCTTTGTGGCGTAGTAGTAGAGCGTTTGACAGCTAAGTCAGAAGTCGCGGGTTCGATTCCCGAAAAAACTTATTTAATTACCTTACTAATAAAATTTTATAGTTAGTTACATATATATAGATTCATATTATGATCAATTATACCTATGAATCATGACAGGAATCGTAAATATTTGCATGTCTTGTGTAAGCGAAATGTGCGGGGCAATAATTATTGTGATTTATAACATCCTTGTCAACCAAGTTTCCTGTGAATAATTACTTCATTTCTCATAACAAAGGTTCATAGGCGATCGTAACTGCTAGATGTCAGGTGGGTGATTTGTATGTTGCTACTTACAGACGGTTTCAATAATCCATCTATCCTTTATCAGCAGTTAAAATAGCTATCATTAGTATCTATCGGGGATTTTTTCTGTTTCAATAAACAAAGATAAGCAGAAAATGACTTTGATAATATTGAAACCGCAGTTACAGATAGATTAATGTCACATCCTTGTCAACCAAGTTTCCTGTGAATAATTACTTCATTTCTCATAACAAAGGTTCATAGGCGATCGTAACTGCTAGATGTCAGGTGGGAGATTTGTATGTTGCTACTTACAGCCGGTTTCAATAATCCATCTATCCTTTACCAGCAGTTAAAATAGCTATCATTAGTATCTATCGGGGATTTTTTCTGTTTCAATAAACAAAGATAAGCAGAAAATTACTTTGATAATATTGAAACCGCAGTTACAGATAGATTAATGTTGACATGTTTAGACCTTTAACTGTAGGTAGATTATTGAGACTGACCCTTAATGTTGAAAACTAGGATCACGTATTGTTTTTTAAGCTCACGAAATTTTCATGAACCAAATTTTTGCTTAAGTGCACTACTTAAGCAAAGAAAAAAAAACCAGCCAAGTGCGAGTCGGACTCGCACACCGAGGGTTCCGTACAAACCTGTAGGTATATAAGTAGTAGTAGTATTTTCAATTTAATACCTCTACGCGTTCATGAGAAAAGAAGTAGTAACTTTAAAATTTTCAAAAATATTTTTTATTATATGATGTAACTAAAAAAGTACCCTGTAGGTTTTGATTCCCGTGCGAGTTTCGAAAATTTGCGGAAATTCGCGGCATAAACGGCTGTATCTTTTGATTGCTTTGGCTTAGAAGTTTGAGTTTATGACAGCTCCAAGGGACTGTAGACCTGAGTATTAGATATAAATTTCAATTTGATACCCTCCACGCGTTCCTGAGAAAAACGGTCTTGACAGACGAACGGACGGACGGACAACGAAGTGATCCTATAAGGGTTCCGGTTTTTCCTTTTGAGGTACGGAACCTTACACCCCGGCGTCTGAAGACCCGAGACGGCGTGCGGTTTTAATCGGTGCAAGCCCGACATAACCGCCCCCGCTGGCCGGCGGGGGGGGGGGTATCCGAAGGGATTTCCGCACGATAAAAAAAAAAAAAAAAAGGTACGGAACCCTAAAAATAGGTTCATACATTCAATTAAACTTTTAATCAATTAGTATACCTACTTATCCTATAGATTTAGATCGGAAAAGATCGGTCGCGGGTTCAAGTCCCGTCCTAGATGTTCTCTTTTTACGAACTAAATCTATAGGTTGATACATTTGAAAGTTCGGGGTATATAATTGAGCCTCATGCCAACCTACATGCACCTGCTAAACCACGGACGAGGCTCTGGCGCAGGCCTTCTTCTCAGGGTTGGGAGGTCAGACCGCAGTTGCTTCCGGAAAAGCCGACATACTAATCAAAAACAATAAGCAAACTTCACGCCTGTATCCCCGAAGGGGTAGGCAGAGGTGTATTACACATCCGCGATTCGCCAGTTATGTTAAGGTCCCAATGTAATAGGGGGCAAGCCTATTATCTATATCCTATCTACAGGGCACATTACTAAGCGAGCGATAATTAACACTTTTAATAAACACATAACTACGAAAAGACAGAGGTGTGTGCCCGGGGCGACTTGGGATCGAACTCGAGACCTAGTCTCGGCAGTCCGTTGCGTACGCCACTGGGCTATCGCCGCTTGAAAGCAAGAAAATATTATTTGAAATAATCAACTAACAAATTATATATTTTAAAGGCTATATTTACTCGCAAATTTACAATTAAATCTCGCTGAATACTTAAACAGTGCTACAGTTAAAGAGATGCAGTCCAAGCTCGTCGTTTAACTTACTACACAGTTGGACAAGAAAATCGAACATTTAATATTGTTTCACATTAATTTTATAAAATGTAATAGGAAAAATATTTGTCGTGCAGTTTTATTTAGTTAATTGAATAACTTAAACTCAATTCGCAAATTTACCTATTGGTCGCGCCAAAGTTTATGTTGGGTCAAAATGGACCCCAGAGGGTTTTCGAAAAGTGGACTGTATTTTTTTAAGTAATTGAACTTGGTGCTTGTAACTAATGAAGAGCGGGAGAGGATGAGAAAAAGGAGCAGTACTCACAGATTCGTCGCCCGTCAGCAATCCTGTAGGAGGTCCTAGGGTAGGAGTCCGCAAGCAGCCGGCACGAAATGCCAGGCCACACTCTTGTAATAGTTCTCACACCAAGTTTATTGTTATGGCACGATCACTAAACCGTTCCTAGCAAGATCTCAATGATTTCACTAAGAATATGGTAAATTCCTTAATTTTGGGATGCTCAGTGCATCGATTGAGCGCACGTGTCGGTTGGTACGATTTTTGCAACTAACTCATCCTCCGTCGAGAGGGCACTACTAGCGCCGGCAGTGTTGCAAGTACTGCATTAGGGTAATAGGGAGTGGGAAAAGGAATAGCACCGAACATACATTAATATACATGAATTGGGCCAAACCACCTATGTACATATAATTCTTTAAGCTTTTAAGATGTCGACCGCAGTGATGGACCAAACGTTTGGAACACAAGTTTCATCTGGGCCACGGCCAAACAGCCCGGAAGCAGTATATTCTACTTACCTATGTACGCTATCAATTGAAGAACACGTTAAGCCGTCGGTCCCGGTTGCCATACAAACAGTCGTTACGGGTAGTTTGGAACCGTAAAGAGTCCGACACATGGTCTAACTACAAAATTCCGATATTGCCAGTGGGTTGTGGAGGTCAGATGGAAGTCGCTTCAAGGACGATATCGAAGTTCGGCCGTTTCGTAGTTTGACTGAAAAAAGCCGACCCCAACTGAGGAGATGGACTGGTGGTAGAAATTTGATGACACAAATTTGTCACAAAATTCGACCGGGTAGGTACCACCGTGCACGATTGCGAAAAACCCACCATAGTAATCCAATTTCGGTTTGATTGCGTTCAGGGGTCAGCAAGTGCATAGCCGGGCAGGGGGATTGTGGTCGCAGCACTAGCGGGACCGGTGGGTGTCACGCGTAGCTGCGACGACAATCCTCTTCTGATGAGGCCGTCCAGCTGAGTGCCACCATTGTTAACATGATACGTGTTTGTAATGGTGACCCTCTTTCCTAAGACTTTATCTTCAGCTTACTATCAGGCGAGGTGAAGTCAAATTGACGTGTCCTAAATATAAAAAAAAAAAAAAAAAAAAAAAAGAAGGGGGAGAAGGCTCGAAGATGGCATTATCAATCGGAAAGCAGACCCCGGACTCCGAACTAAAACCCTTGGATGTGACCGGGACTAACGAGAAAATGATTATGATTATGACATCAGCAATATATATAGAGGAAAACCGAGATCCCAGCTTCTTAAACGGCGGCTAATGTATATCCCAAAAATGGAAGCCTACGTAGGGCGCGATTGCCAAGAGTGGAAAAATTAAGACAAAATAAAATAAAATGCAAAAATATGAGCAAAAAGAATGGATGTACTTCATTTAGATGAACACGAATTCTTAAATAATAGTTTCAATGACCATTTATACTTTTTGCGTTTTAAATCGTTATCCAATCGATTTGGCCAAGTCATACAAACTGAAGACAGGGCGCTATGGCGCTCATTGGGAGAGACCAATGTCCAGCAGTGGACTAGAATAGGTTGATGATGATGATACAAACGAATTAATCCAAATTGTTAGCAAAGTAATTTACATATGTAGTTACATAAATTATATTATAAAAGTTAATCATTCATTATGTATTATGTTAACGAAAATAGATAATACAAAGGGGAAAAACGGTATCCTGTCAAGTCTAGAACCAGACTGTATCAGTTTGAGTGGTCTAGACGAACACATTACAAGTTCTGAAGATAACCAAGAGATGGATAGAAATGAAACGTTTACAGATAGTGTCTCATGCCCGTAACATCTTAGTATTTGAAAATTTACAATATTATCTTTTATAGGTATCATTATATCAATGAAAACAATGTTTACCCTGCTACTCTTGGGTCTTCAAACTCAAGGTATAAAGCCTGAGGTATTTCTCCAAGTTCTGCTCTCTGCGTAGAACAGGCCATTCCATTTCACTAATAACTCCCATAGCGGCGGTAACAAATCCATAGTTAACAACAAAATACTTCGATAACTTTTAAACCTTACGCGTTCTATGATATACAATTCTGTATAAAAGAATTAATGCAATCTATTGGATCTTTTGATAAATTATGTTAAGGAATCGTGCGTATAGAATTATAGAAAATTAAGCCAGTTGCCTGGTCACAGACTGATATACCAATTATAGGTGGATATCAGTCTGACCATTGTATCAAATTGATTCTTTCAGATATTTTTTAGAATACAGTACTAATCCTTAATTTTAGAAATTTCATAGGTTTTTAACAAAATGATGCCAATTCTACTGTTACAAAATTCTCTAAACTAGATCTTAATTAGTCCTATCAAATGACGTAAACCACTATCTAAGTATGGGTACGTCAAAAATCGTATTTAACACTATTCATTTACAGTCCAAATTCAATACGATGCTAAGTAGGATGAAGTTCCGATATTTAAATAAAGCATTTTAGAGACAGTTCAGTGGTGAGATGCGTAACCAAATCCGCAAGTACCGCAAGCGCCCAGATTTTATGGCTGTGTGCAAAAATCAAACACACCTTTTATTGTCCAATTGGCCCCTAAAGTTTTTTCGTATTTAACAGTCGCTATTTTGTTGTTATGAAAAATAAACCGAGTCTTTAACCATTGAGCGATTTAAAATAGCCACATCAATTGAAGACATTGATTAAAATGCATTCAATCACTGAGAAGTCTCCAGGGTATGAAGAAGTCGACAAACCGGTAAAAAACTGATGTTTGTTGTCAAGCAGTCGGATAGAAACATCTAGCCACAAGAACTTAACCCACCTTTTATCTAGATGGTCGGTTTAATCTGTCCTAAAATGTAGGATATCTTCATACTGTAAAGGCGTCGCTAGATGCTCCTTAATTGCATCTCGCCGTCTACCCTCTTCCAGATTACTTCTGTTGCAATTTACACGAATATACCAACTCGAAATGATCTCCCAACCCTCTCCAACACTTCGACCAACTGGTGTTAAAAGAGCACTCTTCATTGATACGTGGGGCTCAAACAGAACTGGTTCGATGTCTTACAATCTTAACACGGTCCAATTTTAATTTTAAGGAATGGCTCCTTTTATTTTAGAAATAAGTTTTCAAGTTGCGCGAAAATAATTGGATTTATTCAATTAGGCCCCTCAATGTCTCGACCCAGGAGTTCTACATAGATGCACATTATCGTTTCACTGAAATCTTCTGAACTGAAAGTTTTAATTATTCGGCTAACTCGAGATATAAATAAATTTATTAAATGCAAAGTTTTAAGGTTAGCAACAGATGCCATATTTAGGCAATAGTCCATTGAAATGTTACATTTTTTAGGCCTAACCTTGCGTTTTTTAGAGGACGCAATTTTATTTTTTTGAAGTGTAGTGGGGGTCAGTGTAAAGTTAAAACCAAGTTTGTGGGGTCGCCACCCTTGTCGAACGGTCGCCATCTTAAAAACAGGGGTTGAAATGGTTTTTACGATATATCTCTTAAACTATTTATCCGATAAAAAAAAATTATTAACATTTTTTGTTGCTAATTAAATTCTCTACAACTATATATCGTAAAAACCATTTCAACCCCTATTTTCAAGATGGCGGCCGTACGACAAGGGTGGCGACCCCACAAACTTGGTTTTAGCTTTACACTGACCCCCCCTACACATCAAAAAAATAAAATTGCGTCTTCTAAAAAACGCAACCCCAAATGTAACTTTTCAATGGACTACAAGTGAAGTGTTGGAACCTATGACACAAGACGGGACAATCTAAAAAGTCAATGTTTTAACTGTGAATTAATGTTTCTTAAAGCTAAATCATAGACTTACTAAACAAGCTAAGTACTAACGAGCTAATTTGCAAGACATGGCATCATAGTCCCAAAAAGAAATCACATTTAATGTTATTAGACGTATTGACGTTGATTACGGTAGGCAATTTTCAACTGATTATGATTTGATAAGCTCGCTTCTATAATAGAAAATGCTGGCTGTTGAGTGATTCTAAAATGGACGAAGTAGTAGCATCAACTGCGGTAAATGTAACCCCAGGCTGGTGCCCGGTAATGGACACTTGGGCAGGATACCATGTGGTTTTAGTCGGTTCATGCACGACATAACCGCCCCCGCTGGCCGGCGGGGGTGGGGGGTATCCGAAGGGATTTCCGCACGTTAAAAAAAAGGCCTACATACGTTTCTTTATTCATTTTTTGCTTGAAGTCAAAATAGTTTTATCCAATCGAAGTATGCAGATTTACTTTAAAACATTCAGCTAAAGAAATAAACACAAGAAGGCTTAATATTGCAAGATAAAAGTAACAGATTTATATTTTGAAGCGAAAGAGCACGGGAGATCACCTCCCCGTTTTGCGAGGAGGTAATGATCACAAAAGTGGAATTGCAAAGTGAACTAGTTTTCTTGTCTAAAGTAATACCTACAGAGTAGTGTTACAGTTATGTAGCTTTTATTTTCATAGTTCAAAAACTTAATGCTCTAATTGGAAAAGTACATGAAAACGGAATTTGATTACTAATAGTTTTTTTTTATATTTAGGACACGTCAATTTGACTTCACCTCGCCTGATGGTAAGCTGAGGGTAAAGTCTCAGGAAAGAGGGTCACCATTACATACACGTACCATGTTAACAATGGTGGCACTCAGCTTGACGGCCTCATCAGAAGAGGATTGTCGTCGCAGCACCGCGTGACACCCACCGGTCCCACTCTTGCTGCGACCACAATCCCCCTGCCCGGCTATGCACTTGCTGACCCCTGAACGCAATCAAACCGAAATTGGATTACTATGGAGGACTTTTCGCAATCGTGCACGGTGGTACCTACCCGGCCGAATTTTGTGACAAATTTGTGTCATCAAACTTCTACCACCAGTAAGTTTTATTTGTAAAGAGCTGGTATTTTTTTTTAATATATGACCCGACAAAATGACTTTACCTCGCCTGATGATGAGCCAATGGTAAAAATATATAAAATATCTGGAACTGTAGGAAGAAGGAAACACGTGTGTTGGTAAAAAATTCCAAATCTTGATGGTGCGGTTAAGAGAAGGTGCCGAACCGCTTTGT
This sequence comes from Cybosia mesomella, assembly GCA_946251805.1. Taxonomy (NCBI): domain Eukaryota; kingdom Metazoa; phylum Arthropoda; class Insecta; order Lepidoptera; family Erebidae; genus Cybosia; species Cybosia mesomella. The sequence goes on from OX276404.1 coordinate 29,494,952, forward strand.
TTCTTGATGGAATTGTTTGTATCGTGTGAGAGTGATATCTCAACCTTGCCCGTGTTATCCTGTATTGGAAAGGAGAGGGTAGAATTAATAGGAATTGAATTGGATTGAAATTGGCATTTATTGTTTTTAGCCATACGCAGAGGCGAAATCCTCTTCTCTTCTAAGTAAAATGAAGTCGCGAAGAGTAGTATATTTGCCATCATTTTCAAGTGTGAGAACCGAATTAGTGTAGCAAATAAAGATCAAATACGAAGCAATAGGTAATAAGTAATAACCACAAAGTGGACATTCCTAGCAGCTGTATTCTTGTACTACATAAATTGACAAGCTGCGATAGCCCAGTGCGGTACGTAACGGACTGCTGAGACGAGGTCTCGAGTTCGATCCCCAGTCGCCCCGGGCACACACCTCGGACTATTCGTAGTCATGTGTGCATTAATAAATGTTAATTATCGCTCGCTTAGTAATGTACCCGGTAGATGGCAATAGGCTCGCCCTCTATAACAATGGGACCTTAACATAACTGGCGAATCGTGGGTGTGTAATACACCTCTGCCTACCCCTTCGGGGATACAGGCGTGATGTTATGTTATAAATTGAAATACAATACAAAATCCTGCATAGAAAGTAGTAGCTACCGGCTCACAAAATATACTAAATACAGGATAGCTTAAAACACTTTGCCAAATACATGAATATAGAGCATATTACACAGCGCCATCTAGTTCTAAACTAAGCAAAGCTTATCATTAGTTAAGTATATAGATACATTTCTCTAAATACATGAATATTATACATAGGAACATCTAGACCAACGCAAATATACACATTCATGCAAATAAAAATATTCACACTGAGTGGGAATCGAACCCGTACCTCTGACTTACCAGTCGAACGCTCTACCACTACACCACAGGTTATTAAAATTTGAAAAAGTCTTCTGATTTCACACAATAGACTCGGCTATGCTTTCGCCTGATTTATTTCTGCAATATACTGAAAAGTTTCCTGTTCGGCAGCTGGAAAAACTGTATAAATGAGCCTTTAAAAACAGTGGAGTCCCCGCCGCCGTTCACGCTGTTATTGACGTACAACGCACGTCACCACGTGTCAGCCACAGTTATGCGAAATGGTAAACAAAAGCTATTGGAGCGTGCGCTAGGGGTGCTGTATTTACATTTTTTACCACAAGATATGTTTTTATATACTTACGCTTGTCTCCACAAAACGTGTATTTTGCCCCCATTTGGGTGCAAAACACGTGCCTCTTGTATGCGCCTATTGATGGCCAATCTATTACCGAGTATCTACGGCTAGCTACTGAAAAAAAAGCCCGCTCGGTTCAAACACTTGTATGCTGACAAGTTTAGACATATTCGTCTATTATTACTATTATATATTGTATTATATCATGGTGATTTTGATATGATGATTTGATTGATGGTGATTGAATACCGCGGTAGCCTAGTGGTATGGGTAATGGACTGCTGAGACGAGGTCTCGGGTTCGATCCCAGGTTTTACCATGGCACACACCAATGACTTTTCGATGCTTTTCGAAGTTATGTGTGTATTTATCGCAGGTTTATAAGTGCCCGGTTAATGGCAATAGGCTCGCCACCTATTACACTGGGACCTAAACATAAACTGACAAAATGTGGGTGCTAGCACCTCTGCCTACCCCTTCGGGGATATAGGCGTGAGTTAGGCGTGAGTTTATGTTATGTTATGTTATGATTTTGATAGAGATTCGTTCCTCACAGCCCAGAATAGCCACCGTTTTGTCCTGTTGCTAGTCAAGGTTACGGCTTGACCAGAGAGTTGGTCTACTACGCTGGCAAACCACCTCTCAGAAAAAGGCCTGATGTTCAAGACACTGTATGGTTTTTTTGGTTGGTTCTGACATAACCACTAAGTTATGCATTGGGCAAGGCGGTACTTGAAGGTTTTAAAACTTTAAGATAGAAAGGTTTTCTGTCCAGGAAGACTAAAAACGATCAAGCTAATATACAATCTAGGGATAGCATTTCGCTGTAAATGTCAAGTCATCAAATCTCTGAAATCCTAAGTCAGATTAGGATCGCGTATTAATTTACATCGTAAGTAGTTTTACTGACGTCAGAACTACTGCGCCATTCAAGTGAGTGTTCGAGTTTGACAGGCAGTGTCAATATTCATATTCATATTCATATTCATATTCATTTATTTGCTTAAAGGTGGTTATACTCGTACAGGTGTTAGGTACAATTATTTAGTGCAGCACATTTACCATTTTATGGCATGCAAACATTACAATACATAGGTAGATATTATACGACTTTAAACTACAATTAATTATTATATAGAATTATTTCAGCTAATTATTTAAACTCGAACACCAATTCTTGACATAAAAGGTGAATGAATTAATAAAATCTAAGTTTTGAATTAGCACACCAAAATTATTGAGAAATCATTTTGATGAAAATTTTTCATCCTAAATCTATTCTATTTATCTACCTATCGCAGAGTACCCCTCCTTAAACGTATTTTCTTAAGTAGATGAATGGAAAAATATGCTTGTGGTGAATTTCTATCATAAGCAATGTGCTGAACTCTCGTAAAATCGATATTACATTTGGCATTGAACTGTTAGGTTAACGTACACTATAATATATAAACTTAAAGAGATTTAGTGAATATGAGAGAGTATAGCTTGATGAATGAGTCTATGTTCCCTAGGTCTCGTAATTTAAGCAAATGACACTGACAGACAGTTACTTGACCTATGCATAGAATAAAGTTACATCTAATTAAGAATGGTTAGATATGTTGCCCACGGCCACATTCTATTATCGCACCGCTCGCCACAAACAGGGAATTTATCCTCACACGTTGCGACCGGAAACAGTGCGTACAGTGAGGTATGAAAGGCACTTCATTCCGCGCACCCTCAGGCTGTGGAATGATTCCTGCTGTGGTTTTCTCAAACGACTACAATATGGGGTTCTTCAAGAAGGGCATTAGAAGGTTTTAACAGGTTCGGCAGCGCGAGTGTGATTCCCCTGGTGTCCATACGCCGTGGTAACCGCTTCCCATAAGGTGAGCCGTATGCTTGTCTACCACCTAAGTGGCATAAAAATTGAAATCACTTAACTTTTGTATTTTTGTTGTTAATATTACCCATGCTTAATGACGATTTAAATGTTGATATAAAAGATTCATTTCTCTAGAAGATAAAGAAAAACGTTACAGCCACATTTGTGTAAGATATTTGAAAGTAGAGATCTTGCAGAAGTATCTTAATTCGATGGGTTGGTCAACTTGACACTACTTAAATAGCACGTGCCCGTGTTTCCTTCATTTCATGTTTAACCTACTTTCTTGACCTTGGTCACAGTGAAAAGCTGCCGAACTTCTCTTTACTGTAAGTGCAAGGGAATATGATCTAAGGCGTGTGAACCCAACATACTAACCAGTCTTTATGGAAACCTAAAATACACTTCTTGAAATTTGCGTCGGCTTTTCTTCCTACTTCATTTACCCTCCCACACAGTTTACCCTAAACTTCAGACATCAACTGTACGACAATGGATCAGAGGAGGATACTATAGCTATGCGCTTGCGAATCTACTCACCATAACCCCTCTTTGTACCTACATTTGACGGTTGTATTGGGACTAATAAAATCCTTGTCCTAATTACGGTGATTACTCAACAACTATACCAAAGATAAACGGTGTGGGGGATGCAGTAGCAAAATATATTAGAGTTTCCAAGCCAAAGTAAGGATATTATGTTTAATATTGCTACATCTGTTAGTTAAAACTAGACAAGACTATGTGTAAACACGAATTAAACTTGGTTCATCAAACTTTAGCCCTTTCTAGCAAACTATTAGAAATGGATGAGTGGGTAAATGGGCCGGGACGGACCTCGCAGAATATACACTGACGAAAATAACGATTCATTGAAAAAAGGGCAGGTCAAAGTTACTCGAAACCAGCCGGCATGCATGAAAGGTTTAAAGACAGAAGAGGAAGCTCCTGAAGTGTTTAAGGACAGAAACAGATAGTCCGGAATAGTCAGTTGTCTCTGCCTATTCCGGAGGGAAAAAGGTGTGAATATATGTATGTATGTATAATGTTCCTAATCGATTCTATTACTGATCATTATATAAATAATAAATGAATGAATATTGTGATATATGTATAAATGTGGGTAGATCATAGACATCTGTTGTATTTTGTGACAAGTACTTCAATCTGCCAATATACGTTGTCCTCATAAGTTGGTGTGTAATTTATTCCGTATCCCTACTGTTCCTGGAGTTCCCGAATACATTACAGTGGCGACGAGATTGAACAATACGCGTAATAAATAGTGTATTAGTGATTAGTGGAACACATAAAATGTCATGTCACATCATGTCGATAGGTAAGATCTCCGAATTCAAAATAGACAATGACGATTGGCGGTTGTATGTGGGAGCGGTTGGAACAATATTTTATTGTTAATAAAATATCGACTGAACTACAAGTGCCTACACTAATTACGGTAATGGGTGCCGAGAGTTATGAACTTTTAGTTAATCTATGTACACCGTCCAAACCAAAAAGTAAAACTTTTTCGGTAATAACGAACATTATGGAAAAACATCTACAGCGGTGTTAAAGAAAATGTCTAAAACATGTGAATTTGGGAGTTGGCTCGAGGAAAGCCTGAGGGATCAATTGGTTTGCGGTATATCTAGTGACCTTATACGACAACGGTTGTTTGCAGAAAGTCAGTTAGATTACTGCAAAGCATATAAGCTGGCTGTGAGCTTAGAGGCGGCAGAAAAGGACGCGGCAGTGGTTGAAGGTCAGAGAAAGTCAGCGGGCGATACCTGTGTGACGGGAGTCGAATGTCAGGCGTTAGCGGTCAACGTGCGGCGCACCGCTGTCGGAGCATCGAGCGGTCGCGGGTGGCGTGCGGCGCCCCGGCCATCGACAGCGCCGGCTCCTGGGGAGCGTGCGCAGCTACAGCAACAATGTCGTGTGTGCGGAGCGCGCCACGAAACAGGCACATGCAAGTATGCACGGTATACTGGTCGAGTGTGTAATCGGCGAGGGCATTTGCGGCGTATGTGTCCTAATTTAACGGGTGCGCATCATGTAGATGTTGGGCATGGCACGGATGAAAGTGATACAGCAAGCGAGGAGGTAATTTTCATTGATAATTGTTCATTGTCGGCCTCAATGTGTAAGCCTATTTTTATGACATTAAATGTTAACGGTAAACATTTACAAATGGAATGCGATACGGGTAGTGCCGTATCCTGTATAAGCTGGCAATGCTATAATAAGCTGTTTAGCTAAATGTGTCTCACGTCTAGTCCACTAACATTCCGTTATTATACAGGCGAGTCAATAAAGCCGATAGGGGTGATAAAGCCATTAGTGAGGTATAAAAATGTGTCAAAAGTATTAGACTTGTTTGTTGTAGAAAATGGGAAAACCGTTGTTTTAGGTCGTCAATGGATGGCCGAGTTAAAAATACAGTTACTTTTTTTTTTTTTTTTTTTTTTTTTTATCGTGTGAAATCCCTTCGGATACCCCCCCGCGTGCCAGCGGGGGCGGTTATGTCGTTGTCGAATATGATTCGAATAATTTTTCATTATATTGTAATGACGATGTATTTAATGTGGACGCTTTTAGTTCCAGATATTGTGAAGTGTTTGCGGAAGGCTTGGGGCGTTTCACGGGTGGGTCGGTGAGCATTCACGTTGGTGAGGGCGCGAGGCCGGTGTTCATGCGTGCGCGCCCCCTGGCGTACGCGCTGCGCGGCCCGGTGGAGCGCACGCTGGCGCAGCTGGTGAGTGATGGCATTCTCTCACCCGTCGATCGGACGGACTGGGCGACACCTATAGTACCAGTTGTTAAAAAGGATGGTAACATCAGAATTTGTGCATATTATAAATTAACGTTAAATAAGGTGATAGAAATTGACCGTTATCCTTTGCCTAGAGTAGAAGAACTGTTGTTACGTTTAAAGGGGGGTCAACGGTATAGTAAAATTGATTTGTCACAAGCTTACGTGCAGTTCGAATTGGACGATAGTAAGAAATACACAGTAATTAATACACACAAGGGTCTATTCATGTATAATATGTTAGTATACGGGCTGTCTTCGAGTCCAGGCATATTTCAAAGACACCTAGAAAAATTATTCATATGCCATATGCCTCATATGGGCATATTCTTAGATGATATATTGCCAAATCGGTTAATTATCTAGGTCATACGATTAGTAAAGACGGTATTCATACATGTCCAGATAAGGTAAAGGCTATTGTTCAGACACAGGCACCCACCAATATTTCAGAGTTACGAGCATTTAAAGGTATGATTATGTATTATGGGAAATTTGTAAAAAATGTAAGTACTAGCTCCTTTGTACAATTTACTCAAGATAGGTGTTGATTTTAAATTGGGATGAAGCGTGTCAGGTCGCATTTCAGAAAATCAAACAGTTACTGGTTAGTAGTGAAATATTGATGCACTATACACCGGAATTACCCATTGTGTTGACAACGGATGCGAGTAGTGTAGGGATCGGCGCGGGTATTTCACACATAACTCCGCGCGGCGAGCGACCAGTGGCGTATGCGTCACGGGCACTCACAGCAGTAGAACGGGCTTATTCTCAAATAGACCGAGAGGCTCTTGCTATTGTTTACGGCATTCGGAAGTTTCATCAATATCTTTATGGAAGGAAGTTCGTGTTGAGAACCGGTCACAAGCCTCTGACATATATTTTTGGCAATAAGGCAGGTATACCAGTCATGGCCGCTTCGAGATTACAGCGTTGGGCAGTATTATTATCTGGGTATACGTATGAGATAGAATATATTCCTTCGAGTACTAGATGCTTTGTCCCATTTATCGCACGGCAAATGTAATGTACGTTAATTTTGTTGAAAACTTCTTACCGATTACAAGTAAAGACGTTAGGCAGGAAACTGCCCGCGATCAAATCCACAGTAGAGTTTTAGCCTACATACAATCAGGGTGGCCCGCGACATGTCTCGAAGATCAAATTAAACCTTACTTTGTTAGACGCCATGAGTTATATACCGAATGTGGGTGTATAATGTGGGGATATCGTATGGTGATTCCAAATTCTTTAAGAAAAAACGTATTAAAACAATTACATAGTAGTCACATGGTAATTGTTAAGACTAAAGGATTAGCTCGTAGTTACGTGTGGTGGCCTAACATCGACTCGGGTGTCGAAGCGCTATGTAAGCAATGCGAAACGTGTGCAGTTGTAGCGGACGCGGCGCCACGAGTCGGAGTAGAGTATGTGGGGACACAGCTTTACGTACTGTGAGGACACAGCTGTACTGTACCTGCTAAGTAAGCAAATATTGTATTGAATTGCAACGAAGACCCAGTCTCGGGCTTGTCGGGCTGCGTGTCGGTCATACACTCTAATAAATTACCTTGTTCACAAATCTTAGTTTACTCATTGGTTCCTCTAGTTACAGTCCGACCCCGGGACTCCACATTGGTGACCCCGAACCATCAAAGTGAACACATTTTGGACCGGTATACTAGTAATATTATCTGTGTAATTATCAAGAAGTGAAATAAGAAAAATATGGCTCTCAACATCTCAGCCACGGAAGGAACATCAAGCGTTAGGAGTGAGCAAGAGGGAAACACAATGGCTCAAATTACGGTGTCGTCGAGAATTCCAGAATTTTGGAGAGATGCACCACGTTTATGGTTTGTGCAATATGAAGCAGTTTTGGCTAATCAAAAATTATCCGACGAGACTAAATACAATCTCACGATAGCAAAATTGAGCAAGGAAAACATTGGACAAGTGAGCGATATTGTGTTGGATCCGCCTGCCGTTGACAAATACAGAACGCTTAAGGAGAGGTTATTAACTGTATATGAAGAATCCGAGATGCGTCAGGTGCAGAAACTACGCGGTGACGAAGCCAGACAGGTACCCAATCCCTCGAATGACGGATTTCACCTACAATCTGGCAGGTAAGAAAGTGTTTTCTAAGATAGATTATTAACAAAGCGTATTTTTGTATTCCTGTGCATCCGGACGACGTTGAAAAGACTGCAATAATAACAAGTTTTGGGCTATGGGAATTTCCTCGAATGTCCATGGGTTTGCGGAATTCATCGGCGACTTTTTCCAGATTCATGCAACATACAATATTGCAAGGCTTAGATGACGATTGTAGGGACAGCATATTCAGTTTCGTCGATGACGTAATCATAGCAAGTTTAGACGATATAAGTTATCGGAAACACCTTGAAGCATTATTTCAGCAATTTAGTAAATATGGCATAACCATTAATATAGCTAAATGCTCTTTCGGTAAACCGGAAATAGACTTTGTAGGGTATCATGTCACATCAGAAGGAATTTGTCCTTTGGATGACAAGGTGGAAGCGATAGTAAACTTTCCGAAACCCCAAACCATTGAGCAACTAAGACGATTTTTGGGCATGGTAAACTTTTATCGTTCACATATTCCTAATGCAACTATTTCACAGTCAATTTTAAATAGTTATATACATAACTCGAAAAAGAAAGATAAGACACCTATAGTCTGGGACTCGAACGCTGACCAAGCTTTCGAGAATTGTAAGTTGAGCTTGCGCAATGCAGCGACGCTTGCCCACCCAGTACCGGATGCGGAGATAGCATTAATGACGGACGCCTCGGACACGTGTGTTGGTGCAGTATTACAGCAATTTATAAACAACACGTGGACACCGTTAGGCTATTTTTCCAAAAGTTTGTCAAAAACTGAGCGTAAATACAGCACGTACGATCGCGAATTATTGGCAATCTATTTAGCAATTCGGCATTTTAAATATATGGTAGAAGGACGGCAATTGATTGTATATTCTGACCACAAGCCTTTAGCTTTCGCATACTCAAAAGGTAACAACGAAAATGAAACGCCTAGGAGAACACGTCAATTAGTTTATATCAGTGAATTCACAACCGACATAAGACACATCAACGGCAAAGATAACATTGTTGCTGACACCTTATCCCGCGTAGCGACCGTAGAATGTCCCACAGTTATTAATTACGAGGAGCTCGCCCACGCGCAAGAAGTTGATACTTATATTTTAGGACTAACAAACACTAACGATGATAAGGTTAGACTTAAGAAGATCTTGATTCCCGGTTGTTAAAAATATATATACTGTAACATGACTAATGATAAGGTTAGACCGTATTTAACTGAGAGTTTTAGACGCATTGCTTTTAACTCTATTCATAATTTAAGCCATCCCGGTATAAGAACTTCACGTAAATTAGTGCAGGATCGTTTTTATTGGCCTAGCATGAATCGCGATGTAGGACAATGGGCAAAGAGATGCATAGAATGTCAACGTGCTAAGGTTAGCCGGCATACCACATCTGCATTAAGCTCTTTTCCACCATGTGACAGATTTGAACAAATTCATGTCGATATAATTGGACCTTTACGGACTTCGGAAGAAGGGTTTAGATATTGTGTCACTATGATAGATAGAGGCACACGTTGGCCTGAATGTTTTCGTACGATAGACATGACCGCGGAAACGGTAGCTAAAGTCATATACGAAGGTTGGATATCCCGTTTTGGTTGCCCAAAAAGACTGACCAGTGATCAAGGACGCCAATTTGAAAGTCAACTATTTTCATCCTTAATGAAATTACTAGGGATAGATAAAATACGGGCTACTCCTTATAGACCGCAAAGCAACGGTATAGTAGAACGTTGGCATAGATGTCTGAAAGCTGCATTAACCGCTCGCTTATGTAATACAGTAGCACACTCATGGGTACTAGAGTTACCAACTGTACTATTAGGTCTCAGAACTGCAGCGAGGAGTGAGAACGGTATAAGCGCAGCGGAAATGACATACGGAACTACTCTACGTCTTCCCGCAGATTTTTATGATAGCGAAAAGCAGACAAAAATTGATGACGCTTGTGAATACGTAGACCAATTAAGAAAAACGATACAGAATTTTCAAAAATCAATGTTTAATCATAATAGCAACTTAAAAATATTTGTTCATCCAGACTTAGAAACTTGTGAATATGTATTTGTCAGACATGACGCGATTCGTAAGCCTTTACAGCCAACGTACGACGGTCCATTTCGTGTGTTGGATAAAAAAAATAAGGTATACAAAATTCAGGTCGTAATGTTAACATATCTATTGACAGATTGAAACCAGCATATTGTTTTAGTGAAAATACAGATATCAATACTCCAACAGATACTGAAGTTCCAAATCGCGAATCTCTTAACGCTCGCACCACACGCTGTGGAAGAATCGTTAAGCAACCTGTCCGATTTCTGTCGTAAAACTGTAATACTAGGAATGATTTGCGACTGTACTTGTCAATAGACAACGATTATTATTATAATTTGTTATAAATATATAAAACTCTATATATGAATATTTTATATTGATTTATTAATTATTTTTTGTGAATATTGTAAAAAAAAAAATTTTTAATGTCTGTAATATGTAAAAATGTTTAAACAAATTCTTTCATAACGAATACATTACGTTGACAAACAAATCAACAGTACCTAATAACTATATTGGAATAGTGAAAATCGACTCGACTGTACATTTTTAAGTAGAACAGATGAGTAATGGCAATCTGCTTCATTTTTCAAAGCATCTGCTGGTACGAGGCATTAATAATAGTGTAGTACAGCAGATAGCATCTCGTAGCTAAAGTAAATGACTATTTTGGTAAATATGGGTAAACAACAATCTAAAAACGCCCAAGTGATCATTTCGCAAAACGGATCAGATAATATAGCAAGAGCTGAACTACAACGAAAGGTCGGAACTTATGGAATAATAATTTTTGTGATAATTGCTATTGCACTTTGTATCTTATTCTACTTGATGTTAAGAAAATGCAGTGGATATTTGAGAAACAAAATTGTCAAAAACCTGGTGTCGAAAATTGAAGAAGGTCGCGCACCTAATGTCGCAACCATTAACGAACAATATATATGATTAATGTGCTAAAAGTATAATCTTGGGTAATGTGAACTTAGTGATAGCATGAAAATAATGTTCTTTTAAATTTTATTAATATTGTGAAATTAATTGTCATATATAATATGGAAATCCAGTGAAACTATAATAACATTTTGCTACAATAGTAGTACACAATGTAACATAGCTTATTTTAGTTCATACGACTGTGTATTTCATCAAATGCGTAGCATCAGCACATTCTTTTGACTAACTGTATAAAAGTGCAACGAACAATGCATTGCAAAATAAATGTAATGATAGGGTGACCATAATTTTTTCAGGACAAATAGTAAATGTATCAGAACCGAATAGGGTGACCATGATTTAGGTAGGAAATTTATAATTAAGATAATTGTTGTGTTTTATGAAATAGCTAACTAAATAATAATATTTTTACCTTTGTAATGTAAAAATTTTTAAAGGGGGGAATACTGTGGGGACACAGCTTTACGTACTGTGAAGACACAGCTGTACTGTACCTGCTAAGTAAGCAAATATTGTATTGAATTGCAACGAAGACCCAGTCTCCGGCTTGTCGGGCTGCGTGTCGGTCATACACTCTAATAAATTACCTTGTTCACAAATCTTAGTTTACTCATTGGTTCCTCTAGTTACAGTCCGACCCCACAAGTAGATTACATACAGACTTCTTGGGGCCGTACCAAGGGTTAACTTTTTTAATTATTTTGAATTCAGCATCAAAATGGATTGAAGCTTTTGAAATGTCTCGTCCTAATGCGTCTAATGTAATTAAAATAGTAAGGTCCACCTTTGCAAGATTTGGATTACCAGAAGAGTTAGTTTCGGACCAAGGTCCACCGTTCACTAGCAGAATTTAAAAATTCTTATCTAATAATGGTATTAAACAGCGGTTTTCGCCTGCTTATCATCCGTCTTCAAACGGTGCCGCGGAGAATGCAGTAAAATTGTGCAAACGAGCAATTAAAAAGGCTTACAAGGATAGGGTTGACGTTGACGCTGCTTTGCAAGCATTTCTACTTGCTTAGCGAAATACTGCACATAGTACAACCGGTGAATCTCCGGCTATGCTACTCCAGAAACGGTCATTGCGTTCAAGGTTGGATTTGCTACGTACGGATCGTGTAGTAGAAGATAGGGTCCATGATGTTCATAAATGGCAAATGAAAAATGCAGGCGGGGTACACCGTAATTTCAATAAGGGCGAGTCAGTTTGGGTTCGTGGTTATGGTGCCCGCGATAAATGGGTAAAGGGCACAGTAGCAGGGGCGGATAGCGCACGCAGATACTCAGTAGTAGCGGATGTGTATCAATTAATTAAAAGACATATTGATCAAATGCGTCGACGATTCTGCCTATCTGATGTTACCGTTCCTAATGACGAAGGTTCAAGTAAGTCTTTGACGGGTGAGAGGACTGACATTGAATTACCAAACGAGGGGAAAGAAGAGATATCACAAGATGACATCTCTGGTGGAGGTGAGAGTGAAGTACATACTGAATGTGAATTACCTACACCACCATCGCCAGCTGATTCACCCGTGAAGCGTTATTCCAGGCGTATACGTAGACCTGTAGATAGGTTCCTAGTTACATAATAATTATGTATTATATTGTGTACTGAACTTTATCTGTTTTTGTTATTTTTGTATTTATTCTTTTTTTGTGTATTTGTGGTGGAGTTAGGTAACACCAACAATTCAACATAGTTCGGGTACTTTGAGATAACTTTCACTTCAAACTTCAAGACAACAACCATCTTTAGTCTCCCCGTGACCATGGCTGCTGAAAAGCAACCGAAACGTCGGGTTCAATTTAAAATATAAAATAACATCAAATAAACCGCGATAAAATCCGTTAAAAATAGTTTTATTTCAATGTGTAACATTCGCGTAAACTTCCGACATTATCACATTACAAATATTCAACGACATTCTGCAAAGTAAGCATAGCTTAACTAACTTGTGTTATGGGTTCTAGAATGCAATAAGCATTCACTTAGATACATTTTTTTTTGTAAATTTATACGTACTAATGACCAATAAATAATTTTAAGCACTTATTAGTGCCTTTGTAAGAAAGAGGCTATGCATGATGGGATGGTTAGCGGGCCATGGTAAATAGTCGCGGTGGCTCATGAACCTTTGGAGTACTAACATCACTAGCGCATTGAGGAAAGCTTGAGGAAAGTAAGTAAAAACCGGTCAAGTGCAAGGTGGACTCGCGCACTGAGAGTTCCGTACACAACTGGATTACTACAACTTAACTTTGCTTTTGTCAAACCCGAGTTATCAATATAACTCATAGCAAACTGACGTGACAATGGGCTGGCCTCATCTACCGAAGGTTCGATGGCCGCAAACGAGTACAAACAAACTACTTGAGTATAAATCGCCCAGGTAAACGCTTGCTCGGATGCCTCCCAGCCAGATAAAGTAACGATTTGAGTTAGACGCGTCGATAGCTTAGTGGTTAATGAGTCGACCCTACGATCGAGAGGTCCCGGTTCGAATCCTGGCCCATACACTACCGACGTGATCCCACTCCTAACACAAGCAATTTAGCTTAGCTGGAGGGGTTAGGGGGAATATTAGTAATTTCGGTTACAAATATTCCTAAAAAAATACCTGAATGCTGAAGGTAGAGATTACGTGCTGTAGCGCAGGTCTATGTCTAGCAGTAGACTTGGAGATTATAATTATTGCAAGTTTACGCGAATGTCACACATTGAAATAAAACTATTTTTAACGAATTCTGTATTAATTTATTTGTTGTTAATTGTTTTTCAGCAGCCATAGTCACGGGGAGACTGATAACGTCGCGATACAATCAGTTAAAAATATAAGTATTAGAGTTAACGGGATATTTACCATGTGGTTCTAAGAATGTCCGATATTATTCTATTCTATTATTCTATTCTTTCTTTTCTTTATTCTATTCTTAGAACCACATGGTAAATATCCCGTTAACTCTAATACTTATGTTACTGACCATGATAGTTTAAATACCTATACAGTTAAAAATAGTTTTATTTCGAGGCTATAATTAATTGATTGTAAAACGGCTCAGCGGGAATTACCCTAAAGGTTTTTATTGCCTTGCAATTGTCGAAATGTGCTGAACAAACGTCTAAATCTTTTGATTGCGTTGACTTTAGAAGTTTGGAACGGATGAAAGTTACACGAGGGTGGTGCCATGACTAAAGTTGTGGTAAATTAATAATTAAAAGTTATTGTGTAAAGTAAATTAAACTAAAATTATCTGCGTTTTTAATGAGAAGTAAAGCTTTCTTAATGACTGACACTTGATATTTACCTTGAAAAATTTTCTTTAGCTAGGTCAAACGAAAAACTTCTTCTAAAATTTAATTTAGATTGTACACCAGTTACTTTGAGATACTTGTTTCCAAGATTACAGAAGTGTAGAAATATGTTTATTGTTTGTAACATCTGCAGAGAAAATACTAAGTTCAAGTATATAACCAAAAAATTAACACTAAAACTTCTAGGTATTTTGATTCTGGACACAGCTTTCCCATAAAATACAACTTTCAAGTGAAATTTTATCGAAAACTGAACTATCTCCACACGTTCGTACCACAAAGTTTAACTATAAATTGATTGAAAATTTTAAAGCGCTTCACCGATACCGCATCCATATTTCATGGTGTATGAGGAACCCTCTGGATGCTGTAAATGACAGTGACACCTGATGCTCACCTAAGTGATTTTTTATTTATTCACCAATGGTTAAGACGCCTCCACTTTAATGGATGAACTGCGAAGAAAAACTCGCTAGTAAGCGCAAGATTGATAGTGTGCTAATAATGATGCACTTAACTTTAAGATTAATGACCTTGAAAGCAGGTTTGAGGGATAGGGGTGTTACATGTTAGCTTACAATATGCTGGGTTTTCTAGTAAACTGCTGGAAAGTAATGGAACCAAGTTCCTTATCGCGCGTTACGAAAGGGGGTTAGACGGAAAAAATTAAGATTGTAACGACACTTTTTGCATTTGTAACTTCTGCGCACCGATACGCGCATTGCTTGCACGGTACTATGGAAACGTATGGTGTCATTGTCAATATTTTTTCTTATGTAAAAATAAACTACGATTTGATTTAATGTTTTTCCTTGAGGCGTAAAAGTGGTGACCCCGACGTAATGGATATCATTTGTGAATTCGCTAATGAATAGGAGTTGACGAGTACGACGAGGAGTTTCAGTTTGTGAAGAACTTTTCATAAGCGCGTAAGTCAGCGGCTTATGATCAGTTAAATTAAGTCGCGCGCATCTATGACGTGTACGAAAGAATAGACAGACAGAGTGCATATATACCTATATATATGTGTGTCTGTGTGTATGTAAGGAACTTCGTTCCATCCGGGTGTCCCTTGACAACTCGCAAGTATTTTTTTATTAGAATTAGGATCGTAGTTACTGAAGTATCTTGATTGAACTAGACAACCACTCATGGTTCATTGGATATCATATATTGCTAGCTGATGTCCACGGCTCCGCCCACGAGGAATTCTGATCCCGTTCCAGCAATACATGGAAAATGGAAATCTGTTCCAAGAATAAAAAGCCTATGTGTTATTCCAGACTATAATTTATCCCTGTATCAAATTTCAGACAGATCCATTCAGCCGTTAGAGCGTGATTGAGTAACAAACATCCAGACATCTTTAATATGTATAGTATTATTAGGATTTTATAGTGTAGTCACTTCATTTTTAGGGTTCCGTTGCAAAATGGCAAGAAACGGAACCCTTTCCGGAGATTCGTCATTTCTGTCTGTCTGCCCGTCCGTATGACACAGCCACTTTTTTCCGAAACTGTAAGAACTATGCTGTTAAAACTTGGTAGGTAGATGTATTCTGTGAACCGCATTAAGATTTTCACACAAAAATAGAAAAAAAACAATAAATTTTGGGGATTCCTCATACTTAGAACTGAAACTCAAAATTTTTTTTGTCATCAGTCCTGTACGTTCTAATGTCATTTTTTAGTTCACGCGGTGCTGTGACGACAATCCTCGTTTGATGAGGCCGTCAAGCTGAGTGCCACCATTGTTAACATGGTACGTGTATGTAATGGTGACCCTCTTTCCTGAGACTTTACCTTCAGCTTACCATCAGGCGAGGTGAAGTCAAATTACGTGTCCTAAATATAAAAAAAAAATTGCCTACCTTTTTTTTCGTGCGCATATTCCTTTTACCCCCCCCGGCGGCCAGCGGGGGTGGTTATGTCAGGCTTGAACCGACTAGAATCGTACGCCGTCTCTGGTCTTCTGACGCCGGGGTGTAAGGTTGCCCATAGAGCATATACCTCGGACCCCGACTGACCCTGGGCCATCTCCGGTTTCGAGATGGCCCTCTCGGGTTTGGGAACCACGGTGTCCCCGTCTTGCCCAGGTTTGGGGTAGCTTCCCCGTCCCGGCCTGCTTCTGCTGGGGTGACGAGCGGCCTCACCTGCCTGCCTGCAGGCCTGCTAAATTAGCCTACCCAGATTGCAAATCTGCCTGCAAATGTGAATGCTGAAACTGTACATTTAAAAATTCATTGGTATTATTTAGTGACGTAAATGAATAAAGTCATTTCAGTTTGAGTGTGAGATCGATAACACATTTTGTTCTATAGTTTGACAGTTCTTTTATTAATATATTTCATAATATTATAGTAATAAGGCTTAATATCAGATTGGATGTGTTAGCCCCCCTGTAATGTGAACCAGACTAATTTTTAAATAGAGCCGTAAAGGCACAAAAGCTAGCGGCTGATAACCAATGAAACAGAAGATGATGATTTAACTTACGCACATCAAAACTTTACGAGCCTAGACTGAGAGGCGGCATATATAGTTAGTTAGTTTTATTCAGTGATTGGTTAATGAGTAATTAAACGTTTTCACTCAGCATAGCAATTATTTTTTCTTTTTAGGATTCCGTTGCCAAATGGCAAAAACGGAACCCTTATAGATTCGTCATGTCGGTCTGTCTGTCTGTCTGGCCGTCCGTATGTCACAGCCATATTTTTCCGAAACTGTAAGAACTATGCTGTTGAAACTTGGTAAGTAGATGTATTCTGTGAACCGCATTAAGATTTTCACACAAAAATAGAAATAAAATACAATACGTTTTGGGGTTCCCCATACTTAGAACTGAAACTCAAAAAATTTTTTTTCCTCAAACCTATACGTGTCTATCTATGGATAGGTCTTCAAAAATGATATTTAGGTTTCTAATATAATTTTTTTCTAAACTGAATAGTTTGCATGAGAGACACTTCCAAAGTGGTAAAATGTGCCCCCCTCCCCTGTAACTTCTAAAATAAGAGAATGATAAAACTAAAAAAAATATATAATGTACATTACCATGTAAACTTCCACCGAAAATTGGTTTGAATGAGATCTAGTTAGTAGTTTTTTTTAATACGTCATAAATCGTAAACCATAATTACCTATCATTCAATCAACTCAACTATAAAAATTTTACTTGCAGCTACGGAACCCTTCATGGGCGAGTCCGACTCGCACTTGGCCGCTTTCTTTTTAAAGAATATTAGCAACCAACATTACTAATATTCCCCGTAACCCCTCCAGCTAAGCTTAATTGCTTGTGTTAAGATATGAAACCGGGACCTCTCGATCATAGGGTCGACACCTTAACCACTAAGCTACCAACGCTTCTTATTGCTGAACTTCATTAGTTTGTTTTTTTTTTTTTGCAATGGTAAATGTAAAATGCAATGGATGAAAGTCTACTGTATATAGTAGAAATGCGTATGTTCAGTTAGATGTGTATATTATAGAGCAACGAGTATATTAGAGGAAGTTTAGTAGGATATCATGATATGGACATAGTATGAGAAGATATTGTTAGTAAAGGAAAATGGTCCAGGTAAAGTAAAACAACTAGCTAGAGGTAGGACATGACGGTATTCCCGTCCAACTGAGCAGTCCGCCTGGGGAAGTACCTCCGCCCTACAGAATACCGCGGCCATAATAACCTCGTGTTGTGTTCCCGGCGGTGAGTAGGGTAGCCAGAGCTCACTGAGAGTTTTGTGCTGTCAGAGGGAAGAGTCTTCCTTCTGACAGTACAAAAACTAAAAAAGAAGGGAGAGGTGGGAGTAGCTTTTGGTCTTCCCGGAAGACTAAAGGCTATTCCTGCTTTGCAATTATTTTTTTTTAGGGTCGGCAGCACGAGTGTGACGCCCCTGGTGTTGCACGCGTCCATAGGCCACGGTGACCGCTTCCCATCAGGTGGGCCGTGAACTTGTCTGCCACCTGAGTGGTATAAAAAAAAAAAACGTACTTTCAGGTCTTAAGCGTATTCAATTTTATATAAATTTTATTCAATTTTGATGGCCATATACTTAAAAAGCATAATTTATGTTCGTATGCTAACTCATCACAGCAAAGTAGATATACCCGAGTGAGTTTATTGTTGAGTTGGGTCGAGAGGGTTCAGCGAACAAAAGAGCACAATTAAAGAGACCTTTGCCAACAACAGAACCGTAAGAGTATCTGATGTCCGTTCATTTATTCAAAAATAGTATGTAGAATTATTTACAAAGTATTCATAATGCTGAGGCTGGAATTAATTGGAACAGAGAATGTCTTATTGAATCACTGAGCTGATATCCTACTGCAATATTTTAATTGTGAAAATTTGTGAAGATGTTTAGATCTTTTGAAGATTATTTTACCAATATTCCATTGCAACTCACTTCCTCTATTAACTCTAGCGCTGACAGTGCTGTGGCCCTTGTTGAGAGTAATATTAGTTCTTCTAAATTTAAGTTCAAACATATTGATCCCAATGACATTTTAAAAGCATTTAAAGATCAAAAATAAAAATGTCTGAGGATTACTGGGGCATGTCAGTTAGTTTAATTAGTCATATAATTAATATCATTGCACCTGATCTAGCACTCATATTTAATGAATGTATAGATGAAGGCACATTTCCTAATTTAATGAAACACAGTAAACTAATACCATTATTTAAGAAAGGATCTAAGTCGGAACTTGGAAACTACCGCCCCATCTCTATTGTGCCAGCTCTGAGTAAGGTGTTTGAGAGAGTGATGCTCAATCAGATGCAACTGTACTTTAAGACCAACAATCTTTTCCATAGCCAACAATATGGCTTTACTGGCGGGAAATCTACCACCGATGCGGGAGTGGCTCTAGTCAGCCTAATTTACGACGCTTGGGAGGGATCGCAGGATGCTATTGGGGTATTCTGTGATCTTTCTAAAGCATTTTGATTGTGTTGACCATCAAACACTCTTGCTCAAGCTACGTCGTTATGGATTTGATGAGAAATCAATAGAACTATTAAAATCATACTTAACAGATAGGCTTCAGACTGTTGTTGTGAATAACGTCAAGTCAAACGGATCAAACGTCAAAATAGGCGTACCACAGGGATCAATCCTAGGACCTTTTCTCTTCTTGGTGTATGTCAATGACCTGCCTTATACGATCGAGGCTCAAGCTGGCATAGTACTGTTTGCAGATGATACATCACTGATATTCAAAGTAGATCGGCGTAGTACAGATGCGAGTAATATTAATAATATTTTGAACGCCATTTCAAATTGGTTTTATGCAAACAACCTATTGTTGAATGCAGAAAAGACCAAATGCATTAAGTTTACACTGCCTAATGTGAGGCAAGCACACGTTAATGTCGTGCTGGAGGGGCAAAGGTTGGAATTTGTAAACAGCACTACTTTTCTAGGCATAACACTAGATTCGAAATTGCAATGGGGTGACCATATCACTATTTTGGCCAATAAACTCAGTTCTGCTGCTTATGCTGTCAGACGGATTAGGCAGTTGACAGATGAACCTGCTAGGCTGGTATATTTTAGTTATTTTCATAGTTTGATGTCTTATGGAATACTACTTTGGGGGAATGCAGCAGATTTAGAAACTATATTTATACTACAAAAGAGGGCAGTTCGTGCCATTTATTGTTTAGGCAAGAGAGATTCTCTTAGGGAACGATTTAAAAAGACTAATATTTTAACTGTAGCTTCCCAATATATATTCGAGAACATACTGTATGTCAGGAAAAATATATCCAATTTTACAAAAGTAAGTGACATTACAGACAGAAATCTGCGTAATAAAAATAAACTTATCCTTCCATGTTATCGGCTTAGCAAAGTTAGTGATTCTTTTAGGGGGGAAGGTATACGCTTTTATAACAAATTGCCTGAATCGGTCCTTGGTATGCCTGACAATAAATTTAAAACCTTTGTTAAGACCACCTTATGTAAAAAAGCATACTATAGGACAGATGATTATCTTAAAGACAAAAATGTCTGGTTTGAGCATGGTGCAGGCTCCTCCTAAAATGCTAAAATGTTACAACTACAGCATAGTATTGTAGTAGGCACGCGACCTTTTTACCATATTTTAACTTTTTTCAATTATTTGAACGATTAACTTGGGTTAAATTTTATTATAACGTTTTTTTATTATATACCTTTATTTATCTTGACACGAGACAAAAATGTACATTCGTCCATATTTAGTCTTAAGAAATCACTATTATAAGCTGACGTCTCGAAAATGCCGCAGTGGAGTTTGTTGCGCCGTTTCTTCTCCACTAGCGCCTAGGAAGCGGTGGTAAACTTAGTATTAAGCAATTATTGACGTCAAAAAGATGTAACTACGTTTGAACTTACTTTTGAACACTATTTTAAAAAATAAAGACTTTGACTTTGACTTTGACTTTGCATGTTTTTTAGACAATCATGATCAAACGGTTGAACGGATCTGACTGAAATTTGGTAGGTACAGGGATAAGTTATGGTCTGGAATAACACATAGGTTTTTATCCCTGAAATGATTTCGACGGGATGCCGGCACGGCAATAGTTCTGATATACGAGTATAGCTGACAAAAAAAAACATGGTAGTAAGGGAAAATGTCCTGAGGATACCTTTTTTTTCGTGCGGATACCCCCCCGCCGGCCAGCGGGGGCGGTTATGTCGGGCTTGAACCGACTAAAACCGCACGCCGTCTCGGGTCTTAACACACCGGGGTGTAAGGTTGCCCATAGAGCATATCCCTCGCACCCCGACTGACCCTGAGGATACCTGAACGTTTTCTGTAACGAGCTTTTTTTTATGTATAGGACACGTCAATTTGACTTCACCTCGCCTGATGGTAAGCTGAAGGTAAAGTCTCAGGAAAGAGGGTCACCATTGCATACACGTACTATGTTAACAATGGTGGCTCTCAGCTTGACGGCCTCATCAGAAGAGGATTGTCGACGCAGCACTGCGACCACAATCCCCCTGCCCGGCTAAGCACTTGCTGACCCCTGAACGCAATCAAACCGAAATTGGATTACATGGAGGGTTTTTCAGAAGTCACTCAATGCCGCAGCACGTTAGCAACGAGGACTATAAATTAATGCTACTCATGTCAGAATACTCGTGTTCAGCCATTGGAAATAATTCGAACAGGGCTGATATTAGATTTGAAAAATATGCAGTTATACTATGAGGAATATTTAGCGTTTCACGAAGCGTAATATTCACGTAAACTGTTGACAATATCATGTTGGACTAATATTATTTTGATGTCTTAATACATTTTTGGATATATCTATGTGGTAGTAGGTAGATATATCAATCTTATCACACCCATATTTTTATACTAACATGTAAAATATGATTTTCAGAATCATATTTAAAGGGAATTGCTCATTTTCGGCTACGTGTGGACATGATGTTCAGTAAAAAGTATTTTTATAGAGAAAAAAGATTAATTCTAAAGTAAATATTTCAGCAAGTCTTTTTGTAGACAAGTTTACCCCAAAAATGACACTTTAATACGTATTTAAACATATTTAAATCTACAAAGCATCGCCATTACGCATCTGTGCTGCCACGTAATAATGTAATTTTAATAAAACATCGATTAAAAGAATCGATAACAAGCTATTTCATAATAATTGATGAAAAAAAAATTCATGACAACTGAAAAATATCCATATCTTATAATTCACTTTATTTTAATTTAATTACAATCAATCAATTAGCCTATTGCAGTTCACTTCTGAACGTAGGCCTCTTCCAATGTGCGCCATAAGACCTGGTCCTCCGCCTTCCGCATCCAGTCTTTATGTAGGGGAAATGTACTCTAGATGACGAGTTTATTGGCGGCAAGTGTAGGGGGCGCCGGCTGAGGCACGTCAATCAACCATTCAAAAATATATAAAACTACTCTCGGGCTCAAAGGACTCGCGTCATTAGTTGATCAGTCCTTTTATTTTTTTTTATCGGCCATATAGTGCACATACGTGAACTTTTTGAAGTTTTGTCTAGATTTTTATCTACCATATTGAGTATCTACTTTAGTATATAAACCAATTCAATCAATCGATTAAATCGTTTTTTATTTTTACCTGACAACACTGACTGAATGTCAAATCGCTCTACCTTCGTGGTTCTGTGCATGTCGTTTTGTATTTTCTGGTTATCAACGGATTTTGCTAGTTATTATGGACTCCGATACTGCTACCCATAACAACCCGGCTTGGACACAAAACATGTTTCTACGGTTGACTCTGGGGCAATTTCGGATATCGCACTAGCTTTATGTGATGACTTTGTTTGGCATGAACATGGATTTCCCGCACCCGTTTTGTTTCCTCGAATGAAAGCAACGTAGTTATGGCTATGCGCTGGATCAATTGCGGCATTGATGTAACACATCGCAGACGACACAATTTGGAGCTCGTTGAAATACAATTCATTATTGGACAATGGATTGCTCCTCAAGTTGTAAGTGTATTTATTTCTATCTAGTTTTAAATGGCATCAAAGCAGGGTACTGTCGATACATAAAGAGTAATGTCTTTCTTATTTACATAGTCTGCCATTCATGCTTTACACAGCCCATGCATGCATAGTTCCTCGTTTTGAGAAAATGCACCATAGTTGTCGATGATGGCCATATGATTGTGCGGCCATCATCGAAAATTATGAATTATGAAAATAATGTAAAACCTCCAACAGTTTTTAGACCATATTTTAATAGCCTATGAGTACGAATAAATCTTTTTTATAAAATAAATGCTTGTTTTATTCAAGCCACTGCTTTTTATGTGAGATAGTGCCATTATAACACATGCTTGTCCATTATAACACATGCTTGTCCATTATACAGTAAAGAAAATACTAATATTGTAACTTTTTACTAAGAATATTACTTCAACTCGGTCAATATTACACATGCTGGATATGGTACATTTTGGAATCTTGCTACAACATTAGTACAATATCTAGACTCTGTTAGGTCTGAAAAATTAAACACACAAGTCATTTTTTAATTTAATTACTGTTCACGTTTAGCCTAAGCCCCCATACAAAGTTAGCAATTCCCTTTTACCACATACTTTTAAAAATAACATAAACATAACATAACTTCACGCCTGTATCCCCGAAGGGGTAGGCAGAGGAGTATTACACACCCAAGATTCGCCAGTTATGTTAAGATCCCAATGTAATAGCGGGCGAGCCTATTGCCATCTACCGGGCACATTTTTAAGCGACCGATAATTAACATTTATTAATGCACACATAACTACGAAAAGTCAGAGGTGTGTGCCCGGGGCGACTGGGGATCGATCTCGAGACCTCGTTTCAGCAGTCCGTTACGCACGCTACTGGGCTATCGCATACTTTTATTCTATACTAATTAGTAAAAAATATTTCTATCGGGAGATCGATTAACATTTTAAGGGTCCAAGTTAACAGGCACGTCTGTTAATTAACGAACGAGGCCTGGTGCAGGTTTTCCTATGGGGTTTCTGAGGTCAGATGGCAACCAAACAAAATGGTAAGCGGATCTCGAGCTACGAGGTGGAAGCCTCAGATGACACTTTATTTGTAATGAAGGTTGCCAAATTTATGAGTGCCATGTTTGTCATAAATTGCGACATCACGTAGGCGATGTTGCCATCTTGAACTGTACAAAGTATTCGTAAGGTGAACGTAAAGTGACTTGTACTTCACTGAAGAGCAATATTTCATATTCGATTTAGAAGTGTTCATAAACAAATTGGCATATTTATTATAATGGGCTACGCTTAAGCTAGTTAGTAGATGTTTGCTGTCATCTTCACGCCTGGTTAAATTAAATTTTTAATTGCGAAATGAATTTGACAATAAAGGCATTTTAATGGCGTAAGACACCGTATAAGAACAAAGAAAGAAATCTATTTTTATTTCGCTAAAACATACACAAAGAAAAATAAATTTAACAAAAATTGTAGAGACAATTTTATATATAAAAAAGATAACAATAAGAATAGGCAACAATTGATTTATTTTTTGTATTGCGAGGTTTTTTAAAAAGTAATAACTATATTGTGTCCTTATTTATCTCCTATTCCGAAAGAAAAAGCTTGAGAAAATAATATTAAAACATACGCTAACCCCATTCCACTACGTCAAAATAACACGCCACAGAGCTATCATTTTCAAACGCTTAACTCCACGTTGTTATATTTGCATTGAACTAGGGGGTAGTGTGTCAAAGGCAACAAAACGTGTCATCGTCGGGCATGCAAGAGGCACCACACATCGGCAAGTTAAAAGTATCAGTATTCAGGGCACCGGGATCGTTGGCACGCGTCATGTGATCAATATTCACAGGCCGGCAACGTGACGGGCCGCCAGCGTGACGCCTCTTCAAAATGACGTCTCTGATTAATGGAGTATCGGCAGGTGCATTTGGCTGAGAATGTAATAATTTTATCGATATTGTCTTCGTTTTGTAAGCTGTTAGTATCGTGTCAACGATAACGTAACCGTATAACGTTGTGTATTATCTATTCCACTTCTAAAGTTTTTAACCGAATGTAGAAGACTTACCTTAAGTACCTAGTTAAAATATTTTGACTTTAATCTTTAACTACCATGAACAGGCTGGTCCAATCTGCGCAGGTACCACCCTCACACTTATGTCCACTTTAAAACTATTTTCGTTATCCTTTTCACCCCTGCAGCCTAGCCTAGGTGACCGCTTTTCATTAGTCAGATGATCTGTATATACTTCTTTACCGACTTAGAGCAGATTTTATCAACAATTATAACAGCAATTAAGCTAAACTAAATTATTGCCTTGCACGGTTAAATTATACGAGTGAAAATAATTGCGATCAAAGTGAACTAAAATTAATTCTCACGTTTTGTTCAATCAAATTCATTGAACAAAACGTGATAAGGCAGTTAGCAGCAGTTGGACTATGACCAGTCATCCTCGATCCAAAACATCGATCAAGCAAAACATGATAATTCAGTTAGTTCATCTATATGAACTAACTGAATTATCATGTTTTGCTTACGTTTGTTGCGTTTTACAATCACAATCTCGTTAATTATTTTATTAAAAGAATATACATACGTATTCAAGTTACTGTTGTTTAAAAAAGTACAATACTTTTTCTACATGCCTTTGATGATCATAAAATTGGATATGCAAAACAAGACCAGCGACCAATTAATAACACATAATAACGAATATAAAATAAATTAACTCTGATATTATGTGGAGCTATTAATGGTTCGATGGATTAATAACAACCATAGTAAAACGCGCTAAGTCGATTTGAGCGGCCTCACCACAAATTAAATTAATTTGTTGCTAATAATATTTACAGAGACTTTAGTCTACTGTAATTTACCGAAGCGGAATACCAGTGATTTATACCTAAAATTTTCTATTATTCGTAGGCCAAGGCGGCACGAGTGAACGGCCAATCTAATGATAAAAGGTTTTCTTGGGCTATTGAAGCTTGGGATGCTGGAGGTAGGCGTACCGGGATCGACCTCCACCCGAGGTCATTCGCGGGTGGCGTGAAGCCGGAGATTTTGCTGAGGTTGTCGACCCGGCTGAAGGCTCCACTCGCTGGTTTTGTCGCCGTGGAGGTGCTTCATCCGACCATAGACGAGTGGGCAGGGCGGCAGCACGAGACCTTTTCTGACCTTTTATATGATTGCTTCGGAAGGTACCTTGATAAAGGCGTACTTGGATGAATAGGTAAGGGAGGTTAAAACCTTGAATACTCTTATAAACATTATCCAATGTTGGCGACTGTAACTTAAGTCACGATTGTTACTTTCCAGCTTCGTCATAAGACCCTGAACCAGTTATCAGTAAATCCTCATAGAAATCCCTATCGAATATCTCTAAAGTCAGAAAATATGCGTTTAAGCAGGATATCTATGACCTGGGTGTATTCAAATCTATAGTGAATTGGTAGCTTCTAGGCAAGCCTGCTTCATCGTTAACAACATCGTCACTAACTAACGGTGAGATAGTGTTCAAACACGAGCCTATTGACTGTAAAAAAGCAATTAGGAATTGCTTTTGTCACTGTCTGACCATATTATTAAACCTTCGTCTGTCAGCAAACACATATTTCAAGATTATACTAATGAAGCCAAACCGTACTTGCCACCAATTTTATCATCAGACTTTGATTACCATTTGTCAGCAAAATACTTACTGAACCCAATCTAACAAGTCAAAACTCTATAGTTTTGCATTACACTAATGATGAGTTCTTTGGTCCACCTTCATCACCAACTTCATCATCAGACCATGATCACTGTAATAATTCATGAGTACAAATTATAAATGTATTCTCAAGGACATTGAAATAAACATAACATAACTTCACGCCTGTATCCCCGAAGGAGTAGGCAGAGGTGTATTACACACCCACGAAACATCAAATAAGCTGCGATAGAATCCGTTAAGGTTAGGTTAGGATTATTATAATGTGTGATATTCGCGTAAACTTCCGACAATATCATATTCTCAAAGTGTTCGAGTAATTAGTTCGTGACACTGACTTGTGTATGTGTTACCGGAAATGTATGAAATCTAGGAATTGTATACGAATCCTAGGAAATGTATATAATTCCGAAGCTATTTAGGAAATGTATAAAATATTGTTTCAAAAACTATTTAATACGTAAATGTCCTAGGAAATGTGCACAATTAATAGGAATTGTATATAATTGCAATATCGTTTTAGGAAATTTATAAAAATAATGCTTTCTGTAATAAAACACGTTGTGCACCTCAGCTTACCATCAGGCGGGGTGCAGTTAATTTGAAGGACTAAATATAAAAACCGGCCAAGTGCGAGTCGGACTCGCCCATGAAGGGTTCCGTAGCAGCAAGTAAAATGTTTATGTGTCACTTGATTTAATGAAAGGTAAATTGCGGTTTACGATTTATGACGTATTAAAAAAACTACTTACTAGATCTCGTTCAAACCAATTTTCGGTGGAAGTTTACATGGCAATGTACATCATATTTTTTTTAGTTTTATCATTCTCTTATTATAGAATTTACAGGGGGAGGGGACACATTTTACCACTTTGGAAGTGTCACTCGCGCAAACTATTCAGTTTAGAAAATATATGTTTTAGAAACCTCAATCACACGTATGGGTTTGATGAAAAAAATAATTTTGAGTTTCAGTTCTAAGTATGGGGAACCCCCAAAATTTATTGTCCTTTTTCTATTTTTGTGTGAAAATCTTAATGCGGTTCACAGAATACATCTACTTACCAAGTTTCAACAGCATTGTTCTTATAGTTTCTGAAAAAAAGTGGCTGTGTCAGACGGACGGACAGACAGACAGACATGATAAATCTATAAGTGTTCCGTTTTCTGCCATTTGGTAACGGAACCCTAAAAAAGCGAGTGTTTATAAGTATATCTATCAAAATAAATTTATTTATTCTTTGGCGTAAGCGATTTCACCATAAGGTTACTGAACTTTCATGATCACTATTGCGAACGGTTAATTGTGTGTCAAAAGAGCAGTAATTGTTTTGAACTCATCATGTTATGAAATAACAGAAAGTCGCACGCAGCCGCTGGCGCATCACTGAGCTCAATATTAGTAAATTGCATTGATGGTATTTGAGTACCATTTATTTCGTGTGGAAATACCTACGCGTAACCCGGCCAGCGAGGGTGATCACGTCGTACTTCAACTGACTATGACCCCCTTGGGTGTGGGAGCCACGGTGTTCCCGTGGGAGGGGGAGCGTATTACGAGCCCAGGCTTGCTTCTGCTGGATTGACAGGTGGCTTCACCTGTACCCTCAGTGAGGATGGAGGTTGTTGAGCGACGTCTGGCGTCTGAGCCGGTTGCGAGGCGCGGCACGCATGTTGCGGGCTAGGCGGTCCGGGAGACTTCTAATTCTGCTACACCTACTGATTGATTCACGAGGCACTTGCACGAGCTTTGCTTCTGGGATTGAGAGGTCAGACGGCACTCGCTCCCATAAAAGCCAAACCTAAAGGAGGAGAAGGAGTAATCGGTGGTGGTAGAGTCAAGCAACAGTCATTTTGGCCGTTGCATGAATGGGCCGACTCGACCGGGGAAGCACCACCCTCTCACAGAATATCGACGCCAAGTAACAGCATTTGAACTGTTGCGTTCCGTTTGGTGAGTGAGAGTGCCGGAACTCCTTTCCCATCCCCTCCCAAACTCCTTTCCCATCCCCTTTCCTTTACAGGGTCGGCAGCGCGAGTGTGACGCCACTGGTGTTGCACACGTCCATAGGCCGCGGTAACCGCTTCCCATCGGATGGGCCGTGTGCTTGTCTGCCACCTTAGTGGTATAAAAAAAAAAAAACGGACCCAGGCTTTTCGAGGTCAAAGCTCAGATGCAAACAGGAATAACACTAGGATGATTATGATAACTAACATCATACGAAAATGGCTAAATCATCACATAAAAGTAACCTGTTAACCGTATGGTGTTTGAAACAAATTAAAAAAATATTAAAAGCGTGAGCGGCATTCTTACAAAGTTGCTGAACCCTTTAAAAAGATGGTGTCGAACTAATGAGATCGTCACGAGCGTTCTCCTTAATGAATGTTGTTATTTGATTCTCGATTTCTTTTTAATTAAAGAATTTTAGAAGCGAATTAAGTATCTTTTAATTATACTCGCATTGTAGGATTCCTTTGGCATTTTCAGATTTATTTTTAAACGCCAGACTTATTTGTCTTTTTTTGAAGTAGGTTGAGTCTGTGCTATTAATTTGTACGTTAATTGTAAAAGAGAGTCAGAAAGTAAAAAAACGGCCAAGTGCGAGTCGGACTCACCCATTAAGGGTCCCGTAGCAGCAAGTAACATAATAATGTTTCTTTTTAATTTTTTTATATTTGAGTTGATTGAATGAAAGGTAAATTGCGGTTTACGATTTATGACGTATTAAAAAAAAGCTACTGACTAGATCTCGTTCAAACCAATTTTCGGTGGAAGTTTACATAGTTATGTACATTATATATTTTTTTTAGTTTTATCATTCTGTTATTTTAGAAGTTACAGGGGGGGACACACATTTTACCACTTTGGAAGTGTCTCTCGCGCAAACTATTCAGTTTAGAAAAAAATGAGATTAGAAACCTCAATATAATTTTTGAAGATCTATCCATAGATACCACACACGTATGGGTATGATGAAAAAAAAATTTTTGGCTTTCAGTATGTGGACCCCCAAAATTTATTGATTTTTTCTATTTTTGTGTGAAAATCTTAATGCAGTTCACAGAATACATCTACTTACCAAGTTTCAACTGCATAGGTCTTATAGTTTCGGAAAAAAGTGACTGTGACATACGGACGGACAGACAGACAGACATGACGAATCTAAAAGGGTTCCGTTTTTGCCATTTGGCAACGGAACCATAAAAATGCTTACTTTTTTCGATGAAACTTCGATTGGCACAACTATTTCGTAGAGAGCGACAATGAAACATTGAATTATACAATAATGTTAACGGGAATAATGTCAACCACTGCGCCAGTCCACGGCCAGTGTATCCTGGTTGAAACGTCAGGGAACCCAATATACCTAGATACATGATCGCGTTAATTCCCGTAAGAACCGCAGTGGCCTAGTGGTATGGGTAATGGACTGCTGAGACGAGGTCTCGGGTTCGATCCCAGGTTTTACCATGGCACACACCAATGACTTTTCGATGCTTTTCGAAGTTATGTGTGTATTTATCGCAGGTTCATAAGTGCCCGGTTAATGGCAATAGGCTCGCCACCTATTACATTGGAACCTAAACATAAACTGGCGAAATGTGGGTGCTAGCACCTCTGCCTACTCCTTCGGGGATATAGGCGTGATTTTATGTATGTATGTTAATTCCCGTGAAAATTATTGTATATCGAATTAATTCAATCATGGCTTTATAAATACGCTGCACTAGTGGTGCACTACTGGTGGTAGAAATTTGATGACACAAATTTGTCAAAAAATTCGGCCGGGTAGGTACCACCGTGCACTATTGCGAAAAACCCTCCATAGTAATCCAATTTCGGTTTGATTGCGTTCAGGGGTCAGCAAGTTCATAGTCGGGCAGAGGGATTGTGGTCGCAGCACTAGTGGGACCGGTGGGTGTCACGCGGTGCTGCGACGACAATCCTCTTCTGATGAGGCCGTGAAGCTGAGTGCCACCATTGTTAACATGGTACGTGTATATAATGGTGACCCTCTTTCCTGAGACTTTACCTTCAGCTTACCATCAGGTGAGGTGAAGTCAAATTGACGTGTCATAGATATAAAAAATAAACGAGCATGTTTATAATGCACTAAACGTCAATCATGCAAAACCTATTCGTTCACATTATTGCATATCATAGAACGCGAAAGTTAGTTTTGACCACTATACTATATATTTAGGTCCTACTGTAATAGGGGGCGAGCCTATTACCATTCTACCGGGCATTTTACTAAGCGAGCGATAATTGAACAATCAAACAAGCTTACCTGTAAGTGCAGAAAATACCCTTAAACAATACTCACCATGCTTGAAGGACTGGATTGCATACTGCTATACAAATAAGATAAGTACCCTCAAGGCTAGCGAATCAGAAGTAATTGCATACCTAACAAAGAAGTTCCATGAGGGTTTGTCATATGGTAGCTTAAATTCTGCAAGATCAGCACTTTCGTTATTGTTAGGCTCTCATATCGGAAGTAATAACAATATAAAAAGATTGTTTAGAGGATTCTTTAAGTTACGACCAAATCAACCTAAATATGATTACACATGGGATGTGTCTACAGTATTAAATTATATAGAAAATAATTATTCTACTTGCGATAATTTAGAAGTATGCTCAAAAAAGACTGTTACTTTATTAGTTTTAGCTTCAGGACAAAGAGCCCAAACAATATGTGCCATTGACATAGATCATATTAAAATAGAAACTAATGTTATAAATATTCAAGTAGCTAAGCTATTGAAAACATCTGCACCAAATAGGTTGCAACCTTTCATAAAATTACCATTCTTTGAAGAAAGGCCGCATATTTGTCCTGCTAGGGCTGTTATTCATTATTTAAAAATGACAGAACACATTAGAGGGAATAATGAAAAATTATTTTTGTCATATAAAAAACCCTATAAACCAGTTGCTGTTGGTTCAATTAGTCGTTGGATTAAAAAAGTTTTACAGGAAAGTGGAATAGACACTCATACATTTTCTGCTCATAGCACAAGGCATGCTTCAACATCTGCAGCATTGAGTAAAGGTGTATCTATAGATGAAATTAGGAGAACGGCTGGTTGGACTAACAATTCAGCTTGCTTTGCTAGATTCTACAACCGTCCCATTCGAAGTGAAACCTTTATAGAAGCTGTATTTCATAAATAACAGATTGGGAATTTGATTAAATTGTTTTTTCTAGTTTTATATTTGTAGATTGTTAATGTAGCAAACATTATGATGTTATGCAAGATAAACATTAATATATCATCTGATTGACAATAATTTATCTATCTTTAAACATCTACATCAGTAAATTATTCATCATAGAGGAACGAGACAACAACAGGTATAATTGAACAATCAAACAAGCTTACCTGTAAGTGCAGTTCGATTGAAATTATTCCTGTTGTTGTCTCGTCCGAAGATGATGAGTCCCACCCATCCCATTCTGCTCAGGATTTCGCAACCCTTAATTATTGTAACAATCAGATATTTTCTGCTTTTAACTAAATGAAGTCCATAGATTATACCAGAGGTAACTAACATAAGGGAGCATTCCAAAGTTTTTTTTTTTAGGATTTAAACTTATGTGACGCCACATGTGACCAGGAGATAACTACATCAGTAAATTATTCATCATCTTCGGACGAGACAACAACAGGTATAATGAACATTTTTAATACACACATAACTACAAAAAGTCAGAGACCTGGTCTCGGCAGTCCTTTACGTACACCACTGGGCTAACTGAGCATCATATATGTTAATTTACTTATTCAGTTTGGTTTTTAGTAAATCACTATGTACTTTGCTATTAAGATAGTCATTGGTATAAGCCTGTGTCTACAAGGGTTCAGTGACATCAATCTGTTTTAAAAAGTTTAATGTTCTTAACAACGGGATCTCTCAACTGACTTATAAGCATTTGTTCTATCCCGCGGTACAAAGTCTAAACACTTTTACTATTGTTTATAGAATGTTACTTAGACTACAAGTACGAATTATCCTGTTTTTTTATATTGCCAACCTGTAGATGTTACTTTTTCACTTAAATACAGTACATGATTATACAATTGTGTTAAATGGGTAAAATTTTAAGGTATCATACATAGCATGCTTGAAAGAAATTAAGTATGAATTGAGTAAGAACGAGAAAAAAATAACCGACTTCCAAAAAGGAGGAAGGTTCTCAATTCAAAAAAAAAGTCAAAGTCAAAAACCATTTATTCTGTATAGACCATTAATACGGCACTTACAAAACGTCAAAAAAAATTTAACCAATGTTTGACCACCGGTTCGAAACGCGGCCCTGTCCTGAGAAGACTCCAGCAAGAAACACAGCGGTCGGAATCTTTGTTTTTTGTTTTTATTTATGTATGTTATACGATTACTCGAAGACTCCTAAACCGAAATGGAAAATCCTTCTTTTGTTTTATACTTCCCAGTTGGTCCCATTTTAATTTCATGAATATCTGATAATAAGTTTCGGAGACAGACAACGGAACTCTTCAATAAATGCCAGCATATGAACCGTGACCGCTGCTATCGCATATCTAGGCATTGTTCATGCTATTACATAACATAACATCACGCCTATATTCCCTAAATGGGTTCGCAGTTCAGTATATATATCCATCGTTTATAAACCGACTTTAAGGATTCTTTCAACATCGGGTATGCTTTAACTCTCGGCTCTTGAAGTCGGTTTTATGTTCAATTCAAAATTTTATTTAGTAGGTTCCAAGTACTTAATTTTCATGCTTATCAAGCTCATAATAACTTTTTTGTAAACTGGTATGTATCGACGAACGAATGCACCTCCGTACAACTTTGTAGGAGGTGGCTTGTATCTGTACTAATATTATAAAGAGGAAAGATTTGTATGTAAGTATGTTTGTAACGAATTGGCTCAAAAGTACTGGAGCGATATTAAAAATTCTTTCACCATTAGAATGCTACATTATCGCTGAGTAACATAGGCTACTTTTTATCCCGATATTCTCATAGGATCAAGACTTACGCGGGTGAAACCGCGTCGTGATGCTAGTGTTTTTTTTTTTAGTTTTATATGTTTTGAACAAACGGGGTTTGATGGAAAATAGCTAAAAATTAGTTCTGTCAAACGACTGGTGGAACAATCCTGGTTTGACAATTATTTCTGGAAAGCTTTCTTACTTCACAATTTGGTGAAATTTACCCATTATTAGGTTCCAGTATTGTTAAATCCTAGGGCACGTAGCACGATACAATTAGCCGAATACAAAAATACTTTAAACTTATTTCTGTACCACCAACCACAACACTACTACACTACTACACTACTACGTGACTATTCAATTACGTAAACATTGTTTCCAATAGGTGAATGCTAATTCAGATATTACTGGTTAGTTTCAACTTAGATGAGCGATGAATACTTAAGAAAACATAACATAACATAACTTCACGCCTGTATCCCCGAAGGGGTAGGCAGAGGTGTATTACACACCCACGATTCGCCAGATATGTTAAGGTCCCAATGTAATAGGGGGCGAGCCTATTGCCATCTGATTGATTGATGATTCATACTTAAGAAAATCACGATAAAATTGTATTTAGTTCATTACATAAATACCATACATATATCATAGATTCTACTTCATCATTATTATCTTCACCGTCATGGAGTCCGAGGTCCGCTTTCCGACTTCTACTTCTTTATTTCACACGATCTTGGACACCTATGGTAGTAAGACCATATCACGCATGTCATCTGTCTGTCTACGACGCCAAGCCATCACTGAGCAACTTACCAATCAGTCCATCGTAGAACCATATAGTTTACTATGGCCCCTAAAATGGTTCAAGTTTGTGAAGTGCGTTGAACATTGGGAAATAAACATGGATTTTAAATCAGACTTTCTTTTAAAATGAGTAGTTAAGGTGATAATATATTATCCTGAATGTTAAGTTAGGTTCCAATAAAATGGACAACTAAGCGAGTATATTAGTAATAATATACTCGGTTACTTGTCCATTTTATTGGAACGTAACTTCTCCATACGAGGTTACCCTCGCATGGAGAATTTTCATTAGTGTATTCTAAGCAATGAACTCAACTTACACTGAACAAGTACGGCTGTACTGATTTAACAAAGTAAGTAGATACGTGTCTGGCTCAGCTGCTTAAGCTTCACAACGGGACGTATTTAATTTATTTAACTTTATCCACTCCCTTACACAAAATTTGTTACCAAAGATTTAGAGTGGCCACTTCCAGCTTCCCGCCTACATACCTAATATCCGAACTCCCATTACCTTTTCAGTGCACCTCGGAGCTCCGTCGTTCGCGAGCTAATGACCGACCCCAATATTTTAGCTCACCGCTCACCGTCCGCTTCCAAACTCGCAATTTTAGTGGCCTTTAATAAATTGTGCTTGAAACTTGTAATATTTGAAGATATTAATTTCCTGTCAGTAACCTGGCCGTTAAATTAAGGCCTGTGTAATTTGGGCGCCATCATAATTTAATAATTCGTTAGTTTATGTTTAAATGCTGACGTGACGAAAGGGGCCAAAGACAAAATAAAGGACATTTGAAAAAAAGGATTCTATGGAATTCTTTATAAGGAATACTATATTGTGTGGTATAAAACTTTGCTGATTTATTTCAACTTACTTTTTCTATAATTGATATACTTTAACTGACAGTGATAGCAATAGTTTGATGAACACAAATATACTTGTACGCTGGCCAGCGGGGGTGGTTATGTCAGGCTTGCACCGACTTAAACCGCACGCCGTCTCTGGTCTTCAGACGCCGAGGTGTAAGGTTGCCCATAGAGCATATCCCTCGCACCCCGACTGAACCTGGGCCATCTTCGGTTTCCACAAATGGCCCCTTCGCGTTTAGGAATCACGGTGTCCCCGTCTTGCCAGGTTTGAGTGACAGGCGGCCTCACCTGCCACCCCAGGCCTGCGCCCATGGAGGACGGAGGTTGTTAAGCGACCTCCGGCGCCTAAATCGCCTGCGACGCGCGGCTTGCATGTTGCGGGCTCGGTGAGCCGGGAGAGTTATAAATCTCTCCCGGACAGTCCGCCAGCGTGTGCAGCCCCGAGTCCTCGCTCGCGTGTCAGTGATGGCACTCGGCTCCTTCCTGATCCGATGCAGGAGGTCCCCGAAGCTCCCCTTACTGGAGATCACCTGCGTCAGTCAGTAAAAGAGGCTTCCGTGTCGCCTCTCTAGCCAATCCTCCATGTTGGGCCTTACCGCCGCTATGTACGAAAGGTACCTTAAGCAACCGTACGCTGCTTGCTTCGGTTCCCTTATGAATGGTGTTCCACGTAGCTAGTATTTTATGATTTGGTCATTCAAATTATAACTGATTTCAGAAAATCTTTTATCTACACTCAAATCGAAAAATTCGAATTACGAATTCAAAGACGATTCTATACATACGCACTTTATAAAAGCATATACATAAAATTAAAAATTAAACTTATTATAGTACCGCCAACTGTATCATAATAGTTATTTATGCAACTGTGGTATAATGAGGGGTATTAAAACATGAATGTGGGTTTATCACACGAAGCGTAGCTAAGTGTGATAATAGTATCACATGAGTGTTTTAATACCTAATTATACAGTTGCATACAAGACTTTATCTACACCCATGATGTGTCCTCTATAAAATAGTAAGTAAACAAAACAATTTGCAAAAATAATAGCGAAGAAAAATAGCGGGAATTCGAATTCGAACGAATAAACTTTAATTTTTTTTTACGGCCCGCCGCCGCCGCTGTGGTGGTGCAATGCAACGCGCGTGAATGACAGTTCTTTTTTTGAAAATCATACAGATTCCACGCATCGGGCGGTAAGAATTTGGCTGTCTGATGAGTAACCCTTTGCGCGGAAGAGATTGAAAAAGCAAAAGGAGTGTTATTATGAAATTTCATACAACATTATAACACCCGTTCGGATGATATTATGGTTATTATGACATTGGATGTATTAATGTTGGCAATAAGCTAACTGTTTCAGAATCTTTTATAGAGGATTTATAGCATGGGTGTAGATAAAACTCATTATAGCACCGCTATCATTTTTTATTCATTAAACTAGTCTAAGGTTTTAGGCTGAATATGAAAAAAAAGGCGCAGGCATGCGCAGTTCGAACTGTAAAAAAAATGGCGCACGCTAAATTACTTCCTTGTAACTTGTACTTTGTTTAATTTAAATTTTTCCTATGAGTGAAGATAAAGTAGTGTATGAAACTGCATATAACTTAGGTATTAAAATACTCGAGTCAACCTATTATCGCATTTGGCTTCGCCTCATGCGATAAACAGACTCTCGTGTTTTAATACCCCTTCTTATATGACAGTTGCATAAACTATTATTTTTTCGTTTGAATGACAATTTTATTCCCGTCCATTGAGTAGTTTTGGTAAGTTTTTTTTTATGAGTTTGGGAGGGGATGGGAAAGGAGTTTGGGAGGGGATGGGAAAGGAGTTTGGGCTCCGGCACTCTCACTCACCATACGGAGCGCAACAGTTCAAATACTGTTACTTGGCGTCGATATTCTGTGAGAGGGTGGTGCTTCCCCGGTCGAGTCGGCCCATTCATGCAACGGCCAAAATGACTGTTGCTTGACTCTACCACTTCAAAGTGCTTTAAGACACAACATTTACAATAATAATATTAACATTTTCATTTGCTTTCGGGCATTTATTATGTATGTTAATAATCCTTTACAATCTCATAAGCATCTAGAAATGCGATTCCCCATTGGCATAATAGAAAACAGAAATAGAAGTATCGGAAACAGATTGAACAGTTTCCATATTAATCTATTAGACGGGTGAACCGGTCGCATTCAGGGCGGCGACGCCTCAATACTGCTGGTTGCGGATGGCAGTAAACGCAAATCGTTCGCAAATCCCATGCTTCGGGCTACGAGGCCACAGAGGTGGCGATTTTCTATCTTACATTTCGATTATCACTCAATAGGATAAAGACGAGCATTGAGGATCGTCGACAATCCCATACTTACAGGCAGTGTTTCTCTTAACCTTAGGAGAGATTTCGCCTCGCTGTGCGTTTTCTACCGCCTTTACAATGGGGTATGTTCTGAAGAATTGTATGATATGATGCCCACAGCCACATTCTATCATCGCACCGCTCGCCACAGACAGGGAATTCATCCTCACACGTTGCGACCGGAAACCTTAGGTATTAAAGGCACTTTATTCCGCGCACCCTCAAGCTGTGGAATGATCTCCCTGCTGTGATTTTCGCAAGCGACTAAAATATGGGGTTCTTCAAGAAGGGCATTAGAAGGTTTTTACAAGGTAGGCAGCGAGAGTGTGACGCTACTGGTGTTGCATACGTCCATAGGCCACGGTAACCGCTTTCCATCAGGTGGACCGTGAGCTTGTCTGCCACCTAAATGGAATAAAAAAAGTTTCACATCATAAAAATAATAAATAGGTTTGCTTATATATAATAGCATAGCATGCCCGACAATGGACACTAGGGAAATACACCGTGTGGTTTTAGGCGGTCCGATTCTGACACGCCCACCCCGTCGGCACCGATGGGGTGAAGCCCGTGGCGGTTTCCACATGTTTTTTTTTTTTTTTTTTTTTTTATTACACAGAATAATGGCCGCCTCTCAGCTTATATGCTGTCCGCGTATTAGTGCCAAAAAGCGGACAGCGCTGGTTTTCAGAGGCGGCCATGTAAAAAAAATGTAAAAAAAAAGCATAGCTTGATTGTATAATCTTATAGTTGGGGTGCGAGGGATATGCTCTATGGGCAACCTTACACCCCGGCGGACCCTACAGACTCTAAAGACCCCTCGGCGTCTTTAGATCCGAGACGGCGTGCGGTTATAGTCGGTTCAAGCCCGACATAACCGCCCCGGCTGGCCGGCGGGGGGGTATCTGAAGGGATTTCCGCACGAAATAAAGAAAAAAAAGGTACATCTAAACAGGCGTGTTGCGATTGTTATTATATTAATTAGTTCATTTTTTTTCTGTGCAAGGTCTCTTTCTATAACTCACAATCAGAAACAGGATTCGAAAAAAAGTCTCACGTTATTTTTTTTGTAAATAGAATACCATGATCAATATATCCCTTCGGTTTTCGGAGTTAGGGGGTCAGACTTAGAGTGGAGATCACGAATCGGGACGACCCCAGCAAGATGGACGGACGACCTTACAAAGGTAGCTGGGATAGACTGGGTGCGCAAGCTCTCTGTCCAGCAGTAGACTGCAATAGAATAGATAGCTAGAAAGATTTTTTGTTTATAAAATATTTTATTTATTAGTTTTATGATATTATCGAGTTGACCCCCGCTGATCTCATGGCCTGCTTCAATACAAGCGTCGATTTGTCGCGTTTACAATCAGCGAGTATTGCAGTGAGCTGTAGGCACACCGCCCCACGTACCGTGCGCGTTAAACTGAGCACATTCTGTTTCGTATTTTATTTTATTTTATGCAAAATTTCAAAATTCCAGGTCAGTTCCTCTCAGTAAAGTTAGACCATCAGAACAATGAATTCATACCTAAATATGAAGTACTTTGTAACCTTTAATATTCAAATGAAAGAAACTTTGTGTAGATAGTGAAAATCAGTATTATTATAATTGAATTCAGAACCTAAGAAATGGCAATAGATATAGAAGCAGATATTTTAGTCACACAGACATGTTGTGAGTGTATCCATATTTAAAACGATTTTCTCTCGAAATAATGTTTCACCGTTAATGCTATCTTTTTCCTGTTCTTTAGCAACCTGTTTTGGTCAACCCTTGATGAAGTGAAAAAAAAAACTAACCAATCCTATATTATGTAACCTTGCGCTAGGAAAAGTGAAACTTTGACTGACCTTACCTCACCTTCTTATACGACGCAATGGTACTCAAGACCACTTGGCAGCAAATAGCAATGATTATTTTGTTAGAAGTTTCCGCTGTGTAACGCCTAGTTCAATTTGTTATCTTGAACACGAAGTACTAGAAATGACAAATGAGATACTGCTACCTCTTAAGTCTAGTCTCCATACGCTATCAAACCATCTTAAGTATACTTCATGCAGATTTTAAATATCGTAAATTTTGACAGCAAAAATTTGCTGTTGTGGATATAATATATATATATCTTTTTTTTTTATTTACGGATTTACGAAAGGATTACCCCAGGGTTGCCGGCGGACTTAGGCCGCCACCGCGGCCTCGCCTGGTGGGGTCGGGTTTTATCCCGCTTCAGTGAGTTGGCCGGCGTGTATACACGACACGATTATAATTTAACCAAAATTTGATTAACGAATTATTAGGTATTCTGTGGCTCTAGCCGTCACCCTAGATGAAGCAGGTCCAGGGCGATGGCGCGTCGTGTTTCCGCGCACGCGCGTTATATAAACGCGTTGGGGTCACCAGCGCTGGTGCCGGAGCCGGCCGGGGTCTCTGGGATTTCCGTACACCGTCCGTCCGACATAACCATCTCACCGTTAGCTCCGGTGGGGTGAAGCCCGCGGCGGTTTCCGCACGTAAATACGAAAAAAAGGTATTCTTTGGCTGAACATTGTGAAATTATATAATATATTTTATTCTATGTACATACCTTTATATAGTTGCTTAACAAGTTATCAGGTTTCCCAAGATTATATCATTAGCTATTTGAAGAATTTACGATTCAATACCAATTAGGATTATATGACATGCTTTGAGTATAAAACAATTTAACTTCAAAAAAATGGAGAGGACCTTGAAGTACAATCAGACTTTCCAAATTAGTTGAATAGCTTGACTCGGCTGGAGAAGTAAGATCCTTTCACATGACGTCACGATATAAGTGGCAGCATATTGTTAATCATTAGTTGTATAGTATATTTAGACACTTTACCTTTCGTTCCTTTTCTTTTTACTTAAAGTATATTTTCAAGTTCAAAACCTTTATTGAAATAAAAGTATTTTTAACGGATTCTATTGCGAGTTATTTGATGTTATTTTATCATTTACATTAAACCTGACGTTTCGAGTGCTTTTCATAGATTGACTAAAGATGGTCGTTGTCTTGTAGTTTGAAGTGACCATGACTGCTGAGAAGTAACCAAAACGTCGGGTTTAATGTAAATAATAAAATGACATCAAATAAATCGCGATAGACTGGCGTACAATGGGAGAGGCCTATGTCCAGCAGTGGACTGTAATTGAGCTGAGTGAGACGAAGTCGAGCGAAAGCTCCTTATACCAGACTTCAAGATTTTCTTTGTCACAGGTCTCCTCCTAAACTACTAATCCAATCAGAACCAAATTTGACATGATTAAAGAGGTCAATCAGAGGAAAGGTTTATGGATATATTTTGAAAAAATTAATGCTATCACAGAGGAATGATCACCGTTAAAAAAATTCCAGATGGAATTACATAATAACCGCTCGAGACACTGTAACCAAACTTTACACGCTCAGAAAGCATGTCCAGAGTTGTGACTTTCAAAAAGAATATTCAAAATCGGACTTGCCACGGAGGAATGATCACTGTTCAAAATTTTCAAATCTGATTCACGATGTCTCACTCAGCTCAACATTGCAAGCAGCGATTCGCCTTGCAGACCTAGCAGGCTAATTGATTGATTGATTGATATGACAAAAACTACCTCGGATGAATAATTCACAAATAGCAGTTAGCCTAATCCGATATTTATTAGGTTAATAAGACGAATTGCATAGTGTGCCATATTGTAAACCTTCAAGTAAATTATTTAAATTCATATGATATCATTGTATACATACTTTTTTTTTCATACCTACATAATAGCATGACAAGTTGCAATTGGTTAATTGACTTGACACTTAAATAGGTACCATTAACAACCCAGGGGTGCGACTGGTTGGATCAGGGGTGCGACTGGTTGGATCAGGGGTGCGACTGGTTGGATCAGGGGTGCGACTGGTTGGATCACCTCCAAGTTTGGTGCACCCTGGGCAACGTGGGCGATGACGCATCATTGATTGATCCTCTGGAGTAGCTGGCGTCAACGTCAACGGCCAAGCCCGACATAACCGCCAGCCAGCGGGGGGGGTATCCGAAGGGTTTTCCGCACAAAAAAAAAGGTACCATTAACAACCCGAAACCCAATGAAATCTTATTTTATTTCAGGTGTACTTGTTAATGCAACACATTGATTATACTATTGGTTGGAGGCCTGGACACCTCCTTTGGTATTCGGTAGCTGAACTTCTGTGCTGGTGACAACTGGGAATTCCTGAATTAAACCACGATATCTGATCTAGTTTACTTACCTACTTTATTCTGATACAGTATCAATAACGTGATGACGAGTGTTCTGATGGGTTCTATATACTTATCCCACCCTCTCCCTTCCTTAGTCCATGCGGTACAAACAATATCATCTCGAACCAAACGGTTCTAGTTCCTCTATTTGTATCTATACGATAAAGAACTAGAATACTCTACCTGTGTTTCCTTCTTCTTACAAAACCAAGTGCTTTAAACGCAGCGAGAAATAGCATCTTTCGAGGTCGTCAAGATAGGGACGACCATTTTAGGCTATAGAAATAGTGAACTGTAATATCTTCAGAATTTCACCCTAGCTTCTTACAATCCAACGGGCTGCAGTAAAAATAACCCTCAGAATAAAATTGTATAAATTTGAACTGTGTCTGTTCATCAAAAGTTCAAAAGTCCAAATAGCTTTTATTTTACTAATATTATAAATGTTGCAGTTTGTGCTTGAGTGTGTAAATATATTTGTTACGTTTCCACTCACAATATGTGGAATTCAGTTAAAAAACAGAGGTAGCTAAAATTCTGGATTAACACAGGGGCTACTATTACTGAAGAAATAAAATAACTATGCAACTGCCACATAGTTTTATTAGGGTACGGTAAAGATCCTAACTTGGCTTTCATAGCAGTTGATATATTGTTAACTTCGTAAGCTAGTCGATAAGTACATTTATTATTCCACAGCGGTATAAATAAATAAAATCACTTTCCGAATTTGT
Source organism: Cybosia mesomella (assembly GCA_946251805.1). Lineage (NCBI taxonomy): Eukaryota > Metazoa > Arthropoda > Insecta > Lepidoptera > Erebidae > Cybosia > Cybosia mesomella. The sequence continues at coordinate 29,537,590 of OX276404.1, forward strand.
TGAAAGTAGTTTGGAAGTGGCCTTAAGATATTATATTGAGTGTAAAAAATACTTCCTCAGTTATTAATAGAACAGAATAATATATCTAGAATCTAACCAGTCATTTTTAATTTGGAGAAAACACCTATCTCGACCTGACTCGTTCTATGGCAATACCTGAATGATGTACATGCAATCTCTAACTTATGATGAGCTGACACGAGGGCAAGAGTACAAATCACATATTTTACATTAACATTGTCAAAGTTGACGTTTCAGATCGATTGAACAATTGCTTTATTGTCATATTCTACATGTATTAAATGTCTCATAAGTTTAGTTAGATTTAGATAACGTTTCGTAATATGTCCGTGAAGTTATACCTGTATTATTTCTGCGTCATGCTTTACCAAATAAAGAATTACGATAGTCGTAATAGTTACATGACTTTTGTGCATCGTCATCTTTTAACTGTTGGTCAATGAATTCTAATATGGTTTCGAATGATTTGAAAAAAATAATGTCAATAGGTATTTCAATATGTGGACAATCAGATAACTTGTCTTGTAAAAAAGGCTTCTCAACTTTTATCGACAATCGTATTGTCCATTAAACTGTAATCTTCAAGCTTTTGTTGTGGTTCAGTTATTGATTCGTTCCTACTTTCAAATTTATTGAGATCTTAGTTTATAGTTGATAAGATGTAATAATTTTGGAATGTTTTAATATTTTTTAACGATTTCAATCTTTTCATGGATAGCAGTATGAGTGATATGAAAGGGTGTGAATATGGAATAAAGATAGGAGACCTGCATGTTAAGTGCCTCCTATGCGCTGATTACCAAGTTTTACTTGCATCATCGGCGCAGGAGTTGCAGAAAATTGTGAGCAGCATGAATGAAGCCTTTAAAGCAAAAGCTATAAAAGTGAATGTAAGCAATTCGAAAGTTATGGGTTTCGAGAGGCAGCAAGAAATGACTAAATATAATTTTATGATTGAAGGTGAATGTGTAGAAAAAGTGTCAAAGTTCGTATATGCAGATGTAAATTGGCAGGCAAGTCGGGGTTGACCTCGAAGAATATACACTAATCAAACTGATGAGGTATTGAAAAAAGGGCAAGTCAAAAGCACTCGAAACCGGCGGGCTTGCATGAAAAGTTTAATGACAGTGAAGGAAGCTAGTGAAGTATGTAAGGACAGAAGCAGTTGGCGGGCTGTTGTCTCTGCCTACCCCAGAGGGAAAAAGTTGTGAGTATATGTATGTATGTGTATGTCCATATATTTTTCTGTCAGGATATGAAAGTACTTCGGAATATGAAACATGTGTCCGTTTGATGGCAAAAACCGCTATCTTATACGTGTAACCAAATATACAGTTAGTGGAAGTAAAAATGACATTATTACCACCGTAGGTAGTAGAAACTATTTCAAATAAGTATGTGTGTATATTTTTTCTAATGACCACAATTCATTGATATATGTTTAAAATCACATTAGAAAGTACGAGTACGTAGGCGTACTACACTTACTCGCATTTATGTATCTAAATAAATAATGACAAAGTATTAGTGTGTTGTAACTTGACATACTGCCGGTTGTGCGGCAACCATCTTTCACCACGAAATAACTCACTTACTGTATTAAGTAAAGCAACGGCTGAGGTAATGAACTTACGTGAAACCATTCTAGTTGGGCCTTTCGATTATCCCTTTAGCGTAAGAGTCGAGTCGAGGTGGGGATTTATCAAGGATCCTATTATAACGGTCGGTATTTTGACGGCTACAGGGTGCGATACTATCATTAAGGGTAATACTTCTCCCATCAAGCCTTTTTGATGTGCTAAGAAGGTAAATCAGGTGCTTTTGATCTGAGATTGTATGCTAACGATGGCGCGGTTCGGTAATTATTAGATTTTGAGGGTAGCTTAATTTTTTTTTTGAGAGGACTTTAAAATGTTAGTTTCATCTACAATATCGTAATAAAAAAAGAAGGTAAATGATGATCTGATCTGGTCACTGGGTAGTGGCACATTCTATCTGAATCATTTTAACAGTTTTGTAAATCTTGACTCCCGCTCTTATACAAACGATTTTTTGTCCTCTTCACAATCTCCAGTCGCTGGTTTCTTGGCAGAAAGTTCTAACAATAATGAGTAATACAATTTGTACTAAACTTCCAGTGTCTCACTTTGTATTCAAATTGTGTACGAATTTTCAATAAAATAATACTTGAGCTGATTGTAGTCCAGCGGCTGGTCAGGTACATTGAATAACAGAGTAAGAAAATGAGAAATGCCTCTTGCCTTAATGTTTTGTCTAAGTAAATTATCTGTTGGCAAACCGTTTATCAGGTCGAATCTAACAAAACCCTTGGCGGCTTTACACTCAGGGATTGAGGACTTCTAACATTCTAGAACATTTGATCCTATCATCAAATCAGCTTTTGGACGTCATAAATCATCGAATTCAAATTTATGTAACAATTTCAGTTACTTTTGACGACGAAAGCTGCTTCAAAAGTTGCTTTTAAAAGTAAAAAATAAAAACCAGTAAAATATGCAGAATGGCGCGTACCGACAAGGGGACAGTGTAAGTTATGTCGTCGCAAGGGAACAGATGGTTATATCGCAACCGTATGTACTGCATTTTCATAATATTTCTTGTAAAAGGAAAACGGGAAAAACTATATGATGATCGAAATTTTACGGATTGGAGTTTGCCTTTTTGTTCGTATGGTGGTCATTTCAATATTACTTCACCCCGCCTGATGGTAAGTTAAAGGTAAAGCTCTGATTCAAATACTAGATAATACTTCATTGGATTGTGTGCTTTCCATTTAGTCAGCACAAATCTATTGGTCTTTAGCTTCTAGTACTTTTTTCTGAATGTCAATAACTACGCAAGAAGAATTAGATCTGAAGCTTATCTCGTTGAATTGGGATGATAATTTTGTACAGTCGATTATGACTTCGGCGATGTCAGGTCAGGTGTTAGGTAATGCATGTCAGGAAATTACTATTTTAATTAAATTAATTAAAAAATATAGTTCACATTATTGAACTGAACTTGACCACATAAGAAAAACGCAGGCATAGAAGAGATCTTATTGAAACATTAAAAATATTATCTGGACACTTCAACATCAAAGACTTCAGTAACTTCTTAACAAGAAATTCTAACACCTAATTAAGAGGTCACTCATTAAAGCTTGCCAGGTCTCCGTCTGCTAGCAACCCTAACTACCAAATCGCGTGGTGACAATGTGACATAGTTTACCGGCAAGTGTAATCAGCCCTGAATCTGTGAACATTTTTAAGAAATTTTTAGACAACTATTTATTAAGACAAATAAAGACAATATGAAACAAGTGCAGTGATATGCAAGTATCAGATCAATAATCTGCTAGTGCATTATAAACATGTACCCTCTATTCCTTCTGTTAATGCTAAAGGTTCTTACTAGCTCGAAATCGTGCACGTTGAATAGTATTAAATTTCGCAACCTAATAGGATTGTTTAGCTAACAATCGTTCCAATTTTTCGCAGTTCCAATTTTTTACCATCATTGTTTGAGGTCTTAAGTGACCGCAGGCCGGCGGGGGGTATCCGAAGGGATTTCCGCACGGTAAAAAAAAAAAAAAAAAAAAAGGTATATTCGGGGAGGTCGTTATTATTGTTACATTAGCCACAATTGAACAATTATGAACGGCATTTACTTCAACTCGCTGGAATGGTCAACAGTTTCTCTGATATCTCTGACAACGTTATAAGAAACTTCTCCAACAAATCGCATTTTGTTTTTATTTCATCATTGACCTAAGGAAAAGCGTAGTCTTTCAGTGGCTTTAACAAAAAGTTAATTAGAAATCATAACTTTTGAAAAAGTCAGGTTAAAAATGTCGGATCTGGCTGTATACTGCTAATAATAAATAAATAAGTAATTTTAAACTTTGACACGCTCCCCTGTAAAATTATTGTTTTGCAGATCCTGCATTTTTAATAGGGACAGGCGAAATACAAAATTAACTGTCTTGACTGTCCGACACTCTGCATCTAATCTGTATATATAAAAAGCCCGTGACGCACGTGGTAGGCGTGCAGTCCTTCTCCTCGCAGTATTCTCCAAGGAAATACCTAAATCGCGACCAGCGTCACGTGTGCTCATCGCGTCACGTGACGCTGGTCGCTGGTGGTGTTTTTTTTTAATTTTTTTTTTTTTTTTTTTTTTTTTTTTATAGATAGATAACTTTTTTTTTGTTTCAAATACATATTTTGTCGATACCAACTCATCTCACCAAATTCAGAGACCTAATTTTGTGACACCTTATATAGAATAGCACTACTGCAAAGACAAATTTCAAAGAACGGAATCAGGATGAGTATGGGAACAGTACTGCAAAGGGCTTATAGGGTTTTCAGCACACTCACAAACTGTACTAAAAGCAGCCTAATGTTACTTATTGTTCCTATTATGTGATATTACTGCTAACAGTTGATATTATCGCGAACAATGTAGTTGGCTAGATGGCTGAACATATTCAAGTGGTCATTTACAATATCCTCAAATGTGGTTGTATGGCTATATAGTTGTTACCATTTATGGGTTGCGGCAGAGCTTTTGTTATACACTGTATTGCTCTCAATGGTTATACCAGGTAAATATTTGTGTTGTTAAATGTAATACAGCATGTATTGCATTTATAACAAAGTGAATCATTTCATGTAATATTAATATTATTAATAGCAGCCGGTACGCCACAATGGCTGTTCAGTTTTTTATTATGTGTTTCAATGGCCTCAATTATATAATGAATAAAAATGTAAGGATAATTGTATTGAAGAAGAAACTATAAGAAGAATGAAAGGTGCTGTAAGGTGCGGGTTCGAATCCTGGCCATTACGCTACTGACGTGAACCCACTCCTAACACAAGCAATTAAGCTTAGCTGGAGGGGTTAGGGGGAATATTAGTAATTTCGGTTACTAATATTCTTAAGAAAAAAAAAATATGTTCAACATTCATAGATTTATGGAAAAGATAAAAGTTATTCATTTGAAAGTGCCAAAGACTACATTTAACTCTTGTATTTTTGCCATATCTATCCAGATGCAGGTAATGCGCGCGAAAGAGACGGCGGAGAGCGAGCGGGAGAGAACCCTGGCCCCCGAGTTCCACAGTCTACGGCGAGGATGCTGCAGACTCGTTTACGCCCGGGACTACCGGCCTCCATGATCGGGGCCAGAGGACGGCAGTTGGCCGACTCGCCGTCCTTACAGAAGCAGGCCGTGGCGGAGGCGCGTCGTGTGTCCTACACACGCCTGCCAACTCACCGACGCGGGATAAAACCCGACCCCACCAGGCGAGACCGCGCTGGCGGCCAAGGTCCGCCGGTAACCCTGAGGTTATCCTTCCGAGGGCTTACCTGGGGTGCCCGGCAATGGACACTTGGGGAGGACACCGTGTGGTTGTAGTCGGTCCAATTCCGACACGCCCACCCCATCGTCGGCACCGATGCGATGGGGTAAAGCCAGTGGAGGTTTCCACACGCAAAAAAAAAAAGTTCCATCCAGATATCCATCCATTTTTTTTTTATACCACTAAGGTGGCAGACAAGCACGCGGCCCACCTGATGGGAGGCGGTTACCGCGGCCTATGGACGTGTGCAACACCAGTGGCGTTACACTCGCGCTACCGACCCTAAAGGAAAGGGGATGGGAAAGGAGTTTGGGAGGGGATGGGAAAGGACTTTGGGAGGGGATGGGAAAGGAGTTTGGTAGGGGTTGGGAAAGTAGTTTGGGCTCCGGCACTCTCACTCACCAAACGGAACGCAACAGTTCAAATACTGTTACTTGGCGTCGATATTCTGTGAGAGGGTGGTGCTTCCCCGGTCGAGTCAGCCCATTCATGCAACGGCCAAAATGACTGTTGCTTGACTCTACCACCTTTAAATCTAATTTAATCTAATGTATTTGGAGTATAGCTCAGATATTTTTAGTGTTAGAAAGCTGTAATTTGGCATGCTGACAAACTGGTAATTACACTGCATCCGCGTAACCGCACGGGATATATTCCTGTACAAATTACAATCCGCGAAACGCCATCCGCGGCGGTTTGCGGTTGGCGCATTGTCTGACTTAGTACTATTAAAAAACGGTGAGAGTAAGATATTTTACAAGTTTATGGATGCCAGTAATGCCATCGACAAATTTAATTTTTGAACAACTTCTTAACGTAGTTAGCTATGTGTATCAACAATAACAACAAAAATAAACAACATGGGTATGTTTTAGATAAGTACAAATAATAAAAGAATACAAATAAATCAAATTCTCATCCACGAGACATTAATATATTATCATAATTTAAATTTTCCACGTCTCTGCTTATTGCTGTAAATATATTGCATAAGAAAGAGGAAAAAAATGAAATGAAACCGTAGAGCGAGTTACCGTGAACTGACTTTATCTATGAAAATCGTGCTGAGCGCGAATGGAATCTACTTTAATTAAAAACTTTCTTAACCACGGCGCTAATCTTTTTCTTTGATATTTCACGATGAGTTACGACGATGTGTACCTACACAAGTTAAAGTAATTAAAGCCGAAAATATTTCTGAATTATTCTGAGTTTAATAGACGGATGATAATGTTTTTCCGGTGTTATAATGCTGGACCGATTTAGTTTGTCACTTTAACCTTGTCTGCCTCAATACATAGGTAAATAAGGGTAAATATTTGAACTCAGGCATAAAGAAATGTTACGTTTTAGGGTACCTGGGTATTATGTAGGGTGGTTCAGTTTCCTGCCGAGTGGATTCAAATTCAGGTTTATTACATGTACATTCACATAGAATTTCAGTTTCTGATATTGGATCATCACTGTTTCAAACATATTCTCGAATTACTGATGTTGTAAAATATATTTATGTGATACTATAAAAGAACTCGTGTTTGAGTTGTAACCGAGTAGGTTAACACATTTCAATGTTAAGCAATATTAGCTAGGTCAATCTTAAGATAGGTTACCATTCTGAATACATTTAGACCAGGGACTCGAAAACACATTCATAAAGGTTACATAATTTTATGGGTTACACTATGAAAAGGTAACAGAATGAAAGAGTTACACTGAATGTGGTATTGAATCTGTTAATCGTTACCACTTTCAATTGTGTAACAGTTATATATATGTAACAGATATTAACAGTGTTAATAAGTGTTAACCGAAATGCTACTTTGCCAAATTTACTATCCTACCATATTTACAATTTAATTTTTAAAATAAAGGTATTTTGTATATATACTTACCAAGTACTTTAGGACGTTATTTCTGTTACACTTATTAACACATATAAAACGTAGGGTAAGTGCTCCAATGAATGAACCCTTAAGACAATTTTGAACTTTGAAAAATATTTGCATCTATATCAGGTCGGCTAATCCATAATGTTGCTATTGTTTGATATTCAAAATTTATTCAAGATAGAAATTACATGGATAATATGTCATTAATATGTATAGTTAATAAGATATTTCACATTTTATGTAAAAATACCCAAAATCACCAGTAAATGAACCCCAAAATCCAGTGTATGAACACATAAAACTCCAGTTAATGAACATTAGACTCTTATCCAAATCTAGCTCATTTAACTAATCGAGGAAATAGTTTTTTCTAATGCATGTTTTTTTTAATATCACAGTGAATATAGCTAAGTGGCTGAGGGATGAAATTGATGTGTAGAAACCCAGTGGTGGCGTAAAATGGCTTATAGTATCATAAGGAAATATCGTAAAGGAAAAGCAGTTGAATCAGAAAATAAGTTTTATTTGAACCTAGACTCATTATAATCACAGTTCTATAAATCACAGAGCAATCAACATATATCAGTCTAAAATATCACTTAGCAACTTGCCATGGTCTAATCTAAAGAATCAAAACAAACTCCAGTCAGGAATCATCATTAGTTATAAAGAAAGAGATAATTAACCAACATAAATAATACTGTAAAGCAAATTGTCTACACCTAATTATATAAAGGAATATAAATCTTAAGGCTTTCACGGCCGGTGTGGCATGTAGAATATACTGCTTCCGGGCTGTTTGGCCGTGGTCCATCGGAAACTTGTATTCCAGACGTTTCATCGATCACTGCGGTCGACATCTTCAGTGGAACAGGTCGGGACACCGTCGAGTGCGGAGAACCTTCCTCGGCGGCAAACTCGCTGCGACTGATGTAGAGGCCCGAGTCACTGGCGTATTTATAGGCGCAGTTGGAGGGGGGAAACGACGTGATCGTTCCTGATTGGTTGAGAGCTGCGCAACCGATGCGCTCGATCCTGATTAGTCGAGGCTAAGTAAGGGGGTGTGGCCTCCCGATACCGGGGACGGTGGTGGCTTCGTCATGTCTGAATTGTGATGACGCGCGGCTTTCAGTGCTGGGTACCAATCTTTTTGGAGATGAAAACCTTCGTTTTTTCTATTAAAATTGTTGGGATGCTTGAATATTTCGATGGCTTCTCGACATAGCCGTGGGAAGAAATGTGAAGTGGTGGCTAGAATCTTCGTGTTCTGAAATTTGATGGTATGATTACCATCCTCCTGGGTGTGTTCTGCAACCGCTGACTTGTCGAAGTGGCTGAGGCGGCAAATTCGTTCATGTTCCGAAAGGCGGGCCTTGACGCTTCTTTGAGTAGTGCTCACGTATACCGAGCCACACGAGCAGGGGATTCGCTAAACTCCAGCTGAAGATAGTGGGTCACGAGGGTCCTTGACTGAACTGTGAAGATTACGTAACTGCGTCGTGGGCTTGAAAATAGGCTTAATGTTGTAAGCTTCTAGCAGTCTCCCGATACGATCCGTTGTACCATGAATGTATGGCAAAAAGGCCTTCCCTAGAGGACAGGTTTCTCCTCATCCTGGTTCGTTAGAGAACATTTCCTCGGATGAAGAGCTCTCCGTATCTCCTGGACAAAGAATCCATTGGCTTGGAAGGCCGAGTCCAGGTGGCGTAACTCGTTTTGAAGGTGTTGAGGCTCGCAGATGCTCTTAGCTCGGTGGACCAGGGTCTTGATGCCTGACATTTTCTGTCTGGATTGGTGGTTGGAGTCCATGTGTAAGTAACGGTCTGTGTGTGTAGGCTTTCGATAGACCCGGTGACCAAGGCTGCCATCCTCCTTTTTAGCATACCAGGACATCGAGAAATGGCAGGTATCCGTTCTTCTCTACTTCCATGGTGAATTGGATGTTAGGATGGATGCTGTTCAGGTGATTCAGGAACTCAGTCAGCTCCGTGTCTCCATGACTCCAAACCACAAAGGTATCGTCTACGTAACGGAACCAGACCTTAGGCTTCTTGGGTGCTCGTTCAAGAGCGGCTTCTTCGAAGAATTCCATGTAGAAGTTCGCAACTACAGGACTCATGAGGTTTCCCATGGCTAAACCTTCAACTTGTTCATAGAACGTGTTATGAACGAAGTATGAAGTCGTCAACACGAACTCGAACAATTCTGCGATGTCCTTAGAGAACAGAAGTCGGATACGTGACATAGCTTCCCTGACTGGATCTTTTGTGAACAGAGAGACGACATCGAAGCTAACCAGACGATCATCCGGGTGTAGCTTGAGATTCTCAAGTTTCTCCACGAAGTGGCGCGAGTCCTTGATGTATGACGAGGACGATCCGACATGTTGTTGAAGCAGTCCGGTGAGATACTTCGAGACTGGATGAGACGGTGAGCCAATAGCGCTCACGATGGGCCGGAGCGGTACTGAAGGCTTATGGATCTTTGGTAACCCATACAGCCTAGGTGGCAGAGTTTCAGAGATGAGAGAAAACTATAATGAAAATTGAGAAAATAAATAAATAATAATAGGTACTAAAATGAATATAATAATCCGATAATTGCTTGAAATTAACATAAAACATAACACAGTTCTTTCATTGGTTTCAAATAACCAGTATATGAACACATGATTATTTCTTATGAACACATGATTATTTCTGTAGTTCATTCATTGGTTTTTAGAAACTAGTAAATGAACATAGTTGTTCGAACACTGGCCAAAAGATTGACAATCCTTTAATAAGCCTTCCTACACAAAATGAACTAATTCCCATGACATTAAGAATCAAAATTAGCTAAAAGTAACAAAACAGACTATACCTAATGAATGAACCCCCGTTCATTCACTAAATTAATTGCACTTTCATGATTCAGTCCTCGAACATGCTTTTATATTGTTAAAACTCATGAAATTACAAACAAATTGCTTTCTATCCAGTAAAATAACTATCGATATATCTTATTTGGAACATTTAATTTCTCAGACTCGCATGTAACATGTACAACATGAATATCAAAATGATCTGTCTTACCTGAGTTCTAACTTCTGGCTCATATAAAAACGTAACACAGCACAACACGTGCACTTAAACAGTGCTCATTTTGAAACTATGTATAACAAAGCAATATTAGCTTGACCAGTACACGTTAGATAATATGGCCAATCCTAAAAAAAATACAATGTCTGGTAGAAATATTTATTTTTCTTAATTTTATGAAAAAACTCTCTTTTGTTCATTCACCGGTGGGTGTTCATTCACTGGTGCACTTACCCTACCACTTTGAATATGTTACACTTTTGTATCTGTTACATTTATAAATGGGTGTCCTCTAAAACAGTTTCAAAAAACAGTATTAAAACACTTTATTACGGTTACAGTTGGTGTCCCTAATTGAGACGCCTTTGTGCCTTGAGAACGTTAAGCCGTCGCGCGCGTTGCAATACGAACATTTAACGTAGTCATTTTGGGTAGTTAGAGCCTTAAAAAGTTCGACAACTGGTAGGTAGACCGGTTGTCGAACTTAACAGAACTTCGAGAGAACTTCGCCAGTGGGTTGTGGACGACAGATAGTAGGCGTTTCACTGAAAATGTCGAAGTTCGGCTACTTCGTAGTTCGACTGAAAAGCCAACCCCAACTTAGGAAAAGGCTCGAAGGATGATAATAATTAAGAAATTAGACTTTAAATTGAGTTTTAACCCCACACAGTGTAACACTGACGCGAACCCACTCCGTACTTGGTAAGGTAAGAGTTTAAAAAGAAAAACCGGAAAAATTAAACCATTACTGATTTTATTGGCCGTTTGGTTTGCGACTAAGAATAGAACGAGCCAGCGGTCGGTATTCCTGTGGGTATCGTGGCAGGTAACGGATGGAGCAGCCAATATATATTAAATTAAGTCTGGAGTAGCAATCGGTAATGCGTCTACATAATACGACGGGCTTATTCGGTATGTTTTTACTACACATGATCGTGATCGCCTGGGAATTAGTTTTCAATATATTATTTCCTATTCTTATCCAGAACCGGTCTGTGGTCAGTGGTTTGGGTTTTGTTATAAAATAAATATTCTAGGGCATTCTACATAGCGTATAAACATACTATACACATATATATTCAGTGGCGATAGCCCAGTGGCGTACGTAACGGACTGCTGAGACGAGGACCTCTGACTTTTCGTAGTTATGTGTGCATTAATAAATGTTTAATTATCGCGGAGTAGAATCTGTAGATAACATTTAAATGCAGTTCGAAAATGTACGATTTTATTTGTCAATCCTTATTTTTCATACGCTTTTTATTAGCTTCACCTGTATGTTTGTTTGTAACCGACTCCTTTGGGCGCGATTTTGACCCACTTTAAGCGGCCAGATTTCGTTCAAACTTTGTAGATTTATCGAGGACCGATGACAATACACTTGACAATATTATATATATATATATATATATATATATATATAATTTAGAGAATTACCGTGTACACGCTTTTCACAATCTCTAAAGAAATGGCTCATAGATAAATGTTGTTACACGATGAAATAGTTTATGACCTATAAATAACTAATTCTAATAAATCCATTAATTAATAGTTGTGACTATGTTTTTATTTTTTATTATAATAATTCTGTTGACATTACTTATAAAAATTCTGTTCACATTATAATAATTCCATTCATAATTTTGATTATTTTTTTTTTATACCACTAAGGTGGCAGACAAGCACACGGCCCACCTGATGGGAAGCGGTTACCGCGGCCTATGGACGAGTGCAACACCAGTGGCGTCACACTTGCGCTGCCGACCCTGTAAAAGAAAGGGGATGGGAAAGGAGTTTGAGACGGGATGGGAAAGAAGTTTGGGAGGGGATGGGAAAGGAGTTTGGGAGGGGATGGGAAAGGAGTTTGGGAGGGGATGGGAAAGGAGTTTGGGCTCCGGCACTCTCACTCACCAAACGGAACGCAACAGTTCAAATACTGTTACTTGGCGTCGATATTCTGTGAGAGGGTGGTGCTTCCCCGGTCGAGTGGGCCCATTCATGCAACGGCCAAAATGACTGTTGCTTGACTCTACCACCTCATATATATTGATTTAATTTGATAGATAGTATAAATTTTTAATAACTAATGAAATTGTAATTGAAGGTTTGCATGCTGTAGTCTGCGGCTAAACATGCTGTGCTTGTACATATTGTAAGATCTATGTTATCATGTTTAAAGGCAAATAAATTATTCTTATTCTTATAATACACACAAGATTTTTTTTAATTTATATAATTTTCATGTATAAGTCGACCATGGAGTGCTTTTTAAGATATTATCAAAATGATAATCACTCTACTCATGTCTTTGAATAAAATAATTATATCTATTGACCCATGCACCCCACGAACCCTTAAATAAAATTAATAAAACATTAATCTACATTTTTTTTATTTACACTATTATTAATTTATATTTATTGAAATTTTTAACAGTGTTCTTAATTTAAATTTATTAAAACTTATTTTTTATTTTTTTAGTTCGGTTTTCTATAAAAAGCGTGTTTTTTAGTTTTTTAAACTATTATTTATTAACATGAATTTTTGATGACTAAAAGCAGCTAATCCCGTAAAATGATGCGTGAATGACAATCAACACATTTTATATTCATGCATACAAATATTTGCACTGAGCTGGAATCGGACCAGCGACCTCCGACTTAACAGTCGAACACCTCTCCACCACAGGAATCATAGTATAAGCTGTGCTTGACTTAGATCTAAATAAAGCTATGTCGACCTCTGTGGCGTAGCGGTAGTACATTCGACTGCTAAGCCAAAGGTCGCGGGTTCGATTCCCGCTCAGTGCAAATATGTATATTTGCATTGGTCTGGGTGTTTCTATGTATAATATGTATTTATTTACAAAAAAAAAAGTATTTAAGTATGTTTATCCGCATTCTAGAACCCATATGACAAGCTCTGCTTAGTTTGGGTCTAGATGGCGTTGTGTACTTTGTCGTACAATATTTATTCATTTATTTATGTAACATGTCTAACTGAATCATTTGAAGTTTCAAGCTGTGAAGATAGAACTCCATGCAAACTTGCTCAAACACACAAATAGCACTTGTAGCCAAGTCGTCGCACCTGTGCCTCAGTGGATTAACGTCCTTGGAAGTGCGCCGATTCATTGTACTGCACTTGTTTGGTTCCCAACTCGGTAGGGTGGTTGCACCAACTAACAGCAGTATAAAATTTTTGCATTTTACTATGTTAAACTTCTAGTAGTCACTATAGTATGTATGTTATGTTATTATATCTGTTTAATGTATGTTTATAATTATGTATTTATATAAGTATGTTTATATTAGAATCATTCAATAGCACGCCAACAAAATACCGAGCACTCCAACCAATATTTCCATCCAAAGGTTGCCTGGCAGATATTGCGTTAAGCGATTGAGATTTAATTTCTGTTGAAATTCAATTCAATTGGCGTACAATAAAGTACAAAATAAATAAATAGGTACATCTTATATTATATTAAAAAGTCCTCCGCCCTGTTTGCCTGTTTGCGATAAACTCCAAACCTACTGTATCGATTTTCATACTGTTTTCACCGATGGATATACTGTTTCTCGAGGAAGGTTTTAGTAATAAAATTTGTCAAGTTTTTGTATACATTGGCTGAAATATAAAAATATTTGTTGTTACATGGTGAATTTGTGTATCTTATATAGGTAGTTTTCCACTGGAAGCGGGAACGAGGCAGAATTCCATGCGGGCGAAGCCGAAGGCAGATACTAATACTATATAAATAGAATATTTTTCATGTGCAAGCCATTATAATCGATAAAGTAAGCTCAATGAAATAAAAAAAACTGTATAATGTTCCTTTTAAAACCTTTTTTAACATGAATTTTTGACGATTATACATGGCTCAAATCTCCCTGTGAATGATGATCCAATACAAATCAACACATTGTTTGATAGCTACTACTAAATCTTCCCTACATACCCACTGCTGTGATTCCTGTACACCAGTATCAACAACAGTGACCTCTGATGGAAGTATGACTGAAGTTACATGTAGCTAAAAATAATAGTTTAAAAAAACTAAAAAAACACGCTTTTTATAGAAAACCGAAAGCGTGGGGTGCATGGGTCAATAGATATAAATATTTTATTGACAGATATGAGTAGAGTGATTATCATTTTCATAATATCTTAAAAAGCACCCCACGCTTTTTTTTAAATAAAATACTTTTTTTATATTTACACTATTATTAATTTATATTTATTGAAAATTTTAACACTATTCTTAATTTAAATTTATTAAAACTTATTTCCCATTTTTTTAGTTCGGTTTTCTATAAGAAGCGTGTTTTTAGTTTTTTTGAAACTATTATTTATTTTCTACTTTTTAGTTTGAATTATTTATAATAGCTTGTTCGAAAATTTGTTCGGCTAAAGATAATGGTTGGAAATTAAAATTTCTGCCTTGACTATAGATGAAAATTATATAAATTAACAAAAATCTTATTTTGCCAATTGAAAAATGGAATAATTTTATCAAATTAGAGTATTGTCATCGGTCCTCGATAAATCTACAAAGTTTGAACGAAATTAAGCCGTTTAAAGTGGGTCAAAATCGCGCCCAAAGGAGTCGGTTACAAACAAACATACAAACATACAGGTGAAGCTAATAAAAAGCGTATAAAAACTAAAATGTCACGTAAAAAGAAAATTCACAGGCACTTCGAGTGATCTTTGACCGACTATCTTTCAGCAGGTGATCTAGGCATGAAGAACAGGCAAACTCGATGGAGATCCTTATTGCTATTTAAAAGCATATTCTAACCTGGGGGCCTAGACAAAGTGACATTTTTCTAGTAGAATTGCGGACTTTTGAAGGTCCGCGTCGAAGCGATTCCAATAGTAGAATATCACTTTGTCTTCAGGCCCTGATCGGTATTCGCTGCAGCTGTGGTAGAGGTACATACCTACCACGTGTCAGGGTGCGAGGGAAATGCCTTATTGGCCACCTTACACCCCGGCGTCTGAATACCCGAGACGGGTCTTAGTCGGTTCAAGAACGACATAGCCACCCCAGCTGGCCGACGGGTATACGAGGGAATTTCAGCACGAAAAAAAAGATACATACAGCGTGGGCTTCGCTCAGGTATTTAGCATGAAGTTTCGCGGATGGAGCGGAATAGTTCTGTTGGTGCCACAGTACCGCATAGGAAACTCGCGCGGTATTCTACTCACAAGAATAGCAAAAATTCACTTTGCTGTGAACAGTCATATTACTGCATACCCACTCGGTTTTCTCCACCGCAGACAGTAGTTTCAATAGGGCTCTAGCTATAATAAAAATATATCTGATAAATTCACTAAAAGTTTACTAAAGTAAAAACTCAACTTACTTGATTTTTACCAGTATTTTAACATTTCAACATAAGTAAATTCAATAAAATAACAGTTGAATAACAGTTCAATAAAGACAGTTGTTTGAATTATACAAATACATAGCGTGATCGTATTGCGTGTATGCCAATATAATTGGTTGTAACTCATTGATGTGTTGAATGACTAAATTGATGTTAAGCAAAGTCAATTATATGTTTTTGCAATATGGTACCTGTAGATTAGAGCAAAAGAGGTCCCGTGTTCGAATCCTGGTCATTACACGACAAACATGAACCCGCCCCTAACACAAGTAATTTAGCTGAGCTGGAGGGGTTAGGGGGATACTAGTAATTTCGGTTACAAAGACTTTCTTCTCAGAATTGATTACACAGCTCATAACCTAATAGGGACTGGGTTACTCAATCAAAATATTGTAATAACCATTATTAAACACTTTGTAAGTACCGTTAATATAATCCATTTAATCTATAAAATTTGACAAGTGTTAGCCTTAAATAGTCATTGCAGCTTCGTGACTACATAAACTTACTAATATTAAGACGTAGAATACATCGTACAATTTCTCAACATCAAACATGACCTATTATTATTATGATTTTATCAATCTGTACCTATGTATGTAACAATATCTTTGAATTTGGTTTTGGGGCACTTCAAAACGTACGATCGATTTGAAATTATGCAAACTTATCAAGGATTGGTGACAAAACAATAATTAAAACGAAAAAAAAAAATATAGGTAAACAAACTAAAAAACAAGGTTTAAAAGAAAAGCAAACTAAAAAGTAAAAAAATAATTGTGTGTGAGTTTGAGATTAGAAAAACATTTATTTTAATTTGAATAAGCATGGGGTGCTTACAACAATGACCACCGAGCAAGTTGCTGATGTCACTGAAACCGTTCGTGTTAAAGCAAGTTTCATTTGTTTGCGGCTTACTCCGAAAAGGGTCATTTATATGAAATGTTATACGAAACCGGTACCTACCCAAGTGATAAGAGAGGTAGGACATGACGATATTCCCGTCCAACTGAGCAGTCCGACTGGGGAAGTACCTCCGCTCTACAGAATACCGCGGCCATAATAACCTCGTGTTGTATTCCCGGCGGTGAGTAGGGAAGCCAGAGTTCATTGAGAGTCTTTGTGCTGTCAGAGGGAAGAGTCTTCCTTCTGACAGCACAAAAACTAAAAAAGAAGGGAGAGGCGGGAGTAGCCTTTGGTCTTCCCGGAAGATTAAAGGCTATTCCTGCTTTGCAATTTCTTTTTTTTAGGGTCGGCAGCGCGAGTGTGACGCCCCTGGTGTTGCACACGTCCATAGGCCACGGTAACCGCTTCCCATCAGGTGGGCCGTGAGCTTGTGTGCCACCTGAGTAGTATAAAAAAAAAAAAACTCGTTTATTTAGTACTGTTCAGAATTTAAATAGTCTAGTAGAATGATACATAAAGTTTAAAAAACTGTAATTAAATTATGGCAAGGTTAAAAATATAGACGTGAACGAGTAATTTTTTATAGAATATTAAAATATAGTCCTTGCTCTTCACCGATTTAACTTAGAATTTCTTTCCCTTTCATTTAACATCACACTAGATACATTTTTGGATCTAACATCGTTGATGTTATTTGTATATGAAATATAGACTATTGAAGCCAGAGCATGATAGTAAATCGATTGACACCTCATCCGTTACAATCAGTTTAGTATTTTAGGTGCTAGAGTGGAACGTACGTAAATACATCGATAGACTGCTACACACATAACCATACTACGGACATAACCTTTTAGGTTAAGCGCCGTGGTCTGGCAATAAGCTGAGAGAATCTTCGATTTCAAATATTAGTTTATCTTAGAGGAATAGAAGAAACGTAATCAAAAATCACATCACAAGGGTTTCAATAAAAATATTCAATATTCTGAAATATGCTCAGACAGTTCAATTCAAAGCTCGGCTCCGCAAGTATGTTCTACGGATTATAACGTCTGGTGTTCTGAAGAAATGTCATTTTCTACTTCACTGCAACGCTTGCCACAGGTGAAGGTTCACCTTCACACTTTAAATTAAGGAGGTACACATACTATATGGTTCAAAAGAAAATTTCCTTACGCAATCTTTCAAATTGTGGCATAACATCCAAGCCACAGTTTTATTCATAAGACCACATTAGGTTTAGATTCAAGCTTATTTGTCGGAGAGAGCCGTCACTGCACAAATCTGAGGCATTTTCTTTCATGGGCCTCGGAGCTAGCCACCTTATGGATCCAGCTTTATGTTAGGAGGTATTCGCATCGGCATCGAGTCCCAAGTGAAGTATTTGGGGCCTGTACTCGACGGCCGGTGGGCCTTCGGAAAACATTTCCGAAGCTTAGTCCCCAAGCTGAAGGGCACAGCTAACGCTCTAGTGCGGCTGCTGCCCAAAATGAGGTGCCCAGTGTGGGCAGAGGCCCTGAAGGCCAACAATGCCCGGCTACTGCGGGAACCGCAGCGGGTAATGGCCAACAGGGTACCGCACGATCTCCTTCGAAGCGGCGTGTCTCCTTGCCGGAACTCCACCATGAGATCTTGAAGTGGGAGCCCTTACAGCCCTCTGCAAGTGGTGCAAGGAGGCGCGAGTGTTGGGACGGAATCCTGAGTCGCGAGAAATCGCGGCCCAGAAATCCCAGCTCCACTAGGCCATCCTGGTGGAGTGGAAGGTACGACTTGGGCAACCAAGCGCCAGCACACCTTTATAGAGGCGGTAAGTCCCGTCATGGAGGATTGACTCGTGGGGCGACACGGAAGCCTCTCGTACTGGTTGACGAGGGTGAACTCCGGCAAGGGGAGCTTCGTGGACCACCTGCTTCGGATTAGGAAGGAGCCAACGTCTGAGTGCCATCAGTGTGACGCGAGCGAGGACTCGGGGCTGCACACGCTGGTAGAATGCCCGGCGTGGGAGGTGCCGAGGCGTAACCTCCTGGCGGCAATCGGGGTGGGAATCCTCTCGGTCGTCACTATGATTGCGGCCATGGTACAGAGTGCGAGCGCGTGAGCCGCCTCTGCCTTCTTCTGCAAGAAAGTTATGCCCGAGAAGGAGGCTGTGGAGCAGGCTTGGGTGGTTTTTCTAACTCTCCCGGCCCGCTGAGCCCGCATTATGCGTGCCGCTCGTCGCAGGCGCTGGAGGTCGCTCAACGAACTCCGTCCTCCATGAGCACAGTCCTGGGGGTGACAGGTGGAGCCGCCTGTCACCCTAGCAGTTAACATACATTAAGTATATTACAGTGACAATAGAAACCCAACCAATTTCTGGTTCAAAATATCATAAATTCCATTCAGATTTGTAAGTCGGCTAACAATATTGGTAACGGTATTATTATCAGAAAATCACCAGCAAAATGCAACGGATGGGAATGGGCCTTTCCACCCTACCACACCTTGTGTGAAAATTGTCGGCTTTCCTCACACTATATGTTTTCTGGTCGGTTCCCGATTGTGCTCGCGTGTTGTACCGAGCAATATTGATTTTGTGAATAAATTCCATTCAAGTGCGTTGTAAGTATATTGGTATTATTCTGAGCCGGAATCTGAAATTGTTTTTGTTGTGTGTTGGTAGGAATAGAATTTTACCATATTTAGAGCATTCATTGGAAACTACTGGACTATCTACGTTCAAAAGCGTATAAGCCTTAATGTCGTTTTCGTCGTATACAATATTCATTTATTGTCGGTCGTTCAAATAAGAACCGGGCAAGTGTGAGTGGCGCTCGTGCCACCGAGGTAACGTACGAAATATTTTTTTGAATTTTTAGTTTATTTGTAGTGTAAGACCTTGCTTTATGCCAAATTTCGGCACATATAGGTTTTCGACCCAAACCCTATAGGGTACTTCCGATTGAACTAGAATCAACATCAATTTTGGTTAAAAGCAAGGTAAAGGGAGAATGCGGAAAAATAAAATGTTTAAAATTAAGGTAAATTTTAGTAATTACAAGTTTTCGCGGAAATCTAGTGATTTTAAAAGGGTTCCTTTTTTACCTTTTGAGCGTAGTCGGTTCAAGCCCGACATAACCGCCCCCGCTGGCCGGCGGGGGGGTATCCGAGGGGATTTCCGCACGAAAAAAAAAAAAAAAAAAAAAAAGGTACGGAACGCTAAAAAGGAGAGACGTTAAAAATATATAAGAGGCTGCGCAGCTTTTTATGTTTACTGTGTAATGGGTATAAATAGATTCGAAATTAATCTTGAAAATATCCTCGTTGTACACCTTACTATTGTCAAAATTGTGTATTATTTTTCACAGAATAAGTTAAGATAGGATCGGTATTTTTACAGAGCGAATTTCTGAACTCCGTGCTATTAAGAAGTCGTATAGCATTTTTTCTGACCCAGAAATTGAACGCAGGGCCTCATGACCGCAATCACACATAGAGCTTAGCACAAGGCTATATTATGTGAGATGATCTTTAACATGTTTGAAATAAGTAGCTGTATATTAAACTTCTTCATTTAAATTAAAATTTACAGTTGTTAATTTATACGACCATTGAAACAAATTTCGATTCGTAACAAAATAAAACATAAACTGTGAAACATTTACAGTTTATGTAAATAATGTAAATCTGTTACTATACATTTAATGTAAATATTTTGAAACATCACCTAGACTGCATCAAACATGACTTTACATTATAATTTAATGCAGATTAGTTAACGATTGAAACCAAACGTTGCGATATTAAACAATAATACAACATTCTACTTTAAAATCCATAGACATTAGTCACATTAATTACATTAATAGATTTAGGATCCTTTGAATTATGCAAATAGATTTTAATTCTGAAGGAAAACCAGACAAAATCTATATCTTATTCATTAGTCAGCAAACTCGAAAAGGATTTTATAAATACCAGCACAATTGAGTTCAATGACTCCATAAATGCGGCGTAAGATGAATAAAAAAAATCCAGGGATTTCTAGTATGTATCTCAGACCTAAAAATTGTCTAAAAAGTGTACTTTAGTTAGAACGGTTAACTTACTATTCAAAAATCATCTCAAATAAACTTTAAGTTCAGCACGACTTTTACATGTAATCCTCAACTCCATATATAATTCTACACAAGTGGTAAACACCTTAAACCAACGCCGTTACCTCCATACATTTTGTCGTGAATTTCCACGATGCTCCGAGGTAAATCAGCCCGAGTCGCGGTCACAATTCGCGTAATCACAGACCCTAATTGTGCAACTTTGGTGAAGTTGGTGACTGAAGACCGGCTCAGGTGAAGTGTGAAGCTTAGAGGGAAACACGACGTTGGTTTAGCTTTAAGGTGTGAAATATTACTAAGAGGTTGATATTTATGAGCGATAAAATAGTAGATTTTTATAATTCCCAGGTACTTGATTGTCTGATTCCGGGGTGCGAGGGATATGCTCTATGGGCAACCTTACACCCCGGCGTCTGTAGACCCGAGACGGCGTGCGATTTTAGTCGGTTCAAGCCCGACATAACCGCCCCCGCTGGCACGCGGGGGGGTATCCGAAGGGATTTCCGCACGAAAAAAAAAAAAAAAGGTACTTGATTGTCCGGGAGAGATTTAGAACTCTCCCGGCCCGCCGAGCCCCCAACATGCTCGCCGTGCGTAGCAGGCGACTGAGACGCCGGAGGTCGCTTAACGACCTCCGTGGTCCATGAGCGCAGGCCTGCGGAGGGTATCCGAAGGGATTTCCGTACGAAAAAATGGAACGAGCATTGAGTATTGAAGTCTTGCTATGTGTTATATGGTCTTGGGTTTGATTAAATGAATTACTGAACCCCAAGCTAGTGGTATTTCCTAAGTATGTTGTAGCAGCTGCATATTATTCATAAATATAAATATTCTACGGGATTCTACACAGCTCTTTCTAGACCTAAAGTAAGCATAGGTTAACTAGCTTGTGTTATGGGTGCCAGAAAACGGATAAACATACTTATATACTTTACTTTACTTTACTATTTTGTAAATACATACATATTGTACATAGAAACACCCAGACCAATGCAAATAGACTAGACATGTATACAATTATTTGCACTGAGCAGGAATCGAACCCGCGTTTTTTCAGAACTGCATATCACTGGGAAAACAGAACTTAATAGCAAACAAACATCCAGCCCCATTAAATGGGCAGATTAATTATACTGCAAAGGTTTATAATACCAGTGGTTTCACTGCAGAAGGAAAGAGGACAGAAATAATATGTGGAAATAATATATAACAAGTTGAATTCCTGAGACGAGCTCAGCCGAATACAAGGGATTTTCTTTTATTTTATCTTTTTTTTTTGTTTTTTTTTTTATCTTGCAATGGTTCACCCCAGCACGAATCTATTACCGAAAACAGCAACTCGATAGCTCATCTCCTTCATACCCAAAACCGTGACAGAAAATTGGCAACGACGACGTCGACGACAACTCGATAGCAATAGGGCTTTTCTAAAGAAAATCCCTAAGAAATATAATATATAGACGGTAAGAAAGGAAGGAAGGGCTACCGATAGTCTCACCAACGAGTACAGCTTTCTTCTACACAACGCAGAATTTAAGCAACAATTTCATCAGCCATAGAACCTGTTGCAGTTGGGTAGGTTCTATTTGTTTACTTATTTATGAGCATAACAAAATTGTTGTAGAAACTACTCAACAAGTTATTTTCGTATCGATCTTCTACTTGATGGACTGGATACTGCACGAGTAGCACAAAGGCGAGAAACAATCCCTCAATCTGTCTAAGAACTAAGCATGCAAAAGTGTCATTGCAATTAACCTATCATTTCAAATAGATAAACCGGTACTGACTTTTGCAGGTGCACCCTGGGCAACGTGGGCGATGATGCATCATTGATTGCTCCTCTGGAGTAGCTGGCGTCAACGTCAACGGCCAAGAATCTGACCAACCGGCCCTTTTCAGGGCCAGCTTGCCCCATTGCACGAGGGGGTCGGGGCATGGTAGGCCTGCAAGGCCCGCGGAGGGGGGGTGGTCGCTCCAGGTACCCCTCTGCTGTTATCAGAGGGGACACTGCGAATGGCCCAGGGTCAGTCGGAGTGCGAGGGATATGCTCTATGGGTAACCTTACACCCCGGCGTTATAGACCCGAGACGGCGTGCGGTTTTAGTCGGTTCAAACCCGACATAACCGCCCCCACTGACTGGCGGGGGGGGATTCGAAGGGATTTCCGCAAAAAAAAAAAAAAGGTACTGACTTTTGCAATTTACTTACACACTACAACAACTCGATTGTGTTCATGACTCGCATATTTGATTCATAGAAATATTGTATTGTTAGGTAACCGTCGGGTTCAACAACACGCAGAGACTAGTGAAACAGTCATTTAAAATGTCAAATTAATTAAATTGATGTTCTTGTAGGTAAATCGTTTTAAATCGTTAAGCGGGTTTAATGTCGCAATAACTGCAAATAGTATTAATGCAACTAAATAAGTAGCCAAGGTTACGACGTTGGTTAGTTGAGTTTGATTGATTTAAACAGTTTTTAATTGTTGTGGACGTTTCGGGTGGTCGTCGTGATCTAACACTATTTTGAGCTCACTATTATTTTGAGGAACATCTTAACCTTTAGATTAAAATCCTAATATTTATGAAATATGTTTACCAGGAAATTATGAAAGGCTATTTTATATAAATGTCTCATTATAAAGGCAAATATGCCGAACTATTAAAACATGAATGATAGAAAAAAATAGACAATAAGAGTCAACATAAGAAGAACAAATGGTTTATGTAATCCTTTATTTGTGACATAATTACCTAACTACTACTAGAGCTCTATAGGTTTCAAACTGTAATCTTGTCGAAAAACATAAACGATCTATTTTAATAAACAGAATCAACTAAAAACAGACAATGATAGATGAAATGTTATACAAACGGGTCCAAACAATAGGTCTGGATCTCAACTAAACTGGGATAAAAACGAAAGTACTGTCGCTAAACAATCTGACTCTCACGGACAATGGGAATCCTTTCGACCGTCTCTAATAATGAGTCAAAATGTTCAACAGAGCGACGTGATTTTACTACAATGCCTCAATAACAATAAATTGACTGTAAATATCATTCAGATCATTATTAGAACGCTTTTTATATACCATTAAAATATTGATAGGTGCACTATTTCAATTTTCATTTGAACTACTTCATGCGAAAATTTAGTGACTTCTATTCTTCATTCTGCCCATTCTCCTCCTATTCTTTTCATTTTCCTCTCTCCGCGCATCTCTGCGCATCTCTGGTCTTGCAAGTACTTATATATCGACTTTATTTTTTTTCTCTTCTCTAATCAGTTTACATTATAAATTTCTTTTGTCATTCAATCAGTATTTATTCTTTTAATAGTTCAGAGCTCAAACAATCTCAGTATATATGTAATTTTCTATTCTTTTTATATTTAGTCCGTCAATTGACTGCACCCCACTAGATGATGAGAAGCTACAGTGAAGTCTAGAAGATATGGGCCACTATCCCAGACACCGACGATCCTAAAATGGTGATCCCCACCTTGACGCCTCCACAGATACTTGAAGAACCCGGGATTGTAAGAAGAAGAAACTGGTACGTGGGCAGAGCATTCCAGCTCTTTATCGAGCGACAAAGAAAGGAAGCACTGAACCGCTGAGTTCGGGACGGTATTATTTCTACCGGGTGTTGTTTTGGATTCTTTTCTGTTCTGTTCTTTTCATTACATCCTCTTTCAACACATACCACTAACTTACATTGACATTTTTCTTAGTATTAAGTAATCTTACTTCACAGACATGTTAATTTTATGCTTTTCAGCCATACGCAACTCTCAAAATCACATTAAGATGAAGTGGGAACACGCGCATCGCGATTGTGAGGGGGTGAGGTATGAAGTGCGGCGGGATCATGCGCGGGGCAACCATCTTCCCCCCGCGTTTTATGTTCGCGGGCCATAAGGGTCACCGTACACTTGACCGGCTATCGGTATTGTCTTTTACGAATACCAATTTTTTTTTCATCAGTATGATGAGTTGACGTGAAATTGAGGGTCAACGTACATTTGACTGGGTATCGGTAATATCGGTATTGTTATGTAAAGATACCAATTTATTTTCCACCAGTATGAGTAGAAGTGAAATGATCACCGTATATTTGACGTACGTAACAACCTCTGTAGCGTGGTCGGGCGGACGCAAGCTTACGGGTACGATTCCCGCTGGGATCAAATATTTGTGTGGACCACAGATATTGGTTTCTGGTCTTTAATACACGTTTCTATATGTATTATAAGTATGTAATTTACACAAGAAAAGTCATTCTGACTTTTTTTTTTAAATGAAATCAATTAGACCATCTTCACACTATAAGAAAATATGTTGTGTCCGGTTAGAAATGTCTGATCAGATATTTCTTATAATGTGAATGCATCCAGGAAAATTCTTATCTTCCGCAAGTCGTCGAAAGTCAGTTGATTGCCACAAGTTTTGGGTTAAATTTCATACAAACCAATGTAGGTATAGCGGACTAAAAAATCTAAGTTATCTATTTATTTTAATGCTTTTATTTATATTTTTTCTAAAACGTAAAAACGGAGTTCCAAAATAAAGTGACACTTATTAGATCTATTGAAAAAGTTTAATATTTATAAAATAATCCCGTAGTAAATTTAAATGACTGTAGTTGCATTTAAATACAAATTAATGCTCCATTTATTTTAATTGTTTCAAAAAATAGCCGATGTCCACTATTCACCTGCCAGTAATTTCCTCAAAGTTCGATGTATCTTCAGGAAGATGACAAGTTCACAGTCAATATTATCTATGGACCTGAAAGGTAAAAATGCATATTACAAATCTCTCAATGATTATTTAATTACTATGTTGTATGTACTAATAACTATGTGTGTACTAATAACTATACTAGGAATTCAGTACAGGGTGCGACTGAAATAAATTGAGCTGAGCGAGCAGGACTCTTACTTGAAAATAAGACGTCTTACTAAGGTCGTGCGCTTAGCTAAGGTTGCGCGTTCGTGAAACTGTTTTTCGGTGATTATTTCTCAATGGTACATCGGCCATGAACCATCTTCAAAACACTCCTCAGTGTCCACACTAGCACCGCAGTAAATTTGGTCAAGATACGGAGTTCAGCCACCAACGAATGAATATAAATAATGAATATAAGTTGTAAAATAAATAGCTTTGACACTCACTGTAATGGAGTTTCTGAACGTAAGGCATTAGAAGTGGCTGATAATAGGTCAGCATACACAGGAGTCAGTTACGTTGGTGCACTTTGGTCTAGTAATGATTGAGTTCTGCAATGTAAGTAGGTACTTATTATCATTTCTTAAAAAAATTACTTCATAATGTTTATTCCCACTCGAACTGCAATTTATGATTTGATAAATGGTTATGCCTTACGCCGTTAAATGTACAATAGACGTAGATGACACCTGAACAGGAGTCTCTGAACTCAATTTTTTCGAATTTGTTTGCTCAGCCAATGCTCGTAATCTGCAAAACAGTAAGTCTTCCAATTTTTTTTTTTCAGTTTATCAAACATAAGTAATTTCCAAATACCTATTCTAATCACCACACCAAAATCAGGTATATACCCTTAAACCATTTTCACACTATAAGAATTTTTTCTTGTCAGACACAAGAAATCCAGTTAAATTGGTGGTTGTATGAGACCGTGCACATTACAAGAAATTCTTTCTGATGTCCGATAAGACACAAGAATTCTAATCTAGAAACGTCATCTTCTCAACTATCTTCGTGAAGGATTGGTCTTGACTCCCACTGTTCCTGGTTCCCACCATTCCTGGCGGGTCCAGGAGCTAGGAATATTTGGTGCAATAATTTACTATCATTATTATTTTATATATATTAAACTTTTTCAATAGATCTAATACGTGTCACTTTAAATTTCTTATAATGTGAAGATGGTCTTGTCATTCCCACTCATACTGAGAAAATAAAATGGTATCGACACAAAACAATGCCGATATCCGGTCAAGTGTACGGTGACCTTTATTAGCATTCCCACTCGCACTAAGAAAATAACAAATATTATTATGTGGTACGTTGATACTCACTGAGATAGATTGTTTTGGGCGATCCTGCTTTTCCGCTAACGGGATATTTTCCTTCCTCTAAGGCTTTTATTGCCCATTTTACATCAAAATGCAATAGCGAGCGAGCGCGACGAAGCAGTACGTGGCGAGGCCCCGCGGCCGACTGAGCTCGTACGCGAGCGCTATGTTTTATATAGTTAAAATAATTAACTTCTATTTAAGAGAAAACCATCTGTACTACCATATGGGATTTGATGTAAGGTTTATGAAAATATAAATTTTGCACTTGTTTTTTCTTCACAATCGCCATAAAATTGTAAAATTCTAACAAAATTACGGTTTTTTACGATATTCACGATTTTTTTCTATCGAGGCAAATCACTCTAATCGTGTTTCGAATTGTATAACAATACAAAGCATTTCTTTACCTTTACGACGGTAGGAATATCATTTCATGCATTTTAGCGTTTGATACCCAAAAACTGTTTCTAAGACACCTCCTTTACGCTTCTGGACTTACCACTTCGTCTTAAGGTTAGAACCTGTGTATACTCTTACAACACCATACAGCAATGAAAGTGAAATAAATCCTCTAATACTTATAATCCGTAAAAACGCACAATACTGCCACTTAACTTCAAAAGTAAGTGATAAATAACATTTCTATTAAGTAAAGAGAGTCTTTCAAAGTCTAACATTTTGGTAGTACTCCTTTAGAGGGGATAGTTGTACAGAAAGTTGGTATAAACAGACATTAGCGCGTATCTCAGCAGGCAGCCAGTTTGTCTTCCACTCTGTAAGTTGAGTACAACACAACAAAGCCAATTCGGTATAGTATTTAGGACTGTCATAATAATTTATTCCTTCATATTTCCTTGGCTTATAATATTTTTAGGGCGACATGGCTGCTAAGGTTTATGTGTTTCCCAAATTCATGTATAGAAAAACTTGTTTTGAAGAACAATACATTTCGAGTGAATGGGCTAAGATACAAAACTTCTTAGTAACAATCAATAAAAAAATTGTCTAATGCTTTAAACAGGTGGAGCCGCCTGTCACCCTAGCCAAGCAGAAGCAGGCCGGGACGGTGGGGCGACTAGCGCCCCTCCCCCAAACTGGGGCAAGACGGGGACTCCGTGGTTCCCAAACCCGAGGGACTCATCTCGAAATCAGAGATGGCCCAGGGTCAGTCGGGATGCGAGGGCAACCTTTCACCCCGGCGTCTGCAGACCCGAGACGGCGTGCGGTTTTAGTCGGTTCAAGCCCGACATAACCGCCCCCGCTGGCCGGCGGGGGGGTATCCGAAGGGATTTCCGCACGAAAAAAAAGGTAGTCTAGTCTTGTACTAGTTTACTTTTATGAATACTCCGTGATGATGATCATCATTTTTCTTAGTTGCACCTGAAGCTTACAATTCGGAGCCCGCGGTCCATTTAATCCTTTTCTTCCTATTGCTTTGGGTTATACGACATTTAGGGGAGCAAATCAGTAGGCGTGCGGGTGAGGTTGGATTAAAAGATCTTAGTGAGGTTCCAAAAATGCCATCGGAGAAAGGCAAAAGAATAATTTTTTTTTTTTTAAAAGAATATTAGTAACCGAAATTACTAATATCCCCCCTAACCCCTCCACCTAAGCTAAATTGCTTGTGTTAGGAGTGGGTTCACGTCGGTAGTGTAATGGCCAGGATTCGAACCCGGGACCTCTCGATCGTAAGGTTGACTCCTTAACCACTAAGCTACCGACGCTTCGATTTAAATTAATAAGTAAATTAAATTAATAACGAAGGTCCTCGCTTTCTACACCAAGAATTGTTGTAAGTTGTGCAATAGACTGTCGAGATTTTCCTTAGTAAACCGTAGTCTCTTATCAGGCTTATTATGTACCCCTAGTAACAAAATCCTGTGACGTCACTTCGACAACGCGGTGCGGCAGGTGTTTGGCACTGCGCACGTGGCCGCTGCGTACCCCGCACTTTTCCTCATGCTTGCAGTGAATTTCAATTTTGCTATGAATGTTTAGCAAAAAAGGTATCCTGTTTTGTGCTAGAGAGGTGAAAATATATATACCACACTTTCTTGTACATTCCCAGAATTTTTTGGAGCAATCCCTCAGGTACCTTTTTTTTTTTTTTTTTTTTTATCGTGCGGAAATCCCTTCGGATACCCCCCCGCCGGCCAGCGGGGGCGGTTATGTCGGGCTTGCACCGACTAAAACCGCACGCCGTCTCGGGTCTTCAGACGCCGGGGTGTAAGGTTACCCATAGAGCATATCCCTCGCACCCCGGCTGACCCTGGGCCATCTCACCACTAACAGCATCGCTCATCCTGTCTCCTCTGAAAGCAGAGGAGTACGGAGAGCGATGTATTGGCCGACGATCAATGCCAACCCTATGAAGGGGTGAAGGGGAAGCCATTGACCGCCGCCCAGGGTGGATCGGAATCGGAACGACACTCGAGGAGGTTACCCAACACACACCCCTCCCTCAGGTACCTTATATGACTATGTTACTACATGGTTTCTGTACTTTACTTCGCAGTAAATAATAATAATAAATAATAAATAAATATTCTACGACATTCTACACAGCGCTTTCTAGACCCAAAGTAAGCATAGTTTAACTAGCTTGTGTTATGGGTTCCAGAATGCGGATAAACATACCTACTTATATTTTTTTTTTGTAAATACATATTACACATATAAACACCCAGACCAATGCAAATAGACATATTCATGCATACAAATATTTGCACTGAGCGGGAATCGAACCCGCGCCCCCTGTGTAGCAGCCGAATACACTACTGCTACGCCACAGAGGCTGTCACACACCACGCGGCCAGTATAGGAAATTATATTGCAAATTGTTAGTGAATGTCACTTTGGCAGTAATCAAATAGATCTGTATTAGATCTATGGAAAAGCTATATCGAAAACTATCAAACTGAACCAAAACTTAATTGCAAACCAAAAGAAGGGAAACAGCTGGTTATTTCCAATACCTACAAAGGAAATCGTTTCTATTCTCTCAGTGCACGCTCCGATGAATGTAGCGAATATATTTCGATATAATTTAGGCGATAGCCTAGTGGCGTACGTAACGGACTGCTGAGACGAGGTCTCGAGTTCGATCCCCAGTCGCCCCGGGCATACACCTCTCACTTTTCGTAGTTATGTGTGCATTAATAAATGTTAATTATCGCTCGCTTAATAATGTGCCCGGTAGATGGCAATAGGCCGCCCCCTTTTACATTGGGACCTTAACATAACTGGCGAATCGTGGGTGTGTAATACACCTCTGCCTACCCCTTCGGGGATACAGGCGTGAAGTTATAAAAAAATATATATATGTAATTTAATATTCATAAAGACTCTTCCTACTACGTCGTAACGAACATTGACAGGTGTGCTACATGGTGAGCTCTTTTACGCGGCATTGCCGTTTGTTGGTGGCTGAACTCCTCCGTAACCACTAACGCGATCTTGACCAAATTTACCACGGTGATAGTGTGGCCACTGAAGAGTGTTTGGAAGCGAGATGGTTCATGTCCAATGTACCATTGAGGAATAATCACCGAAAAACAGTTTCACGAGCGCGCGGCCTTAGCTAAGCGCGCGACCGTAGTAAGATGTCTTATTTTCAAGTAAGAGTCCTGCACTGAATTCCTAGTAATTGTTGTTTTATTTTTCTTTGGAAGCTCAACGTTCGTCCATTCCACAGTAATGCCGAATATATACAGATAGCTCGTTTTTCCTTTATTGATTGTACAGTTGGATTTCGAGTAGATGATTGATAGACAACTGTTACTATTTTTAGGTGATTGAATTGAAAAGCTAGAGTTCAAATATGATGAAAAATAAACGATTTACGAATGAAAATTTTGTAATCCATCAGGCTAGCTCTCGTATTATGAGAATATTAAAAGTCCTGGTTAATCAAGAAGTTAAAAATAAAATAAAGGATTAAAAAAAAAACAATTATACTACTATATATTAGACGGCCTCTGTGGTGTAGCGGTAGTGCATTCGACTGCTACGACTGGAGGCGCGGGTTCGATTCCCGCTCAGTGCAAATATTTGTAATGCATGAATATGTCTCTGAGTGTTTCTATGTATACATATATATGTATTCGTTTACAAAAAAAAATGTATATAAGTATGTTTATTACTGGTGGTAGAAATTTGATGACACAAATTTTTCACAAAATTCGACCGGGTGGGGTACCGTGCACGATTGCGAAAAACCCTCCATAGTAATTCAATTTTGGTTTGATTGCGTTCAGGGGTCAGCGGGGGCGGGGGCGGGCACGGTAGTACCTAACCGGCCGAATTTTGTGTCATCAAATTTCTACCACCACTTTAATATCTTCAATCTACAATTTTATAATAGTATATATATAATATAAAATACAGTCTGTTTAGTGACACCGTTTATACATCGAGAATGGCTGGACAGATTTCAATGCTCTTTGATTTTTTTTATTTATCTCCGCCTATACTGTGCCACTTTGTGGAATGTTTTTGCGGATATCCCCACATATTATTATCATTATGTCGGAATCGAACCTATCGAAATCGCACGCCGCCGTCTCAGGTCTCTAATACCGGGGTGTAAGGTGCCTAATTAAGGCAATGCCCTCCCACCCTGGCTGACCACCTACGGCTATGAGATAACCCCCTCGGGATACTATGCCTATATAAAATATGAGACATTCGCTAAATAAACATAAAGTAATGAGACATAAAAACAGACGCCTACATAACTACCCAACTCGACTAGTTAAGAAAAATAGACTAACACTGCCTAAAATAAACAACTACTTTGGTAAACGCGCCAGAAAATAACTAACACCTACTTTAGTAAATTAGCTGCCTGAAGGATCTCTTGGTGATGTGAGGTCCAAGTATCATCTAAAAAAAGTACGGATGAAAGACTTCCTATCGCTGTGTTCGTAGGTAAGAGCGCGTGAACAGATATTATGTGAATATTGTGTACCTTTTTTTTTTTTTTTTCGTGTGGAAATCCCTTCGGATACCCCCCCCCCCGCCGGCCAGCGACGCGATGCATGTTTTTTTATGTATGTGTGCCTAGGTAGGTTTACCTGTGTATTATGCAAGTGAGTGACAATTAATTGAGTGAGTGACATTAAAAAATATTGTTATGTTGTTATGTGACAGCTGTGTTGTATTTTTTTTTTTTATACCACTATGGTGGCAGACAAGCACATGGCCCACCTGATGGGAAGCGGTTACCGCGGCCTATGGACGTGTACAACACCAGTGGCGTCACAATCGCGCTGCCGACCCTGTAAAGGAAAGGGGATGGGGAAGGAGTTTGGAAGGGGATGGGAAAGGAGTTTGGGAGGGGATGGGAAAGGAGTTTGGGCTCCGGCACTCTCACTCACCAAACGGAACGCAACAGTTCAAATACTGTTACTTGGCGTCGATATTCTGTGAGTGGGTGGTGCTTCCCCGGTCGCGTCGGCCCATTCATGCAACGGCCAAAATGACTGTTGCTCGACTCTACCACCATAAAAATTAGTATAGTATTTACTCAATAAGTAAGGCTATATACAACGTGACGGCAAGCGCAGCGTAGGAAAGCCTCCCGCAAGGTGGACAGACGACCTGGTAAAAAGCGCAAGGACTCGGTAGATGCAGGCCGCACCAGACCGTTGAAATGGAAGTCAATGGGAAGGCCTATGTTCAGCAGTGGACTTCCTACGGCTGATATGATGAAGGCTATATACAATGTATTACAAGATGTAATTATTTAAGAGAACTAGATGCCGACAATATGCTCTGCAGTTTGACAACTGATGTCTCATTACAAAGTTGTAAATTAATTATTAACTTAAATTTAAATAAAAAACCATTACGGTAATTTGGAATTATTTTTGACTTTTAGTGACGGTATTGTAGTGACTAATGTATCAAATTTCTAACTATGCGATTACATCAAGAACTTATCACACCCTACTATCTTACTATAATAATCCTACTAACTACTAATATTATAAACTGAACTGAATGAAGGCTGCAATTTGGTACAGAGATAGATTATAGTCTGAAATACCATAACTTTTTATTCCTGGAACTTCCAGGAACGGGAATTCCACGCAGGCGATTCCGCAGGCTACAGCTAGTGCACTATAAACGTCAATCTGAAGATTAGGATAACCCTAGAAAAGCAATTTAAATTAGTTAGAAGAGCTAATTACAATACTAATAATGTTCAACTCATGTCATATCCACGGAATTAAAAAAATAATGGCACTCAAAATTTCTATCACCGAAATGTCAGTGAAAAGGTGTGTGATTGTGGTCTTTGACCTAGGGGGCATCGACTTCCTTGACATCCCCATCTTAATTAGTAACTTAGATTTACCAACAGGCTTGCTGTTTGTTGATTTCCAAATGGATATCTTATTCAGAAACCAAGCGGTTCGGCACCTCTTCTCTTTGCCGCACCACCAAGATATGGAATTCTTTAATAGCACACGTGTTTCCTCCTTCCTACAGTCCCAGGTCCTTTCAGGTTTTTCAGCGGGGCATGAAAAAGCATCTGATGAGGCCATCAAACTGAGAGCCACAATTGTAACAGTATCCGTGTCTGAAATGGTGACCCTCATTCCTGAGACTTTACCTTTTGCTTACCATCAGGCGAGGTAAAGTCATATTGACCGATATAAAAAAAATGAAAAAAAATCAGAAAGATTTTTCAACACTTCTAACATCATCACCACTCTCATAGGAATTTCCTAGTTCCTATTCAAAGTTTACAGTTTGAAGTCCGAGGCTCGCTTATTATACGCTTTTTATTTACTTCACCTGTATGTTTGTTTGTATGTTTGTTAGTACCTACGCTTTTTTTTAAATGAAATACATTTTCTTTATTTACACTATTATTAATTTATATTTATTGAAATTTTAACACTTTTCTTAATTTATATTTATTGAAATTTTTAACACTTTTCTTAATTTAAATTTATTAAAACCTTTTTTCTATTTTTTAGTTCGGTTTTCAATAAAAAACGTGTTTTTTAATTTTTTTTAACTATTATTTATTTTTAGCGGTGATAGTCCAGTGGCATACGTAACGGACTGCTGCTGGGTTCGATCCCAAGTCGCCCTGGACACACACCTCTGACTTTTCGTAGTTATGTGTGCATTAATAAATGTTAATTATCGCACGCTTAATAATGTGCCCGGTAGATGGCAATAGGCTCGCCCCCTATAACATTGGGACCTTAACATAACTGGCGAATCGTGGGTGTGTAATACACCTCTGCCTACCCCTTCGGGGATACAGGCGTGAAGTTATGTTATGTTATGTTATTTATTTTTATTTATTATGGTATATCGGCTTTTACGGGCGTTACTGCCGTCTGACCTACCAACTCTGAAAGGAAACCCACAGACCTCGCCCGTTCTTTAACAGGTGCACCACTAGCAGGTGAGGTTTCCTTGGGCCCGAAGGATGTTTATATAACTCTGTACTGTACACCCTTGTAACAGTTATGATGAACAAAACGTACGAAAACATATTCAATATCTACTTTAAAACTAAACATATTACACTTTCCATTAACAATTATTTACAGTGTTTATCACCTCTATCCCTTCGCATACCAAGCCCGTATGTTTAGCGAGTAAACCGTAGTTTGTGCTCACGTCGACTGCAACTTTTATTATTCATTAGAAGCAATAGCGTTTGGTAATAAGACCATTTCTATTCGCAAAACGCTCCAAAACTGTGTTGCTATATTGTGGAGTTTTGTCCCTAGATTTTGGGTGATTTTATTTCGTTTGGTGCTCGTTTCTTTTTGTTAAACTAATTTGTAATACGTATAGTTAAACAATAAAAGAAATTTATGTATATACCTAGCTCTTTAATATTTATTTATTTAATTGAAACTTCATTTTCTTCTATCTGTCGCCCATTTCAATTTTTTTGTGAGTACATCTTAGTTTCTAGGATCTTTCATCATAGGATCTCACCCATCACAATACTTTATCACTATTTTGGCGTTGTTCCCGATTGCATCCTAGTGGAGTCTAGGTTCTTTTTTTTTAATATTTAGGACACGTCAATTTGACTTCACCTCGCCTGATCGTAAGCTCAAGGTAAAGTCTCAGGAAAGAGGGTCACCATTACATACACGTACCTGTTAACAATGGTGGCACTCAGTTTGACGGCCTCATCAGAAGAGGATTGTCGTCGCAGCACCGCGTGACACCCACCGGTCCCACTAGTGCTGCGACCACAATCCCCCTGCCCGGCTATGCACTTGCTGACCCCTGAACGCAATCAAACCGAAATTTGATTACTATGGAGGGTTTTTCGCAATCGTGCACGGTGGTACCTACCCAGCCGAATTTTGTGACAAATTTGTGTCATCAAATTTCTACCACCAGTAAAGCTATCCGCTTATAGGTACCTACTTCTTTACCCCAAGAGGTAAGCCTGCGGCAGAGTCTTTGACGGATTGACGGACGCGTCAATCAGCTGGTGTATCGGCTTGCAAGTGGGCCCCTTTCCTTCAAAATACTTGTAATCGATACAACTTTCCATATCGGTTGGCAATCAATTCCAAATTTTTTCGAAGCTAAGTATTAATAATAGGATAAGTACTTATATTTTTTATTTTTTTATTGCTGCTTTATTATTATTTAACTGTTGATTAATATTGTCGAAATAATACTTTGTATTGGTGATACACAGTGATTCCATAAGAAAGATACTTTAAATGTGACTTGCCACATAACAATATTTCTTTTTGAAATTGGTTTAAAGCCCAACACTATGAAACTTTATTCGTGTTCGAAAATTCCGCTTTAATAAAGGTTATTTACAGAAAAAATAACGGAACTGTAAACCCTTTAAAAGAGCTGTTGATTCTAACGAACGATTTAATTTTAGACCCCAGGAGTATACGTACCTCTGTTCTGACTATGAGTTTATTTTTGTAGATGATACTCATGACGGATTAGATATAGATGCATAACATTATAGGCGATGTAAGTATAAAATTATGAAGAGGAATGTTTTGTTTAGAAGTATTTGTTGTACTGATAATATTGGGTAATGGACTGCTGAGACGAGGTCTCGGGTTCGATCCCAGGTTTTACCATGGCACACACCAATGACTTTTCGGTGCTTTTCAAAGTTATGTGTGTATTTATCGCAGGTTTATAAGTGCCCGGTTAATGGCAATAGGCTCGCCACCTATTACATTGGGACCTAAACATAAACTGGCGAAATGTGGGTGCTAGCACCTTTGCCTACCCCTTCGGGGACATAGGAGTGAGTTTATGTTTTTTTATGTTGATAATATTGAGAGAGAATGGCGATAGCCCAGTGGCGTACGTAACGGACTGCTGAGACGAGGTCTCGAGTTCGATCCCCAGTCGCCCCGGGCACACACCTCTGACTTTTCGTAGTTATGTGTGCATTAATAAATGTTAATTATCGCTCGCTTAATAATGTGCCCGGTAGATGGCAATAGGCTCGCCCCCTATTACATTGGGACTTTAACATAACTGGCGAATCGTGGGTGTGTAATACACCTCTGCCTACCCCTTCGGGGATACAGGCGTGAAGTTATGTTATGTTATGTTAAAAATGCTATATTGCCACAGCAGAGGGAATTATTCTAAGGATAATGTAATCTTATGTATAGCAACACTGTGAACTGCTTATCACGACGTTTTAACGGGCGCCGGTCGAACGAGAAATGGGAGGGCTATTGTAATTTGTAAGTATTCTTACTGTTTTATCTAATAATATATAATATATATATATAATATAATATAAATAAGCGATAATCAACATTCTTCTTTTATTCATGGCGATGTGTGGTGCAAGTATCATGCCTACCCTGTAACATGGAGAAAATTCGTAGCTTCAATTATGTATAGACTGCTTTAAGGGTAACAAATGAGGAAATCGCTGATACTTCCTGTGTAAAAAACGTTTTACGTTTTTTATATGAATTTGTAATTTTATTAAAAGAGACTGTTAGAGTTAGGTTTACTTGAGCGAAGTGATAAAATATTATTACTAGTATTGCATTATTATAGAGGAGTGGAATATCCAATTACTCCCTTTAGAAATAGAGCAAGTGGATGCGATTTAGATGTATGCACTTTGAAATGTCGCCCACTTTATACAAATAGGTTTGAAAAATCTCAGTAACTGAGGTATTCCATTTAAATTTTAGATTGAAAATCTCATAGTTTCTCACGAAGTTCGTCTCAAAGAAAAGTTATTTGTTTTGCCCCATATTTTATTTATATCTAGGGCCATTTTAACCAAATCACACTGTAATATATTATTATTCAATACTTCCAGTGAAACTTGGAAAAGCATCACCTAAAATTATCGTTCACCGAGCCCTATAACAACATGACGTGCATGAAACTGTTACGATGGTGTTCACGCAAACCTCATAAAGATTAATATTATGTATTATGAAATTGATACTGGCTAATGTATACAAACACCAATGACAGCATATTATTTGTTGATTGCGGGGTTAAATCCTATTAAATATATTATTCATGGCCTTCTTGATGGTAAACATAACTGCTTAACAACAAAAAGGCCAAACCTACAAACTGTTTTAACACCACAGATGTGATACTTGTGTCTTGCCAGGTGGAAAGTAAATGCTAAGAGAAAATCTGTCACTTAAAACTAATCGTACCGCATTTCCCTTGAATTTTATGGTGGGGCTGCATGTCTTTTACTTCTTAGGCTATATTTTGAACTTGAAAAACAGCCCCTCGTAACAGAAAACCTTGCTTTTAGCCTGATTGATTCTGACATTCACTTCTCCTAAATCTGGTGAAGTGCCTGTGGAGGGTTCCAGGAGCAAATAATAATAGTATGCTATAATAAGCGCATCGGCTGTCAAATCATACATATATGGGAAACTCATGCTATGGTAATATTAAAATAACATTGAAACCTTTAACAGAAGCTGACGTTTTGCTAAGGTAAACATTTAAAATATTTAAAACATTTAAAAACCATGTTTCATGCTATTCTAGAGCAATTTCTTAAGCTCTGCCGTACCGTATTCATGCCAAGCTTTTACACTTTCTCATTAATATATAATGCAAGTATGTTAATATCCTTCACATTTGAAGTTAATGAAGTTATAAAATTACAAAGTTTATTTTTTAAGACGGTTTGGGACCTCAACATAACGTGCGAATCGTGGGTGTGTAACACCTCTGCCTACCCCTTCGGGGATACAGGCGTGAAGTTATGTTATGTAAAACGTGATCTTCGACTACTTTGATTTTTTCATATGCATTCATTATATATGAAATAACTGTAGCATACTTTTATCTCAAATTTTTATGTTTTTTATGAACTAAAAACAATGGGATATTTTATCTACCTAATCTGTGGGGAGAAAGGCATAAGTATGTATAAAAAGCTACTTTCGATTGCTTGAATTCAGATAATCTTGAAGTTATTTATAAAGAGGAATAGAATAATAATGATTGATTTGTGCACAAAATAGACTAGGAATTCAGTGCAGGTGCAGGTGAAATAAATTGAGCTGAACGAGCAGGACTCTTACTTGAAAATAAGACATCTTACTACGGTCGCGCGCTTAGCTTAGGTCGCGCGCTCGTGAAACTGTTTTTCGGTGATTATTCCTCAATGGTACATTGGACATGAACCATCTCGCTGCAAAACACTCCTCAGTGTCCACACTATCACCGCGCCAGTGGTTACGGAGGAGTTCATCCACCAACAAATGGCTATGCCGCGTATAAGAGTATAACAACAATAGAAACACACTTTCAAAACTATGACCTTTTTAATAGTTAGGTTTATAAAAATTTAAATATTAAGTTTTTTGACAATGACATTTTGTAACATTATGCAAGAAATTCAAACAATCGTTATGCGCATATTTAATCTCAATTCCAAGCCATAACCTTTTTAATAGTAAGATTTATAAAAAATAAAAATATTAAGTTTTTTGACAATGACATTTTGTAATAATATGAAAAAAAATCATACATTGTTATGTACAGATTTTGAATGTCAATTGAGGTGTTTTTAATGCAAATAAAGTTCTGACAGTACCTACGTACTATATTTTACCAATTCTCTGGCATTTCAATTGAAAATAAAATATTCACGAGACTATGTATGGATATTTTATTCAGCTGAGCGTATTATTTATTGATAATATAAAATTATACTGTGCTATTGAAAAAGATTTCACTAGCAAAAATAAGAATGTATCTTATAATAAAAATCTGAACACACTGATTAATCTAGCAACGTATGCTAACGAGGCTTTTTTTAATTTTTTTATTCTGTATAGACCATTAATACGGCACTTACAAAACGTCATAAAAAAATTTAATGTAATGTTTGGCAAATGGACCACCGGTTCGAAACGCGGCCCTGTCCTGAGAAGACTTCGGCAAGAAACTCAGCGGGCTGTTTTTTTTTTGGTCTATTTACAAACATAATTTACTTTAACTAAGTACAATATTTCATTTGAGTAGCATAGAGAGAGAGCAAACAGTTCATATCCAAGCTTGTTTGTCGTCTAAATAGTCTTAAATTTTATAGTAGCCTTGTTGGGAGAGCTTTTTTGCTAAAAGCTTATACTATAAGTCGAGTCCACTTATAAACTTTCGTTGGCAGGATGAATATAGGATGTGATGCCAATTCACAAGCAAATTTTAAAACAATTCCAAAGAATAAAAAACAAAATTAAATAAAGGATTTATCAGAATCATGTATTTTAGCCTTAGATCAGTCAGCTACAGTAAACATCCAAGTAAGCGTTTTCTAAAAATTTGAAGTTGACCACCACATTAGCACATATACAACCAATAAATTATGTGAATATCAACAAAGTTTCGTAAAGTGAGGGTTTTTATGTGACAGTAATGAGCATGATAATAATATCCTAGAGAATCGTTAACGTCGGACTACAAAATGCTGAACCTTGCCAACCTAACCGTAAATCCCTTAAACAATATCACACGTTAAACACTTTCTAGTTACAGACCACATTGCAGAAAAACATTTAAATCCAAACAGTTTCAAATCGAAGTGGTTTTATTTTCTGGCCCTCCATCCCAACTCCCGCGGTTCCAGAACATAATCCCCGTGCACAGGTTCGAGCCCCCACTAGCTATAAATCACTCGTAAGACCTGAAACTCGCGGAGGAATAAAATTATTTCATTTATCACCGTTTACACGCGGCGAATGCACTTGTGAACTTTGCGGGCA
Organism: Cybosia mesomella; assembly: GCA_946251805.1. Taxonomy (NCBI): domain Eukaryota; kingdom Metazoa; phylum Arthropoda; class Insecta; order Lepidoptera; family Erebidae; genus Cybosia; species Cybosia mesomella. Next base: position 29,577,673 of record OX276404.1, read on the forward strand.
GCATTGAACTAAATGTGTACGAAAGCCTAGAATTGGTAGGAATTAAGAATTAGATTATTATCACTATCTTTTCCTCCATAAGTGCCTTAATTATTATATTCCTTGGGGTACATAATATAGATAAGTAAGTTTTACAAGGTAGTTCGAATGTTCGAACATATAAAAATGTACTGGCTCAATAAAATATTATAAACATAACATAACATAACATAACATTACTTCACGCCTGTATCCCCGAAGGGGTAGGCAGAGGTGTATTACACACCCACAAATCGCCAGTTATGTTAAGGTCTCAATGTAATAGGGGGCGAGCCTATTGCCATCTACCGGGCACATTATTAAGCGAGCGATAATTAATACTTATTAATGCACACATAACTACGAAAAGTCAGAGGTGTGTGCCCGGGGCGACTGGGGATCGAACTCGAGACCTCGTCTCAGCAGTCCGTTACGTACGCCACTGGGCTATCGCCGCTTTTTTAGATCGAATGTATCGTACATATAAAAATGCACTGGCTCACTAAAATAGTATAACATAACATAACATAAACTCACGCCTATATCCCCGAAGGGGTAGGCAGAGGTGCTAGCACCCACGTTTCGCCAGTTTATGTTTTAGGTCCCAATGTAATAGGTGGCGAGCCTATTGCCATTAACCGGGCACTTATAAACCTGCGATAAATACACACATAACTTCGATAAGCATCGAAAAGTCATTGGTGTGTGCCATGGTAATACCTTTTTTTTTTTTTTTTTTTTATCGTGCGGAAATCCCTTCGGATACCCCCCCGCGTGCCAGCGGGGGCGGTTATGTCGGGCTTGAACCGACTAAAACCGCACGCCGTCTCGGGTCTACAGACGCCGGGGTGTAAGGTTGCCCATAGAGCATATCCCTCGCACCCCGATGCCATGGTAATACCTGGGATCGAACCCGAGACCTCGTGTCAGCAGTCCTTTACCCATACCACTAGGCTACCGCGGCTTAATAAATATTAAATAAATACAAATTTGCATTGATTGTTGTATACGCTTCCTATTACATGGTAAGCTTATCTATAAGTTAGGCCTGTCAGACTGGTAATGTATTAATTCTTGTGTGAGTATATATTTGGTCTTTTGTTTTAGTAAGTCATGCTGTGTTCACACACTTGTTATTCTCAAAACTGTATTTCATGTATAATTAATATTTCATTTCTGTTTGTTTACTCGTTGTATACATCTATTTCTATACTATTGTAAAATTAGAAAATTAGTTGTGTCAGTACATTGTAGATATTTGAAAAAGATACGTGGGTTATGTTAATTTAAAATTCTGAAGTCAAAAATATTTTTTTTGTGAATTCTTTTCTGATTGTCTGTTTGTTCGCAATGGGCACAAAAACAACTGAACAGATTTTGATGCAGTTTTTTTCTATTAGAAAGGTTTTAGGCTGATTTAAAATCTGCCTTATGTGTAATTGCAATTGATTATGTGGAACCGAAGAACTTACCAAGAAACGATAACCGATCAGCTAGTATATAAATAAAACTGAACTGGCAATATATTTTTTGCTCGCTGGGGCACCAGGATTGATAAGTTACAAAAGTATTTAAGTAAGTAATAATTAATTGCTTAAAAATTTAATTGAATTAATGTGGCGGAGTAATAAAAAACAATGTTTAAAAATGATTGTAAAGTCATTCATTATTTCCGTAGTTTGTATGAATTACGGTAGATGGCTCCAGCATCGCCTTGAGACGTATATAATATATCGGAGAATTTCGAATATCTGGGCCGTGTCTAGGTGGCTCAGTTGGTCAGAACATTCCCCTGTAAGAGACAGGTCGCGGGTTCAAGTCCCGTCCTAGATGTTCTCTTTTTCCTATCTAAATCTATAGAAAAAATAAGCATACTAATTGCTTAAAAAATTAACGGAATTACAAAAGTAAAGTTAAAAAATTGTGATTCTGCACTACCAGATAAATTCTACTTAAATTAAGTTTTACGCAGCTGACCACGGCGTGCTAGTTTAGATCGCGTAACTTAGTTGGACATTGCATGTCGTAACAAACTACTGTTACGTTAGTTTGTTAAGTTAGAATGTATTATTTTCACAATGAATTTGTCTCGGAGTAAGCCAAGTATTCTAGCTGATGCTTGTGGCTCCGCCCGCGCGGAGGTAGGTTATGGTTTTTTGGTCATATCTCTGGTTCTACTTTACCGATTACAATTAAACATACGGCAGATTTCAAGTCTGACTAAAACCTTTCTAACAAAAATCCGTTCCCGCAGGGGGAACGCACAGGTAGATTTCGTGAAGCAATTAATATTATTTTTTTACATGTTTAATTTTTTTTTCTCGAAGACGGTAACTTTTAGCGAAAAACTTTTCAGACATTTATTTTAGATTTAAAAATGGCCTATCGATTAAAAATGTTTCCGACTGCAAGAATGTTCACCGGTTAGAAGTTATGATTTTTTCCCGAAAAATTTTGGTTTTCCCCCCCTTCACTTTTAGTTAAAGTTTTAATCTTATTGGTTTATAATTAAAGTTGTTGGTATTCATGTATACCATGGGATAAAATTAGAACGGTTCGAATATATATAATTTTGAGCAAAAGCTGATTTCACAAAAAGTGAGGCCCTACCGTCCGCTTAGGCCGGATTCCACCCGTTCACGAACTTAAACTAAGTTTACACCCAAGCAATTTTTGACCGCAGTTTGAAAGCGATCGGACAAAAATGCGACCGTGAGAGTGCCGCAAATTTTGGGAAGTGGAACCATACATACATATATATATATATATAAACTTTTTGACCAGTGGTCATTTCGGACTCAGGGGGTCATAACTAAACCTCCTATGAAGATTTTTTTTTAAATTCGACAGTAGTCAAGAAACCAATAGTTAGATCGATTTCATCAAAATCTACCTAAAAACCGCATCGAAATCTGTTCAGTAGTTTCGGCATCCATCGCGAACAAACAGACAAAAATTAAAAAAAAAAATGTTCTGTTCAGTATCGCTCATTTAACATAACCCAGTTTTTTTTTATATCTCCAATGTACAGACACAACTAATTTACAACTTTATAATAGTATACATGTGAAAATCATACTGTCAAAGTCAAAGTGCTGTTAATTTGTAATGCAAAATTAGAATCACAATTTAATTCAAGGTATTTTTTACAGAAAGAAGCAAACAAATACACGACTCACTTGACGGTAATAAATACAATCGGTGCAAATAAAATCAAAAAAACTTAAGTTCGCTTGACCGCTTTCCTAGCGAGAAAGGTCAGTTCGAGTTACAGGACGTGGACGTGGCACAATAGCTCGAGAAGCCAGTTCTCAAGCTATTGTGTTTTCACTCACAAATCCATCCGTAAAAGCGATATCCCCATTTCACCTTTCTTTTTCAATATCACAATTTTCAGGGTGAATTAAAAACAAAAGAGAGCATGTATACATACAGTTTTGCAAAAGCGTAACAATACCTTTTTTTCCGTGCGGAAATCTCCTTGGATTGAGCGGGGGAGGTTATGTCGGGCTTGAACCGACTAAAACCGCACGCCGCCGTCTCGGGTCTTCAGACGCCAGGGTGTAAGGTTGCGCATAAAGCATATCCCTCGCACTGACCCAGCGCCATCTCGGGTTTCGAGATGCCCCCCTCGGGTTTGGGAACCACGGTCCTCGTGTTGACCCGGTCTGGGGAGAGGTGCTAGTTGCCCCGCCGTCCCGGCCTGCTTCTGCTAGGGTGACAAGCAGCCTCACCTGCCACCCCCAGGCCTGCACTCATGGAGGACGGAGGTCGTTGAGCGAACGTAACGATACCTTTTTTTTTTGTGCGGAAATCCCTTCGGATACCCCCCCGCCGGCCAGCGGGGGTGGTTATGTCGGGCTTGAACCGACTAAAACCGCATGCCGTCTCGGGTCTACAGACGCCGGGGTGTAAGGTTACCCATAGAGCATATCCCTCGCACTCCGACTGACCCTGGGCCATTCGCAGTGTCCCCTCTGATAACAGCAGAGAGGTACCTGGAGCGACCACCCCCCCGCGGGCCTTTCAGGCCCGCCATACCCCGACCCCCTCGTGCAATGGGGTCAGCTGGCCCTGAAAAGGGCCGGTTGGTTAGACTCTTGGCCGTTGACGTTGACGCCAGCTACTCCAGAGGAGCAATCAATGATGCGTCATCGCCCACTTTGCCCAGGGTGCACCAAACTTGGAGGTGATCTAACCAATCGCACCCCAACGTAACGATACCTAAAAGTAATTAAAATAAAAAGCGTCGGTAGCTTAGTGGTTAAGGAGACAACCTTAAGATCGAGAGGTCCCGGGTTCGAATCCTGGCCATTACACTACCGACGTGAACGCACTCCAATTTAGCTTTAGCAATTTAGCTTAGCTGGAGGGGTTAGGGGGAATATTAGTAATTTCGGTTACTAATATTCTTTAAAAAAAAAAAAAAAAATCTTATCTACCTAATTCTACCTAACTTCTCCGCGGCGTGAGTTATATTTGTATATTCTTAGATTAAAAAAGAAATACACGACTTTATAGGTTTCTATAAAGTGTGTATTTCTTCTACTTCGGATTAGCTACTGTTTAGTAGCTAATCGGGAGTCAAGTGGAAACTTCAGAAACCTGGTATTAAAGAGTGTACGTGCTTTAGCTATATTTTTAACGATCCCATTTTGTTTCATTGCAACTTGGTGGTAGAGCCAAATAGTACTTCTGTAATTTATGAACTTTCTTATTGAGAACGAAATAGAATTCACTCTGACTTTGAGAAGATAACACGATCTATTTAAGATATTATATATCTTTTTCAATATATACTTAAGTGTACTAACAGCAAAGACTATATTATATAAAATTCCCGGTTCATACTATGACGGCCTCTGTGGCACAGCGGTAATGCAGTCGACTGCTACGACAGGAGGCTCGGGTTCGATTCCCACTCAGTCCGAATATTTGTTTGCAATGAATATGTCTATTTGCATTGGCCTTTTTTTTTTTTTTTTTTTGTCGTGCGGAAATCCCTTCGGATACCCCCCGCGTGTCAGCGGGGGCGGTTATGTCGGGCTTGAACCGACTAAAACCGCACGCCGTCTCGGGTCTACAGACGCCGGGGTGTAAGGTTGCCCATAGAGCATTTCCCTCTATGGGCAACCTTACACCGGGTGCTTCCATGTATAATATGTATGTATTGACTAAAAAACAGTATATAAGTATGTCTATCCGCATTGTGGAACGCATAGCACAAGCTAGTTAAACTATGCTTACTTTGGGTATAGAAAGCGCTGTGTAGAATGTCGTAGAATATTTATTTATTATTTATTTATTTTATTTATGACTTTGTTTCTTAGTAATTTTATATTAATCAATCAAAATCAAACAGGTTCATACTAGTCAAATGTTCTTACCTATTATGTTGTATTTACGCACAAAAAAATCTGTTTTGTGTGGTCTCTATGGGTTTTTCTGTGTTGTTTTTTTCTCTTGCTCTTTATATAGATAGATACTAGTTGACCCGGCAAGCTTCGTTCCGCCTTAGAATCCAATTATGTTGGTTACCTTGTCAGCTGAATTTATTTCGTGATTGTCTCATATATGCACAGTATCCCGAGGGATTCTTCTCAAAGCCGCAAATGGCCCAGAGTCAGCCGAGGTGGGATGGAATTACCTTACACCCCGAGACGTCACAGCGTGCGGTTTTGGTCGGTTCGATTGCGACATAACTATCCCCATTGGCAGACGATGTGGTAACCGTGGAGAGTTCTGCAAAAAAAGTCAAATCTAAAAAATCTAAAATTATTCAAATAGATCCCACGTTCTCAAGTTGTCTGCGGTCACTAACAAGAAACACGACCTTCTTTAAATGCCGTTACAGAGATCTGTAAAATCATTTACAGATCTAAAGACATCTTCTGGTTTGTGGGCATGTCTCGTCATTAATTAAGTAAAGCTTATGAATGTAGGTATTATTTGATCCCCTTCAAGGTCTCCAGTCCTAACCAAATACACAAAATTGTTTAATTATGGTTCGCAAATTCGGGTACAAATGTAGGTAAGCACTGTTTTGTTTATGTTAATGGTTCGCAAACACCTGATGGTACGGTAAGGTTGTATTGAGTTAAGTTATTATATTTCGTTTACATGTTTATGACTTAGTCTGGACTTGGTTACTTTGACTTGCTATTGAAAACGTTACATTACACCGCTACATGGTGGATATTCCACTCATACGCACGAAACATTTCGGCGACACATTCATTATGCGTACAGCTAAGGAGTGAATCTTCAAGTCTCGAGTGAAGGTTCCTTCTAGGCACCGTCACTTACGACCAGTTGAGATAGAGGTCAAACGTGAGCCATCATTCATAAGAAAAAAAACGGAAAAGATTTTTTCTTTTGTAATCGATAAACTCTGAACCTTTTTTTAGGTAGATTTCGATGAAATCGATCTACCTATTGGTTTCTTGACTACTGTCGAATTAAAAAAAAAAAAACTGTTTAAAGTCCGTAGTTCTCTATATAAAATAATATTAATTGCTTCACGAAATCTACCTGTTACATGTAAACATTTTTTTCGTTTGTAATCGATAAACTGAACCTTTTTTTTTATTTCTCTTAATTTTTATCCCGGGTTAAGTTCTGATACTTACGCGGGTGAAACCGCGGATGATAGTAGTAAACATTTTAATTCATCAATTGAATCTAGTGGCAACGGATCTTGTTATGCACCTACGTGAATAAAACTTCCAAAGCCAGTCTGTAACATTGTAAATAGTTTCATTAATTTTTATAACCGGAAACTGACAAGAAGATATTACCGGGCTTTAAGACTTTGTAGTACTTTTAAAATCATGTTAGTACTTAATTTATTATAAATATTATTTCCATGATCTATTATCAATCGATTGAGCTATTCATCAATAGATGGCGCTAGGGGTATTCTTATTAAATACTATTTACACTAGAAGCTTTACATTTTATGGCTATACTATGTGAATATAACACAACGTCCTTTGATTGAGATACTTGTTGGTAAGTAAGTCAAAGTCAAAGTCTTTATTTTTCAAAATAGTGCAACGTAATTACATCTTTTTGACGTCAATAATTGCTTAATAGGTACTAAGTTTATCACCGCAGCTTCCTAAGCTAGTAATAGAAATTTTGGGAATATAAAGCTAATACAGAGTAAATTAATAATTCGGATACTAACTATAAAAATATTTACAAGGGTTTATAATAGTTTACAGTTAATGTTTCAATGTTAATTATCAATTGAGTGATTTCGTGATTTCTAATTAATAAATTAAGCCAGTCTCCGTTAGATGGCGCTAGGCGTAGTTTGTCGCACGAGTGTTGCATTAACACGAAATCGGAACACTGACCGGCCTTGGCTGCCCCTCGATAGCTCTATCTAACTGAATCGATATGGAGGTACAAGTATTGACATTCACATGTAACATTATGGTGTAAATAAGAAATCTTATTCTTCTAATAATTTTATTACAAGTAACGAGAATGTCAACAAGGACAGTAAAAACATTTTATTGTGTTCATAATTTTGTCCTATATCCGTATTCTGCGTCACTATGTACGACGTGGTAATATAAATTATCATTCGCCTGTGAAATTAGTATTCGAACAGAAATAGATGGAATGATTACTGAGTGATTGACACACCAAGCGAGTTTGGGTGGGCAGGCAAGCCGGGATCAAACTCGCCAAACATACACGATCAAAAAAGGGCAGATAAGAAATACCGGCGAGTTAGATTGAACGGTTTCATGACAGTAGAGGAATCTCATGAAGTGTTGCCTCTGCTCACCATGGAGGGAAAGGTGTGAGTACTTACATACATTATGTATGTGATTTGAATATAACGATGCTTTATCATCATCATCAGACAAGTCCCCCATTCGAATTAAGACACACAACCAAATAAATCAAATAGGCAAAAATAGGCAAGTAGGCAAATAAATCATAACAGCAGCGAGGGATTTCCGCACGAAAAACAAAAAAAAATGGCGCTATATTAACACCCGAGGGGCCATCTCGAAACCGAAGATTACCCAAGGGCAAGTGGGGGTACGAGGGGAATGCCTTATGGGCAAAATTAAACCCCGGCGTCTGAAGACCCGAGACGGCGTGCGGTTTTAGTCGGTTCAAGCCCGACGTCCGCCCGCTGCCCGGCGGAATTTCCCCACGGAAAAAGGTACTATATTAACAACATAAGCGTCGGTTGCTTAGTGATTAAGGAGTGGACCCCTTGTTTTTTTTTATCGTACGGAAATCCCTTCGGATACCCCCCCGCGTGCCAGCGGGGGCGGTTATGTCGGGTTTGAACCGACTAAAACCGCACGCCGTCTCGGGTCTACAGACGCCGGGGTGTAAGGTTGCCCATAGAGCATATCCCTCGCACCCCGACTGACCCTGGGCCATCTCCGGTTTCAGGATGGCCCCCTCGGGTTTACGATCAAGAGGTTCCGGGTTCAAATCCTGGCCATTACACTACTGAGGTAAACCCACTCCTAACACAAGCAATTAAGCTTAGCTGGAGGGTTTAGCGGGAATATTAGTAATTTCGGTAACTAATATTCTTTTTAAGAAATATAAAAACATTTCATAAAATCATAGCGCAATATTGTGTGTAACAGAGGATTTGTACGAGTTTCAATAGCCTTTGTCTCACTAACATTAACCCGCGAACGGCTCAGGTGTCGGTCTATTAATCATCGCACAATGATATCGAGTGAAAAATGAACTGATTTAATTGAAACATCGCGTGCGCTCGCTTTAACGTCGCGCGTTTTGTGATTGTATATTCCGTATTGCCAGTGATGTTGGAATTCGCTTTTGTGTTATTTCTGGTTTGAACCTACATAATTGATATTATGGAAATAGGCTCAAGTTAGAGAGCTTGTGGACGGTAATTCGTAATAAGGCTTTCGCTGAAATAGTTTTATATTCATGAATCGTGAATAATCTTACTGCTTCTGTGGCGTGGCGGTAGTGCGTTCGACTGCTACGTCAGGGGGCCCGGTCTCGATTCTCGTGCAGCGCAAATATTTGTATGCATGAATATATATATTTGCATTGGTCTGGGTGTTTCTATGTATAATATGTATTTATTTACAAAAAAAATGTATCTAAGTATGGTCATCCGCATTCTAGAACCCATATGACAAGCTCTGCTTAGTTTGGGTCTAGATGGCGTTGTGTAATTTGTCTCTATACTAGATAACTTATACGGAGTTAAACACTATTATCCTTGGCCACTAACGTAATATTAGTTAACACGACGTTACCAGAATGACCAGCTGCATTCACACAAGTCTGGGTAGGGATGTAACTACCCTGTCGGCGAAATAAACTTGTAAATACACAACAGTAGGTACCATTATGGAGAGTTTAGATACTCTGCCCATTGAAGTCTAAGGCCGGGTTTTTTTTTGTATATTAGCATGCATATTTATATATTTATATATTACTAGCTGACCCACTTTGTTCCGCCTTAGAGGCAATAAATGAGCAGACTTTTGAATTTATCAAGGTCAATTTTTTATTTGGATAATTAATGTAAATTAAAAAGGAAGTATTTTAATGACTTTTTATTGGCCATGTATTTTAGTGCATGGGTTCCACTCTTTAGTGAAAAGGACCTTGTGATACACGACATTTTTCGTTTTATTATCAGGTGCAAGAACAAATAACACAGATGGTCTTCCGACCCGTGAACATACCACATATAATTGACAATGGGAATAACATGGATTTTCTAGATTGAGGCCACAAACTTTTAATTGGCCTTGTGATTTGTTGATGGTCATGGCGAATACAAGACAGATCGGAAATTGAAGTCGTTTAAACTCAAACGGCATGTCGGTTGGGATCATCGGGATCCTTGGATGAGAACTTCCTCACCTTCGAATTTTCCTTTGAGTATCGTCGCGTAAATCACATTGTTCATCAATTTCCTTACCACCAAACGCGTTCTGTTGCACAGTTTTGGTTGGTTTATGTTTCGAAGCATGATGACTACGGAGCCAACCTTTTTAATCATAAATTGTGGGGTGGTAAACCCGGTACATCCAAGTAGTTTAAAAATTGGATAGTTGGTGGCCTCATTTTCATTTGTTACACAGTCAATTGATTTGAAAGTATGCAGTATACCAATTATCTCATTCTGAATTATGAAGTTTAAGTCATTTACATCTTTATTCTTAGCCGCCAAAATTGCTCACTCACTCAACCAGTCATTATTTTTGTGGTTAGTAATGATGTTTGTGAATACTTTATTGATGAGTTTGTCTTTTGATGAGACAAAGTTACAGAAATTCTGAGGAAAAGAAATCAATCCGCTCGATTGGTCGACAGGTACTCGACCATTACCGATAGTCAGTAATGCAACTCTCATGTTGGTTGTCAGCTGAAGTTTCTTTACATAGCGCCATAGATTCGATGATTTGAGGCAAGCATTTATTTCGTCTGCAGCAGTTGATGTTGGAGTTACTGGTAGTGTTTGGCGGAAACCTCCAGACAGTAAAATCATTGCACCTCCAAAACATCTCAAGTTATTGCGCAGATCAGCGCCATTGTGCATTCTTCCCAGATGATGATTTTCGATGCTGATAAAACTTGGGCTATTGCGGAGTGTTTTGCAATATTACATGTTGGTTCTTCAATAGTTTGAAGATTTAACGGTTTAACCCAATTTTAATGCTGAATGAGCCGTACGGCATCCTTCTAACAATGTGGCTGCTGCGACGCACAAAGGTAGTCCGCGACAAATGGATGAATATGCGCAAGATGTAATGACATGTACGTCATTACGGTCAGCCGGATCTTTTTATTACTTTTACCTGTAATCCAAAATGGATAGAAATTGTTCAATTGCTGATTCCCGGACAATGTTTACGTTTTTTTAATCTTTATAAAAAGTATCCTATGTCCTTCTCCTGGTTCTAAGCTACCTCCCCACGAATTTTTAGCTAAATCGGTTCAGTCGTTCTTGAGTTATAAATAGTGTAACTAACACGACTTTCTTTTATATATATATAGATGAGGTATGATGTAAGTATTTAAATTGTAAGTACACCACATGTTGCCTGTTACTCCTAAATTACCAGTCCATCAGAAGGTTGTCTGTAAGAGATCGCAGTCCGCGATAAGACCGCCCATTGTATTTCATTAGTTATGTTATTATCTACGTATTACTGGTGTACAATAAAGCATATTCTATTCTATTCTATTCATATTTACGATAAGTAGTATCTAATGAATCTGTGAAAGGTTTAATGACAGAAGATTAGGATCGTCAGCATCTGAGATGGTGGCCCATATCTTCTGGACTTCACCCTAGCTTCTCACCATCCAGTGGGGTGCAGTCAATTGAAGGAACGAATATATAAAAAAAGAGAAAGCTCGTGAAGTGTGTGAGGATAGAAGCAGATGGCGGGCTTATGTCTCTGCCTACCTCAGAGGGGAAAAGGCGTGAGTATACGTATGTATAAGCGACCCACAGTCTTTCAAACGTGTTTTATTATTTATAAAACAGGTTTGAAAGACTGTGGGTCACCTTCCCGCCAGCAGGACTGACTGATAACCTGAAAAAGAAAGCTAGGATTTAATCTAGCTAATGTAGAAAATGGAGGATCGGTTGCTATGGCGTGCTTTGGGAGGGGTGTATGTCCAGCCGGTGGACGGTAATGGGCTAATTGATTGGTTGGCGTTGATTTTTGGTACAAAAATATATTCAATGTATAAGATTAAAGCCTTGTAGTATGTTTATGTATTGAAAGAATCATAAAAAACTGATAATATAATTTCTGAAATATTGAAATTCAAAATCATTTTTATAATATGACGTCGTCGATTAAAAATACCTACATAAAAATATCAGTCTAAAAATACCAATAATAATTTATTATTCATCTCTTCACGAGTTGCGTTTCCTCGTACAAAGCGAGGAGTCCTCTAACGTCTCTTTCCTCCACATCAAAGGAAACAAAATCATACAATTATTAAATTAGTTACACACGAACAGAAATATTCATTCCAAAGTATTCGAAGGGCGTCCAGATGTCACGACGACGGTTGGGTGGCACTGCGTCCCTTTTGAGCGTCATTTCTATTCCCAGCTGTGGTTATTTTGGAACTTAAATTGTGAGATACGTGCTTGTTACTTTGAAAACAGTTGATACTTTGATTAAGTTAATTTTAGGGATAGCTTTTGACGTAAACTATGCGTTGCCACTTTACACCAGGATAGTTAATAAATCAGGGTTACTGTATACGATTCCACAATATGTGCCCTAGTGAAATCATTAACCTAGAAATAAATAAATTTATTCGTTTTATTATAAACGCAACTGCCAAAAAGGCTATTATAAAATTAAAGAATATTAAGATGATTGACGAGCTTCGTAATAACTTGCTTGCTATACCTACTAGGCCAGTCTCTAACGAAACATTGTAATTAGACTGATTACACATGTTTTTGAATAACCTATAAAAAAAACATTTTTTTGGCGGAGTTTTCTCAGGACGGAGCCGCGTTGCGAAACGGTGTATGGTTTTTTTTTTTTTTTTTTTAGTTATATTCTATTGGTATATTAGTAAGGGGTGTGTTAAGCTAGTGGAATATTAAACATTAATATTAAACAGTTTTGGTCACCCGTGTTCAAAATAAAATTTGATTTTGCAAACAAACAAACGTAACATAGGTATGCTGCAGATGAGGGGTGTGTGTTGGGTAACCTCCTCGAGTGTCGCTCCGATTCCGATCCCGCTGCAGTCCGGGGGGAACGGAATCGGAGCGGCCGGTACACCCTGGGCGGCGGTCAATGGCTTCCCCTTCACCCCTTCATAGGGTTGGCATTGATCGTCGGCCAATACCCAACGTGGCGGGAACACATCGCTCTCCGTACTCCTCTGCTTTCAGAGGAGACAGGACGAGCGATGCTGTTAGTGGTGAGATGGCCCAGGGTCAGCCGGGGTGCGAGGGATATGCTCTATGGGTAACCTTACACCCCGGCGTCTGAAGACCCGAGACGGCGTGCGGTTTTAGTCGGTGCAAGCCCGACATAACCGCCCTCGCTGGCGGGCGGGGGGGTATCCGAAGGGATTTCCGCACGATAAAAAAAAAAAAAAAAAAGGTATGTTGCAGAATTTAAAGTAATAAAACGCAAATGTCTCCTCACCCCGCGCTCTTCTCCCCTCTCTCTCTTCTCCCCTCTCTCTCTTCTCCTTAAGTGCAGCCACGCTAACGTAATTTAATTTAATTATAATTAAACCTCAATTTAATCCTCAATTAAATCCTCAATTTAATTATAAAAAATTGAGTATATCCGTGCGAATACGCAGTATAAAGTGTTAAAAGTCCTTATATATCTTTTATTTACAAAACCTAACAACCCGTTTTGTGTCAATTACTGGGCATGATTCCCTGATTCCGAGTGATTATAGAAAAATTCTAACCAGACAATCCCAACCCAGGAATAGTAGTCACCTTGCTACCGACGCATCACCTAGGCATTGTAAGAATAGTGTATTATACGGCATTAACATTTGTAACAGCCACCACAGGTGTGCTCATGATATTTCTCTCTTTACGTCATGGAAGGGGCAGGTTGAGTAAAATTAAATGAAGTATTTCATATTTCCCTGCATCATATTTTGTTACTGGAATGAAACAAGTATTTGTTTCGTAACAAATTCCAAACATGCGTAGTTTTCCGTTCCCTAGAGACACGGCGGCGCTTGGTGCACTGAATATGAAGTACCGCCGACATCATGAATGTGGAATATAGTGTTTTGATACTTTGCTAAAGCTTTCAATACCTGTATTACAATGAAAATTCCGAGTTATTCGACGTCAGGCAACTATGAAACTATGTAGGTATATTAATTAAATATGCGATGACTTCATCAATGATTCCGCAATAGCCAGTTCGGCAAAGCCTTGTTGATTTTTCTAGATTTGATGTTCGCAATAGCAGTAGGTGTGGAGTCTCTCCAGCTAAGCGAAATAGCTTGTATTAGGAGTGGGTTCACGGCGGTGGTGCAATTGTCAGGATTCGAACCCGGGACCTCTCGATCGTTGGGCCGATTCCACTAAACTATCGCCACACTATGTAAAGTAGGATATTACAAAAATAATACCATCAGTTATTAATAGTTACCGATACCTTTATTGTAAGCAAATAAATGTTTTTTATTTATTTTTGATTAAGAATATTAGTAACCGAAATGTTACTATTTCTTCTTTTTTTTTTTAAATATATTTAGGACACGTCAATTTGACTTCACCTCGCCTGATGGTAAGCTGAAGGTAAAGTCTCAGGAAAGAGGGTCACCATTACATACACGTACCATGTTAACAATGGTGGCACTCAGCTTGACGGCCTCATCAGAAGAGGATTGTCGTCGCAGCACCGCGTGACACCCACCGGTCCCACTAGTGCTGCAACCACTATCCCCCTGCCCGACTACCAGTTCTTCTACCAGTTCCACGTACTATTGAAGACTAGCAGTTAAATAAATCAATAAATATTCTAGGACATTCTACACAGCGCTATCGAGACCTAAAGTAAGCATAGCTTAACTAGCTTGTGTTATGGGTTCCAGAATGCCGATAAACATAAATATGTATAAGTAAGAATGCGGATAACCATACTTAGATTCTAGAACCCATATGACAAGCTCTGCTTAGTTTCGGTCTAGCAACCGAACCCCATCTTCTACATTAGCTAGAATAGATCCTAGCTATGCGTGATGCTAGGCGCGAGTATACGTATGTATACTCACGCCTTTTTCCCTCTGAGGTAGGCAGAGACATCAGCCCGCCATCCGCTTCTATCCTCACACACTGCACCACCTTCCTCTTTTTTTTATATATTCGTTCCGTCAATTGACTGCACCCCGCTGGATGGTGAAAAGCTAGGGTGAAGTCCAGAAGATATGGGCCACCATCCCAGATGCTGACGATCCTAATCTTCTGTCATTAAACCTTTCACAGATTCATAAGATACTACTTATCGTAAATATGCATGCTAATTTAGAAAAAAACCCGGCCTTAGACTTCAATTGGCAGAGTATCTAGACTCTCCATAATGGTACCTTTTTTTTTATTTCGTGCGGAAATCCCTTCGGATAGCCCCCCGCCGGCCAGCGGGGGCGGTTATGTCGGGCTTGAACCGACTAAAACTGTCTGGGGTCTACCGACGCCGGAGTGTAAGGTTGCCCATAGAGCATATCCCTCGCACCCCGACTGACCCTGGGCCATCTCCGGTTTCGAGATGACCCCCTCCCGGCGTCTCCCACGCCGGGCAGTCCGTCAGCGTGTGCAGCCCTGAGTCCTCGCTCGCGTCGCAGTGTTGACACTCAGGCGTTGGCTCCTTCCTGATCCGATGCAGGTGGTCCCCGAAGCACCCCTTCCCGGAGATCACCTGCGTCAGTCGGTTCGAGAGGCTTCCGTGTCGCCTCTCTAGTCAATCCTCCATGATGGGTCCATAATGGTACCTATTGTTGTGTATTTACAAGTTTATTTCGCCGACAGGGTAGTTACATCCCTACCCAGACTTGTGTGAATGCAGCTGGTCATTCTGGTAACTTCGTGTTAACTAATATTATGTTACTGGCCAAGGATAATAGTGTTTAACTCCGTGTAAGTTATCTTGTATAAGTTGTCTTTTAATACTACTAAACTTAATTTATAACCATTGAAATATGCAGCAGAATAAAGTTGTTTAGATCGGAAAAAGAGAACATCTAGGACGGGACCGTCCTAGATGTTCTCTTTTTCCGATCTAACATACAAAATGCTTAAAAATTTAATTGAATTTCGTATACTTCATGACGATTTTATCTTATAGTTTGACCGGCACCGTTATACTACTCGTTCGTAGACCGCGCGTTCAATATAATACATACATACTTACCTTACCTACTTGGTGTGTCATCATATGTTGCACCACCATATATCCTTTTCAATTCTCGTTACAACATTCTCTTTCAGGCTACACCATTCTCGTATATCTGTAGGTTAGTAAATGTCAGAGACATAAAAGAAACTCTTGCATTTAATTCATAAAGTCATGTGTTTTGTAAATTAATATCAAGATATTAATATGCACTTCACACTATTATAATGCAGCGACGATATTCTACTTACAAGTCAGATCCCATTTAGTATGTGCATATTAGAGCAAGTTACCAACATTAGAATAATCGGTACTCTGCGCAACTAATTATGTCGGCAACTACCATTTGTTTGCACATGAATCGCTAGCGCTTATAGTGGGGCTAGTGTATTAGAATGACATATCAGACGTAGGAAGTCCACTGCTGAACATAGGCCTCTCCTATTGACTTCCATTTCGACCGGTCTGTAGCGGCCTGCATCCACCGGGTCCCTGCGCTCTTTACTAGGTCGTCTGTCCACCTTGCGGGAGGCCTTCCTACGCTGCGCTTGCCGTCACGTGGTCTCCACTCAAGAATCTTTCTGCCCCATCGTCCATCGGTTCTCCGAGCTATGTGCCCTGCCCACTGCCACTCCAGCTTGCGGACTCGCTCTGTTATTTTGGTAACTCTATTTCTTTCACGGGTCTCCTCATTTCTGATTCGATCTCGTAGAGAAACCCAACGCATAGCCCGTTCCAAAGCTCGCTGTGTGACCCCGAGCTTCCTTATGAGGCCCATAGTGAGAGACCACGTCTCGGCACCGTAGGTCATCACTTGTAACACGCACTGATTAAAGACCTTTGTCTTCAAGGACTGCGGTATTTTGGATGAGAAGACGCTGCGCAGTTTCCCGAACGCAGCCCAGCCGAGTTTGATTCGTCGATTGACCTCCTTGAATTGTTATGAGAAGTTAATTCATAATCATTATTCCTTCACTTGTTCTGTTCTGCAGTTAAAGACCTTTGTACTTCTATAAACAGAACTGAAGAAATAAGCCCAAAGAAGTGATTAGTGCTAAATATTGAGATCAAAATACTGTTTTGTTTGTCTACAGCAAGTAACGTCGATATGACAAGCTTTAAGCGAAATATGATTGATATCTCATTCAGACGTAAATGTTCATAAGCGAGTACTATTTGTGGTGACTTTCTGATCTTGGCTTGGATAACATTATTCACTAGCAACCTGCCATCGCTTTTCTTCGGTTTATATCAAACAAAACATAATTTGATAGCAAGCGATAAGGCCCCATACCGGCTTCTCTTAACATTTCAGGGAGAGTTACGTTTTTTGATTTAAAACTCTGTTGCAAGTCATCTTGAACCTCCTTTTCCCTGTTGTATCCTAAATTTGCACTTTGGGTCCCGTTGTCCGCGTATTGATTGGAATGTCGACTTTTCCTTGAGCAAGTTTCCGTCTGTCCTCCCAACCCAAAGAGCAAAACTTGCGCTTGAGCCTCGTCCTCGTCTTGCTTAGCAGGTGCATCGTCTTGCTGGTGAGGTTAACTTGGGCCTCAAGAATGTTGATGGGGTCTTGTACACCCCTAAAAGTCGATTGCAAATAATGTCTGGGCATCTTTGCTAAGCCTGCAAGAGGAGATATTTTTTTAATGTTATTTTAGTATAGTTTAGACGTGTATTTGTAGTACTTGATTCTGAAGCAAACTGCGGTGCGAGAAGTTTCAACTTATTCATGAGCTTCCATTAACCCTTGTGAAGTTCGATTGCAGGGGATGTATGCTGCATCTTTGTCTTCGGAAGTTTGGTTTAATTGGTAATACTAAATAGAGACTTTAGTTTATGTAACACAAAGCTCTGTTAAAAGACTAAGTCTAGTTAGTGTGTGCGTGAGTGAGCATCTAACTCCCTATGTATGTTTTTTGCCTTAGCTAGCTTGGTAGAAGACCTATAATAAATATTAATTAAATAAATATTGTAGGACAAAGTACACAACGCTATCTAGGCCCAAACTAAGCATAGCAGTCGACAGCACTACCGCTACGCCAGAGAGATCGTCAGCTCAAGCTATCAAATCAAGCTAGCCAGCTACTAATAGGTAAGAGAGTAGATTCAATACATAATATAAATTGTTATAAATGATTGTTTAAGCATGCTAGCAAGTTATGCAGTTATCTTATAAATTTAAATTGGCCCTGCGAGGAATACTTTTCTCTAACGTATGGTTTTGTTCAGTACTTATTAGACGCTTTCGGCAGATTTTATTGGGAGGCCTGAGGTTAAGAACCCCTTGGAACATTTAACATTGCCTCTCTGGCTGTATTTTACCCCCTCTACCACGGCGAGTGTTCTGATGAGCTTTTTCAACTAATCACACCGTCTCCTTTCCGATCCAGAACAACACATGCTGGACTGCGATACCACCCACACACGGTAGAAACATTACCGTCCCTAACTCAGTGGTACTCTAACGATAAAGAGAATCCAGATCTCTATCCGCACACGTGTTTCCTTCTTGTTACAATCCCGGGTTTTTAAGCGGGGCGTGAAAAAGCACTGTTGAGGCCGTCAAAGCTCACCATTTTAGGATCGTCAGCATCTGGCATGGTGGCCCGTATCTTCTGAAATTCACCCCAGCTTCTCACTATCTATCTATATAGCGGGATGCAGTCAATCCAGGAAAGAAGTCAGCATCCTGGACGACACTTGTACCCACAAAAGTCGCTATCTAAGTAAAATTCCACCAACTGATCTACTTAGACTTTCACGATGGCATAGCAAGGCCAGCTCAATTGTCTTCTTGCGCACCATAATGGACAGCGTTAATGATACACTGGTGGCCCTCAGCCCGAAAGCCTCATCAGATGCCTTTTCACGCTTTTCGTGCTTTTATTTTAGCTTAATTTACTCTGTTTCCTCCGCTTGCTCAATCGCTGCTCAGCGAGAGGTCGTACCACAAACTGACCCTTTTCGGCAGGACTCCTCGCGCGTCGGTAAAGTGGTGAACACTGTAACAATAGATTTTGATGTGGGTAATTACTAATTACAAAAATATCCACAGCCCATTTTATTAATACCTATAACCTGTTTCATAAAATTATCATTAGAACACCTTACGGCATCAAAACACCAAGACTAATTATAACAAAATTCTTAACCCTCTAAACATCGCCTTTCCGAGATCAACCAAATGATAACACTGTTTAACGACAAACATATTAGTGGGTAGTAAGCAAGCCGACTGATTGAGCATTCGCGTGAGTCGTTCGTTCATTCGATCACTCGTTCATTTTTATTTATATTTACGGGCTTCGTACATGCCGACGCGTAACATAAATAATAACAATATTTATGAGTAGTTACAACTTTTTTTGCGCTGCTATTATTGGTACTAATATTCACTATATGAATCGGACCCTTCTGGAATAGACAGGAGTTAATAGTGCAATGATGAGGATAACCAGCGCTCGAGGATTCATAAAGTGTGAAAACGTGAAGTATTTGAAGATTTAAAGCATTCATATGGCCAACATGGGTACCTATATTCGAGCCCCACCAAGATCTTGAGGCTCAAACCAACCTCACCTGTAAGTCGTAACACCTGTTTCCATATGAGGTTTTTCTCTTGGAGTCAGACGGTACAAAGCCCTTTTTTTTTTTTTTTTTTTTTTATCGTGCGGAAATCCCTTCGGATACCCCCCCGCGTGCCAGCGGGGGCGGTTATGTCGGGCTTGAACCGACTAAAACCGCACGCCGTCTCGGGTCTACAGACGCCGGGGTGTAAGGTTGCCCATAGAGCATATCCCTCGCACCCCGACTGACCCTGGGCCATCTCCGGTTTCGAGATGGCCCCCTCGGGTTTGGGAACCACGGTGTCCCCGTCTTGCCCCGGTTTGGGGGAGGGGCGCTAGTCGCCCCACCGTCCCGGCCTGCTTCTGCTGGGGTGACAGGTGGCCTCCCCCGCCACCCCCAGGCCTGCGCTCATGGAGGACGGAGGTCGTTAAGCGACCTCCGGCGCCTGAGTTGCCTGCGACGCGCGGCGAGCAAGTTGCGGGCTCGGCGGACCGGGAGAGTTCTAAGTCTCTCCCGGGCGCGCTCCGCCCCCTCCTTCGCGAGCATTACATGCTCGCAGAAGGAGGCGGCGGCGGCCCACGCGCTCGCGCTCCGCACCATTGCCGCAATCATGCTGCCGAGCGAGAGGACTCCCACCCCGATGGCTGCCACGAGGTCACGCCTCGGCGCCTCCCACGCCGGGAGACGGTACAAAGCCCTGGACACAAAGTGCAAGCTGTGGATACTTTATGATTTTTGATTGGCATGGTCATTTAAATAACTATTATAATTACATACATAAACTACATAAACTCACGCCTATATCCCCGAAGGGGTAGGCAGAGGTGCTAGCACCCACATTTCGCCAGTTTATGTTTAGGTCCCAATGTAATAGGTGGCGAGCCTATTGCCATTAACCGGGCACTTATAAGCCTGCGATAAATACAAACATAACTTCGAAAAGCATCGAAAAGTCATTGGTGTGTGCCATGGTAAAACCTGGGATCGAACCCGAGACCTCGTCTCAGCAGTCCATTACCCATACCACTAGGCTACCCATACCGCGGCGGTATAATTAGTACAAGCGATATTCTCTCCCATGGTAAATGTCCCGTTAACACATTTTTTTATATCCAGCCTGTCAATTGACTGCACCCACTGGACGGTAAAAAGCTTTTCAAGCATATTTTCTTCAGAACCCTACTTACCATTCCGTTTAGCGCAGGTTGCAAATTTTAAATAATCTTGATCTTTTGAAGACATTAAATGGAAAGTTTATTCAACAGCTGATAATTTGATTATATTCCCCAGTCACGTAACGGGGTTGTGATAATTTTGAAAACCGCAACAGTTACCTACACAATATTAACGAAATCAAGGAAAGAAATACAATAGCTATTATTGTGGTTCCAATACGGTGTTACTGTCAACCTAACGACCCATGACAAGTCACCTCAACAATTCATTTCGTATTCTAAACCACTGAAATCGTCCTCATCGCGACAAATAAGGCAATTTTTTACTTTGCCCCAATTTGACCCGAATCTCGAAGTTTAACAATAATGAAATTATTTAAAAACTTCCTGCGGAATGAAATTCGCCGTTCAAGGCGATTAGTTGTTTGTTTGCCACGTTTATAAGTTTTCATTCTATTGTATTTCTTTTATTTTCTTGTCGTATCTTTTTATGGTGTCTGTTCAGCATTATGAATTCTGCAGCACTGAGATTTCTTACGCACATAAGAAATGATGGGTAATATTATTATTTTAAAATTATAATTAAAATTATAGTATTATAAAATTATAATCATTATGAAACGTCGGTAGCTTAGTGGTTAAGGAGTCGACCCTACAATCGAGAGGTCCCGGGTTCGAATCCTGGCCATTACACTACCGACGTGAACCCACTCCTAACACAAGCAATTTAGCTTAGCTGGAGGGGTTAGGGGAATTATTAGTAACTTCGGTTACTAATATTCTTTAAAAATAATTCAATACTCAATTACACTCAAACGGCTGAATGGATCTGACTGAAATTTGGTAATAATAATATTCATTTATTGCTTGAAACATGGTCAGGTACAAAAATGTTAATTAATTAAAATATTGTTCTACATGTTTCACAGAGTCAACTGCATGCAAAATTTAATGAGGCTTTGACGGCTATAAATTAGTCTGTTTTTTTTTATACCACTATGGTGGCAGACAAGCACACGGCCCGGCCCACCTGATGGGAAGCGGTTACCGCGGCCTATGGACGTGTGCAACACCAGTGGCGTCACACTCGCGCTGCCGACCCTGTAAAGGAAAGGGGATGGGAAAGGAGTTTGGGAGGGGATATGAAAAGAGTTTGGGAGGGGATAGGAAAGGAGTTTGGGCTCCGGCACTCTCACTTACCAAACGGAACGCAACAGTTCAAATACTGTTACTTGGCGTTGATATTCTGTGAGTGGTGCTTCCCCGGTCGAGTCGGCCCATTCATGCAACGGCCAAAATGACTGTTGCTTGACTCTACCACCTACAAAAATAATATAAACTTTATTTAATTATTGTAAATAAACATATCATACATTATACCTTTTGTTTAATAGATAGAAATCCACTTTTTCTAACAATAACTTAAAATGAATCATCATCAATTTAAGAGCTCCGCTCTTGTCGGTGGAGTAATCGCCAACTTTCTCGGGATTCAGCCCTATCCTTAACCTCCCTATACGACGTGACCTCAATCTTTTCTTTGATTTGGTCCATATAAGCTCTTCTAGATCGACCTCTTCCTCTTCTCCCCTCAATCTTTCCTTCCAATACAGTCCTTAGTAGTAGGTCATGTCGTAATAGGTGTCCTAGCATCTTTCCCCTTCTATTTTCGATAACGTTCAATATATTTCTCTTTTCTTTCACTAGATGTAATACTTCCTCGTTTGTTTTTTTCTCTGTCCAGCTTATTCGTTCCATCCTACGCCAACACCACATCTCGAATGCCTCGAGTCTTTCCCTGTCCCTCCGTGTCATTGTCCACGTTTCACAGCCGTATAACGCCACGCTCCAGACGTAGACTTTTATAAGTTTCTTGCGGACGCGAGTTGATATTCTGGCTTTAAGTAGCTGTTTCTTTCCATTGAAAGCGTTTTTCGCCATTGCGATCCTGGCTTTGATATCTGGAGTACATCTGGAGTCGTTGGTGATTATACTTCCTAGGTACTTAAAACTTTTGACTTCTTCTATGATTTTGTTATTTAGTCTAATTGGTCTATTGCGGTTTGAATGTTTGGAGGTCACTAAAATTTTTGTTTTATTAGTGTTGATTTTTAAGCCATATTGGTTGAATGTCTTGTCCATTTCTGTAAGTAGTGCTTCTAGATCTGTCTGGTTTTTGCCCATTGCAGCTATATCATCAGCAAATCTTATAAATTGAATGTTTTCCCCATTAAATTTGACCCCCCCTTTTCCTGCGTCGATTATCTGTTTAATTGCTGTTTCAATAAAAATATTAAAAATGACTCGTGAAAGTGGACATCCCTGTCGTACTCCTTGTTTTATCTTTGCTTTTCCTTCTTCTTGACCAATTTCTATAACTGTTTCCTGATGTTTGTATAGCTCATATATGATTTTTCTATCTCTGTAGTCTATGCCTATATTTTCTAAGATTTTCATCATGCCTTCCCAGTTTACTCTATCAAAAGCTTTCTCCAGATCTATAAACGCTATATGTGTATCTAGCCCCAAATCTAATCGTCTGTCAATTATTAAACGTAGTGCCAGGATTGCCTCCCTAGTCCCCTTTCCTTTTCTGAAACCATACTGATCTGGGCCTATGTAATTTTCGGAAATTGGTCGAATTCTATTTTGAATAATTTTTATTAATATTTTGCTGGCCTGTGATATTAAACTGAGAGTTCTATGCTCTTCACATTTTAAAGTGTTTTGTTTCTTTGGTAGCGTTACTGTTTTACTTTGCTGAAAATCTTTAGGTATCTTACCGGTAATGTACATTTCTTGAGTGATATTAAATATTTCATTTTTAATAGGCTCACACACAACGTATTTTATCATTTCAATATGTATATTATCAAGTCCAACTGCTTTTCCGTTTTGGATACTGTCAATTGCTTTTTCAAATTCCTCTCTTAGTATTGGTGGTCCTAAATTATCTATGCCAACTAGCTCTTCTTTTTCTATGAAATTTTCAAACATTCCTTCTCCTTCATATAACTTCTCTATATACCTTATCCATCTTCCAACTATATCTTTACTGTCTATATACTTTTCCATTTTCATCTAAAACAGCTGAACCTTTTCTTACGGGTTTCTTATCTATCTGCCTTATTATATTATATGCCTGATCCATCTTCCCTTTTTCTATTAGTTCTTCTATTTTATAACATGTGTCTATAGCATCATTTTCTTTGGCCTCCCTACATTTTGTCGTTATTTTATTTGTAAGTGTTCTATATTCCCTTAAGCTTATATCATCTGTTTTATTTCTAATTTCTCTTCTTTTAAGTATGAGATCAATAATTTCTTTTGTCATCCAATTCTTCCTTGGTATAAGTTTTTGCTGTTTGAGAGTTTCTTCTGCACTTTTTGTTAATATATCCCTTGTAATATTCCATCTATCATCTATACTATTTTCTGTCTTTTCTTCTAAATTGTACTTATACTTAACTAAACTATCACCGACCTTATTACTATATTGCACTCTTAAATTGCTTGTTGGATCCTTAAGACTAATGAGATCAAGGTGCTTTGGTTTTACTTTCTTCTTACTTTTATTTATTTGGAAATCCTGGACACTCATAAGGAGGTTATGGTCTGAATCTAAATCTGCTCCGGGAAGTGTCTTGCATGTTTTGATGTTATTCTTTTCTTTTGTTTTAGTAATTATAAAGTCTATCTGGTGTCTTCCTATGTCACCGGGCATTTTCCAAGTGTACAAACGTCTTTTTGGTTGTTGAAATAAAGTGTTAGCTATTGTCAATGAATTTTCTTTGCAAAATTGAACCAATCTGTCTCCTCTTTTGTTTCTTTTCCCAAGTCCGAACTTTCCAACTATATTTTCTTCACTTCCTTCCCCTACAGTGGCATTGAAATCCCCCATGACAATGAGACTGTCCTTCTCTTTTACAATATCCAGCAGGGTGTCTAAATGATTATACATGAGTTCTATATCTTCATCTGCGTATTTACTAGTGGGCATGTAGACTTGAACTATAACTATGTCTTTTGGTTTGGATCTTAATTTTATAACTGTTATTCTGTCGCTGTGATGTATAGTATTTTCTACTTGCATTCCCCATTTTTTATTAAGTATAATAGCTGTCCCGTTTGATCCCTGTACTTCCCCTCCCGTATAAATAATCCTGTAGTCATCGCTCCAATAATCTCCACTTCCTTCCCATCTAACTTCGCATAGGCCTAAAATATCTATCTCTAATCTTTCCATCTCCATTTTAACTTCTTCTATTTTTCCTGGTTCCAACATTGTACGCACATTCCATGTGCCTAATTTGCAAGGATTTCGCATGATGACGACCGAATCAGCCTTACCCCTGACCCTGCCGGACTCAGACCGCCACGGCATGTTACATCGTGGAAGCCCGTTGTCAAGAACGTTACTACTATTATTTTTCATGTTCATATTACTCTTTTTTAGGGAAATTTAGTGTAGTGGTTTCCCTCTTGCCTTCCACACCGCAGTATATGAAGTAAAGCTAGTCCGCTTCATATAGTCTGGACATGAGCCCTTCCGGAACACATTTCTTCGGCCTCCAACCAGTACTGGTGCCACCGCTGCCTGACACCAGGGGAATGCTTATTTAGTGGCGGCATTGACTCGCTACGTCACAAGATCGTTTTCGGACATTGTGGCATTTTTTAGGGAAGCCCATCCCACTGGACTCCCCACCACGTCCTGATAATCTTGCCGCTGTTTGGTCGGGGACTGCTTATTCGATATATTCGCAGCTAACCACCATATCTTGATGGCCGTTCCACTATCCGCCACCTGTGGACCCCGTTAGTGGCCTACAGCTCAGCCCTAACTAAACTAACTAAAATGAATATGTATTACTAATTATAAATAAATGTAAAGAAGTCTCTGTTACATATAAAATGATAAATGAAAATAAATTCAAATTAACATGTCAAAATAAAACAGCAGCAGCTAAAATAGCAGGTAAGTTCTTAATTAACATTATGAAGCAAAACAAATAATTCGGCAACAGACATTCATACCCATGATTATAAATCCAATATTTTAAGTATTGCAATAACAATATAATTTAATGTCAAATAAATTATCAATCAAGTACATGTCAGTTCAATAAATATTAGGTCGTTACATATGAAATTGCCGTTATTCTTGAAGAAATTGGAGCAATCCCAATTTTCAGTACTAACATTTTTGCATTTTTTTTAGGAATGTCAAATCCAATTTTTATGATTTTTTTTATGTATGAATGAGACAACATTGAGCTAACAAACAGCAACTTTTATTACATTTTTGAACAGTGACAGCTGTTAAGTAATACGAAATTTATCATCAAAATGGATAGCATTTAGGAAGTACTGTTTTTGAAGATCGAATTAATTTATCAAGGGGCCAATAAAAACAAAATTTAATACAGAGTTGTAAAATCTTGAAATCAACTTTCAAACAAAATATAAATAATGGAAATAGTTATTTAATTAGAGGAATAACGAACTCATGAATTTGTAAGAAAATTTCGGCAATTTCATAGGTAAAGAGCTATTATTAGGATACAGTGTCAGTATTTATCAGGAACAATTATGGGGATATAAAGCAATGTCAAAACACAATAAAAGTCGAGTTAAAAAAATACCTGAAACAATACTACTCAGTCAATGCTCACCGAAACGGCAAGAGCTGTTCTTTAAAAAGTTTGAAGTGGAGATAAAACTTTACTGAATCAACCACTACCGCAGTACCCCTTTTTTTCGTGTGGATAAGCCAGTGGCCAGCGGGGGCGGTTATGTCGGATTTGAACCGACTAAAACCGCACGCCGTCTCGGGTCTTAAGACGTCGGGGTGTAAGGTTGCCCATAGAGCATATACCTCGCACCCCGACTGACCCTGGGCCATCTCCAGTTTCGAGATGGCCCCCTCGGGTTTGGGAACCACGGTGTCCCCGTCTTGCCCCGGTTTGGGGGAGGGGCACTAGTCGCCCTATCGTCCCGGCCTGCTTCTGATAGGGTGAGAGGCGGCCTCACCTGCCAACCGTTAAGCGATATAATAGTTTAGTTTAGTTAATATAGCTTAGATTCTTAATAAGACCCGGTAGCGATGCAATCGAGTTAAATTAAACGTGAAGGTTATCCGTTTGATTTAACGGGTAACCGTTATGGTACCTCCGGTAGCCATTGGGGTAGGCAGACACCACTATATGTCCTGTCATCCTGACATAACTTTCACTTCTTGTACTATTTTAATTATTTACATACCGGTGGCATGCGTCTAGAGGACCAATTCTTGTAATATAAATATTTTCAAAATTTAGTGTCAATCTATTCTCGATCTCATTTCGAGGTCCCAAATGTTAAAAAAGGGTTTTCTCAAAAAAAAAAATGTTTTTTAAATATTGAAAATTTTATTACGAGAACCCCGTTTTAGACATTTGGGAGATCGAAATGAGATCGAAATGAGATCGAGACTAGATTGAGACTGGATTTTGCACATCTTTTTATTACGAGAAATTGCCCTCTGGCCTTTCAATTAAATTTTCGACTTGACCATTCACCCTCGCTCTATGAACCTGCCTTGTCAACCTTTTTTCGTCCGTGGCTAAAGTATCTAAGCATTTTCTATCATGGTCACTAGACTACACCTTCTACCTTACCTCAATATTTCATTACGGAATTATGGAACAGCGTGCCACATTTGAACTTTTTAGGGTTCCGTTACCAAATGGCAAAATCGGAACCCTTATAGATTCGTCATGTCTGTCTGTCTGTCCGTCCGTATGTCACAGCCACTTTTTTCCGAAACTATTAGAACTATGCTGTTGAAACTTGGTAAGTAGAAGAGAGTATTCTGTGAACCGTATTAAGATTTTGACTTAAAAATAGAACAAAAAAAACAATACAATTTTGGGGCACTCCATACTTAGAACTGAAACTCAACATTTATTTTTCATCAAACCCATGCATGATTGGTATCTATGGATAGGTCTTCAAAAATGGTATTGAGGTTTCTAATATCATTTTCCTCTAAACTGAATAGTTTGCGCGAGAGACACTTCCAAAGTGGTAAAATATGTCCCCCCCCCCCTGTAACTTCTAAAATAAGAGAATGATAAAACTAAAAAAAATATGATGTACATTGCCATGTAAACTTCCACCGAAAATTGGTTTGAACGAGATCTAGTAAGTAGCTATTTTTAATACGTCATAAATTGTAAACCGCAATTTACCTTTCATTCGATCAACTCAAATATAAAAATTAAAAAAAAAACATTATTATGTTACTTGCTGCTACGGAACCCTTCATGGGCGAGTCCGACTCGCACTTGGCCGCTTTTTTGAAAAGTACTAGTAACCGAAATCACTAGTATGCCCGCTATCCCCTCCATCTAATTTGTAATCGCTTGTATTAGGATTGGATTCGGTAGTGTAATTTCAAGGATTCGAATCGGGAACTCTAGATCCTGAAGCCGACTTCTGAAGCTACCGATGCTACAAATTCTATAATACTTACTGTTTTTAAGGCAGACTGATATCGTATTCTAAGGAATAGTAAACCAGCCTTGTCTAATTTCTATATGACCTAAATACACAATTCTGATGCAATTGTAGTTTCAGCTAATACAAACAATTTGACTGCGTAGTTGGGGAATTTGAATTTGACAGAAGACTACGGTTTGTTTTAGTTAAAAACGTTAGTCGTGTTTTCGTAGACACTTAGGTAAATAAGTTGAATTAGATTGGCGCACTTGAAGAAATACTTACCGGGTTCAAAAAAATCTCCGGAACCCATGCTAGTCTCGCCTGCAAGCCGATAAACCTGCTGATTTATTCACTTGGAAGGATTTGGTGCAGACTTTCTTCTCGTAGTTGGGTAATCAGACGGCAGTTGCTCTCACAAAAGTAAAGTAAAACCAAAAGGGGGAGAACGAGTAAGCATAAGTTCCCAGTTTCGGTTCCCCGATCGGATATACCTAATATTATCACATTTGTTAGGTTAATATCTAAACTAATAAGCGTGTTGAAGCGTCGGTAGCTTAGTGGTTAAGGAGTCGACCCTACGATCGAGAGGTCCCGGGTTTGAACCCACACCTGACACTAGCAATTTAGCTTCGCTGGAGGGGTTAGGGAGAATATTAGTAATTTCAGCTGGTAACATTCTTTAAAAAAAAATAATAACCCTTAAGACTCTCTCTCTTAAGAATCTCATTCTCAATTCTCAGCTCAGAATATGAGTGTTTGGCTTACCGCAATAACCTACTATATACTATTATAAAATTGTAAATTGTTTGTATCTGGACATTGGGGATATTAAAAAGAAAAATACTTGGTACTCTACTTATTAAAAAGAAAAATAAATATGTTAAATAAACGATTCTGGACATAAATTTTTTTTTTGGAATTATTATCTGTTTGCCTATTTGTTCGCGATGGACACAAAAACTACTGAACAGATTTTGATGCGGTTTTTTCTGCTAGAAAAGTCTTGGTTAGGCTTAAAATAATCTGTCGTATGTTTTATTGCAATTGGTTTAGTAGAACCGGAGATATGACCAAATACGATAGCCGGCCTCCGCGCCGTTGGAGCTGCGGTCATCAGCTAGCACCATATTTTACAGTGTCCAGCGTTTGGGTTTGCATGTCAGGAAGAAGAGTGATATTCCGGCTAAGATTGGCTTGCATTGGTTTTGTAGAGCGTTCTGTCTATCGCATATCAGCCTGACAGCCTGATTATAAAGGTGTGGCGGAACGGGGTGTGATGTTCCTCCAACACAAAGGGTGGATCCTCCGACCAGGCAAGGTGATCAAGCCTGGCGGGCCGCGGCCCTACGGTTGTCGTTGGGATGTTGTAAACTTATATATGTTATACCAGCGCACGAACTTCACTTCCGCGATTCAGGATTGGTAGTGACGTAGTAGTATCGAAGTAGTTCCACTTGTTGTCGCTAGATGGCGTTGTGTATACATGGTATCGCCACAAAGCTATCAAACTGTCAGTCCTATGTACGACAGAGAGCACGCTCTACAAAACCGAAGTAAGTCAATCTTAGCCGGACTCTCTCTCTTCTTCCCGACGTGCCAACACTATCGCCGTGACCTGAAGCCTTGGTCTTGAACTTATTTCCAACCGATCGGTATTGGGGTTGGAAGTTTCGTACTCTTGAACACTCTTGATTTCGACGCCCGTGCCCTGATTGTTTTAAAATTGCGTAACCATTAATAAGGACCACCAAATGGTCACGCAATTTGATAACAATATGGCGATAGAATTAAGTTCCACAGTAAGGCCTCTGTACGTGGGCAGAATATAGTTTTGTTATACCTCTATCTATTGGCCGGAGCATATAATAATGTTGTTGAACGTTTTATGGTATCAATGAATTTTTGAAGCATTTACTCTGCTAGTTATTTCTTGTAAAATGAAATGAGACAAAATTCTGAATTGAATCTGGGGCCAGATCTAGTAACACATTGTTTTCAAAACGCGTGATTTCAATTTGATTAGAAAAAAATACGTTCCCGCAGGGGGAACGCACAGGTAGATTTCGTGAAGCAATTAATATTATTTTATATAGAGAACTACGGACTTTAAACAGTTTAATTTTTTTTTCTCGAAAACGGTAACTTTTAGAGAAAAACTTTTCAGACATTTATTTTACACTTAAAAATGGCCTATCGATTAAAAATGTTTCTGACCGCAAGAATGTTCACCGGTTAGAAGTTATGATTTTTTTCCCGAAAAATTTTGGTTTTTCCCCCCTCCACTTTTAGTTAAAGTTTTAATCTTATAGGTTTATTATTAAAAGTTGTTGGTATTCATGTATACTATGGGATAAAATTAGAACGGTTCGAATATGTGGAATGGAATGGAACGTGAAATTTTGAGGAAAAAGTGATTTCACAAAAAGTGAGGCCCTACCGTCCCCTTAGGCTGGATTCCACCAATTCACGAACTTAAAGTAAGTTTACACCCAAGCAATTTTTGACCGCAGTTTGAAAGCGATCGGGGCAAAAATGCGACTGTGAGAGTGCCGCAAATTTTGGGAAGTGGAACCGTACATACATATATATATATATATATATAAACTTTTTGACCAGTGGTCATTTCGGACTCAGGGGGTCATAACTAGACCTCCTATGAAGAATTTTTTTTAAATTCGACAGTAGTCAAGAAACCAATAGGTAGATCGATTTCATCGAAATCTACCTAAAAAACCGTAAAAAAATTGATACTTTGTCTTGTCTTTCAAAACAAAACGCACTGACGTTTTCGTTTCATTGTTAAATTTTCTAAATCACTCATAGTTTGATTCGTTGTCAAATATTTTTTTTAATTTATTTATTTTAATTTTATTTTAAGTTACCGCAAGTTTGGATATCACACATTTTAAAAACTTATTTGTACCAAATCGGGGATTGATTCAAAAAGTGTACATCAATAGTTCTCAACTAATTCAATGAAAATTTTAACCAATTAATATGGTTACTTTTTCTATACATTTAAATCGAAAAAGAGAACATTCAGGTTCGCAAGAATTACGGTAGATGACTCCAGCGTCGCCGTGAGACGTATAGAATATATCGGAGAGTTTCGAATATATGAGACGTGTCTATGTAGCTCAGTTGGTCAGAGCATTCCCCCTGGAAGGGACTGGTCGCGGGTTCGAGTCCCGTCCTAGGTGTTCTCTTTTTCCTATCTAAATCTATAGTTTTCATGTACCTAGTCATGTCTCAGAGCAGTAGGTACAGTGTAATAATTATTTATCTACATTCTTACGAACTACGACAGGTACTAACGGAATAATACATTTTGCAATGCCGTTGTTTTCAGCCACATTAAATGAACATCTTATTGTATTGAATATAAAAAACGTTACCTCGACATACGCGCTGAAAGTGATGTATCAAGTGGTACACAAAATGTTTCATCTCAATATAATATGAAAAAGAAATATCAATGTCTGATAATACTTGTAACATTGGTGACTCTATCAGTTTGTTTGTTGTTACGTTATTTTTACTCGACTGCGCCAGAAGGCAGGTTGTATTTCTCGAGAGTCCAAAAGATTTTAGCTTGAGAGGTGTTGTTAGATTCGTATTTACTGTCGGAGTGAAACTGGGAAGACCAAAAAAACAAAATGGCGAATTTTTGACGATGAAAAAATATTTTCACTCAAATTCATCGAGTAGGGTATCAAAATGAAGAACTTTAAAAGTTAATCTTAAATATATCACAACTAAAAAGTATGCAATAAAATTATAAATAAAAAAATCAAAAACCCGACTGTATAAATACTAATAATTTTTAGTACTGTTATTTACTAGGTTTAATGACAGTAGAGGAAGCTCGTGAAGTGTGTATGTACAGAAGGAAATGGCGGGCTGATGTCTCTGCCTACCCCAAGGGTACAAAGGCGTGGGTGGTATATTCCTGTAGGGGGTTTACTACCAGTACTTATGGTAGCGTACACTTTTCTAAGCAAGATCGGGCTAAGTACACAATTTGGCTTACGGACTTAAAGCAGCAGAATTCCGCATGTTATACGACTAAGCACTGGAGGCCTTTCATCCTATCCTTGACTTTGTTATATCTGTTACTACCCTCTCCCTTTCTCATCTCTAGTATCGTAAGTGTATATAGGTATCAGATGGTGCTTTCCATCAGATGAGCTATGTGCTTGGTTGCTATCTTACTTGTGAAACAAATAACATACTTTATGGTATTATGCAGATTTCTTCAAAGTGATTTCGTTTCAAAGATGAATAGTCGGTTATATTGTTACATTTTCGTTTGTTTGTTTCGAGATAGAATCCTTTGCGGTACAATAATACCCAAAGTGTTATCACAATTGAATGTAACATGAAAGAACGTATAATGTTACAAAGAAACAAACAGATACGCATTTTATCGCCACCTATCTTATTACGATGACTATTGTCTATAAAAATACTTCGTACATAAACATTTTCGTATCTAAACTGAATTCCCTTCAGTGGAAAAGTCATAAATTAGATACTGTAGTCAGTGTAGCAATAATTTAAGGCTTAAACAATAGCAAATTTACGACATACATATATGTCTTCAAACGGGTAGGCAGAATTTTATCAACGCCCACACCCTCTATCAGCTAGAGCGGATTGCTCCAATGACAGTAACCGCGATCATTTAACGAGAGAATTCAGCTTAAATTAATTTAAACGGAATTATTCTGCGAATGCGGCCTTAGTATGCCTTGTGTGATACCCACAGCTAGAAACAGAGTGACCTTTGTAGTCAGCTTCGCTTCAAAAAGCTTAAATATTCATCTCGTAAAAACCGTATAGTTCAAGATCAATGTATTCATGTTTAATTAATATGACATTGAATTATATTTTAACGACAAATAAGCCAATAGTATTGAATTCATGAAGGCGTTCACAGGAAATAAAAATATCTCTTCAATATCATGATATTTTGTAACAATGTCATTGTCATCATCATCAACCTATTCTAGTCCACTGCTGGACTTCTGGACTGTCTTCAGCTTGCCGCATCCAGCATCTGCCCGCAGTCTTTCGCAGATCGTCATCACACCTGGGCGGAGGGCGTCGTACACTACGTTTGCCGAGTCGCGGTCTCCACTCAAGAACACGTTTACCCCAGCGGTTGTCGGTTCTTCGCGAGATATGGCCGGCCCACTGCCACTTCAGTTTGCTAATTCTTTGAGCTATGTCGATAACCTTGGTTCTCTGTCGGATGTATTCGTTACGAATCCTATCCTTCAGAGAAACTTCGAGCATATACAATGTCACTGTTGTTTAATTTCATTATTTGTGAAAACTTTGAATTGGCCGTTATATAACATAACATAACATAACTTCACGCCTGTATCCCCAAAGGGGTAGGCAGAGGTGTATTACACACCCACGATTCGCCAGTTATGTTTAGGTCCCAATGTAATAAGAGGGCGAGCCTATTGCCATCTACCGGGCACATTACTAAGCGAGCGATAATCAACATTTTTAATACACACATAACTACGAAAAGTCAGAGGTGTGTGCCCGGGGCGACTGGGGATCGAACTCGAGACCTCGTCTCGGCAGTCCGTTACGTACACCACTAGGCTATCGCCGCTTTTTTTGGCCGTTATGTAAACTTGTATTTATACTATTCTTCTGCTAGCTGTAAGTTTTCTTAAAGGCAAAATAAAATAAAATATAAACAAAGAAACGTCGTTGTATCTGTCATCCGCATTCAAATTTTAAAAGACACGATATCCACGAAGATCCGTGACAAATATGGCGATTAGGAAGACCGGTTCATTTGTTCTATAATCGTGCTTAAACGCCTTTGATCCAAACTCGTTAGTTACACTTAATGGCACGTCGGATGATGCCGCTTTTGAAGTGCTTTGATGTATTTTAAGTGCGACAGCTCTCAAGGATCAAGAAATTATGATGTTAGTAATAAAAAGCAGTCGAAGAGTTGAATGTAGGCTAATAAGTACTGGTGTAATTTTAGTGGGGATTAACAGCGTCGTAAACAAACTATGTAGATTGATTTTCTTAACTTTGTTGAAATAAAATAAGTGTAACATAATATAACATAACTTCACGCCTGTATCCCCAAAGGGGTAGGCAAACACACCCTCGATTCACCAGTTATGTTAAGATCCCAATGTAATAGGGGGCGAGCCTAATGCCATCTACCAAGCACATTATTAAGCGAGCGATAACTAGCATTTATTAATGCACACATAACTACGAAAAGTCAGAAGTGTGTGCCCGGGGCGACTGGGGATCGAACTCGACACCTCGTCTCAGCAGTCCATTACGTATGCCACTGGGCTATCGCCGCTTTAAAATAAGTGTAAATAGGAATAAAAAACAATAGCGGGGAGATCCACCAAGATCTTCGGGGCTTTGCTAACATCACCTCCAAGCCAGTGCACCATCTGATGAATCAACGCCGCTCTGGTGCACGTTTTTCTCTGAAGTAGAGGTTAGACTTCAGCGGCCAAAATTAAAGTCAAAATTCATTTATTCTGTGTAAACCATTAAAACGGCACTAAAAATCTAGACCAATGTTTAGCAAATGGACCACCGGATTATTTTTTTGGTCTATTTACAAACATATTTACTTAGTCTAATTACAATGTTTGCTCTCGTAAAAGCTAAAATAGAAATATTCAATTCCATTATTCCTGTTACATTTATGTTAAACCCGACCCCACCAGGCGAGGCCGCGTTGGCGGCCAAAGTCCGCCGGCAACCCTGGGGTTATCCTTTCGAGGGCTTACCCGGGGTGCCCGGCAACGGACACTTGGGGAGGACACCGTGCGGTTTTAGTCGAGACACGACATAACCACCCCCGCTGGCCAGCGGGGGGGTATCCGAAGGGATTTCCGCACGTAAAAAAAAAAAAAAAAAAAAAAAAATCGCGAAGTAAGGCGCTCTAAAATTTCTATTCGCTTAATATTTTCTTCTGATTACTTTTTAATTATAAAAAAAAATTAAATTGGAAATACGTATAGCCATCGTTTGAATCGTCGGTTAGTTCTGAACTTCATATTCCACAGAAAAATACGTTCAGTTTATAGTTGAAAGAACTGTAAATTTTCTTGGATTTTTTTTAACTTTAGAACCAAATGACGGCCTCTGTGGCGTAGCGGTAGTGCATTCGACTGCTACGACAGGGGGCGCGGGTTCGATTCCCGCTCAGTCCAAATATTTGTATGCATGAATATGTGTATTTGCATTGGTCTGGGTGTTTCTATGTATAATATGTATGTATTTCCAAAAAAAAGTATAATGTATGTTTATCCGCGTTCTAGAACCCATAACACAAGCTAGTTAAACTATGCTTACTTTGGGTCTAAAAAGCGCTGTGTAGAATGTCGTAGAATATTTATTTATTATTTAATTTATTTAAATTCAAAGTATGGCGAACATTTTTGAAACCAAATTTATACGCTTATCATGGAATATGTCTCTTCTCCGTTTGAGTGCGTATTTCAGTTGAACCGCTCTTCTACTCGTCCTGACCACAATTTGATT
Source organism: Cybosia mesomella (assembly GCA_946251805.1). NCBI lineage: Eukaryota > Metazoa > Arthropoda > Insecta > Lepidoptera > Erebidae > Cybosia > Cybosia mesomella. The sequence goes on from OX276404.1 coordinate 29,613,371, forward strand.
TGATTACCAATGAATTCCGAGAGGAAAACCTTCGCCAGAGTCTCGTTCGTCAATAGCCAGTCGGGTCTTTTTAGATAAATGTTAGCTTTACGTTCTTGTCCTTCATAAAAAAAAACTCTTTGTTATTAGTTATGTAACGAACGCGCAATTTGCAAATGAAAATAGTATTAAATAAAGTAAAAATAAAGTAAATTTTATACAAAAAGTACCATAATAGCTTAATAAAGTTAACCATCGCAATTCATCAAGTTAATAAAATAAAAAAGACACCGACAGACCAATTATTCACATCACCTTTATTTAGCACCTTTTAAAAGCCTCCATTCATCAAGCAATTATAGGCCCTTGGACCCTCAATTAAAGTTAATAATCCCTCGTAATCCGCCGTGCTATTTAAGCGGTGTGAATGTTCGATGACTCTGACGGGCAAAAGCCCCACTTAGCCGAGCTCACCTCAATGTATCTTGTCCGTATTTAATAAATTACTCATGTCACTTTCAACGTCTGTATTAGGGCTTAGCTACAGGTACCAGGGCTGATGAAAAATGTGGTCGTTATTATTAATGAATTAAAAAAGTTCGACAATCGAAACTCGAAATGAGGACGTATATACCGTACAGTCAGCGTCAAAAGTAGATGATTATTTTCAGATTTTCAGAGATGTTTTTTTTTATACCACTCAGGTGGCAGACAAGCTCACGGCCCATCTGATGGGAAGCGGTCACCGTGGTCTATGGAGGGGATGCAACACCAGGGGCGTCACACTCGCGCTGCCGAACCTTTTTTTTTTTTTTTTCGTGCGGAAATCCCTTCGGATACCCCCCGCGTACCAGCGGGGGCGGTTATGTCGGGCTTGAACCGACTAAAATCGCACGCCGTCTCGGGTCTACACTGCCGACCCTAAAAAAAAAATGCAAAGCAGGAATAGCCTTTAGTCTTCCGGGAAGACCAAAGGCTACTCCCACCTCTCCCTTCTTTTTTAGTTTTTGTGCTGTCAGAAGGAAGACTCTTCCCTCTGACAGCACAAATACTCTCAGTGAGCTCTGGCTACTCACCGCCGGGAACACAACACGAGGTTATTATGGCCGCGGTATTCTGTAGGGCGGAGGTACTTCCCCAGTCGGACTGCTCAGTTGGACGGGAATACCGTCATGTCCTACCTCTCAATAGATGAATAGTTTGTTAGATAATTAATATATCATGATGAAAATGGTGTTTAACTACTCGCAAGGCTATATTTTAAAAAATAAACTTTGATTGAAATATAATTAATCATTTTCATTCAAATTTTTAATTTTGTAATCTCTACAATCATTATCTATTTTTGACGCTGACTGTACTACATATTTGATGTTATTTGATGATACATACTAAGTTTTTTCAAAACCGACGCTGACTGTCCACTAGACAATATTTGACATATTGGTATGCTTTTTTTTTTTTTACGTGCGGAAATCCCTTCGGATACCCCCCCGCTGGCCAGCGGGGGTGGTTATGTCGTGTCTCGACTAAAACCGCACGGTGTCCTCTCGGGTTTTATCCCGCTTCGGTGAGTTGGCAGGCGTGATATTGGTATGCTTTTCGTATCCTTACACACTTCGTACATCCGTACACTTAGCAACAAAAGTGGTTAAACACATTTCAAATTACAGACCACTTCAGTTCTGAAACCTTTTCACAATGCTTAAGGTAACGAGAAATAAATTAACCCTGTCCATTATGGATTACAAACCCTTACACATAAATAGTTTATGAGTGTGTTTTAATCTTAGGACCCATTGTGAGTTTTTAATATTCAGCAGCTTTTTAACCGACTTCCAAAAATGAGAAGGTTTTCATTTCATTAGTATTTTATGTTAGTTTTTGACTGGCGAAGACACGGCGCTCCACACGTTGGTGGAGTGCCCTGCGTGGGCGAGTCAACGCCGGGATCTCGTTGCGGTCCTGGGCGTGGACGTTCTCTCGTTGGAGACCATGGTGAGGGCCGTGGTCTCCGACGGGAGCAAGTGGCACGCCGCCGCCTCTTTCTGCGAGCAGGTAATGCGCGCGAAAGAGACGGCGGAGAGGGAGCGGGAGAGAACCCTGCCCCCCGAGTTTCGCAGGGCTCATCTACGCCCGGGATACCGACCTCCATGATCGGGGCCTGAGGACGGCAGTTGGCCGACTCGCCGTCCTTACAGAAGCAGGCCGTGGCGGAGGCGTGTCGTGTGTGCCCTACACATGCCTGCCAACTCACCGAAGCGGGATAAAACCCGACCCCAACAGGCGCGGCGGCGGTGGTGGCCAAAGTCCGCCGGCAACCCTGGGGTTATCCTTTCGAGGGCTTACCCGGGGTGCCCGGCAACGGACATTTGGGGAGGACACCGTGCGGTTTTAGTCGAGACACGACATAACCACCCCCGCTGGCCAGCGGGGGTGAAATCCGAAGGGATTTCCGCACGTAAAAAAAAAAAAAAAGTTAGTTTTTGAAATGATTTTAATGATTCTAGTTGTTAATTTCAGCATGGCTCTAAGCCAGTATTATATTATACTCATAATAACTCAATCTACACATTCATGCTATAAATCTTATGGGTATAAGCAGAAACACTTTACATGCGGTGAATTGATTAATAGTGCGTAAAGTGCATGGGTTTAATTCTAAAAATCTGTTCGAAAGTAGCCGTTGTTTTGAAAATAATTCAAATGCAAAAATAAATGTTGTTTTATGGATGTTCTTAATAGTTCCAGAGTCAATTTGTCCCATGGAACTACTTAGAATACTTATTCTCACTTGTTCCATTGATTTTTAATATTGAATAGGGCATTACGGGACGCAATTTAATATCGCTTCGTTAACTTAATATTTTTTTATATTTGCTATACCTAGCGAGGAAGCTATTCCCCTTTTTACTAATTAGGAAGTCCTTAGCAAAAGGGAGAATAAGGAATAATTCAATATATATAATATACGATTTTGAATCGGTATAAAGAGGGAGGCAGTATATAGGTCCCCACCAAACCCTACAGGGCTTGGTGGGGACCTATATACTGCCCAGCTTTAAATCATTATTATATTATACCCACAATAACTCAATCTACACATTCATGCTATAAATCTTATGGGTAAAAATAAGCAGAAGCACTTTGGAACTCTTCAGCGATAACAGCATACATGTGGTTAATTGATTTATAGTGCGTAAAGTGCATGGGTTTAATTCTAAAAATCTGTTCGAACGTAGCCGTTGTTTTGAAAATAATTCAAATGCAACAATAAATGTTGTTTTATGGTTGTTCTCAATAGTTCCAGTGTCAATTTGTCCCATGGAACTACTGAGAATACTTATTCTCACTTGTTCCATTGATTTTTAATATTGAATAGGGCATTACGGGAGGCAATTTAATATCACTTCGTTAACTTAATATTTTTTTATATTTGCTATACCTAGCGAGGAAGCTATTCCCCTTTATACTAATTAGGAAGTCTAGTTTCTATGTCAATTAGAAAATTTTATTATTAAAATAGGCTCTGAAATAAAAGCCTTGGACGCAACCTGGAATAACCTCCAGGTGAAGAGAATATTAAGAGGAAACCCTCTTAATATTCTCTTCACCCGAAGATTTCCCCAGTCATCCCGAACCTTTCATGATGCACGTGTAAGCATCGCTTGACAATTATCTTTAGGAAATACTGAGATATTAAACACCCTGCTTACCATCAAGTAATTAATAATACACAGCTTATTTACAGACTCGACAGGAAACTTACTGCATCGCCAAATTCAGCCACAGTACAGAAATTAAAGTAATATTAGTCTGCCACTAAGATGGAAACCCTGTTTGTACGAGATTTTGTTCAGTTGAGTGGCCGACTCAATGTCTACTATTTGCTGAGTCTACCCTTCATAGGATTTTAATGGTTACTGCTTTGAGACTGCGGGTCATATTCGGAAATTTGGACATATGATGAGAGTGAATGATTCGCCCAACTGTTTAACATGTGGCACAATTGGCGATATCCAACATTTGCTGTTGGAGTGTGACCGGAATCGTAGTTCAAGGGAAAAAATAATTTTAGAATATAATATTAATCTCATTCCACAGTATTTTATCTGCACCTCATTCAGATGCTGCAATAGGTGTTTATGAAATGTGTAGAAATACCTGGCAAAGTTAAATTGTATGTAATTAAGTTTAGAATAGTTTGTAGATAATGGTATTTGTTACAATAGGACTGACATGTCTTAGGATAAAAGTCCTGTAAATAAATAAAGATTTAAAAAAATATGCCTACTATGTAGAATTAGCTGCTTGACCATTAAACGAGATTTATGACGTTGAGTAGCCGCCTAAGCTATGATAATTAGCTCTGTAGACCTCTGTCTCTGCGATATCGGTCTTATACTGAATGAAGCCTCAATTGTTTCACCTCTTAATGTTATTTAAAATTATAATTTATTATTCTCTGTTAGCTAAACCTTGTTTGTCGTGTTAATAATTTCATCAGGCGGAACCTCCTTAGCCTTACGACCATCCTAATTTAAGTCCGCAGTTAGCTTTGGAGGATCCAAACTTAGTTAAATCCGTGAGTTTCATAATCTACTAAAGTAATTAATGTCGGCAAACATCGTAAGTGCATGAAGACTGCTCCCGATGCAAAGCTTTGGATACCTACGAGTATGCATGCATAACTCAATCTCAACTGTAATTTTATTTGCTGGCATGTATTTTATCCCAATACCATGGATGCTTAAGACCGTGCAAATTGAAGAAGTACCTACCGGAAAGCTGCAGGTTATTCATAAACATGTCTGTAAAAATAGCAACAGAAAATATCAATCTTTAGCGGCATGCAACGGTCAGCGTTGCATGTAGAATATGCTGCTTCCAAGCTGTTTGGCCGTGGCCCATAGGAAAATTAAAACCATATGAAACTTGTGCCCGGACCTGTACCACTGAAGATGTCGACCGCAGTGATCGACGAAATGTTTGGAACACAAGTTTCATATGGACCACGGTAAAACAGAATATTCTACAAACAGAAAATATTCTTTATACACAATCCATTTGAAACTGAAGAGACAATAAGGCATCAAGTTTAGAATAGACGCATGTCATGTCTCTAATGTAAGACCCACTCCAATAGCATTCAAAGAAATCTGTATGTCTAATATTCAACCTTTGAGCTTCCAACTTTTTTATATTTGAAAATATAGTAGTGACGTCTCGTTCACACATTATGACGTCGGTCTAATAAAATAAGTATTGTCGTTGACCCTCCAATTAAGCTAAATTGCTTGTTATTATGAGCGAGTTCTCCTCTCTTGTATTTTGTACTATCGTTCATTCTTAGGCACCTAAGCTATACATAACATAACATAACTTCACGCCTGTATCCCCGAACGAGTAGGCCGAGGTGTTTTACATACCCACGAATTGCCAGTTATGTTTAGGTCCCAATGTAATAGGGGGCGAGCCTAGCCATCTACCGGGCACATTATTAATAATCTACATTATTAATACACACATAACTACGAAAAGTCAGAGGTGGCACGGGGCGACTGGGGATCGAACTCGAGACCTCATCTCGGCAGTCCGTTACGTACACCACAGGGCTATCGGTACTTATAAGACATAGTATTAAAAAAATTACAACAAGTTATAGGTATATTTTGCATCGATAAAAAAAAAAAGGTATATTTTGCATGAATGTCAAAAGCTCTACCGATTTTTTTTGCTAGCAATCAATTAAATTTAACACTCTTAATCAAATGTACTTCGTAAGGGGTGTATGGTGCCAAGATCTACAGGACTCAAGCCAAGCCTACAAGTCAGTACACCTGCTGGTTGACGGACGAGCTTCTGGTGCAGACTTTCCTCTCGGAGGTCGGAAGTCAGATAGACTTGCTGCAGATAGCTTTTGTGTGTCACTTGAATGATGAAGAAGAAGAGAATCTAATATACAAAAGGAATACTGATTCTGATTCTGAACTGATAAGTTAGTAAGCCAGTATTCGTATTCAATTTATAAATATAATACATATTTTAACCTAGCTGTAACTAAACTACAAATAAGTATCATTAAAGTATCAAATAAAATTATAAACCGCCTAAAATCAGCAACAACTTAAACAGTAATATGTATTTAACAATCGAAAACCGTTCACGCCAAAAACTTGCACAATTGAGTCAGGTGGTACCCAACACTGTCGCCGCCGGGCTGGGCCACTCCAAACCCTATATATTACAACACGAGGGTGCATATTTTACTCTACTTATGATGAAACCACCAGCTTTTTTTTTTCTTTTTTCCGTATAATTTCTCGTCTGTCATCCGCTTGTTCACGCCCATTGAGCTCCGAATAAAAAGTGTACATTTTCCAGGGAATTCGCCAAGTATTTTTATTAGCCACAATTATTCTAAACGGTTTATTTAAATATAATTAGTTTTAATGAAGCTGATAGGTCTTACAGAGCTCTTGTTGATTGAGATTGGTGTATTTTGCGTTATTTCGTAGTATCATGTAATGAGATTTCAATTAGCGGCAGTTAATTCCTGACCCTTGGAGAATTATTGGGGTTGGTTTCCGTAAGGATTCTGTCCGTAATGACGAACGCTGAAACCAATATGAGGAAGGTACAAGGAATCATAGAATTAACGAGTGAATTTGGGTCAGCTAGACACGAACATGTGCCCATTGACCAATGGAGTGAGAAAGACCTTTTCTTTTAATCCGGCATGAAAAAATGCCTAAATCAAATATCACCGTATATCTATCATGTTACTTTGGTATTTCGTCAAGGTAACGCTCAGCGTGGACGTCGTATTCGGACTATGTTGAAAACTTTACTGAAGGTTTTTTGGCAAACCTCATTCTATCTGCCCGCGGTAGCTGTGGCTGCCGAACTTCAAAATTGTGTTAACCCATTACTAATAAAAACAAAAAATTGTATAGAAGCATTTTGTTGAGAACTTCAAAGCAGAGATAGATTTTTAGATTGCTTGCGAAACCAAATTCGCACACGCTCTAAACTAGAAGATCTTCTAATACTCGAAATTTTCCGGCGACGGACAAACGCAGGAGCGTATGGCATCCTGGGCATTCAGCCGCGCAGCCCAAAGGAAAATGTATCCGACTTCAATCTCCGTCAGCGAGCAATGTGAGGCCGTGTTAGATTTAAAGCGGGTGCGATTGGAATGTGCACGTTAGGTGCTCGGTGTTCTGCTCATTTGAATGTGTTGGTCACTGGACAGGGGTGGCAACTTTGTCGAATGGTATTCTTGATAGGGATATTAAATAAACCACTGTAAGCGAAGGAACAAAAAGGTTTTGGTTACGAAGCTTTTGTGACATCTAAAACGATGCCTGACGAGAAACACAGAAAATTACTTCCCTGTACTGTAGTTGTCACGGTAGCCTATAGATACTGGTATAAGCATAGCAGGCGCTTTGTCAACTGCACCGTTTGCGTTGCTTATAATCCAGTCATTATTAGAGTATTTAGGACCCTAGTTCCATGCAAGACCTGGAATACCGCCAGGACCCGGAGCGAACACACTTAAAGAATCAAAATTTTTCCTCAAGTTCGAAAGGTAGGTAAAATTAGAATTCGAGATCATACACAATTTATCAAAAAACAAGTTGAATTCCTGAGACGAGCTCAGCCGAATACAAGGGCAATACGATTTTTTGCGATTTTTTCATTATCTTGCAATGGTTCACCCCAGCACGAATCTATTACCGAAAACACCAACTCGATAGCTCATCTCCTTCATACCCAAAACCGTGACAGAAAATTGGCAACGACGACGTCGACGACGTCGACGAAGACAACTCGATAGCAATAGGGCTTTTCTAAAGAAAATCCCTAAAAAGGAACGCAAAAACAATCGAAAACACTACGGGTTCTGGCTTATATCCCTTAATACTGAAAACGTGAAGCATAATATATGCAACGGAATCCTCACATAATATGTTTCTTCTCACAACAAAGTGCCTTGCTTTTCTTATTCCAGAAAATCTTATACTTTAAGAAAAAGCGAAACCACACATGGAAATAATATATTATCATTTTTATTGCAAGAATACGAAGTAGGCTCCAGATATCTTAAAGCGTTGTCTCTCGCGGGACTGGCAGGCTTCTAAATATTAAATGAAGCCGTGCCGCGGTTTCTAATTTCCAACTGGTGAAAATTATTCAAATGCTTTGGGATTACATCATTAATTTTTATTCTATTTATATATCATAACATAACATAACATAACTTCACGCCTGTATCCCCGAAGGGGTAGGCAGAGGTGTATTACACACCCACGATTCGCCAGTTATGTTGAGGTCCCAATGTAATAGGGGGCGAGCCTATTGCCATCTACCGGGCACATTATTAAGCGAGCGATAATTATCATTTATTAATGGACACATAACTACGAAAAGTTAGAGGTGTGTGCCCGGGCAACTGGGGATCGAACTCGAGACCTCGTCTCAGCAGTCCGTTAAGTATGCCACTGGGCTATCGCCGCTATATATCACCCCACAGCTATCTTACCTAGATTTTCTTGAAAAGGTCTAGAAACAACAGAGATACTTTCATAAGCGATCAAGCAACTGTTAAACAGAAAGAAGTGAAGGAACATTATTTATAAAAAAGATTTAGAGATTAAGATTTTAGAGCAAATTTTTCCCACCATGTGATTTGCCTATAAGATCAAAAATTTCGGCAAACATAAAAAAGTTTACGACATAATTATAGGAAATTCTCTAAAAAAAATATTTTAAGTGCCATTTTTCCAATATGGAAGGTAGCGGTACTATACGAGGTAGTAAAGTAAAAATTCAGCAAGAGCATATTGAAATAATTTTCGCCTTGCATAACAACGGGTGACACGTCATATTGTTTGGTTTTTAAGTTAAAAAAAAGTATTGTAAAATATAAAAAAAAAGTTTCGAAGTTTTAAATCAATCCTTGCTACTTATGTGTTAAAGGTTATTTCATGTGAATGTTACATACATACATATAAACACGCCTTTTTCCCATAGGGGTAGGCAGAGACAACATCTTTCCACTTGCTACGATCTTGGCATACGCCTTTCGCTTCTTCCACTTTCGTAATTGTTTTCATACATGCACGCCGGTTACGGGTACTTCTGACCTGGCCCTTCTTCGAAACGTCATCGATTTGATTGGCATACGTACGCCTAGGTCGACCTTTACCGGGTTGCCCAGTAGCCCTAAATGTTAAAGGCCAATTTTCTAAAAGTAACCCTTTTTCGAGCATATCGACTAGTATATCGCATCTTCTAGTCTTTAAGTTGATGCTGAGTTATTGGCATAAATAAGAGATCTGACGAACCTCCACAAAAAAATAGTCCAACAGAGTCAAATAGCACGATCTAGGACGAGAGATTCCTCTAAATTCCAAAATTGGACTTCACATATGGATCACCTAAAACGTAGTCACCTAATTACATGAAATAATATTTCAAACACAAATGTAATATTTTTTATTGAATGTTTTAAAATTTCCCTGTGTTTTTTTTTGTAAATTAAAAACCAAACAAAAAGAAATTGCCTGATACATCTACGTCAGCGTTCTAGCAACCTTAAACCGGGACAAAGGAGCATGAAGCAGTCACGGACAACGGTCAGAAGTCAAACTTAAGTAATAAAGTTATATATGACGCAATTAAAAAGTCTTAGACCTTGACCCCTGGCCATTGTCGCAGGTTTTACGTTTTGCCAAGGGATATATATTTTATTTGAAAAAGCATATTGTCTCTATTCATATTGTTCGTGTTCTTTTAATGAAAAAACTGCCAACTTCGGGACAGTTTAATATGCATTACTCATTTCGAGATAATTTTTAATGATAGCAATATTTAACGTTTACGAACACTTTTTAGAATTTTAATTTTTTTTAATATAAAATTTCTTTGTGAATTCACGTTTAATCATGAGCAGGTGTTTTATTAAGAAATTATAAACATTTATTTATTTATGGATGCGGCAAGCTGAAGACAGGGCGCTATGGCGCTCGTTAGGGGAGACCTATGTCCAACGGTGGACTAGAATAGGTTGATGATGATGATGATTATTTATTTTTGTTTTGTATCTTAACTTTTATTTCTGATGAAAAATGATTCCAAGTTATGATGATAACGGATTTAGGCAGTAGTCTAATACAAGAGAAGCGTGCCCATTCGGGGGTTCATTCTCATCTCATAACTTACTTACCTATTTACTTTTTAGGGCTCCGTAGCCAAATGGCTAAAAACGGAACCCTTATAGATTCGTCTTGTCTGTCTGTCTGTCCGTCCGTATGTCACAGCCATTTTTTTCCGAAACTATAAGAACTATGCTGTTGAAACTTGGTATGTAGATGTATTCTGTGAACCGCATTAAGATTTTCACACAAAAATAGAAAAAAGCAATAAATTTTGGGGGTTCCCATACTTATAACTGAAACATAAAAAAATTTTTTTCGTCAATCCCATACGTGTGTCTATGGATAGGTCTTTAAAATGATATTGAGGTTTCTACTGAGGTTGGACGTGGAGGCGGCGGCGTCGTCGGCGGCGCACAGTGCGCGGGCGCAGCTCGCGCCTGGGCCCGGCCGATGGGCGGCGAGCGCTCGCTCGTCTGCCGCCGAAGCGATCGGTTGGCCCTGATGGTATACCGGCCTTCATTTTTAGGGACTGTAGGATGGTATTAGTGGAACCTTTGTTACACCTGTTTAATTCTTGTATTGAAACTGCCTCGTTTCCTAGTCGCTGGAAACTTACAAGGGTGATACCAGTGCCCAAGGGATGCGGTGGCACGAATCCTAGCGATTATAGGCCCGTGGCAGTCCTGTGCACTCCAGCCAAGATCTTCGAGGCGGCCATCCACAACGAATTATATAACCAGGTGAGTGCCCAGTTGTCTGACGCTCAGCACGGTTTTCGTCAGGCGCGGGGGACGGCGGGGAACTTACTGCATCTCATGTCACGTCTGATACCAGCCGTGGATGCTGGCCATCAGGTGGATGTGGCATATTTTGACTTTAGAAAGGCGTTCGACTTGGTAGATAATGACATCCTCTTGTCTAGGTTGGCTAACGTAGGATGCACTCAACATACACTTGCATTTTTTTCTAGCTATTTGAAGGATAGGTGTCAATATGTAGACTGTGGCGGATATTATTCAGAACCTTATTTCACCAGGTCGGGTGTGAGTCAGGAGAGTAATTTGGGGCCCCTCCTCTTTAATTTGACCATAAATAATCTACCGGACGTAGTCGAAAATTCTACAACCTTGCTTTTCGCCGATGATTTAAAACTAATCTTTGAAATTAAGCAGCCTTCTGACCACCTTGTTTTACAACAAGACATTGACAGGGTTGTTGAGTAGGGTGAAGGCAGCAGGCTGTATTTCAATGTGGAGAAATGTAGCGTGTTGTCATTTACTCGCGCTCGATCTCCCAGCCATCATGAATACTGTTTGGACGGGAAAACATTAAAACGCGTTACGGAGGTTAGGGACTTAGGAATTAACTTCACAGCTGACTTGAGCTTCAAGAAGCACATAATAGAGGTGTGCAAAAAAGCATATAGAAATTTAGGGTTTATCCTGCGTCAAGCGCGTCAATTCACTAACATCAAGGCTCTGAAGGCACTATATGACGCTTTAGTGAAAAGTCATCTAGAATATAATTCCATAATTTGGTCTCCTCACGAAGATAAGTACAAGTTTATGCTTGAACGAATACAAAACAAATTTGTTAGATTCATATATATGAAACAATATGGCGTGTACCCGGGATACCCAATTATTTACCCAACATTATTTGTACTTGGCATGATAGGCTATTACAAACTAGAAGTGAGAAGGGAAGTCGCGTCCGCCACATACCTACTTAAAGTGTTACGCGGCACAATACACAACCCTGCTATCCTTGAGGTGGCACAGCTATGTGTGCCGGACGAGTACGTGGGGCGTAGCGCCGGCCTCCGCTGCTGGAGGGCCACGAGCGCGCACCAAGCTGCTGCAGCGGGCACCGTTGTCGCGCGCGCTGCGGACGCTCAATACGGTTGCTGAGCAAGTTGACCTGTTCTCGTGCTCACTGAACGAACTTACAAGAGTCACATATTGTGTAGTTAGTAAGTAGTAAGCATAGTTTAGCTAGCTTGTGTTATGGGTTCCAGAATGCGGATAAACATACTTATATAATATTTTTTTTTGTAAATACATACATATTATACATAGAAACACCCAGACCAATGCAAATAGACATATTCATGCATACAAATATTTGCACTGAGCGGGAATCGAACCCGCGCCCCCTGTCGTAGCAGTCGAATGCACTACCGCTACGCCACAGATACCTTTTTTTTTTTATCGTGCGGAAATCCCTTCGGATACCCCCCCGCCGGGCAGCGGGGGCGGTTATGTCGGGCTTGCACCGACTAAAACCGCACGCCGTCTCGGGTCTTCAGACGCCGGGGTGTAAGGTTACCCATAGAGCATATCCCTCGCACCCCGGCTGACCCTGGGCCATCTCACCACTAACAGCATCGCTCATCCTGTCTCCTCTGAAAGCAGAGGAGTACGGAGAGCGATGTGTTCCCGCCACGTTGGGTATTGGCCGACGATCAATGCCAACCCTATGAAGGGGTGAAGGGGAAGCCATTGACCGCCGCCCAGGGTGTACCGGCCGCTCCGATTCCGTTCCCCCCGGACTGCAGCGGGATCGGAATCGGAGCGACACTCGAGGAGGTTACCCAACACACACCCCTACGCCACAGATACCTAGTTTGTCAGATTTATTTGTAAGACTAGCTTTAAGATTTTATATTTGTATACACTGTCGCATTAGGTGTTTATCTGTAATGATAGTGGTTTAAATAAATAAATAAATAATTTTTTTTTTTTCTAAACTGAATAGTTTCCGCGAGAGACACTTCCAAAGTGGTAAAATGAGTGTGTCCCCCCCCCTGTAACTTCTAAAATAAGAGAATGATAAAACAAAAGAAAATATATGATGTACATTACCATGTAAACTTCCACCGAAAATTGGTTTGAACGAGATCTAGTAAGTAGTTTTTTCTTAATACGTCATAACTCGTAAACCGCAATTGATCTTTCATTAATTTCAACTCGCATATAAAAATTTTACTTGCTGATACGGAACCCTTCATGGGCGAGTCCGACTCGCACTTGGCCGGTTTTTTTGGACTGCTTATGCCGTACATCACTAAGCCTTAGGTACAACGTAACTACAACAAAGATATGTTAGGTAACTAAGGAGTTCCTTTGGTATGTCTACTACCATAATTATGTGTTCTATCAACTCAATAGTTCCCAAATGGAATGGCACCAGCTCTAACAATAACTTAAAATAACTAACAAAAACTTTTAACTCATCGGTCCTGTGGAATTGATTCTGATTCAAAACAATTCTATATATAAAAAGAAAGTCGTGGTAGTGACGACCGGGATAAACTCAAAAACGAGAGGACCGATTTTCGTGATCTTTATATTTTTAGATGTATTCAGACATATTTAGACATAGCTTATAAGGTGACTAACATAATTTAATTCTAAGGCGGAACGAAGTTTACCGGGTCAGCTAGTAGTTATATAAATATAAGTTAAAAGAAAAGTACGGTAAGCAAAAGTATTAGAGTTAACGACATATTTACCATGTGGTTCTAAGAATATCGGACATTCTTAGAACCACATGGTAAATATCCCGTTAACTCTAATACTTATGTTAGAGACCATGATAGTTTAAATACCTATATTACAGTAAGCAAGATCATTAAATTATATCTCATTTCTTTGTTCCGTGATTCCTAAAAACAAGTTGAATTCCTGACACGAGCTCAGCCGAATACAAGGGATTTTCGATTTTGCAATATTTTTTTTTTGCGATTTTTTCTTTATTTTGCAATGGTTCACCCCAGCACGAATCTATTACCGAAAACAGCAACTCGATAGCTCATCTCCTTCATACCCAAAACCGTGACAGAAAATTGGCAACGACGACGTCGACGACAACTCGATAGCAATAGGGCTTTTCTAAAGAAAAAATCCCATATACAACGTTACACGTTCCTTATCGAGGGTATCATAAAAATACAACATTTTTAAATGTTTCACTGAAATACTTTGGTGAAGGAAGAATTTATTCGAACGCGAGTGTAATGCGCATGTCGTTTACGGATTAAAAAAACCTATGAGTAATGGACTTTATGTTCACTATTAGAAAGAGAAACTCCTGAGTCACCTATTTGGTTACAGAACACTCACAGGAAGAGATTTTTAGGGTTCCGTTGCCAAATGGCAAAAAACGGAACCCTTATAGATTCGTCATGTCTGTCTGTTTGTCCGTCCGTATTTCACAGCCACTTTTTTCCGAAACTATAAGAACTATGCTGTTTAAACTTGGTAAGTAAATGTATTCTGTGAACCGCATTAAGATTTTCACACAAAAATAGAAAAAAAACAACAAATTTTGGGGGCTTAGAACTTAAGCTCAAATTTTTTTTTTCATCATACCCATACGTGTGGCGTATCTATGAATAGGTCTTCAAAAATGATATTGAGGTTTCTAATATCATTTTTCTCTAAACTGAATAGTTTGCGCGAGAGACACTCCCAAAGTGGTAAAATGTGTCCCCCCGCGCTATAACTTCTAAACTAAGAGAATGATAAAACTAAAAAAAATATATGATGTACATTACCATGTAAACTTCCACTGAAAATTGGTTTGAACGAGATCTAGTAAGTAGTTTTTTTTTAATACGTCATAAATCGTAAAACGCAATTTACCTTTCAGTTCAATCAACTCAAACATAAAATTTAAAAAAAAAACATTATTATGTTACTTGCTGCTACGGAACCCTTCTTTGGCGAGTCCGACTCGCACTTGGCTGCTTTTTTATTCTACTTCAATGGAAACCATAAAACTACATCTAATTAAAAAAAGAACGTTTAAACAGTACCAAGACAGTACAGACAAATTTACAATCTCATTGATAAAACCAATTTAAAAAATCCACTTCAAGCACATCAAAGAAATTAACGCAACAATTCTGTGTAAAGCATAATTCATGCTGACCAATAAACAATGAAGTGATTCACGCTAATGTGCTTGAGGGTAAACAATGTAGCCACACTTATGTTTGCAAGTATAAACAATGTATTCCATCAACGCTGTGTGCTTGCTACGGAAATAGCCGTCCACGCTGACGCTCCGTAAATATAAGGTCATCTTTTAGTCAAGGCTGACACTGGGGCTTTCGTGAGCCGTGCACTGAATTTCCGATCCTTTTGTGAAGCTGAAATTTAAGACAATGGTTTCTAGGAAAGGTTTAGTAACTTTCCTAGAAGCGATTATCTTAAATCTCAGCCGGAGTTCCAATTAGAATAAAAATATTTCAATTTGTAAATATTTGTAGAACTTATTGTCAAGTAATTACAATACACACCTATTAAATACTAGCTGTTACCTGCAGCTCCACCCGCGTACAGTTCTCATCCCATTCCCACAACCCATAAATCTACCCCTTTTATTTTCGTGCGGAAGTCAGCTCGGATACCTTTCTCAGCGGCCAGCGGGGTGGTTATGTCGGCCTTAATCGACTAAAACCTCACGCCGTCTCGGGTCTTGAGATGCCGGGTTGTATTGTTGTTGTGGGCCCATAAGGCATTTCCCTCGCATCCTGACTGACCCAGGGCCATCTCCGGTTTCAAGATGGCCCTCTCGGGTTTGGGAACCACGGTGTCCGCGTCTTGTAAACCAAATTGCAGCCAGATCAGCCGTTTGAGTGTGATGGAGTAACAAACATCTAAACATCTTTACAGACTTTCACATTTATATATATATTTTTATATTATAGCGGCCCGCCCCGGTTTCGCACGGGTGCAATGGATGTTATTGTACATATAAACCTTCCTTTTCAATCACTCTATCTTTCAAAAAAAACCGCATTAAAATCCGTTGCGTAGTTTTAAAGATTTAAGCATACATGTGGACATAGGGATATAGGGACCGAGAAAGCGACTTTGTTTTATACCATGTAGTGCTTAGGAGTAGTACAATTGCCTGTAGATACTACAGAACCGTGTGAATTTGAATACCATATATTATATACATTAATTATAATAATGATGCTTATGACATCATATATAAGCAATATAAACTTAGGAACGAGATAACATTTAGTTTTCTGAATAAAAAATAATTAAATTCTTAATCATAAATCATCAGCTCCTCTACAAATATGGCGAGACATTCTTAAATTTCAAAGTTCTTCATATTTCGCTGCTTACGACCTAAACAAGCACTGCGTGCCCTCAGCGAGTTCATACTTGATACCCAAGATTTTCACAAATAACAAATATGGCGGCATATATATTTTTTAAGTAAATTAAGTTAAGAATTCCTCCTAATATTGACAAATTATTAGTCTTGAAATATGAATGTACCTTTTTTTTCGTGGGGAAATCCCTTCGGATACCCCCCCGCCGGCCAGCGGGGGCGGTTATGTCGGGCTTGAACCGACTAAAACCGCACGCCGTCTCGGGTCTTCAGACGCCGGGGTGAAAGGTTGCCCATAGAGCATATCCCTCGCACCCCAACTTATTTATTTCAAGGAAATCTTATTATAAATAAATAAATAAATAAATATTCTACGATATTCTACACAGCGCTTTCTAGAATAAGTCTAGAAAGCGCTGCAATAAGTCTTTCTGTCAGTAATTATTATCCTGAGTTTTTCTCTTATGTGTTTTGATCCTCTGAGTTCCTGCGACGTCTGTCCTAAAAATTTGAAGCAATAGAAGAAAATGAAAAAAGGAATCTAATTAGTTAAGTATATAAGTAGTTACAGTCACAGTAATAAAATTGTTAATTTAAGGTCTCAATCGAAAGTTACTATAATAGGTATTTATAACCTAACCTTTTGTTTCCCCGACATTTGGAACGAATTGCACCAACCGACCATGGCCACGGTCTCGGAGCTCTTAGATAATAATTAGTCATATGTCAAGGCTTGTATTTAAAATTTAAAATTTTCCGTTGTTTGGATCTGTACATAATATTGAAATGAAACTATTTTTAACAGATTCTATCGCGATTTATTAGAAGACATTCGTGTAAACTTGCGATAATAGCATAGATTATAAGAAGCACTCAAAAATAATATATGAATAATTGAATAATTCATATTTATTTCTTTCTTTTTTTCTTTTTTTTATACCACTAAGGTGGCAGACAAGCACACGGCCCACCTGATAGGAAGCGGTTACCGCGGCCTATGGACGTGTGCAACACCAGTGGCGTTACACTCGCCCTGCCGACCCTGTAAAGGAAAGGGGATGGAAAAGGAGTTTGGGAGGGGATGGGAAAGGAGTTTGGGCTCCGGCACTCTCACTCACCGAACGAAACGTAACAGTTCAAATACTGTTACTTGGCGTCGATATTCTGTGCGAGGGTGGTGCTTCCCCGGTCGAGTCAGCCCATTCATGCAACGGCCAAAATGACTGTTGCTTGACTCTACCACCTACAATTCCGATCAATTACAATACAGTGGTGATATTAAAAATCATTTGGTACAATCAGTGAATATATATGTAAATGGCAACTATAACAAAAATATCTTTAACAATTTCTGAAAGGCCACTTGTATTGTTGCATCCACATTTTAATCATGACCGGACAATCTGTGTCCATTTTTGCTCCAAAGATTCCCGCCTCCTCCCTCCCCCAATTGAATATTACATAATAAATGTATATTTGACTAGCTGCTGCCCGCGTCTCCTCCTGTAGAATTATGCTCCCGTTCCTGTTACATTTTTTTTTTTTTTTTATCGTGCGGAAATCCCTTCGGACACCCCCCCGCCGGCCAGCGGGGGCGGTTATGTCGGGCTTGCACCGACTAAAACCGCACGCCGTCTCGGGTCTTCAGACGCCGGGGTGTAAGGTTACCCATAGAGCATATCCCTCGCACTCCGGCTGACCCTGGGCCATCTCACCACTAACAGCATCGCTCATCCTGTCTCCTCTGAAAGCAGAAGAGTACGGAGAGCGATGTGTTCCCGCCACGTTGGGTATTGGCCGACGATCAATGCCAACCCTATGAAGGGGTGAAGGGGAAGCCATTGACCGCCGCCCAGGGTGTACCGGCCGCTCCGATTCCGTTCCCCCCGGACTGCAGCGGGATCGGAATCGGAGCGACACTCGAGGAGGTTACCCAACACACACCCCCCGTTCCTGTTACCTATATGTGTAATTAAATAATCTATCCCTGTACCAAATTTCAGCCAGATCCATTCGGCCGTTTTTTTTTTTGCGTGAAAGAGTAACAAACATCCATCCATCCATCAGAACTTTCACATTTGCAATATTTGTGGACTTTCTTTTATTTTTTATCTATTTCCTTTTATGCTTTAATGCTGTGTTTACATTACGCTCATAAAACTCATCATCATAGTGTCGAGTCTCAGTTGTATCCGGCTCTCACCTCGGAGCTCAGGGACTTGTCTGCTGGCACTTCTTGGATCTAGCCCTCCTGTCGGGGCCCGGTGAAGGTGATATGTCCAAACATTTGTTACCCATGCAGCCTGGCGGCCGTCGCAAAACGTGACTGCACCAGCGATATCACGCGCATGGAGTCTGCCACCAATGTGAGAGTTCCTCACGCGATCTTTTCGGGTGACTCCGTACATCCATTGAAGCATATTCATATCTGTGACAAGCAGTACCTGCTCGTGTCGCTTTGGCACAGGCCACGCTCCACAGCCGTACAAAAGGACAGGTCCAATGCTAGTTTTATAAACTTGCGCCTTCAACCTAACTGGCACTTGGTATTTTATTCGATTGGATCTATTTTAATTGAGGCTTCGAGGCAGTTCATTGTTGTTTTACTGTGAGACTCCATATTGAAATTAATATGGAAGTTTATAGTTGTGACCTATCAACTTCTCTTGTCGACTTTGAACTAAAAAATTAAATCTTAAACGTACAAAGCAATGCGTTTATTAATATTATTGACAAACAAAGGTTATATTATATCTATGCATGCGTTGGACACGAGACGCGGCTACAGAACAGCTACGACAGATAATGGAAACAGGCACAATACATATATTCAAGTAGACAGTGTGTCCTTTAGATAATAAATTGGCAAAATATCAGCATGACATGAGGGTTTAACACAGTCGTAAGTGTGCATAACTACATATGACGTAGGGAGGAGATGATGCGAGAAGCGAGACGGTGCATCCTTCACCCCGCTTAATGGTAAGAAGATAGGGTGAAGTCCAGAAGATATGGGCCAAAATTCCAGATGCTGACAATCCTAGAACGGTAGTAGAGACTAACGTAACGAGGAAGTCAAGGTAGAGACCTTGACTTCCTCGACAGATGCTTTTTCACGCCACCATTTAAAGAACTCAAGATGATAAGAAGAAGGATACACAAGTTCAGGTAGCAGTTTCCAGTTCGTGCGTCAAAGTAAGAAATTCCGAACCACTTGGTTCGAGATGGTATTGTTCTACCGCTGCCCAGCACGTGTTTTTCTGGATAGGAAGTGAGCCGGTGGTTTTGTTGTGACGAAATTATTAACTAACTTACGAAGCAACCTTAATTTCGGGAACGCTGACGATACAAAATAGGTACTGGATATTTATTCATATTTTGGCACAAGGCGTGCGGGACGTATCACTGTGCAAACACGTCACTACACGTCGTGGCGACAAACACAGGCGTGACGTGACGTCGCTGAAAATGGGAGAGAAGATCGGTTGTGCACTTTTATTACGTACGGCTGCCCTCGTAGTAATTCTGTGGTTGGTATTATAATTCATGGTATATATTATAAGTTTATAACCAGCGTTTTCCAGTACTTGGATCTTGATTTCAGTCTGATGTTCAGACTGGTTTTTACTATTAGAGACTAAGTTAGTTAATAATAGGAAGGTAAATTCTAAACATTTTCCTTTGAAGGGACTAAGATGCCGATAGAGGCTAGTGGCAATATTGTGTGGTCTCTGACTGATGATGCTTGAGGTTATTCCTGGAGTGCACTTTTCAAGAGTACATTATAAAACGTTTAGGTTCCCATTTTTTCTTAATTTTTGGCCTTGAAAAGTGCCGGACGTTTGTGCCGCTAGGCAGCAACGTCCCTTGAAGGGACTAGTACGTCGCCTCCTGTTCAGCCCGAAAGCCCTTATATACCTACCAGAACATTCTCAAAGAAAAGAATACAAGTGACAACCGTTTAGCAACAGAAGGATATTTACTGGCCTAGGATTGTAATTTGATTAAACTGCTGCAAAGTCAACGTTAGACGCGATGATATTTTTGTGCAGGGCTTATAAAATAGCACCTGAGCTTGGCGGTTCAGCGATTTGCGCTACGTACGTGCTACGAGGGATGGCATGGATAATGTTTTTTTGGCAGAACGAATTCGCTGTAGAATCATCATCATCATCATCATCATCAACCGATGCCAGTCCACCGCTGGACATAGGTCTCCCCTAATGAGCGCCATAGCGCCCTGTCTTCAGCTTGCCGCATTCAGCATCTGCCCGCAGTCTTTCGCAGAATCGGTAGACTTTGACCAGCAAATTTGTATAAGAAGACCTTGTAGACTAATCGCGACATCGATCGAATCTATCAATTAAGTAGCGCCATCTTTACTAGTTTTTCCAGACGTTCGCCAGCGACGGGAGATGACATAGCTTGAGGTGGATCACTATGTCGCTCAATTCCTTGCTGGTAATGGTAACTTTATAATACATTTACTTTTCACTGCTTGGATTTTTTATCTACAAATATTCTCATAAATGAAAGATACTGGTGTTAGTCAACATATATGACTCATAACCTTCTTTACCTATTTGACTCATAATGATTTGTGTCTATATGCATACTAACAGATATGATGAGTCCCGCGAGTGTAAAAGACAACTGAGGCAAACAGCTCCCGGAGGAATGGTTAACTGAATACCAAATTAATTATGCTCGTCAATCTGTTAAGTATCACTCATTTCATTAGATAAGGACACACAAATAACACATAATATAAGGCTATACGGGATACCTCGCTTTTTTTTAAAGTATGGAATCCCCCACAGGTTTCACCCCATCGGCGCCTCACTAGTGTTAATACCTTTCATTTTTTCGTGCGGAAATCCCTCCAGATACTCCCCCGCCGACCAGCGGGGGCGGTTATGTCGGGATTGAACCGACTAAAACCGCACGCTGTCTCGGGTCTTCAGATGCCGGGGTGTAAGGTTGCCCATAGAGCATATCCCTCGCACCCCGGCTGACCCTGGGCCATCTCACCACTAACAGCATCGCTCATCCTGTCTCCTCTGAAAGCAGAGGAGTACGGAGAGCGATGTGTTCCCGCCACGTTGGGTATTGGCCGACGATCAATGCCAACCCTATGAAGGGGTGAAGGGGAAGCCATTGACCGCCGCCCAGGATTCCGTTCCCCCTGGACTGCAGCGGGATCGGAATCGGAGTGACACTCGAGGAGGTACCCAACACACACCCCACCCCGACTTAATACCTATTAACTTACGAATAGAACATAAACTAAACAATTAAATGAAATTGAAGTGTCCGTTTATAATATTAAAATAACAGTTGGTAACTCAATGCATATTCAATTAATACGGTAGATATACGAAAAAGACCGAAAAAAATTGTTGTCAGTCTGTTTGTCTTTCTGTCTGTTTGAATTAGGTAATCTCTAAAACGGCTTTGAATTTAAATACCTACTAGTGCCGAGGGTCACACACTTCACCCACAATCTTGTTAACCACTCAATGTTAGCTAAATACTTGTGGAGGGTACTTGAGCTTGTTGAGTTGTGGAGTAGCTTCATGCCGGTATCATACTGGGATGGGTTCGAACCAGCTACCTTAGGATCAAGTGTCTTGTATTGCATTATGTGTGTACATAATTTGTATATTATTTCATAAGCATTTAGTTCAACTGCGACAGCATAACATAACATAACATAAACTCACGCCTATATCCCCGAAGGTTTATCTTTAGGTCCCAATGTAATAGGTGGCGAGCCTATTGCCATTAACTGGGCACTTATAAACCTGCGATAAATACACACATAACTTCGAAAAGCATCGAAAAGTCATTGGTGTGTGCCATGGTAAAACCTGGGATCGAACCCGAGACCTCGTCTCAGCAGTCCATTACCCATACCACTAGGCTACCGCGGTTTTTGACTGCGACAGGATTCAAAGAAATAGATATTTCATTAACACGGTGATTGGAGTCATTATTGAGGACAGTTCATGTTCTTTAAGTCCAAAGGTAAAAAAGGCAAGAGACACTATCTGTCTGTAACGCTTGCACGCCTAAACCTCTCAACCGAGTTTGATGAAATTTGGTACAGACTTGCACTAGAACTTGGGAAAGGACATATGCTATGTTTGGTCGATTGGTAGCACAGCGGCGATAGCCCTGTGGCGTGTACGTAACGGACTGCCGAGACGAGGTTGAGTTCAATCCCCAATTGCCCCGGGCACACATCTCTGACTTTTCGTGTGTGTATTAAAAAAATGTGCCCGGTAGATGGCAATAGGCTCGCCCCCTTTTACATTGGGACCTAAACATTATCGGCGAATCGTGGTTGTGTAATACACCTCTGCCTACCCCTTCAGGGATATAGGCGTGAAGTTATGTGTTATGTTTGGTCGTGCTAACAGCTACAATAGTAACAGAATTAATCTTTTACAATATTTCATTGCTGCCGAGTGTCGCTATCGTTACCGGTAAACTGATAATTTACAGCATAGGTTTATACGTCAATGGTGCAATCTTTGGGATTAGCGTCTACCAGCTGCATGATATATGGCCAGTTAACAATGTAACGTATGGCCTAGTTAGTATTAAGTGCCATTATCCTATTTCCGGCATTGGCGGGTGCACGCCTGTTTGGTCGATATTATCTTTGCTGCATGATTTAGTAAGCGGCTTTATGCTTTTTAAAGCTAATTAAATACAAAGAACCATTACTCGTTCAGTTTAGTGATGTATCACGGATGATTACCAATCGGTACTAATAGTAATAATATATGTATGAACATGCATCTTCTTCATAGCGATTTACCAATAGCGGCCAAAGTTTGCACTTTGGAGCTCGACGCCCACTTATTGTTTTTGATCGCTATATTGGCTTTTCCGTGAGCCAGGGCTGTCTCACCTTCCTACCCTGAGAGGGAAGCCTGTGCTAGAACCAGCTCCTGCTAAACAATGGACGAGGTCAATACTTATGTATACACAAGTACATTATAATGTCGCTACCACACCATTTGGGTTGTCAAATTGAATTTGACTTACTAATTCAAGGCTCCAGTTAAATGGGTCAGTAGTCCCAACAACTGCAAAATTATCCAAGTTTACCTTTCCCAACACCTTTGATCCCAAGTCTTCAGTATCAACCGTTTATGACCCGACCATATTATACACGGGGAGTTTACTATTTTATAAATTTACTTGCACGAAGGTCAGACTCGATCCCTATTTACGCCTCGCGGGACATAAAGGACTTCGGATACCATTTCGGTTTGTGTTTCAAGAATTATATCCGTGCAGCGTTATTTTCAGGTCATTAAGATTGAAAATTGGATAACTCGAAATGGGTATGATTGTAAACGTAACGTTGTAATTATGTAACGTCCTGTAGGCGACAAGATCACGCCTCGACTTCGCTTAGTTCTATTTATTCATAACATAACATAATACATAAACTGTATCCCCGAAGGGGTAGGCAGAGGTGTATTACACATTCGCCAGTTATGTTAAGGTCTCAATGTAATGGGGGGCGAGCCTAAAGCCATCTACCGGGCACATTATTAAGCGCACACATAACTACAAAAAGTCAGAGGTGTGTGCCAGGGGCGAATGGGGATCGAACTCGAGACCTCGTCTCAGCAGTCCGTTACGTACGCCACTGGGCTATCGCCGCTTATCAATTCTATTTAATCAATTCTCTAAAATGTTTACAGCACATCCCGTTGAAAGAATGAGTGTCGAACTGTCTGAGAATAAATGGGTGGCGATGGATAAGTCATAAATATAGGACTTATTAACTCCAGCGGATATCCTTCGGCGTCTAAAATATTTAGAGATCAATATCTTAATAGCTTGGTCGTCGTAACCAATAAAATATATTTTATTATTACTTAACTCTAAAATCATTTTTTACAATCATTTATATTCACTCTTCATAGTACACTTACCATATTTTACTAATCACGCTTTATAAAGATTTTAGATCGGAAAAAGAGAACATCTAGGACGGGAAGCTTTATAATTTAAAAATCCTTAAGAAATTCCATTTAATAGTACATACACACATAATACGATACAATAACATAAAATAACATAACATAAACTCACGCCTATGTCCCCGAAGGGGTAGGCAGAGGTGCTAGCACCCACATTTCGCCAGTTTATGTTTAGGTCCCAATGTAATAGGTGGCGAGCCTATTGCCATTAACCGGGCACTTATAAGCCTGCGATAAATACACACATAACTTCGAAAAGCATCGAAAAGTCATTCGTGTGTGCCATGGTGAAACCTGGGATCGAACCCGAGACCTCGTCTCAGCAGTCCATTACCCATACCACTAGGCTACCGCGGCTTTGTGGTTAAGGAGTCGACCCTACGATCGAGAGGTCCCAGGTTCGAATCCTGGCCATTACACTACCGACGTGAAGCTAGTCCTAACACAAGCAATTTAGCTTAGCTGGATGGGTTAGGGGGAATATTAGTAATTTCGGTTACTAATATTCTTTAAAAAAAACGTACATACCTACGTAACTCAAGCAAAGATTAAAACTAAATTATGTCAATCATTTATATTAGGTGAATAACGACCGTCAATTTTATTACTACATTTTTATTTGTATTTTCATACCCCTTATTTTCTGAATTAGTTAATTTAATAAACATCAAATTGATTAATTAATGATACATCCAGTATGACCGCGTTACCTCATCATTCAACATATTTTTATCAGTGTCATCTTCTCTAGTTTGTTGAAATTTTATTGTTGTATTGGTTTTAAGCCAAAACATTAAGTACGTTAAATTAAATTGTTTTCTACAGTGGATGGACCCAACCTTAGTGGATATGCAATTTAAGAGTTTAGAAACTATTTTACAAAAGAATATGTCAATTTAAACGTGATTAAACAAGAGCTAGCGGTAGTCTAGTGGTATGGGTAAAGGACTGCTGAGACGAGGTCTCGGGTTCGATCTCAGGTATTACCATGGCACACACCAATGACTTTTCGATGCTTTTCGAAGTTATTTGTGTATTTATCGCAGGTTTATAAGTGCCCGGTTAATGGCAATAGGCTCGCCACCTATTACATTGGGACCTAAAACATAAACTGGCGAAACGTGGGTGCTAGCACCTCTGCCTACACCTTCGGGGATAAAGACGTGAGTTTATATTATATGTTATGTTATGTAAACAAGAAAAAAGGTAACTAATAAAAGTTAACTATAAATCATTTTTGAGGAAAGCAGTATGCACTTTCTCTAAAAATAACGTTTTGCTATAGAATTATTAAATACTAGCTGACCCGGCAGACTTCGTACTGCCTCAATCGATAGCACCTTTTAAACCTTCTCTGGACCTCCACAAATAATTCAAGACCAAAATTAGCCAAATCGGTCCAGCCGTTCTCGAGTTTTAGCGAGACTAACGAACAGAAATTCATTTTTATATATAAGAAGAAGAAGAAGAAGAAGAAGAAGAAGAAGAAGAAGATTTTATTTCAAAGTAATGACACAATCAATACATTTAGAGAAACTAAAAGTATATAGGCCACATATTGTGGTATTGGGCTTAAAATTCGCTTCGTGGCGAAACTTGCCTCTTCTTTTCTTAGCAGAAGACGATGCTGCTTTCACTCAATGGTCGTCCAAGGCGAATTGGTCTACTTTACTAACTATTGTATTGTTATATCATTGCTATAGAGGTAAAAGCAGAATCACTAATGTCTAAAAATTTGTGAACAGATTAAATATTCCACGTAAATAAAACAGATTAAGTTGTTTCACGAGCTCGTCTGTCTTTATGTGATGTAGACATTAATCGTACAAAGCTTTATAATAAAGCCACTCAGTAAATAGTGTACAATAGGCTCCTGAAATATTTCAGTTCGAAAAGCTTCAGTATGCTGCTTTGCGATCGGAATGAGACATTACAGGAATAAATGGTTTCCTTTGATGTCGACAAGACGTGCACCGTCTGAATATCGCCATTTATTTTCACATTTGCTGTACAGTGGAATATCATTAGAAAATGGTTTACTTACTATTTTTGAAGGGAAGATTTCATTGCTTGGGAATGACGTAACATGTATGTTTTTTTCATTGCGAGTATATTTGTGTGTACACCGTTTAAGAATATTAACTCTCTAGGAATGTCTCAGAAAATCGCCGCAGATCTCTTGAGTACCCCAACCATTCTTGCAAATCCATTCCCCCTTCGTTTAGAGAGAGTTTCAGATCATAGACCACATTTAAATCTGTTACCCAGTACTTAGTACACTTGCGCTCGCACTAGACCCCTCATTCACTATATATTATGTCATGAAGGCGTTGACTTCTGGCCTGTGCAACACGGGTATTGTTTCACGAATGTCCAGTGAGTACCTGATTGCCTGGACTTCGTTATCCACAGTACAGTCTACTCAATTATTTTGGTTATCCAGTTCTTAATATCAAATGCCCAAACTGATATAGATGAAAAATAATAACTGTATAAAGGTATCAGGGTCTAAAAATAAACAGAGCCAAGCAATAATTCAGTGTTAGTCGCTTTATGGATGAGAAACGACTGTTTGTCTTTATTGTTGAATCGATCAGACGATAAGTTTATCCTTTCCTAAATAAATTACTTGTTTAGGCTTTTATTTGTATTGTCGATATCAATTCCGCTTTTGATTCGTCACTGTTTTGTTTAACGAACACCGACAGCTACATAATTCCTTTGTTCAATAAGTGAGAATGACTTTTACTGTTCTTATAAAGATGTTTCTTTTGGTGATTGTTAAAACAAATGTTACTTGTGTTTGTACGTAGGTAACAAAGGGTTAATGAAGTTATTTTCAAGATAAACATTATACCACTTTGTAGATTTCTTTTGACATATTTACATTATAATAATAATAAATAAATATTCTACGACATTCTACACAGCGCTTTCTAGACCCAAATTAAGCATAGTTTAACTAGCTTGTGTTATGGGTTCCAGAATGCGGATAAACATACTTATATACTTTTTTTTTTGTAAATACATACATATTATACATAGAAACACCCAGACCAATGCAAATAGACATATTCATGCATACAAATATTTGCACTGAGCGGGAATCGAACCCGCGCCCCATGTCGTAGCAGTCACATGCACTACCGCTACGCCACAGAGGCCGTCCGAATATATTTACACCTCATATAAGAACAACAACAACATAACTTCACGCCTGTATCCCCGAAGGGGTAGGCAGAGGTGTATTATACACCCACGATTCGCCAGTTATGTTGAGGTCCCAATGTAATAGGGGGCGAGCCTATTGCCATCTACCGGGCACATTATTAAGCGAGCGACAATTAACATTTATTAATGCACACAAAACTACGAAAAGTCAGAGGTGTGTGCCTGGGGAGACTGGGGATCCAACTCGAGACCTCGTCTCAGCAGTCCGTTACGTACGCCACCGGGCTATCGCCGCTTCGCTATAAGAATACAAGCTTAAATGGCGCATAAGATAATACGTCTCACGTCTATGTGAAATTTATTTAATCTCATTTCATGGCATCGGAAACAGTATTCTGTTTTCGTCGACAGTCATCTATCATTGGACATTTGAAGCTAAAGACAAATCAACTAACAGTTTGTGAAATATTCCATATAGACAAGTTGAATTTTAGAACATGTTTACGAATATTATGGTTACAGAATATATTATTCTTATTCATTAATAGTTGACGAGTGAATATGTTGAACAATTCAATAATTTCAAAGTTTTTATTAGTTTGGTTAGTTCTTGCGGTTTCTAATAATGTCACATGTTGGCCATGATTTGTGTGACTATGTGGTATGTCACAACATGTTTGTTTATTTTTAGTCTTTAGTGAACGACTGGATCATCAGAATTGAATAATTTAGAAACTTGTATCTTTCTATAATATGTCCACTCAATAGGCGGCAAGCCTATTAACGTGTATCGGCCAGTCTTAGCAGATTGCACGATGCTACTGTGGTTTTACTAACAAACAGCTCAACAAAAGTTTTCCCAACCTGAGAATCAAATTGACTTTAAGCACGACATTTGCTCTTGAAATCGCGAATATATAGTTATATCTAAATTGCAAAAAAAAAATAGTATAATTTCATTATCTTCAGTAATTATTTTAGCTGTAAATATTTTTTCTTCGTACACCTTATTCTTCATACTTGATGCATATTTGTTAATGGATTTATCACTACTGTTAATAACCAAAAATAAAAAGCCTGTCAATTACCTCATATTATAATCATCGAAGACAATGAAGAGTTCCATCAGAACAAGCTATCAGTGCCCCTATGGCAAGTTCACGCGGAGTCCCAGCAGGAAGATTAATGGCATCAGCACACCCTCTTTCACCCCTTCCACAACATCGCCCCCCCTATCAATCACTTAGCCCTTTGATGTATTATTTACTTGGTAAAGTTATTTTTGTGTATCCTCTGTTTTTGAAGGGGAACAAATATTTTTCAACGGCAGCTGTCATTGCGATTATGTTAGATGATGGAAACTGTTCTAGAAGGGTAAGGGGTCGAAGAATAGTTTTCTAAATATTAATCGTGGGGAAAATAAAATATGAATGCACTTTCGTGGTAGTTTCTTGAGTCAGCACTTAAGAAACTGCCATGAAACCCATCTATATTATGTATAGAATACTTTATCACTTTTATTCTTGTGGAGACTAGATATTTCGTTTAACGACCAAGTCAAATAAATTTTATGCGGTGTCGTGTCTATCTTGACTTTTTAATGAATTTAAACGTATTTAAAATGTATTTAAATGTATTTTGAATGTATTTAAACGTATTTAACTGTATTTATAATGTATTTCAATTATATAATAAATGTATTATAAAGTATATGAAGTATTTAAAATGTATTTTATCTACACCCATGCTTTAAATCCTCTATAAAAGATTCTGAAACAGTTAGCTTATTGCCAACATTAATACATCCAATGTCCTAATAACCATAATATCATTCGAACGGGTGTTATTATGTTGTATGAAATTTCATAATAACACTCCTTTCGCTTTTTCAATCTCTTCCGCGCAAAGGGTTACTCATCAGGCAGCCAAATTCTTACCGCTCGATGCGTGGAATCTGTATGAGTTTCAAAAAAAGAACTGTCATTCACGCGCGTTGCATTGCACTACCACAGCGTCGGCGCGCCGTAAAAAAAAATTAAAGCTTATTCGTTCGAATTCGAATTCCCGCTATTTTTCTTCGCTATTATTTTTGCAAATTGTTTCCTTTACTTACATGGGTGTAGATAAAGTCTTGTATGTACCTGTATAAGTAACTGTATAATTAGGTATTAAAACACTCATGTGATACTATTATCACACTCAGCTTCGCTTCGTGTGATAAACCCACATTCATGTTTTAGTACCCCTCATTATACCACAGTTGCATAAATAACTATAATTTAATCCATTTATTCATTCATATACTTACGTCCGTGCCTGCCAAAGGGCTGGAAAGGAAGGTTGGCAGCCATATTTTACGAATGAATTTTTGGACTCACGTAATTAGAGGTGAGCTTATTGTTTGTCACTTGTCATTTTTTCATAGGCTATTATATTTACTGTTAGATAGAGTGGATCCGCCTTCAGATGGAGCTAATAATAATATAGCTTAATAATAATAAATAATAAATAAATATAGTAGGAAAAAGTACACAACACCATCTATACAAAAAATTAAGCAGAGCTTGTGATATGGGTTCTAGAATGCGGATAAACATACTTCAATACTTTTTTGTAAATAAATACATATTATACATAGAAACACCCAGACCAATGCAAATATACACATTTGCATTGAGCCAGAATCAAACCCGCAGCTCTGGCTCCGCAGTTCTACGCACTTCCAATACACCACACATTCGTCGCCTTGTTTAACACCCAAGGGAAAAATATAAGATGGCCCTTGAGTTTCGTAAATTTCGTGAACGAAAAATTATATTTGTCATTTACGAGTAAGTAGTCACATCAAGACTCTACAAGAATGTTGCGCAATTTGTGTATAATTGAGGATCTTCACTTTCTCAACAGCCTATTACATCTGAAGGCTATATTATATCGCCTCAGGCTGTGGTTGAGTCGCTTGACGCGTGTACAGTCAGCGGAAAAAGTTGCTAAATATTTATAAACTATCTTTAAACTGAACTGAACTTTTATTTTTCTTATATCGTCAGAGTACAAGGACAAATATTGGTTTAGAGAAAGTTTTTAGGGCTGTTTAGTAAATTTCAAAGTGTGGGTAATGGACTGCTGAGACGAGGTCTCGGGTTCGATCCCAGGTTTTACCATGGCACACACCAATGACTTTTCGATGCTTTTCGAAGTTATGTGTGTATTTATAGCAGGCTTATAAGTGCCCGGTTAATGGCAATAGGCTCGCCACCTATTACATTGGGACCTAAACATAAACTGGCGAAATGTGGGTGCTAGCACCTCTGCCTACCCCTTCGGGGATATAGGCGTGAGTTTATGTTATGTTATATTTTTTTACAACCCTAACATCGTTGACGAAACTTAACGCATAAAAATCAATTCATTTTAATTTAATTTTACTTCGAATTGGGCTTTGATTTTTTCTAACCATAATTCTTTTTCTAAAATAAATCTAGCCTAAGTTACGTTAGCCTAAGTAAGCTATCTGCAGTAAAAATCCCGTTAACATCAGCGCAACCACTTCAGAGATTACACAGACGGAAAGGCAGGCACACAGAATTCTTTTCATATATTAGTATCGTACATACACCCATATGCATTTATTGCATAGCAGTTATTTCAAAGTCATGAACAGAAACTTCAATTTTATTTATTTGTTTAAATTGATTACGAATTTGATATCATGTCAAAGCAATCAATATTGTCGATCGAATCGCAAGATTACTTCACGATAAAGTAACTAGTTTAAATTGATTGTACATTGTCATGTTGGGAATTATAGTCAATGATATTGATATTTACAGATTGCGGTTGTAATGTACCGACTAATGTATATCAGGAAGAGGCAGATAACATCTCAATAGTGGATCAAATAACTAAAAATATTCAAAGTATGTCAGTCAATAGATATATTTTTAAATACAATACTCAATACCTCAGACTTTTTGTAGTTATGTGTGCATTAATAAATGTTAATTATCTATAATATGCCCGGTAGATGGCAATAGGCTAAATAAAATTAAAGTAATATATCATTATAAGAAACAAAACGTCACGTTCATTAAAATACATTAAGACTGAAAAGTATTACTTACATGAACATTTCAAATGAACACTAAACATGTTGTAATTAAATGATTTAGGTCTCAATTATCAAATGTACAGATTGCAAAAAAATTTAAATAAATAAATAATATAGATAATTTTGAATTTCTATTTTCAAGAGTCTTGTTTGACGTTATAATAACCAAAGTATAACAGCAACGTTAAGTATGTTCCCAATCTAGTCTTATGTGAAACCATCAGTGACTTAAGTTCAAAGTGACCTTTAAAATAATATTAGAGTCAAAGACACTAAGGAATTAATAAACGTGGGTAAGATTATAAATATTCTAAGAATGGTTTATAATAGGTACAATTTCAACAAAAAATAAAACCGACTTCAAAAACAAGAAGTCACTGAATAAGGAAAAATAAATGAATCATTCAAAGCAAATAATGCACTTAAGACTTCAGTTGAAGTCGGTGCCAAGCCAAACAGGCATGTAGGGTAGGTCCACTCTCGCAGTCCCGCTTTATCACCAATGAAATGGTACGCGTGTGTAGGGTCTTGTGGTAAGTGATACAATCCAAACGGGACAGCCGTCTTGATAGATATGCCTATTTGGCTTGGCTCCGACTTCAACTGTAGTCTGACGTGTATTTTTATCTTTTTAATGAATTAAATCATTTATTTTCCCCAATACAGTGGCTTGTTTTTGAAGTCGGTTTTAATTTTTTGTTAAAATTCTACTTATTCTTCGCTTTTTAGTGAATGTAACTGATTTATCGAAAGCGAATTCTAATGAATCTACAAATCGTGCAGACATTTGAATTAGACAAGCGAAGAAAGGGAGAAACGTCTATCTCAAAGTAGGAAATATGCATCCAAGGCTATTTGCATGTTAAAGAACTCAACAACAAAAATCTTTTAAGCACTGAAAACTTAAATACGTTACGACGAAAGATTGTTATAAATGCTACTTACTACTTGGTTATATAATAAAGTATACGTAGGATCAACAATATTTGAACGTTCATAAAATAAATATAAACATCTGAATTCTCCTTTTTTGAAGTCGGGAAAAAATAAATCCAATCAATGTCACAAAAACATTTCAATTGACCGGATAC
Source organism: Cybosia mesomella (assembly GCA_946251805.1). Lineage (NCBI taxonomy): Eukaryota > Metazoa > Arthropoda > Insecta > Lepidoptera > Erebidae > Cybosia > Cybosia mesomella. The sequence continues at coordinate 29,646,033 of OX276404.1, forward strand.
GACATTCATGCTATTCTGCGAATCCCTTTGCTTAGTCAACCAGTATTAATAAACAATATTTGTAATATAAAAAAGCTCTTGACAAAAAATCAACAAACTATGGGTCGGGTCACGGCCTGAGTAAAGTTCTACACTCACTGTTTGGGTAACCTTACAAGTTACATTATGTGCTCAAACCATCAAAAGTTATGAGACCTATTTGCAATTGTGTTTAATTTAAACTGCGGTGTTGCCATGAATTTGTTATTTGTAAATGTAGGTTACCATACTAACGATGATAGATTTCCTTATAACTTAGTTACATTTACAAATGTTTTCGTATTTTAGGACGGTAGTTTAGTTAATTGGCAATGAAACACGCAACTGTTACGAAAATTACTGGTTGAAACGAGACATAGTCTATATGTTTCGAAAGACCGTTTGCGGTGCCCTTTAAGATAAATGATGATGAGGTATAATTTAAAAAAAAAAAAAAGGTATAATTTATATGGCGTCTTAAGACCCGAGACAGCGTGCGGTTTTAGTCGGTGCAAGCCCGACATAACCGGCCCCGCTGGTCGGCGGGGGGGTAAAAAAAAAAAAAAGGTATAATTTATATGAATGATGAAGTAATGTTTTTTGTTTTTAAAAGAATATTAGTAACCGAAATTACTAATATCCCCCCTAACCCATCCAGCTAAGCTAAATTGCTTGTGTTAGGAGTGGGTTCACGTCTGTAGTGTAATGGCCAGGATTCGAACCCGGGACCTCTCGATCGTACGGTTGACTCCTTAACCACTAAGCTACCGACGCTTCAACTTACCGCACTTTAATAAGTCACTAGCATATTTTGAGATAGTTTCATATATTTCAAGTCATATACTGCTTCAAGAAAAAGAAAGGATACATACAACATAACTTAACATAACATAACTTCACGCCTGTATCCCCGAAGGGTATGGGGTGTATTACACACCTACGATTCGCCAGTTATGTTGAGGTCCCAATTTAAGAGAGGGCGAGCCTATTGCCATCTACCGGGCACATTATTAAGCGAGCGATAATTATCATTTATTAATGCACACATAACTACGAAAAGTCAGAGGTGTGTGCCCGGGCAACTGGGTATCAAACTTGAGACCTCGTCTCAGCAGTCCGTTACGTATGCCACTGGGCTATCGCCGCTATAGGATGTACAGGACCCTTTTAACCTTTGGAGCCTCAGCCAACTTACCTGGAAGTCGGTACACCGGCTATACGATGGATGAGGCGCTGGTGCAAGCTTTTCTCTTGGCGTTAGGAGTTCAGACGGTAGTCGCTCCCAGAAAAGTCGATATGCCAATAAAAAAACAATAGGCGAACCCCTTTTTTCTACTTGCGGAAATCCCTTCGGATACCCCTCCGCCCCAGCGGGGGCGGTTATGTCTTGCATTGACTAAAACCGCACGGTGTCCTGCCCAAGTGACCATTGCCGGGCACCCTGGGTAAGCCCTCGAAATGATAACCCCATGGAGGCGCTGGTGCAAGCTTTTCTCTTGGCGTTAGGAGGTCAGACACTACCGTCTGACCTCCTCTTTCTGGGAGCGACTACGCTCCCAGAAAAGTCGAGATGCCAAAAAAAAAACAATGGGTGGACCCCGGACTCCAAAGTGCAGACTTAGGACTCCACGGGAAAATCGCAATGAGGATGATGACTGACTTAAGAAATCTTTACTATTACTAGCTGTTGCCCACGGCTCCGCCCGCGTGGAAATCTGATCCCGTTCCCGCAACCCATGGGAACCTATTCCCGGGATAAAAAGTAGCCTATGTGTTATTCCGGACTATAATCTATCCCTGTGCCAAATTTCAGTCAGATCCGTTCAGCCGTTTTTGCGGGAAAGCGTAACAAACACCCAGCCATCCAATACTTACAATCTTTCGCATTTATTAAGCGTAGCGAGCCGAAGGCGAGCGAAGCGTCTTTCTCCACAAATCGGGTTTTCGCGTGAAACCATACTCCTCCTAGACGGCTCGACCGATCTTGACCAAACTTGGCACGGTTATCAAGCTCAGTTTGCTGAGTGTCTCTATGGATGGAAAGTTGATGTCCGACGTACCATCGAGGAATAATCACGGAAAAACCAAATCAATGGAAAATGTCGACCGGTCACGTTGACCTATTGTTGAATAGGCAAATCTCGCTACGCTTAAGTTTGGGTTGATTGCGAAGCTGGTAACCGTCCTAGTAATATTAAGTACGATAAAATTGTTAATTCGTGGTTGAATAGATCATTAGAGAAATTAAAGTTGAGTTATATTAAATGAACGATTCTAAACACACAAATATTTTTTTTTGGGATTCTTGTCTGTTTATCTGTTTGTCTGTCTGTTCGCGATGGACGCCAAAACTACCAAAACGGTATTTGCGTTTGTTTTTTTCAACATAACATAACATAAACTCACGCCTATATCCCCGAAGGGGTAGGCAGAGGTGCTAGCACCCACATTTCGCCAGTTTATGTTTAGGCCCCAATGTAATAGGTGGCGAGCCTATTGCCATTAACCGGGCACTTGTAAGCCTGCGATAAATACACACTTAACTTCGAAAAGCATCGAAAAGTCATTGGTGTGTGCCATGGTAAAACCTGGGATCGAACCCGAGACCTCGTCTCAGCAGTCCATTACCCATACCACTAGGCTACCGCGGCTTTTTTTTTTCAATTAGGAAAGTCTTGATCAGACTTAAAATCTGTCGTATGTTTGATTGCAATTGATTAAGTGAAACCGGAGATATGACAAAAAAAGATAACCGAACTCCTCGCGGGTGAAGCCGCTAGCATCAGCTAGTTAAAAATATTGGTAAAAAACTAAATATCCAATACAGTTTATTATATCTCTAATAATACTTAAAAAAATATATTACAAGGCTACGAAAGCAATTCAAGCAATGTGAATGATGAAACGATATTCAATGATGTCATACTGTCAACAAAATATTATTAATGCCTAGTTATTGCGAATTAAATCATATACCTACATAAATATTCATAAATATTAATCTCTTATTAACATAAGAAGCTTAGGTACGTATGAACGCAACAACATTAAACCCATAGCATTAGGTAATCTGTGGCAATAGTTTGTGGCTAGTGTTCGTAGTTAGTACACCATTTATAATTTCTACTCTGTGGTATCCTTTATTCTAATGTAGTCTAGGGAACAGCAGGCCTACCACGAAAGGTACATGAAAGAAAAAAAAGAAAGAAAACACGTTTAATAACAAAGCACAACGCACATTACAATCATTGTTAAAACTTAAATCTATGGGCATGAAAAATTATTTTTTAAACTGAATGAAGAATGACGTCTGTGACACTTGACGTTGACGTGCCACAAACGCCCGAACGCCATTAAGACAGTAGGTATACGTGGCAGGGGTGCGACTGGTTGGAACACCTCCGCGTTTGGTGCACCCTGGGCAACGTGGGCGATGACGCATCATTGATTGCTCCTCTGGAGTAGCTGGCGTCAACGTCAACGGCCAAGAGTCCGACCGACCGGCCCTTCTCAGGGCCAGCTGACCCCATTGCACGAGGGGGTCGGGGTATGGCGGGCCTGCAAGGCCCGCGGTGGTGGTCGCTCCAGGTACCCCTCTGCTGTTATCAGAGGAGACACTGCGAGCGACGTGTTGATCCGAGGGGATCAGGGGACGGGTTGGCCCACTGCTAACGCAGGGGCCGACGGGCACTTGTGCCGCCGCCGGTGAGAGAGGACTAGCCATCCTCTCGCGTTCCGTAATCGGTGGGTGATCAGCAACGACCTAACTGGTGGCTCCAGAAGGGTACGCTGTGATCTTGCTGACCGGAGGGCTTGCCTTTATTGGCCGGCCCACGACAAGGAAAAGTCTATAACACCCGACAGCAAAGTCGTAAAAACCTATGGATACCAGCCGACCTCCATAGTATATAGGCTTATCCAGGTGCAGGGGGCACCGCCTGGATGGACCACCTTTCCCCCATACTCGTGGGATAAGCTATGGACACAAACATACATATCACAAAAAAATACAACGATCGACTCAACAAAAACAAAAACGGCACGAAAACGGACATCGAGAATGGCGGAGTCTGCGCGGAAGTCGCGCAGCACTCAGGCGTGGAGGGGACGCCAAACACCTCGGCGGTGTCGGAGAAATTCGACACCGCCAACGAGCGTAGCCGGGCGAGCAGCCCGGCGGGTCTTGCTGTAAAGCGGACCCGTAAGCGCAGACGGCGCGCAAAGGCCCGGTTGGGGGAGGACGTGTCGGATGAGGAATGCACCCTCACCGGGACGACCTCCTCCAGCAGTGACGAGGCGTCAAAGCCTGCGTCAAAGGTGGCAGCAGGCCGCCGAGGGGCGCGAGGTGGAACGAGGGCTGGGCAATCCACCCGAGTCCCCTCGGCCCCTGAGAGGGCCGCGGGCAAGTCACCGCCGAGGCCTTCCACCTCGGCGGTGTCGGAACCAGGTGGGAAGACGCGGTCTCTGATGGAGAAACTCCAGCAAGTGACCGCGTCTTTCCGGGGGTCTCCGAACCCCGATCAGGAGGCGATGCTGCACATTGTGCTCGGCATCGCCTCCGAAAATGAGGCCCTCGCGGCGCAGCTGGCCGAGTCCCGTCGGGAGACGGCTCGACTAGCTGCAGCCGTCGAGGAGCTGAGGAGCGGGATGGTGCGCCCGACTCAACCGGCGCAGCCAGTGCAGCGAGCGCAACCGGCAGAGCCAGCGCGCATGACTCGCTCGTCTGCGAGACAGTCGGCGCAGCAGCCGGTGCAACCGGTGCAGCAGCCGGCACAGCCGGCTCGGCCACCAGCACCGCAGAAAATACCACCGGCGGAGCCTTGGGTTCGCGTACGTGGAGGCGCTAGAGGAGCGTATGATGAGTCGGATGGAGGCCCTAATGGACTCCATCCGCCGTCCGCCTCTGGCGCCACCAGTGGCCGGCTACGCGACTGCAGCCCGGAAGGGTAATACCCGCCCGGCTGCAGTAGAGGCTCTGCCGGAGCCGGCTCGTCGCCCCGCTCCCACTCAGGGCCCCGCTCAGGGCCCCGCTCCCACTCAGGGGAAGGGTAAGGGGAAGGGCAAGGGCAAGGGGAAGACGTCCCCAGCCCTGGCCTCAGCCCCAGCCCCAGCCGTGGTTCCGGCTACCTCCACCCCATTGGAAGGGGGCTGGGAGGTGGCTGGAGCCAGTAAGAAGAGGCGGAAGGCCGCCAAGAAGGCCGCCAAAAAGGCCAGGAGGGCCGCGGCCGCCGCGAAGGCAGCACCGGGGAAGCTCCGTGCCCCTCGAACAACGGCCGTCGTCGTCACCTTGACGGCGGAGGCAGCGTCGAGAGGCATGGGGTATGCAGAGGTGTTGGCCAGGGTAAAGGCCAACGTGGACCTCAAGGCCCTCGAGATCCCGGGCGTCCGGTGCAAGAGCACACGGACGGGAGCCCGGCTTCTTGAGGTCCCCGGCGCCGCCAGTGGCCCCAAAGCCGACGCCCTAGCGGCTCGGCTTAGGGAGTCATTGGATGCAGCCGACGTCCGGGTGTCCAGGCCCATTAAATGCGCAGAAGTGCGCATCACGGGCCTGGACGACTCCGTCACGGCTGAGGAGCTTAGGCTCGCCGTGGCGGAGGCCGGGGACTGCTCCCCGGACACAGTGAAGGCCGGAGCTATACGCTTCGGCCGCGGTGGACAGGGGGCAGCAGTTGTCGGCTGCCCTATCGCGGCGGCCCAAAAGGTCGCAGACGGGCGGAGCCTCCTGGTGGGAGGCTTCCTGAGGGCGCAGGCACGGCTCCTGCAGGCCCGACCGGCCAGGTGCTTCAGGTGCCTGTCGGTGGGCCATGTGGGGGTGCACTGCACGGCGGAGGTAACGGCGGGTGACCGCTGCTTCCGCTGTGGCCAGCCCGGTCATAAGGCCGGCTCGTGTAGCGCCCCGTTGCACTGTTTTAGATGTGCAGCGGGGGGCAAGCCGGCTGACCATAGGGTTGGCAGCAAGGCCTGCGCCGGAGGGGAGCCGAAGCCGGGGGGCCGGCCTTCCGCCTCCAGTTCACAGCGGGATGCGGAGATGGGGGTTCCATAATGGATCCTCAACTCCGCATCCTGCAGGTGAACGTTGGCCACGGTGCCCATGCTCAGGATCTTCTGCGCCAGAGCATGGCACAGTGGGCCATAAATGTCGCCGCTGTCGCCGACCCATACACCCACCGGTTCCTCGGGCCTACCTGGGAAACCGCGCTGGATGGGTCGGCGGCACTGGTGCACAACCCTGCCGCCGGCAGCCCCCCTCTTGCCGTCGTTGCAAGGGGACCCGGCTGCGTGGCGGCAGCGGTTGGCGACATAGCGGTCGTGGCCGCTTATATCACGCCGAACCGAGACCAAGCTGCATATGAGCAGTGGCTCCGTCAGCTGGCCGTCGTCGTAAATGCCTGCCAGCCCCGTCCGGTCCTTGTGCTCGGGGACTTCAACGCCTGGTCGTATGCCTGGGGTTCCCGACACGAAAGGGGCGCGACGGGGCATAGAGGCAGGGCACTGGTGGACTGGGCCGCACGACTCGGCCTAGTCCTCCTAAATCGGGGAGCCGTGGACACGTTCGTGACCTCGAGGGGTAGCTCCATCGTGGACCTATCGTTCGCGAGCCCCTCGTTGGCGCGACGTGTTCAGGGCTGGCGCGTCGTTTTGGGGGAGGACACAAGTTCGGATCACCGATACATTCGGTTTGACGTGTCCCCCCCTGCGAGCGACGCGCCGGCTGCACCGGCTCCACCCGAGCCACGTTGGGCGCTTAAGCGACTTGATCGGGAGCTCCTCCTGGAAGCCGCCATCGTACAGGCCTGGGCCCCTGCGCCGGACAGGCCTGTCAGCATAGACGATGAGGCGGAGTGGTTCCGGGAGGCCATGACCCGTGTCTGTGACGCGGCGATGCCTAGGGCTCCGCCCTATAATCCGAGGGGTCAGGTCTACTGGTGGTCGTCGGAGATCGCGCAGCTCAGACGGGGCTGTGTGATCACGCACCGCCGGTGGGCCCGATTCCGTAGGAGGCGTCGCCGCCCCGCAGATGCGGAGGCCCGAGAGGCGGAGTTGTACGAGGGATACACAGGGAGGCCAGACGAGCCCTCCGAGCGGAGATAAGGCGTTCCAAACGGGACGCCTTCCGCGAGCTGCTGGCGACACTGGAGCGGGACCCTTGGGGGCGGCCCTACCGGATGGTGAGGGGCAAGCTGCGCCCCAAGGCCCCGCCGTTAACCCGGTGTCTCCAGCCGGATCTGCTCGGAGGAATTGTTGGCTCCCTGTTCCCAGCGCGGGCGGTGGAACATGTTCCACCGCGGATGACTCCGCCTCGGTTGCGCATGGCGCCCGACGTGGAAGACGACGACGTGCCCGAGGTCACTTGGGTAGAACTAGAGCTGGCGGTGAGAAGGCTAAGAGCCAAACACACCGCCCCGGGACCCGACGGCATTCCAGGCCGAGCGTGGGTCCTAGCTCTAGTCGACGACGCTCTCGAGCCCCGACTGAGAGGGCTTCTCAGCGCATGTTTGGAGCGGGGCCAGTTTCCGAAATTGTGGAAGACGGGGAAACTGGTCCTCATCCGAAAGGAGGGGCGCCCGGCGGACTCGCCGTCCGCCTACCGGCCCATAGTGTTGCTCGACGAGGTGTGCAAGCTCTTTGAAAGAGTAATTGCGAAGCGCCTCGTCGAGCACCTCTCAAGAGTGGGGCCGGACCTGGCGGATGGCCAATATGGCTTCCGCCAGAGGCGCTCCACCGTGGATGCCATCATGCGCGTGAGGGCTCTGGCGGAGGATGCAGTAGCCCGGGGTGAGGTGATGTTGGCGGTGTCCCTGGACATCGCCAACGCGTTCAACACCTTGCCCTGGAGTTGCATTAGGGAGGCGCTCGTGTATCACGAAGTGCCTCTCTACCTCCGCCGCATAGTCGGGGCGTATTTGACGGAGAGAGCCGTCATCTACCCAACAGTGACCGGTCTCGGTCGGCGTGAAATGTCGTGCGGTGTTCCACAGGGATCGGTCCTGGGGCCGCTCCTGTGGAACATCGGATACGACTGGGTGCTTCGCGGTGAGCTCGTAGGCGGTGCCGCCGTCACGTGCTACGCGGACGACACGCTCGTGACGGCGTGCGGGGCGACGTACCGCGAAGCGACCCGAAAGGCCACGACCGCGGTTGCCCAAGTCGTTAGGCGGATCCGGCGGCTGGGTCTCGAGGTGGCCCTGCATAAAACCGAGGCCCTGTTCTTCCATGGGCCTCGGAGCAAGCCACCCGAGGGATGCAGTCTCATCGTGGGAGGAAATCGCATCGGCATCAAGCCCCAAATGAAATATTTGGGGCTCGTGCTCGACGGCCGATGGGACTTCGGAGAGCACATCCGAAGTCTGGCCCCCAAATTGAAGGGCACAGCTCTTGCTCTGGCTCGGCTGTTGCCCAACATGAGGGGGCCCGATGACTCCTGCAGGAGACTCTACGCGGGGATCGTGCGGTCCATGGCCCTGTATGGGTGCCCAATATGGGCGGAGGCCCTGAGGACCAGAACTGTGCAGATGCTGCGCGCTCCGCAGCGAGTTCTGGCCATCAGGGTCATCCGAGGGTACCGCACGATCTCCTTCGAGGCGGCGAGTCTCCTTGCCGGAACTCCGCCATGGGACCTGGAAGCGAGAGCCCTTTCGCAACTGTACCAGTGGCGAAAGGAGGCGCGGGAGCAGGGATGGAACCCCGAGCCTCGAGAAATCGAGGCCGTGCAGTCCCAGCTCCGCCAGGCCATCGTGGTGGAGTGGAAGGAACGACTTGGGCAACCAAGCGCAGGGCACGCCGCAATAGCGGCGGTAAGGCCCATCATGGAGGATTGGCTGGAGAGGCGACACGGAAGCCTCTCCTACCGACTGACGCAGGTGATCTCAGGGAAGGGGTGCTTCGGGGACCACCTGCATCGGATCAGGAAGGAGCCAACGCCTGAGTGTCATCACTGCGACGCGAGCGAGGACTCAGGGCTGCACACGCTGGCGGACTGCCCGGCGTGGGAGGCGCCGAGGCGTGACCTCGTGGCAGCCATCGGGGTGGGAGTCCTCTCGCTCGGCAGCATGATTGCGGCAATGGTGCGAAGCGCGAGCGCGTGGGCCGCCGCCGCCTCCTTCTGCGAGCATGTAATGCTCGCGAAAGAGGTGGCGGAGCGCGCCCGGGAGAGACTTAGAACTCTCCCGGTCCGCCGAGCCCGCAACTTGCTCGCCGCGCGTCGCAGGCAACTCAGGCGCCGGAGGTCGCTTAACGACCTCCGTCCTCCATGAGCGCAGGCCTGGGGGTGGCGGGTGAGGCCACCTGTCACCCCAGCAGAAGCAGGCCGGGACGGTGGGGCGACTAGCGCCCCTCCCCCAAACCGGGGCAAGACGGGGACACCGTGGTTCCCAAACCCGAGGGGGCCATCTCGAAACCGGAGATGGCCCAGGGTCAGTCGGGGTGCGAGGGATATGCTCTATGGGCAACCTTACACCCCGGCGTCTGTAGACCCGAGACGGCGTGCGGTTTTAGTCGGTTCAAGCCCGACATAACCGCCCCCGCTGGCACGCGGGGGGGTATCCGAAGGGATTTCCGCACGAAAAAAAAAAAAAAAAAAAAAGGTATACGTGGCAAATCGTAACACGTGTTTTCTCGCCCTTCTATATACTACGTAATATAAAACGTACATACCACGTACCATGCAATTGGACGGAAATTTCGGGCAATCGGTACCATGAAACGCAATTATACCGCAATCGCAAACCTAAACCCTAATTACGAAACCGCAAGATTCAGAATTTTGATAGCCCGCCAAAAAATGTTCTCATTTCAAAAGGTCGAAAGGTTATCATATTTCAATACAAAGGAATGTATTTTTTAATATGTTGGTTTATAATAGTTCATTTTTTAATAGAAATATATTGTAAACGAAAACTCCTTGATATGTTTGATTCAGTCCCGAATATATTCTATCGCCCCCACCGAAAGAACGAAATCAGAAATAACTTCGTGGTACCCCCGACTAAAACCGCACGCCGTCTCGGTTCTTCAGACGCCAGGGTGCAAGGTTGCCCATAGAGCCATCTCTTGGGCCATCTCCGGCTTCGAGATGGCCCCCTCGTGTTTGGGAACCACGGTGTCCCCCTCTTGCCCCGGTTTGTGGAAAGGGACGCTGGTCGCCCCACGGTCCCGGCCTGCTTCTGCTGGGGTGACAGGCGGCCTCACCTGCCACCCCCAGGCCTGCGCTCATGGAGGACGGAGATCGTTAAGCGACCTCCGGCGCCTGAGTCGCCTACGACGCGCGGCGAGTATGTTGCGGGCTCGGCGGGCCGGGAGAGTTCTAAATCTCTCCCGGGCGCGCTCCGCCATCTCCTTCGCGAGCATGTACTCGCGCTTCGCACCATTGCCGCAATCATGCTGTCTAGCGAGAGGACTCCCACCGCCTCGGCGCCTCCCACGCCAGGCAGTCCGCCAGCGTGTGCAGCCCTGAGTCCTCGCTAGCGTCGCAGTGATGACACTCAGGCGTTGGCTCCTTCCTGATCCGATGCAGGTGGTCCCCGAAGCACTCCTTCCCGGAGACCACCTGCTTCCGTCGGTACGAGAGGCTTCCGTGTCGCCTCTCTAGCCAATCCTCCATAACTTAGTGGTACCCAAATAACTTCTTTCGTTCGTATTTCGTGCGGGCCATCAATTGCGGATGTACGTTACAGATCGGAGGATCAGGTCCAAACATACAAACGGCTAAACACCCAGCTATAAACTTAGTAATAAATACACTCATCATCATCATCATCATCATCTCAGCGTTGTGTCCCGATTGCATCCAAGGCCTTCAGTTCGGAGCAAACTAACTTACTTTCATACTTATCCATTTGCCTATCTATCCAAGTGCACTTAAATGAATTTATTAAGGTAGTCTCAGGTTCTTGCAAGTGAGTATACACGCCGTTACAATACATATCGAAGTGGTAGAGTCAAGCAACAGTCATTTTGGCCGTTGCATGAATGACCGGGGAAGCACCACCCTCTCACAGAATATCGACGCCAAGTAATTTGAACTGTTGCGTTCCGTTTGGTGAGCGAGAGTGCCGAAGCCCAAACTCCTTTCCCATCCCCTCCCAAACTCTTTTCCCATCCCCTTTCCTTGACAGGGTCGGCAGCGCGAGTGTGACGCCACTGGTGTTGCAAACGTCCATAGGACGCGGTAACCGCTTTCCATCAGGTGGGCCGTGTGCTTGTCGGCCACCTTAGTGGTATAAAAAAAAACATACATTAAATACAATACAACGTCTGCAGAAAGGGGCTCTACCATATATACTTTAAATTATGAACGCGATCGAAACTCTGTCTTTAGTTTTAATAACAGACTGAGCTTCTTCATCGAACATCGATTAAGTAGAGGAGGTTACACTATAGATGAGTAACACAGTGGTAGCGAACTTAAGCCGTCAATGTTTTACTAAGTAACTTGGAACAACATAGTTACAAAGTTGAAAGCGATTTAAGCCTTCAGCAGAAAGTTATAAGTTGTTATATTTATATTTGAGTTGAAGTAATCTATGCCAGCATCGTTAAATCGATCAAGTTCAATGTATAGGTTCGCGTTGAGATTTGACTGATAATAAAAAAGTTGCTTGTACCTATATTATTAAGTCTTAATTATGGTGATCCTAACCTACTTACTGTCTTTGTTGTGGACTGAAGAACCATTTTTTCAACCTAAAGTTTGAGAACACTGTGACCAGACTACGAAAAGGTTAAAAATATAGACGTGAACGAGTCATTATTTTTAAGAATAGGAAAATATACTACAATGATAGATGGCGCTAGTAGTGTTTTAAATCACTGAAATATACTATGAAATTCACCATTTTTATATTTTTAATATTAATTAAAAAAATGTTAATTATTGTTCGCTTAGTAATGTGCCCGGTAGATGGCAATAGGCTCGCCCCCTATTACATTGGGACCTAAACATAACTGGCGAATCGTGGGTGTGTAATACACCTCTGCCTACCCCTTCGGGGATACAGGCGTGAAGAAGTTATGTTATTTATATTTTTGAACTCTAGATTTGCTTCTCTTTCATTTGATATAACACTCGGTACGATATCCAAAAAATATTTTTTTAAAGCCCTAATTTTGGATCTAACATCCGTTATGTTGATTTTATTCGTATAAAATATAGCCTATTGTACCTAGAGAATGATGCTTGAACGATTGATATCTAATCCATTTCAATCAGTTCAGTGTTTTAGGAGCTACAGTGGAACATGTAAATACATACAACTGCTAAACACATAACCATACTACGCAAATAACGATTTAGGTGCACCGTAGTCTGGTAAAAATGGCCCGTTCTCACAATGCACAAATTATGCGGTGAAGGCTTATTTTATGTCAAACCTCAAAGCTAAGGTCATCAAAATCCGAAGTCAAAAATAATTTATTCTGTATAAACGATTAAAAAAACTTACGGAATGTCCAAATAATATATAATAATTTTTAGCAAATTGATTGACCAGTTCACAACGCGGCCTCAACAGGACTCCGGCAAGAATTTAAGAGAGGTAGGACGTGACGGTATTCCCGTCCAACTGAACAGTCCGACTGGGGAAGGACCTCCGCCCTACAGAATACCGCGGCCATAATAACCTCGTGTTGTGTTCCGGGCGGTGAGTAGGGTAGCCAGAGCTCACTGAGAGTTTTTGTGCTGTCAGAGGGAAGAGTCTTCCTTCTGACAGCACAAAAACTAACAAAAGAAGGGAGAGGCGGGAGAAGCCTTTGGTCTTCCCGGAAGACTAAAGGCATTCCTGCTTTGCAATTTCTTTTTTTTAGGGTCGGCAGCGCGAGTGTGACGCCCCTGGTGTTGCACACGTCCATAGGCCACGGTGACCGCTTCCCATCAGGTGGGCCGTGAGCTTGGGACCTTTCAATCATCTTTGCAATAACATTCAAATTTGGCCCTTTTTAAATATATTATTAGGATAGCTTAATGCTAGATAGATTAATGTGCCTTTTCTGATGTAAGATGTCGTGATGGTGTGCCATTAGGCCATTATTCACGGGCGTAATGTCACAGACACGTGGCATAGTGTCACAACACGTCTTGGGGGTTTCAGTGTGACTTATTGTTTTTTATTTGAGCGAGATAAAATAAACCTATTTCATGAAGCATGCGTGAGTGAAAATAAACAACTTTAGATAATAAATATCTTTACTGAAATGTAATATATTGTCATTGTTTATTCATTGTCATTCGTAGACTGGGACTAAGTTAAAGTCTGCGATGTCATTCTTATTGTCTATGGAACTCGATTTTCTTTTAAATAATATAGTTACATTCACGACAGGTCACCTTTGCGTGATCTTCACGTCAGCTTGTTACGAATATATGAAGAAAATATATATTTTAAATATCTAAAAGTGTGTTTAACACAAAAATGAGTAGATCTTCGTATCGATAAGCTTCGTCTCGTGTATTTTTCATTAATTCTGAGATTTATGTCCTTTTTTTTTTTTTTTTTGTAAAAAGAATATTAGTAACCGAAATTACTAATATTCCCCCTAACCCCTCGAGCTAAGCTAAATTGCTTGTGTTAGGAGTGGGTTCACGTCGGTAGTGTAATGGCCAGGATTCGAACCCGGGACCTCTCGATCGTAAGGTCGACTTTAAACTTCTCAGTATCAGTACGGATTCTGGCAAAAGTCACTGGTTGAACCAAGGCAACGTCATCTCATGATCAAACCGCCATACCTGCGGATTTATGGACGAGGCTCTAATGCAGGGTTTCCTCTCAGGGTTAGGAGGTCAGATGACAGTAAACGCTAAAAGAACCAAATAATCAAAAGGAGAAGTAGGAGAGCGGATCCTGGGGCCTTACCATGACGTTAACAACAATGATGAAAAGAGAGATGGTACACATACACGATGCTCCATCTCTCTCAGTCAACTGAGCGGAAACTGAATTGTTTCTAGCGCGTCGCGATAAGGCCCCTGGACCCTGAAGTGCAAGCTTTGGATTCAACCGGGAAGAAGTAGAAACCTTAGGACTGTAAATACATAAGGTCAATAAAGTGAATAAGAATATCAATACATCTCTGCATACCCTTTTAAATATAATAAATATGTATAATAATGTACTTACACTTATATAAAATATACAAACTGTGTTTTTATTCCACTTAGGTGGCAGAAAAGCAAATGGCCCATCTGATAGGTCGCGGTTACCGCGGCCTATAGACGTGTGCAACACCAGGGGCGTCACACTCCCGCTGCCATCCCTGTAAAAACATTGGTAGAACCACAACAGGGAGATTATTCCACAGCCTGTGGGTGCGCAAGATAAAGTTCCTTTCCTACCTCACTGGGCATACTGTTGTCGGTTGTAGGTAACGTATAAGAATGTATTCCCTGTCTATGGCGTGCGGTGCGATGATAGAATATGGCCGTAGGTATCTTGTCAAACAATTCTTCTGAAGATACACCACTATATAGACGGTAGAATAAGCACAGAGAGGTAAAACACACAGAGACAGAAATGGGCATAGTAAGTTTGCACAATCCCAGCAGAAAAGATTGATTTTGTGCGAAAATAGACGCAATCTATGGCGCAATAAATCTAGTGCTACCGATCACTGGCGTCCTGTTCAGTGATTGGTGGCGCTCGACTTTTGTTCGAACAGTTTTGTGTAGCTTGACATCAAAGAAGCAAATTAATATCATGTAAGGGTACTCTAGCATGGGATGCAATTTGTGTCGGTTCCTGAATCGAGTATTTATTTATACATCACGAAACTATTGGTGTACGACTTTCAAAATGTGATAGTGTTAAATTTGTTAAAATCCGCCCCCGTTGGCCGGTGGGGGGGGGGGGGTACCCGAAGTGATTTCCGCACGTACAAAAAAAAAAGGGGTACATTGGAACGTGACAAGGGAGTTGATAGGGTTAGTTAAATTTTAACTCGTAATTCATTTATTCCACAGTATATTAAATTACCTACAGAGGATGGTCGAAACAGATTTATGGGGTGAGGGTTAATGGGTAACCCGGTAAAGGAAGAAAAGGTTAGGTCAAGAGTCACCCACAATTAATTATGAAAATGAACCTTTTTTTTCCGTACAGAAATTTCTTCGGATACCCGTCGGCCAGCGGGGGCGGTTATGTCGGACTTGAACCGACTAAAAACGCACGCCGTCTCGGGGGCTTAATACGCCGGGGTGTAAGGTTATCCATAGAGCATATCCCTCGCACCCCGACTGACCCTGGGCCATCTCCGGTTTCGAGATGGCCCCCTCGGGTTTGGGAACCACGGTGTCCCCGTCTTGCTCCGGTTTGGGCGAGGGGCGCTAGCCGCCCCACCACCGTCCCGGCCTGCTTCTGCCGGGGTGACAGTCGGCCTCACCTGCCACCCCCAGGCCTGCGCTCATGGAGGACGGAGGTTGTTAAGCGAGGATGTGGAAAGAGGTGTGATTTTATAGGATAAAATGTATTTGAATTTATTGAGTGAGACTTCGTTACCGACTGTACACGTCATGCTGTCATTCAAGGTTCATAAGATCTATGCTGGTTGATATGAGGTGGGCTTATTGGCCATGGCGCTATTTATATGAACTATTTAGATCTGATTAGAGAGTACTACGCCGAGATACTGACGATGCTTTAGAAAATATAAACAATAGATAATTAAGCCCAGCAACATAATGACTTGTTACATAGATACATTATACATACATAACATAACATAACTTCACAACTGTATCCCCGAAGGGGTAGGAAGAGGTGTATTACACACCCACGATTAGCCAGTTATGTTTAGGTCCCAATGTAATAGGGGGCGAGCCTATTGCCGTCTACCGGGCACATTACTAACCAAGCGATAATCAACAGTTTTAATACACACTTAACTACGAAAAGTCAGAGGTGTGTGCCCGGGGCGACTGGGGATCGAACTCGAGACTTCGTCTCGGCAGTCCGTTACGTACACCACTGGGCTATCGCCACTTTTTTCATTTTTACATACTATATATATAAAACATTTTATACATACAACCTTACACCCCGGCCTAAAATAATGAGTGGTTGCAGCCTAATGGCTTAGGTCGGATTTCGTCAGTGTAAATAATTGCGATCAGGTCGCACTAAACTAGTTTAGTTTAATTTGACAACTTCTTTCCAAGATTTGGTTCGATGGGCTTTTACGGTAGCGACTGTCTCACCTCCCAACCCCTCAAGGAAAGCTTGCGCCAGGGTCTTGTCCATTAATCAGCAGGGTACCGGCTGGCTGGTGAGTTTGGTTTGGGCCCGGAAACCTTGGTGGGACTCTATACACCCTTATTACTAATAGCTGTGCCCGCGACTTCATCCGCGTGGATTTCTATTTTTATGGTTTTGGTACTTTTGCGCGGAACCTCATTTTTTTTTTCTAAAATTAAAGTACCTTATGTTACGCCTTATAACATTACCTGCCAGTGAAAGTCCCGTCAAAATCGGTCCAGCCATTTCAGAGATTAACCGGAACAAACAGTCAGACAGACAGACAAAATTTGTAAAAGATGTTATTTTGGTGTACCTATGTACAGTATATATATTCATATACATGTAGTAAAAAACGGTTATTTCAATATTACACACAGACACTCCAATTTTATTTATAAATATATATAAATATATAATGATATAGTTATATATATATATATATATATATATATATATATATATATATATATATATATATATTTAAATATATTTATATATATATATATATTTAAATATATATATATATATATATATATATACTTATATTTAAATATATTTATATATACAGTACAATCTCACTAATCCGGCACTATTAAAAACCGGAGGGTGCCGGATTATTGGAATGTTCGGATTACTGGATTATACTGAAAAAGTCATAGGTAATAAATAAAATAAAGCATTTCATAGAGAGAATAAATGTATATAATGTATTAAATTAACATGTAGGTACTCGTACATATGTAATTAACTAGTTTTGAAATAATCCTTAATTGAGGTCTGCTTTTGTGCAACTTGTAGTCCTTGCTTAAAAACCTTTTCTCGCATGTTGCGAAGAATTATAATATCTTTGCCAGATATGCCGTTTTCTTCTGCCCATGTTATGCAGGTATTGAAACAAATCAATGCATCATCTGGTTTAACTTTTACAGCAGTTGTAGTAGTTGGTGGCTCCAATATTTCTACAGAGCTTTCTTCTTGTACTGCTTCACATACAATTTCTTCATCGGTCATAATTTGCTCTGTTTCTTCGATTCCTTCAAACCAAGAATTTAAATTTTCTTCACTTGTCTCCAATCCTTTTTCTGATAGATTTTGTAACCAATCGGCAATTGGCACATTATCCTCAAGATCCCATTCATCTGTTTCTTCTGTTTCTGATACATCATTCATTGTAGGCCACAACTTTTTCCATGAAGATTGGATTAAGTTAGGAGAAACAGACTTCCAAGCATGAGCGAGAGAGAATACAACATCCTTCAAATTCAATCCTTTAAGGCTCTGCGTTATATCACCATCCTGAGATATAATATGGATCAGCAATTTATTTTTATACAAAGACTTTATTTTTTGGATAACATTTTGATCCATCGGCTGCAGTAAAGGTGTGCAGTTTGGAGGTAGGAAGATGGTTTGGATATTCCCATCACTTGATTTAAGTTCTTGTTCATTTGGGTGGCCTGGAGCATTGTCAAGTACGAGTAAAGCTTTTATGGGCAAGTTTGATCTTTTCATAAACTTCTTGACTTCTGGGACAAAGTCTTTATGAAACCATTCGCTAAATACCTCTCTCGTGACCCAACTTTTACTTTGATTCTTGTAGCAGACTGGCAGACAAATGTTCTTGAAAGCTCTGGGATTTTTTGCTTTGCCAATCACTAACAAATCCAATTTGTGCGTTCCAGTAGCATTTGAACACGGCATGAATGTGATTCTATCTTTACTCACTTTACGACCTGGTGCACTTGCTTCTTCAGAAGATACAAATGTTTTATTGGGCAACAGTCTCCAGAACAGACCACTCTCGTCTGCGTTATAGATTTGGTCAGGAAGAAGACCCAGTTCTTCTACTTTGTTTTTGAAATGCTCGATAAATGGCTGTACTGCAGATTCGTTGCTTGATAATTTCTCACCCGATATGGTTAATAGACGGATACCAAATCGTTTTTTAAATTTATCCAGCCATCCATCGCTGGCACGAAAATCATCTTTGTGGGTAATTTTTTTATAAAATTCGATTGCTTTGGCTTTCAGAATTTCTCCAGATATAGGAGTGTGTTTAGAACGCCGCTGTATGAACCACAAGTAAAGAGCGTTTTCCATCTTTGGACAATCGCCAACTTTTAGTGTTTTACGCTTTCCTGGCCCTGATTCCATTGTCTTGACGTGGTCTACTATCTTTTGCCTTTTCTTCTTAAGATCGTGTATAGTAGCACGCCCAACACCATATTCTTTTGCCAATTTGCACATGTTTTGTCCACTATCTAACTTTCTTAAAATCTCCATTTTATTATTCAAATCTAGTGTCTTGTGTTTGCGTTTATTTGACATTATAAACTATTCTCACTTGAAAAAAAACAAATACGTTAGCACGTGCACGTGATAAGTTTTGAGGTTAGACTGCTAGTCGACGACGCAGCGGCCAAGCGCACAGGTATAGACGGGTGAGGGAGGCGTGGCCGGAGGGTGCCGGATTATTGGACGTGCCGATCTATCGAAGTGCCGGATTAGTGAGATTGTACTGTATATATATAATGTATATATATGTATAGATGTATAGATATAACCATATCACAAGTAAAAGGTCATTTTATTTTACAAAATAGTTAGACCCAATTTAACATGCTTATCGAGAATAATAGAGTTAAAATAGAATTTAGAGGTCGTCAAGCGACCTCCGGCGCCTGAGTCGCCTGCGACGTGCGGCGAGCATGTTGCGGGCTCGTCGGGCCGGGAGAGTTCTAAATCTCTCCCGGGCGCGCTCCGCCATCTCCTTCATGAGAATAGTGCTTTATAAACCTTTGAAAATATTACGTATAACTCAAAGTAAGCAAGTTTCTTCCAAAGTGAGGATCATTCAAAAATGATCATCACTTACTATTTAGCCTAGTACATAAACATAACATAAACTCACGCCTATATCCCCGAAGGGGTAGGCAGAGGTGATAGCACCCACGTTTCGCCAGTTTATGTTTTAGGTCCCAATGTAATAGGTGGCGAGCCTATTGCCATTAGCCGGGCACTTATAAACCTGCGATAAATACACACATAACTTCGAAAAGCATCGAAAAGTCATTGGTGTGTGCCATGGTAATACCTGGGATCGAACCCGAGACCTCGTCTCAGCAGTCTTTTACCCATATCACTAGGCTACCGCGGTTATACCTTTTTTTTTTTTTTTTTTATCGTGCGGAAACCCCTTCGGATACCCCCCCGCCGGCCAGCGG
Organism: Cybosia mesomella; assembly: GCA_946251805.1. Lineage (NCBI taxonomy): Eukaryota > Metazoa > Arthropoda > Insecta > Lepidoptera > Erebidae > Cybosia > Cybosia mesomella. The sequence continues at coordinate 29,665,498 of OX276404.1, forward strand.
GGGCGGTTATGTCGGGCTTAATAATAATAATAATAATAATTTATTTTGCACAAATAAGAGTTAACAATGATTAACACAATTATCTATTACAGCTCAAAGAAGAAAAACATATCATAATGTGGTACGTTGGCACCTGTACTAATATATTTAAACATTGTATCACAGGTGCCAGCGCCTTCCGTGATAGAGGATCAATTTCAAATTATTATGATTTAAACATGTAGGTATAAATTGGAAATGTAGTAGCAGTATTTAAAATATATATAAGAATAATTTTAATTTATAATTAAGGTTATTAATTTATCAATATATTGATTTTAATGCAGTAAAGAGTATGGGCTGAAGTAAAAAATGATTAAAGATTAAAGAGTGAGTGAGTGTGGTATGTGCGTGTGTGTGAGGCCGGCAGAAAACCTGCGGCAAAAATTGATATGTGTATAGCACAATGGGGACTTTAAACTAATATCACGAACAGATTTTCAGTTTCATGATAGTCCAAAGTCAGGAGCCACCGTTTTAGTGATACTTTACATTCTTTAAGTGGCAGTGGATAAATGTAAACGATTTTGTTGATACGGTTATAATCGCTCGCACCGACTAAAACCGCACGCCGTCTCGGGTCTTCAGACGCCGGGGTGTAAGGTTACCCATAGAGCATATCTCTCGCACCCCGGCTGACCCTGGGCCATCTCACCACTAACAGCATCGCTCATCCTGTCTCCTCTGAAAGCAGAGGAGTACGGAGAGCGATGTGTTCCCGCCACGTTGGGTATTGGCCGACGATCAATGCCAACCCTATGAAGGGGTGAAGGGGAAGCCATTGACCGCCGCCCAGGGTGTACCGGCCGCTCCGATTCCGTTCCCCCCGGACTGCAGCGGGATCGGAATCGGAGCGACACTCGAGGAGGTTACCCAACACACACCCCTACCGCGGTTATACCTAGTACCTATATAGCCTAGTACTGCAAAGGCTTATAAACTGGATTAACAGCACAGACTTAGTATAGGCTAGACACCGCTTGTGCCTTACATAGTATGAATACCGAGCGTGTAATTTTTTCACACCCTGGGGGATGTCACGAAAGGCATTCATATAGCTTACTATAAAAATTTCAATCGCAACGCATCAGTTGACGGGATTCGACATTTTATGCTGACTATCAACCGGTGAGGTAGATTATAGGAGCAGCACGGAAAGGTACGGAAAGTTGATGCTCTGCGCCAGTTTTGTAACACAATAACTAAGTCTGCAAGGCGAATCGCTGCTTGCAATGTTGAGCTGAGTGAGACATCGTGAATTAGATTTTGAACATTTTGAACAGTGATCATTCCTCCGTGGCAAGTCCGATTTTGAAAATTCTTTTTGAAAGTCACAACTCTGGACATGCTTCCTGAGCGTGTAAAGTTTGGTCACAGTGTGTCGAGCGGTTATTATGTAATTCCATCTGGATTTTTTTTAACGGTGATCATTCCTCTGTGGTAGCATTAATTTTTTCAAAATATATCCATAAACCTTCCTCTGATTGACCTCTTTAATCATGGCAAATTTGGTTCGGATTGGATTAGTAGTTTAGAAGGAGACCTGTGACAAAGAAAATCCTGAAGTCTGGTATGAGGAGCTTTCGCTCGACTTCGTCTCACTCAGCTCAACGAACGGTGAACATAAATAGAAAACCAATAAAAATAATGTTCCGTATATGCATTTGCTCATCAACTGTTGAAACAAATAATATTTCGTAGCTTAAGCTCGAAACGAACGCCGTACGAATTCACACCTTTAAAGAAAACAAGAGTAATTTACTACAACTCACACGGATAAGTTTTCTCAGATGGAGTCTCCTCGTGTTGAGCAAAATGAGGCGAATAAATCCTTCGCAATACGTTGTGAGGTGCCTCCAGTCCGAGTAAACCGATTACTCGATGCATTTACTGTAGACCGGGAGCGCACTGACTACAACCTCGCATTATTTCAGTTTAATTTTATTATAGAACATAACTAAATTAATTTATAGGTAATGCTCGCGAAAGAGATGGCGGAGCCTGGGAGAGGTTTAGAACTCTCCCAGCCCGCCGAGCCCGCAACATGCTCGCTGCGCGTCGCAGGCGACTCAGGCGTCCGGCGCCTGAGTCGCTTAACGACCTCCTTCCTCCATGACCGCAGGCCTGGTGGTGGCAGGTGAGGCCGCCTGTCACCCCAGCAGAAGCAGGTCGGAACGGTGGGGCGTCTAGCGCCCCTCCCCCAAACCGGCGCAAGACGGGGACACCGTGGTTCCTAAACCCGTCTCGAAACCGGAGATGGCTCAGGGTCAGTCGGGGTGCGAGAGATATGCTCTATGGGCAAGCTTACACCCCGAACGAAAAAAAAAGGTACTTTTTTACCTGTGGAAATCCGCAATGGGCTCCATTGCAATGGGCGCAATGGGTGTGTCGGAATTGGACCGACTAAAACCCCACCCCACACCCTTGCCTATGGAGCCGTCCATATAGGCAAGGCCTTTTAAGGATCATACCCGTGTATGATCTCGCGTCGGTGAATAGGCAGGTGTGTGTGTCCTACACACACCTGCCTATTACACACACGAAAATTAGCTTGCAGTCCATGAGTCCATTCAAACCATGTAGAATGTGAATTATGAGTAGTATCTGGCTAATCCTCCTGCTAACGGAAGATAAAATACTTGGCCATGCCTCGCTGGTTAGTGGAAAACAGTCACTTGAAAAAAATAGGTATAAAATTGCCGAGTAACAACAACTCTGTGAAAGTTGTTCCGTATGCTCAGAAATTAGGGTTTTAACCGGGTCACTGTTATGAGTCGTATGGAGATTTACGTATCTGAAGTAATCTCCTCGGAGACCCCCCCGCCGGACAGTGGGGGCGATTATGTCGTACTTGAACCGACTAAAACTGCACTCCGTCTTGGGTCTACTGACGCCGGGGTGTAAGGTAATTAACATAAAGCATATCCCTCGCACCCCGACTGACCCTGGGCCATCTCCGGTTTCGAGATGGCCCTCTCGGGTGGAGTAAGATACCTACGTAAATTTGGAAATTTGGAATATTTCAACAATATCTTATTTACAAGTTCAGGTTTCTTAACTAAATTAAGTTACCTAATATAAATATTATTATATGAAAATGAAACTAATAAATAATGTTCCTAATAAATTATGTAAATAAAATGAGAATTGTATAATTGATTGAATTAATATTCTGTCGATGCTATCAGTTTGTATAAAATTAATTACATTCAAATAGTACTGTGGTAACATTGAAATATATTTGTCGAGCTATGTGGCATGATTTAATTAAAATAAAGCTCTTGTATACAATAGCAAGAATGTTTTCCTCACCACTATTTTATAATAACACTAGCAGTTGCTGTTGATTTTTGATGTACATGTTTCTGCAATAACAAGTAGCTTGCGAGCCATTCCAGACTATAACCTATCTCTGTAGCAAATTCAATCAAGATCATTTCAGCCATTCCAGCGTGATTGAGTACCAAACGTAGTCGAACGCTCTACCGCCATGCCGCACCTTAGAGATTAGATTACTCTATTGGTGCCTTGCCTTAATTTCAATTAGCCTATTGCAGTCCACTGCTGCACATAAGCCTCTCTCAAATTACCTTAAATACAACTTTAAAAATGACATAATAGGTAACTACTTAGTCGGGGTGCGAGGGAAATGCTTTACGTGCAAACTTACACCCCGGCGTCTGAAGACCCGAAACAGCGTGCGGTTTAAGTCGGTTCTGGGGATTTGGCTGGGGAAATTTAAGGGCATTTCCGCACGAAAAAATCAGGTACCTACTTATGAAACATAATAATGAGTGTGGCATTTAAATTTGTGTATTTCACGGATATTTATCTCAGTTAATAGGATTTGACATCTTGACACAAATTGATCAGTTTTATTTTGAGATCAATAAGGGAGAATTATTTCATTTTTATTTGCAGACCAAGCTTATAGTTACATTCTACTACCTTCGTAGTATGTATTACAATACCTTAATATATTTTCACTCATAGAACTAATAATAATAATGATTTTTTTATACATAAAAGACATAATAACACTACTAAAATTACAATCGGTAATTTCTAATTGGCCACCCTATCTCTTACAGGCAACCATCTAACACTCACCACACTGCAAATTGAAACATACGTCATCATTAAACACAAGAGAAGTCACAGCTGCAGCTAGTTTGTTATAGTTAGACAAAATTGTACAAAAAAACGCTTCCGTGAGCAGTTACAACATTCACTCTTACTTTATTAACTCGTTTCTGTGAACTTGACCTTGGCTGCTATTGCCGACGGCATACAAACGTGTATCTTGTGTTCTACATTGCAGAGTTCAATATCACGCGATGACATTCCAGTATTGTTATGCCATCTGGTGATTTTGTAATCCTACCAAATTGTAACATTGTATTATTACTTTGAGTCTATATTTATCTTTAATTTTCGAAGGACAACATCGCGTGCTTTGATTGAAGACCCAATAGCGGTTTTTGTTTAAATTTCGAATGTCTGCGGTTTGAATACTGAGATTTCTCGACGTTTTTTGGCTTTTCAATTTTTTTGAGATATCGATAGATTTGACTTTATTGTGCGAGTATTACTGATTATATAGTATAAATGCTGTTAAGGATGTTCTTAATAAGTACCGTAGTTGGGTTTCTCATTTTTGTGTAATCTATTATAGTAATATATTATTATTTTGTTTTGAATTTAGGTGTTAGCTCCTGGCTTATTCAACACGCGTGTCTTTTATCCAGGCCAAGAAATTGGACTGAGCGTGGAGTGTAAGCACACGGAGCTAGGCAAACACGGTGCTTATTTTATTTCTCTACTAAACCTTCTAATGAACTCTTATTGCCAGACTGGATACTTTTATTTTGTTGAAAGACGGTACATGTGCGATGGCGGTGTTTATTTATTTACACAACTGTTAAAGTTTTTATTTATTTCTTATTAAGTCCCGCATTAATCCTTGTAGCAAGATGCACAGTATGTAATTTCATACCAGGGATGGCTGATCTAAAGAGCCAAAATGCATTACGGGGGCGAATAGCGCCCCTCCCCCAAACCGGGGCGAGACGGGGACACCGTTGTTCCCAAATCCAAGGGGGCCACCTCGAAACCGGAGATGGCCCAGGGTCAGTCGGGGTGCGAGGGATATGCTCTCTATGGGCAACCTTACACCCGCGTCTTTAGTTCCGAGAAGGAGAGCGGTTTTAGTCGGTTCAAGCTCGACATAACCGCCCCCGCTGGCCGGCGGGGCGTATCCAAAGGGATTTCCGCACGCAAAAAAGAAAGGTAAATGATAACGGCAATAAATTTAAACTAGAAGCCGAAACCAATATTCAGTTTATAATTAATGTAAGTGTTAATTACAAAAACGTTTACCTAATAACCAATTTATAATTTGAATAGCTATACACTTAATTAATTAGGATGATTAAAGTCGATACTGCCTAAATAACTCAGTTAAAATATTTTGTGTGTAAAGGCAGAAGTTATATTATTTACGGTAGATATAATCAAGGTATCAAATAATATGTTGGTTTTCTGTTCGTCATCCGATTGCCATAAAACTTTTAAACTTATTACTTGCAAAGGTTGTAAAGTTTGCCCGTACGAAGCTGCAAAGGACCAGCTAGTGTAAAATAATAAATATAAGACCAGTTTTTTTTTTTTTTTATATATATTTGTTCCGTCAATTGACACCCCGCTGGATGGTGAGAAGCTAGGGTGAAGTCCAGAAGATATGGGCCACCATCCCAGATGCTGACGATCCTAAAATGGTAGACCCTACTTTGACGGCCGCAAAAGATGCTTTTTCACGCCCCGCTTGAAGAACCCGGGATTGTAAGACGAAGAAAACACAAGTTAGTTATATGCTAGGTTTAACAAACTATCGTGTAGTTGGGCACAACAAGATAAAGTACTTAACGCAACTACTCCTAAATCGCATAGAGGACAGAATCAAAAGACATCTTTAACAAGCAAAGTAAGGATCTGGCTGAAATTGGCAGAGTATTTATGACAGAATAAAAGGTTATGAAATCGAACCGACTATGAAGATCCGATATCGTTTAACATTCGCCAGTGTTTGTTGCCTTTTCTTTGGTACAAGAGAGTACTAGTTATGGCCAGTTCCCTCTATACCTTTGAAGGGTATGATATTCTTGTCAAATAGAAGAGAGTGTATTATATCTCATAGCATGCTCCATAAATAAACTAAACGTCTCTTGTCAAGTTGTCACTGCCTGTCAATGTCAGAGACACTTCGAATTCACAAGATCGCACACCTCCCTTGATCTTTTTTCGCTGCCAGAGCTCAATCGATTATTAAGGCTTAAAGAAGAATAAAGAAACCACCATTTGCTAAGAAATAACTTTTATACCATACCTACTCTAAAAAGCTTATTTTATTCACGCAAAACAGTGAATAAAAAGGCCTTTTATTCACTGTTTTGTTTTTATTCACTGTTTTGGTGTTTGAATTTGGAACACAAAAATATATCCGGTCTCTATTTCAATGCTTACACAAACTCCTTGCGCTAAGATTCGAAATTCAAAACTCTTTGGTGCAAATAAATTCTCGAGATTTGATTGGTCGATATTTGCGACAAGGAGTTTGGCATTAGATTAAAAACTGTTTTGTGTTCTTTGCTGCCTTTATAGAAATAAATATTGTTTCACAAGTTGACCACTCTAATGATAATAATAAGAAAATTGCGCTTAATTTCAGTCATTGCTCTAATTTTAATGTCCATTTCAATTAATGTAACAATTCTTATTTCTTGATTAAATTTCTATTTTCGCTTAAATTATGTCTTTTCTCGAAGTCATGGTATAAAGTATAGTATGCAACTCCTGAATAAAGTACGAATTTATATCGATGGCCATGAATCACTCGCGTCGTTCAGGATTCTAACAGTTGAATCACTCGCTGCGCTCGTGATTCAATCATTAGAATCCTGCACTTGCTCGTGACTCATCTACGGCCCTCGCTTTAAATCCGTCCTTTATTCACTAGTTGCATAATATACTATTTTTTAATTGTAATATACTACAGAGAGAACCTCTCGCGACCTTGTTCTATAAACAGAACCATGCTCTGCAGCGACAGCGCGCATATTATTATACAATCCTTGTAGTAACTAAGAAATACCTTTTTTTTTTCGTGCGGAAATCCCTTCGGATACCCCCCCCGCCGTCCAGCGGGGGTGGTTATGTCGGGCTTGAACCGACTAAAACCGCACGTCGTCTCGGGTCTACAGACGCCGGGGTGTAAGGTTGCCCATAGAGCATATTCCTCGCACCCCGACTGACCCTGGGCCATCTCCGGTTTCGAGATGGCCCCCTCGGGTTTGGGAACCACGGTGTCCCCGTCTTGCCCCGGTTTGGGGGAGGGGCGCTAGTCGCCCCACCTCCCGGGATGCTTCTGCTGGGGTGACAGCCGGCCTCACCCGTCACCCCCAGGCCTTCCCATCATAAACAGTATCAATGATAATTAATTGTTATTATTATTATTTAATTCAATGATTTGTATTTTATCATAATATCTAACAACAAACGCGCGTTGGACCCGTATAATAAATACGATGAATAAATTTGCGTGCGATATTAAGCTCTTGTTTTCGATATCCGGCAAAGAGAGACATCCTTCTTGAGTTTCTATTCGGTTCAGTAAAGGTATAATTGAGTTTTTCAGTTGGATAACAAGAATCTGCAACTTAGCAGGGTTTGACAGTGTACCTGAGATGGCAGGAGAAAGTTTGAGGAGCAGTTTGGAGTTAGGCATCAAGTAACTACGAGGAATTACTTAAAAAAAACATCAGTGGAGGTGGGAGCGAGAGGCATACCGGCAAAATCTCTCTCTAACCTACTTAAAGATCTAGGCCTATCGAGAGACACAATAAGCTCATTACTAGGACGAATGTCTAAAGCGGCACTAGTAGGTTTGCATCAAATCTGGTTAGGCAGGGAGGGGAACTTGGGTAGCGAAGGTGAGTATCGATGTACATCAACAAAAGGGGCCCCTTCTAAACCTACACTTGGGTCGCAAGTCCCAAGCACTGTCCCAAGTTCCCAATTCAGCAAATCGATGGACCCGGCACCCACACGGAGAATCCATGGATTGCTAAGAATATCGGTCTATAAGTAAGTATTCGCCTCGCCATACTTGCATGTCAACATGGCCACCCTCTGTCCCAATTTGTGGAGCTAGGATCAAAGAAGAATAAAATCAATCTTCTGTATGTATAATGTCACCGCACTCCTAAACGACTGAACCGATTTTGATGAAATTTTGTGTGTGTGTATAGTTTAATCTACTTTGCATAGTGTATTAGTATTGTACGTATAAAATATTTTAAGTGCACAGTACATCGTTGTCAGATTCTGTCATCAACCGGATGGACAGTGGTGGCAACATCTATTGAAGACCATAAATTGATTTGATACTCAGGCTAAGGCTCAGGTATAGTCGTTACGGGGGTGTGTGTTGGGTAAGGGGTGTGTGTTGGGTAAGGGGTGTGTGTTGGGTAAGGGGTGTGTGTTGGGTAACCTCCTCGAGTGTCGCTCCGATTCCGATCCCGCTGCAGTCCGGGGGGAACGGAATCGAAGCGGCCGGTACACCCTAGGCGGCGGTCAATGGCTTCCCCTTCACCCCTTCATAGGGTTAGCATTGATCGTCGGCCAATACCCAACGTGGCGGGAACACGTCGCTCTCCGTACTCCTCTGCTTTCAGAAGAGACAGGATGAGTGATGCTGTTGGTGGTGAGATGGCCCAGGGTCAGCCGGGGTGCGAGGGATATGCTCTATGGGTAACCTTACACCCCGGCGTCTGAAGACCCGAGACGGCGTGCGGTTTTAGTCGGTGCAAGCCCAACATAACCGCCCCCGCTGGCCGGCGGGGGGGTATCCGAAGGGATTTCCGCACGATAAAAAAAAAAAAAAAAAAAAAAAGTATAGTCGTTACGGAGTCGGCCTTATTCGAATCCTGGCCATAATACTACTGAGGGGAACCCACTACTAACATAAGTAATATAGCTTAGCTGGAGGTATTATGGGGAATATCAGTACCCAACTTATCGGTTATCAATATGCTTAATTTTTTTATTTATTTATTCAGGGACAACAAACAGTTACAATATATGTATATGTACTACAGAAAACAATATACAAGTTAATCTAGGCGGTACTGTAACCCACTATGTTATCCTCAAATATCAGAGAAGTACATTATAAAATAAAAAAACTTACCAAATTTACCATTACAAAATTAAAAAATCCGTTCCCACAGGGGGAACGCACAGGTATATTTCGTGAAGCAATTAATATTATTTTATTAACATGTTTAATTTTTTTTTCTCGAAAACGGTAACTTTTAGCGAAAAACTTTTCAAAAATTTATTTTAGACTTAAGAATGGCCTATCGATTAAAAATGTTTTCGACGACAAGAATGTTCACCGGTTAGAAGTTATGATTTTTTTCCCGAAAAATTTTGGTTTGTCCCCCCTCCACTTTTAGTTAAAGTTTTAATCTTATAGGTTTATAATTAAAAGTTGTTGGTATTCATGTATACTATGGGATAAAATTAGAACGGTTCGAATATCTTTCATGGAACGTGAAATTTTGAGGATTAACTGATTTCACAAAAAGTACCCTACCGTCCCTTTAGGCCGGATTCCACCCGTTCACGAACTTATACTTAGTTTACACCCAAGCAATTTTTGACCGCAGTTTGAAAGCGATCGGGGCAAAAATGCGACCGTGAGAGTGCCGCAAATTTTGGGAAGTGGGACCATACATACATATATATATATATATATAAACTTTTTGACCAGTGGTCATTTCGGACTCAGGGGGTCATAACTAGACCTCCTATGAAGAAATTTTTTTTTAAATTCGACCGTAGTCAAGAAACCAATAGGTAGATCGATTTCATCGAAATCTACCTAAAACATGAAATTTAGAACAATAAGTTCATTAAATTAGGCTCATTAGATTAAATTCAATTCATGAATTCGCATTTCTTTTACGAGCCTCTAATTCCTCGAAGTCATTACAAACACCAACGATAGATAAGTATCTACACGTAGTTGTACAGCATGTGGCCTTTAAGGACTTCCTAAATACGTTCAAAGAATGTTGTAACTGTCAATAGGTGACACCCAACGACCTGTCACTGTTGCAACAATAGGTTTGCCATGGCGAAGGTTTTTCCGACATCTCACAGCCTTCTGAGAATTTGAGACATTCAATTTCTGATGAATTTATGTACTGTAATGATAAATACACTGATATTTTAATGCTGTTTTTAATGTTTAATTTGTTTTCATGTCATCTTAATTTGCACTTTAATTTTTATTCTAATTTTACGACTTTATGTATCATTTCATAATTGTGATGTTTAATTAGATTTTGATGTGGAAGTTGAATTAAGTTGATTAATTTTCGATTTTAATTTATTACTAATATTAGTGTAAGAAATTGTTATGGATTCAAATATATATATAATAATATTTATGTAATTAATAAAATAAAACAACCGCGGTAGCCTAGTGGTATGGGTAATGGACTGCTGAGACGAGGTCTCGGGTTCGATCCCAGGTTTTACCATGGCACACACCAATGACTTTTCGATGCTTTTCGAAGTTATGTGTGTATTTATCGCAGGTTTATAAGTGCCCGGTTAATGGCAATAGGCTCGCCACCTATTCCTAAAAATTGGGGGGAAAGCTCCTAAGTTGGCGACACTGTGGCGGCGTGCGATTAGTTCCAATTTTGGCCGCGCGCAGACTTATCTGGCGCGCACTCTAGTCGCTCAGGTAAGCTGGTGGTTTCCTAGCTCGAGACGAACGGCGCGGTTCATCAGCTGCAGGTGAAGAGGGAGGTGTGCTGTAGGTATTAAAATCCAGCGTATCTATAGTTGGTTCAATGAACTGTTCGGCATCCGGCGTATTTATAGTTGATTCAATGGACTGTTCGGCATCAACATCATGACTGACATTGTTGTCATCCACTGGCGTAGTAAGTCGATGATCAGGCGGTGCTTCATCACCTCTGGGTGCAAGATGACGATTAGAAACCGTCAGTTCTCTGCCATTGGATAGTTTTACAGTGCTGTAATGTGGATTAGGTTCCAAAAGATCAACCTCTTCTACGATTGGATCATATTTGCTAGTTCTAACAAATTTCTTCAAGAGAACCTTTCCGGGTTGTAACCACGACGGCATGGATTGTCCCCAAGACGATCGCTGTGGATGGTTATACATTCTTTCGTGGGGTGTTGGTTGTGTTAGTTGAGGTACACAAGAGTCAGCAGAACCTGCGCCGCCTCGAGGCCAAAGCCCCGTTCGACCGCAACGGGTAGCGGGGGTGCCGCTCAAGAGCGGCCACATTCGCGGTGGGATGCGGAGATAGACGTCCATTAATGGTCACACCAATCCGCATCCTGCAGGCGAACATAAACCACTGCACCGGGACATTGGGACCTAAACATAAACTGGCGAAATGTGGGTGCTAGCACCTCTGCCTACCCCTTCGGGGATATAGGCGTGAGTTTATGTTATGTTATGTTATGTTAAAATAAATGATTTTAATTTGATATTTATTTCATAGTACTAAAGCAGCAATAACGCTAGCATTTACTCTGCACTGCCTTTTTTTTTTTACGTGCGGAAATCCTTTCGGATACCCCCCCGCCGGCCAGCGCGGGTGGTTATGTCGTGTTTCGACTAAAACCGCACGGTGTCCTCCCCAAGTGTCCGTTGCCGGGCACCCCGGGTAAGCCCTCGAAAGGATAACCCCAGGGTTGCCGGCGGGAGTGCTCTAATTCTTCGTACGTTTTTACCGGACTGCGCGAGAAGGAGGGTTATGATTTTCGAGAGTATGTATGTATGTAGAATTGTTGGGCACGCTCTGCAGCCTGAACAGCTCTATGGATTTTAGCTTGCGAGGGCTCGTTTGATTCGTATTTACTGTGAGAGTTCTACAAGGTATATTGAAATAAAATAAAAACAAAGCGCGGGAATTCTGGCGCTAAAATGTATCTTGTTAAAAAAATATTGTCACTCAAACTTATCGTGTAGGGTATTAAAATGAAGAGATTTAAAGGTTACAAAAATATATATATCGCAACTAAAAAGTATACAATACAAATATAATTAATGGGTGCCGCTCAAACTTGTTTTGGTACTTAGAGGGCAGTCGGATTTTTTAATTAATGATTTTATTTAAACTCATGTCTGCCAGTTAGTCATCAATCATCCTTAACCAATGAGCGTACAGTATTTAGTTTGTTAGTGAGTTCGGCATAGCTAAGGGAATCGCAACCTTGTCGTTTTGCAATCTTATGAAGCCCTAATGTGGTTGAAGTAATGTTTAATTACTTTCTTTTAAAGCGTTACTGAAATAGACAGATTCCGTACAATGCCATGCTTTTGTATACTAACTTTAGACTTCAAATTTGTCTCACGCGGCGCAACATTGGAACATTGTTGGTCGAAATGAATGTATAAAATCTCACATAAATATTAGAACCTTTTTTAACTAATCATCAACAAGATATATATATATAATTTTTGAAAGCAATTTTGAAAGCAAGCCCAGTGGTGTACGTAATGGACTGCTGAGACGAGGTCTCGAGTTCGATCCCCAGTCGCCCCGGGCACACACCTCTGACTTTTTGTAGTTATGTGTGTATTAAAAATGTTAATTATCGCTCGCTTAGTAATGTGCCCGGTAGATGGCAATAGGCTCGCCCCCTATTACATTGGGACCTAAACATAACTGGCGAATCGTGGGTGTGCAACACACCTCTGCCTACCCCTTCGGGGATACAGGCGTGAAGTTATGTTATGTAATTTTTGGAATGCTGAAGCGCTTTTTGTCATGTTTTGTGCAATTTTTTATCTGACTACTAGTACTCTAGGCGACACAGTACTATTATTTTCATGAACCCCTCTAGTTAATTCCTTGTTTTTTTTTTAGTAATGTGTTTACGTCAGTAGTACACTGGGGTGGGATTGGAACTTTCTACATCTTCATTGCAAATCCCACGCCTAAGCCATAAAATGACAGTCTCGTTGTCATTTGGCAAAATTTTGGCAGTATCTAGGTTTCCTTGTGATGCTCACGAAAACAGATTTGGAGCTGGCTTGTTATTTAATTGAGTTCTAATAATTTGGTATTTAAACAAAGTAAAGAAGTTTGTTTATATCTTCATGTGCACATAAAGGGTACGTTCCAGTTAACACCTGTAACGCTCTCGACCGCTGAAATTGCTGTTCCACTAACGTAAAAAGGCTGCGGGCGTTGTAGGTTATGTTGTAGGTGTAACGCACATATGGATTACCGTGAATTTACGGTTGCGTTTTTGATAAAACGAATGACAGATTCACTCCACTGCAATGTCAGTTTCAGGATTGTAAAAAGTTATTTGTCTAGTCGCCATCGTTGTTTTTAGGGATTTTCTTTAGAAAAGCCCTATTGCTATCGAGTTGTCATCGACGTCGTCGTCGTCGACGTCGACGTCGTTGCCAATTTTCTGTCACGGTTTTGGGTATGAAGGAGATGAGCTATCGAGTTGCTGTTTTCGGTAATAGATTCGTGCTGGGGTGAACCATTGAAAGATAAAAAAATAAATCGCAAAAAATCGCAACAAAAAAAAAAACGCAAAATCGAAAATCCCTTGTATTCGGCTGAGCTCGTCTCAGGAATTCAACTTGTTTTGAATTCCTTCCGCGTTTTAGTGAAAACCGACTTTGACCCACCAATGCTTTACGACGGACGAAATGGGTGCGATGCGGTCGCGAACAGTGACGTCATCTATGATGTCGAGCAATCAAAGCCTTAGTGGTTTCACTTAACGCCTTGCGGGTGATTGTAACATCCTCTGTATCGTACTTAGTGAAACGTACCCAATGTACACAGAAATCTAACCTTACGCCATTAGCAGCTGGACGCTGGCCGGCTGGAGGGTATCCGAAGGGATTTCCGCAAAAAAAAAACGTCATTACCAGCAATTAATGAAGAAAAATAATTTGAAGAACATTAATAACCCCATTTCATTATAAACCCCTTTCAGAATCCTTCAGAAGATAGTTGAAATAATTTCACCTTTGTCTCAGTGCAATAATGCCCAATTTACAAAATATATACCAGTAATTTGACCAACAATAGTCCACAAAACCACTCAGAATGACTGTCGACGAAGTTTCAGGAAATGCTATTTTAAAAACTGTCTTGGTGTCTAAATAATATGGCGCACTAAAGCCGATGCATGTAAAATTTGGTCGTAAAATGGGTAGTTGTTCAAGAATTTTGCATTAAGTTACGTTCTGACTCTAGTTTTAAAACTACAATTTCCATTAATGGAGAATGAGATGACGTGCTTCATTCAAAATGACGTAAACTATAATATTGAAGCACCAATAAACGCACTACAGGCCGTGTTCCATTCTAACGGTACTAGTACAAATTCACGTAAACGACATAAGTGGTAGCGACCCCTACTATAAGTAATGGGCAGGCAGGTGTTCACGATGTTATCGTAAGTGCCGGCGACCATATTGTGAGAATTATTTTATTTTATGCGTCTACCCGCACTTTTTCCCTCGTTCTCGCGTGATATTTTTATCACATCCATTGGTAAAAACATTCAGACTTTATGCCATTTATTTGCTTCGTATCAATTCTGTTGTATAGAAATAAAATGTTTCTAGACATTGTATGCATTAAAAACCCAGGAATAGAGATATCAGTTGAAACCTTTCCACTTTAACTTTAAGATTTTTACCATCCCATACTTACAAGTGACTGTCTTTTCGGTACGATGCGCCTGCCTATTTTTTTATGATCGTACCGTTCGCCACTAAAAGGAGATTCTCCCGCTCAGTATGCGATCATTCTCATTTTTAAATGGGTTTTTCAAATCAGGAAATTAAATTATGCAATGACCCGAATGCCACTGTCTTCTAAGGATAAAATGCATAAAAAGATTGAAAAAAAAATGAAAAAGGTAAAACCAACAAGAAACTATTGATTATGAGAATACGTGGGTTGGAAGGAACCGAACTCTGCGATTTACGCAACCCACACGCGATTCATTTCCTATAACGAGTTCTGCAATATATTTTTTACCAAGCTAGTTGACTAAGTATAGGAATTCTAAGAATCACAATACATCAATGTTGCATCCGGTCAGTTAAAACCTTTTTGGAACTATAATTGGAAATGTATGCTATACCAACTGTTGCCCGCAGCTCCGCTCGCGTGGAATTTCGATCCCGTTCTCGCAACCACGAAGCGCAAAGGGCGACCAGGAACAGAATTTAACGCGGGCAAATGCTAGTACCCGGCATAATATTTTTGTTTTTAATAATATTTTTCGTTTTGTTTTTAAATATAAACTAGGAATTCCTCAAATATTGGTGTGGGAAACGAATTGTTGCCTAAGTGTGGATACCTTCTTTCTCGTCTATATAAGTAGAAATGAATCGCCGAAATGTATGTACAGCGAAACATATGTAAATACCCTATACAGACAGGCAAACACATAATCTGACTACGGAGCGCGGACAGATTAATGATTAATAGTATTTTTATTTTAGTAGACTATTGTTGGAATATTTCTCTGCTATGATAGCCAATGGTCTCACTACCATGGATGCCTCTTTTTTTTCGTGCGGAAATCCCCTCGGATACCCCCCCGCCGGCCAGCGGGGGCGGTTATGTCAGGCTTGAACCGACTAAAACCGCACGCCGTCTCGGGTCTGCAGACGCCGGGGTGTAAGGTTGCCCATAGAGCATATCCCTCGCACCCCGACTGACCCTGGGCCATCTCCGGTTTCGAGATGGCCCCCTCGGATTTGGGAACCACGGTGTCCCCGTCTTGCCCCGGTTTGGGGGAGGGGCGCTAGTCGCCCCACCGTCCCGGCCTGCTTCTGCTGGGGTGACAGGCGGCCTCACCTGCACCACCTGCGCTCATGGAGGACGGAGGTCGTTAAGCGACCTCCGGCGCCTGAGTCGCCTGCGACGCGAGGCGAGCATGTTGCGGGCTCGGCGGGCCGGGAGGGTTCTGAACCTCTCCCGGGCGCGCTCCGCCATCTCCTTCGCGAGCATCAAATGCTCGCAGAAGGAGGTGGCGGTGGCCCACGCGCTCGCGCTCCGCACCATTGCCGCAATCATGCTGCCGAGTGAGAGGACTCCCACCCCGATGGCTGCCACGAGGTCACGCCTCGGCACCTCCCACGCCGGGCAGTCCGCCAGCGTGTGCAGCCCTGAGTCCTCGCTCGCGTCGCAGTGATGACACTCAGGCGTTGGCTCCTTCCTGATCCGATGCAGGTGGTCCCCGAAGCACCCCTTCCCGGAGATCACCTGCGTCAGTCGGTACGAGAGGCTTCCGTGCCGCCTCTCGAGCCAATCCTCCATGATGGGCCTACCATGGATGCCTAATGCGAAATGTGAAGAGGAAGGTGTAAAGGCTGGAAAGCGAACCCCAGACCCCGCGGTGAGAGCCACGGATGCGACCGGGACTAACGCGGAGATAATGATGAATCTCTCTGCCTGACACACCTGAACAGTATGTGTGTGTGTGTGTGTGTGTTAATACAAATAGAAAGGACGCGAGATGAATGTGTGTGAGAGCTCGTTACAGGCTACTTACATCATACTCTGTCATGGAATTTATAACTAATTTTGACAAAATTGTTTCTAACATTTTTATTGGCATTGCGAATGGAATATTTTTTGTTGATGGAATGTTGTGAGAATATCAATATGAAAAAATACTATATGTTTGTTCATCAATTAGGAATGTTTGCAGCCTTTTGGTGGCGCAATATTTCAAGCCATTCAAATATTATTTTTTTCATTTACAATTTTACTGATAAAATATGGACTGCTAAAGTATTCAGGTAATAAGTACCTTTTTTTTCGCCGGTTGATATTGCCTTCGGATATCTCCCCGCCAGGCCAGCGGGGGTGCCCGAACTAGCGTTCGGGCTTGAACCGACGAGCCGACTAAACCGCACACCGCGCGCCGTCTCGGGTCTTCAGGGGGTGGCTCATAAGGCATTTCTCTCGCACCCCGACTGACCCCGGGCCATCTCCGGTTTCAAGATGGCCCCCTCAGGGGGTAATAAGTACCTATGCGTTGAGGGGCGGGACAATGTTTCATGGGGGAAAAATCGGGGGCATAGAAAAGTATACACAAAGAAAAGTTATAAATAAATAAGTAAATCATCCGGGTCACTGGCCTTTTTTTTCCTGTCCGGATAACCCGTCGGATAGCCCTCCGCCAGCCAGCGTGGGAGGTTATGTTGGCTAAAACTTGGGTCTCCAATATCCGCGGTGTAATGTTGCCCTAAGGAATTTCCGTCGTACCCTAACTGACCCAGGGCCATCTTTGGTTTAGAGATGGCCCCCTCGGGTTTGGGAACCACTAAAGAGGTTTTTTTATAAAATAGTGGTCCACTATTTTATAAAAAACCACTACTTTAGAAAGAACACTAATAAGACCACTAAGACCACTATTTTATAAAAAAAACCAAATATATAGCGCACTATAAGTTTTATGTCTACATAAAACTTACAGGCTATATATATTTGGTAGTTAACAAATACTAACTCAATACAAATAAAGATGGAAATCGATTTAGAAGTAAAAACTGAACAAAGTACTTACAGGTGTAGCGTTCATTCTATTACAGGTTGTATAACCAAGTTTCCTAACCCCTTAACTTAGCGAAACACGACGTGACGAATAAACTAAACATAATTTTGTTTCTATTCGGGACTTTCCTCAACAAATTCCTTGTGATAAAACTAGGAATAAGAGAACAAACAAAGGGTATCAAGTGCTTATATGTTCCTTAAGTTGTTAAGAGCCCTTTAAGGAAAATGGGTCAGTACCTCGGCCGCGACCAATGGGTCCTCGTCGTAATTTTAAGAGTCAAGTTAAGTGAATATGTTGCTTTGCTGTACGTCGATGGTAGGAACATCCCCCAATATAATTTTGTTTATCTTTTTAGGAGCTCGTTATTTGATACTAGGGCGGCTTTTAGAGTCTGATTTTATTTGATAAGTACATGTCATTTCAAAGTAAAAGATGTCTGAAAAAGCGGTCAAGTGCGAGTCGGACTCGCCCGCTAAGGGTTCCGTAGCAGCAAGTAACATAATGTTTTTTTTTTTATTTTTATATTTTAGTTGATTGCATGAAATGTAAACTGCGGTTTACGATTTATGACGTATTAAAAAAAACTACTTACTAGATCTCGTTCGTTTGAACCAATTTTCGGTGAAAGTTTACATGGTAATGTACATCATATATTTTTTTTAGTTTTATCATTCTTTTATTTTAGAAGTTCCAGGGGGGGGGGGACACATTTTAGCACTTTGGAAGACTTTGGAAGTGTATCTCGCGCAAACTATTCAGTTTAGAAAAAAATGATATTAGAAACCTCAATATCATTTTTGAAGACCTATCCATAGATACCACAAACGTAGGGGTGTGATGAAAAGACCCCCAAAATTTATTGTTTTTTTTTTCTAATTTTGTGTGAAAATTTAATGCGGTTCACAGAATACATCTACTTACCAAGTTTTAACAGCATAGTTCTTATAGTTTCGGAAAAAAGTGGCTGTGACATACGAACGGACAGACAGACAGACATGACGAATCTATAAGGGTTCTGTTTTTTGCCGTTTGGCAACGGAACTCTAAAATACTACTTAACTTACTTTTTCTGTCGCTTAGTACTCGCTAACATAAAATAACTTTGATAATGATATTGTGAAATCATTATCGATATAATAGAAGGTAAAAGAGCAAGACAGAAAATATGAAAATGTAGTTCTTTTCCAATAAAATTGTTAGCCATCTTTAATCATTATAAGGATAAGCTCTCAAAAAGTTTCTACACATAACATTAACATAACATAAACTCACGCCTATATCCCCGAAGGGGTAGGCAGAGGTGCTAGCAACCACATTTCGCCAGTTTATGTTTAGGTCCCAATGTAATAGGTGGCGAGTCTATTGCCATTAACCGGTCATTGCTCTCTATAATCCAACCATACGTCCGGGTCGAACACCTGACCCACGTGGAGAGCGGACACGCGATCTAGCAATCACTGGCGCGGCCAACATGGCTCTGGAAACTGGTGGAACAATTATGGTCCGGGTTGGTACCACCATGCAGCTGTGGAAAACCCTCCAAATAGCCCAACATTGGTTGGGTTGTGTTCAGGGTTCAGCAGCTGCACAGCCGGGGATGAGGACCCAGCCGACACAGCAGTTGTGGGACCAGTGGGGTATTGGCGGAGTCTAGTGTGGATGGCGTGGGTCGACCCGCCTGACAGGGAGACCCGTATAAACGGTGGTGCCGCTGGCCGCCCGCGGCATAGTACAGGGGCCCAACCGGGACTAACCAACCCGGGAGGCTGCCCCACCAGGTCGCGCATAATCCCGATGTGATTCGTCGTACCGGTTGGTGACCGGATGGTGGGTCCGGCGATCACACTCGAGAGGGTACGGGGGCCCTTCCGTTCGGCGGGTCGGCTACCGCCATGCCATGCATCCATAGGCGATACCAAACCCTGCGCTTTGTCAAACTCTGCTGTGGCGTCTGTCTCCTCTTTTTTTCACGCCTTCACTTCCTATTAAGACAATTATGGCAGCGCAAATGAGATATGAAGTACATAAGACAGCGGCATACTCTTCTCCCACCAACACATCACTTTTTGAGGTGGAGTTCACGAATATTCGTGGACTCCATACAAACCTCCAAGCCGTCCACCATCACCTTGAGACGGTACGGCCGGCACTGTTTTTTCTCACCGAGACGCAAATACGCCGCCCTGAAGATACGTCTTACTTACTCTACCCCGGCTATGTGGTAGAGGAAAATTTCCTTGCAAAAGCCGGGGTGTGCGTGTATATCAGGGCGGATGTTTGTTGTCGCCGCTTGCGCTGCCTAGAGGACCCATCCTTTTCTGTCCTCTGGCTACACGTGGACCATGGCTCTTCTAGCCGGGTTTACGTGTGCCTATACCGCTCCCATCACGGGGATACCGAGACAACTCGACTCTTCGACCACCTGAGTCAGGCGGCAGATGTTGCGCAGGAGCGGTTTCCGACCGCCGAAATGGTATTTTTGGGAGACTTCAACGCCCACCACGAGACCTGGCTGGGCTCTCTCAACACTGACCATGCGGGACGGGCCGCCCACGCATTCGCACTGACGCATGACTTGACTCAACTGGTACAACAGACCACCCGGATACCAGACATATCAAGTCATGAGCCCTCTCTGCTAGACCTTCTACTGACGACCCACCCAGCCCAGTACAGAGTTTCGGTACGAGCTCCACTGGGTTCCTCCGACCACTGTCTGGTCTGCGCCAACGTGCCAGTTACTGCACCTCCACAACCTATGGTGATAAAGCGACGGCTATGGCATTACTCGTCAGCGGATTGGGACGGCATGCGAGACTATTTCGCATCCGTCCCGTGGTCTAAGCGCTGCCTTGATGGAAAGGACCCATCGGATTGTGCTTCTGCCGTCGCTGGTGAAATCAGCTTGGGTATGGAATATTATATTCCACACACTGAGGTCACCAGCGCCCGCAGAACTCGGCCTTGGTTTTGGCGCGAGTGCGCTGATGCTGTTCAACGGAAACGGTCGGCGTACCGCGCGTGGACTAGGGCACGAGTCGAGTGCGATCCGAATGCAGGGCACCTCAAGGCGGCGTATAACAGGGCCACTAAGGACTGCAAGAGGGCATACGTCAGAGCGGATGCCCAGCGCATAGCACGGCTTGGTCAGCAACTCATGTCACATCCCGCGGGTAGCCGTGGGTACTGGCGACTGGCCAAAGCCGTGCAATCCAACTTCTGCCAGCCTTCGCTGCCCCCGTTGCGTTACCCTGACGGTTCACTGGCTTACGAGCCGCAAGAGCAAGCAGATATGCTGGTTAACCTCTTTGCGGCTAACTCCCGAATCGACGACTTTGGCTTGCAGCCGCCAACACCTGTCACTTGTGACCACTCAATGCCTGATATTCGTATCAGGCAATACGACGTCCGCGCTGCACTACAGTCACTCGACGTCCGGAAAGCCAGTGGCCCTGATGGTATACCAGCGGTAGTTCTTAAAAAATGCGCAGCGGAGTTAGCTCCAACGCTGACGCGACTGTATCGCCTGTCTTATTCCTCGGGATTGGTCCCGGGGGCTTGGAAAGAGGCAAACGTACAACCGGTCCCCAAAAAAGGAGATCGGTCCGATCCGGGCAACTATCGACCCATAGCTGTCACCTCAGTTCTCAGCAAGGTGTTTGAACACATTATTAACGCACAGCTCATGCGTTACCTAGAAGATCACTCCATAATTAACGACCGGCAATATGGTTTTAGGCCAAAACGGTCAACGGGTGATCTTCTGGCGTACGTCACACATCTCTGGGGTGAGGCTATGGACAAGCATGGCGAGTCACTGGCTATCAGCCTTGACATCGCCAAAGCTTTCGATAGGGTCTGGCACAGTTCGCTTCTTGCCAAGCTCCCGACCTACGGTCTGCCATCTCGACTGTGCAGCTGGGTTGCCAGTTTTCTGAATGAGCGCAGCATCCGAGTCCTTTGTGACGGCCGGGCTTCTGAGTTCATGCAGGTTAATGCTGGTGTGCCTCAGGGGTCCGTCTTATCGCCCACTCTCTTTCTTTTGCATATCAATGATATGCTGTCCGTGGGCAGCATACATTGCTATGCAGATGACAGTACTTTGCATGGGCGTTATCTCGGACATTCAGTGGCCAAGCAGACTGACATCGAGGAGATAAGACGGCAACTTGTCATTGAGCTCGATCAGGACCTAGACCACATTTCCCAATGGGGATCTGAGAACCTGGTCGAGTTCAATGCCAAGAAAACACAGGCATGCGCGTTTACAGCAAAGGTATCTCCTTTCCTTCCCCTCCCAACTCTTCGGAACACACCACTACCACTGCAGGACAGTATCAACATGCTCGGTATGGAAGTTCGCTGCAAACTTAATAATAAAAATTACATTGAGAGCGTTATTAAAACAGCTTCTCGTAAACTCGGAGTGCTGAACAGGGTGAGGTGGTTTTTCACGCCGGGGCAGCGGTGTCTTTTATATAAGACTCAAATCCGTCCCTGCGTGGAATACTGTTCTCACCTGTGGGATGGCTCCGCTCAGTACTTACTATATAGACGCTCTCGATAGATTGCAGCGACGGGCATTCCGGATCATTGATAGTCTTGAGGTCACCAGCTCTCTAGAATCTCTGCAGCTGCGTAGAGATATAGCCTCCTTGGCAGTATTATTACGCATTTACCATGGTGAATGTTCCGATGAGTTATTCCAATTGATTCCTCCTTCTCCCTTCTTGTCCCGAACAACACGTGCAGGACTTAGGTGTCATCCTCATACAGTGCAATCGATACCATCGCGAACCAAGCGGTTTGGTGACTCCTTTTTTTGTCGGACAATAAAGCACTGGAACGCTTTACCCACTCACGTGTTCCCTTCTACCCACAATCCTGGGCTCTTTAAGCGGGGCGTGAAAAAACACCTGTTGAGGCCGTCTAGGTAGGGGCCACCATTCTAGGGGCAATCTCTAGAAATGGTGGCCACTACTTTTTGGACTTTACCTCAGCTTACCATCAGGCGGGGTACAGTCAATTGGACGGACTAAATATAAAAAAATAAAAAATAAATAAAAAATAAAAATAAAAAACTTATAAACCTGCGATAAATACACACATAACTTCGAAAAGCATCGAAAAGTCATTGATGTGTGCCATGGTAAAACCTGGGATCGAACCCGAGACCTCGTCTCAGCAGTCCATTACCCATACCACTAGGCTTCCGCAGCCTATCCATTACCCATACCACTAGGCTACCGCGGCCTATTACATAACATTACAAGTATCAAAAAGTCTCACAATTTCTTGAAAAGTCAATTGTTTCTAAGTCATTAAGCTTTAATATAAGGTCATTTCGTGACACCTCTTTTGACTGTCACTAATTAGTATGATTTTATACTAATTGGTTTTTATATATCTGCATTGCTATTCCACTTGAGTAAAAAAATTATTTGCTGGGAAAACACTGGCATGGATTGTAATAGGAATAGGTACGGGTCTGCAAAGAATTAGGCCGGATCAAGTTACATGCCATCAAGTTTCTTGACAAAGTGTCAAAAGTTATGATGAAGTGACTTCCACATTCTTATCAATTTTATATGGTGACCTGTATGACCGATTAGCTCGGATTTTTTCTACGTTTTCTAGAAATGAAACCTAGCTAGATCGATTTATCCCCCTGCATACTGAATTTTATGAAAATCTTTGGAGCCGTTTCCGTGATTCAGTCTATCAAAAATAATATATACAAGAATTGCTAGTTTAAAGGTGTTAGATAATTTTAAAATTTACCACACTGCTTCATATATTTATATCTTTATATTTATTTATTTATAAATACATATAAAGTTACGATAATTTTATATGTACATTATATGTACATATAAAACTATCATAATTTGTACACAATACATGTTACATAAAAATATTTCAGTTTTTAACCACGTTTACTTATTCAATCTTAGATACTGCTCCAGATTGGACTCTCCTAATCGATACGTATGAAAAGCACTATAAAATTCCGGAGTATGTTGGGGTTTCGTCATCTAGACCTGAAATATTCCTTTATTCTAAGAGGTTAAAACATGTGGTTCTTGTGGAACTTACTGTACCGTGGGAAACAAATATACCGAAGGACCACACAATAAAGAAAAATAAATACTATGATCTCACAAACGAATTAATCAAAAACGGTTACGTGGTTAATTTGTATGCAGTGGAAGTGGGAACGAGAGGTATACCAGCAAAATCTGTCTATAACCTACTTAAAGATCTAGGCCTATCGAGAGCTACAATAAGCTCATTAATAGGACGAATGTCTAAAACGGCACTAGTAGGTTCGTATCAAATTTGGTTAGGCAGGGAGGGGAACTTGGGTAGTGAAGGTGAGTCTTGATGTACATCAACAAAAGGGGCCCCTTCTAAACCTACACTTGGGTCGCAAGTCCCAGGCACTGTCCCGAGTTCCCAACTCAGCAACGCGATGTACCCGGCACCCGCACGGAGAATCCATGGATTGCTAAGAATATCGGTCTCTGTTCGAAATATCAGAAAATAAACTGCTTTTTAGGTTGAGCGCTCATTAGAGACAAGTAGATCTACAGAAACATCTGAAATTGTGCACACCTCGAACAAAACTGTTTCATGAAAGCTGTCAAATACCCATAAGATCTGAATGGCTTGTTGCCTTAATGTTTGTCTTAAGAATTACCAACCTGAAGTGGCCGGCCATATCTCGCGAAGAGCCGAGAACCGCTGGGGTAAACGTGGTCTTATGTGGAGACCGCGACTCGGCAAACGTAGTGTAGGACGCCCTCCGGTCAGGTGGGATGACGATCTGCGAAAGACTGCGGGCAGATGCTGGATGCGGCAAGCTGAAGACAGGGCGCTATGGTGCTCATTAGTGGAGACCTATGTCCAGCAGTGGACAACATAGTTTGATGATGATGATGAAGATTGTCTTGTCTCGAGACAAGACAGTCTTAATTTTTTATGTTTAACAATTAATGTAAGCCTTACCTTAATCGTCAAACATCAAAATCTCTTGTCTCAATTTTAATATTTTGTTAAGGCTATTTCCTATCTGACTTTCAGTCTAATCTGAAATGAACAATAATGGATTTCATACAATGTGATATTCTTCTGCCTTATGTTTGTCAGATAATAATTGTGCGTCATTCAAAACATAAACAGGAACTTAATTTATAGTGAACACCACCTTCCTCCGCCTAACATTAAAACGAAGGCGCGACTAGCCCGGTTCTTTGTGCCGAAATAAAGGTCGTCAGGCTATTTTCTACCATTAAAATGTACCAAAGCCTTTGATTTGTTAGTCCTTGAAACGGGGCGTTTGTCACAGCAGTTTACGAGTGGAATAAGAACCGAATTCAACGATAAGCAGTACTTCGTAAAAATATATTTTATTACCCTTTGAGTGTTATTGCTTTTATTCGATGCGATTGTGGTGGTCGGGGTGGCGTATTATTCGTAAAATTATCTAAGTGTTGGTTTCTTATTGACGAATCGTAGCTTGATGAAATTTTATGCTTTACAGCTTAGATAATCTAAAACGTAAAGTCTAAGACACTTTACGTCTGAAATAAATTTCAGTACTCTATGCACGGTGAGCTAATTTCATTAGTTTTGGGTGACTGATGCATTGGTGTACAATCTTCAAGAAGTACAGAAACTATCAATTGAAACCAGGTACTTAGTTCCCGCTAAACGTGGGGTACGTGGCAGATTTCTGGCTATATGAAACAGTTAAAGGAAGACCACAAAAATTTTATTCGTTCACTTTTATTATGATATTACATGCTTCATCCGCGACTATGTATTATCGACTTAAGTCATCCCATTTACCGAAAGAAAAAGTAATGTATTTATACAGATTTAAAACATAACATAACATAACTTCACGCCTGTATCCCCGAAGGGGTAGGCAGAGGTGTATTACACACCCACGATTCGCCAGTTATGTTAAGGTCCCAATGTAATAGGGGGCGAGCCTATTGCCATCTACCGGGCACATTAATAAGCGAGCCATAATTAACATTTATTAATGCACACATAACTAATAATAAATAATAATAATAATCTTTATTGAACAAATACAATATGAGCACGAACTATGAAAAGTCAGAGGTGTGTGCCCGGGGCAACTGGGGATCGAACTCGAGACCTCGTCTCAGCAGTCCGTTACGTATGCCACTAGGCTATCGCCGCGTATACAGATTTAAGACTACTTAAATAAATAAATAATAATATTTACGTACCAAATTTCATCGAAAATCCGTTCAGTATGTTGAGTCAGATATGATTGAGTAATAAACATGCATAAATATGTAAATTTTCACATTTATAATATTCATAGGCAGTAGAATTGCTATTAGGTAATAAATGACCAAATCTTTAACGTTTACGATACAAACCATTTTATCATTAACCTGTTCATCGTCGTTAACTAATTTGTGGTGTACTTCGACACAAGTTATATATCAATTTGTGAGATCAATCGTACAGTTTGATCACTACAGATGTCAAATTAGGTTGTAACGACAAATTGGTGGTTTCTTGTTAGTTAACTTCGAACTAGTTTGTCAAAGCCAGAGGTACAATGTCACATTGTATTGGTTAGTTTGCTCGTATCGAATAGCAAATCAGTTATCACTATTACTAGTTACTTAATATTATTTTAAGATTAATGCTTCGAAGCAGCCAAAACAAATTTACATAAAAATGGATGGCTAATTTTTATTTAAAGAGAAGAACAAAATTATGGTTGACTATCTCTTATAAAGAAAATTAAACAAACTGAAATCTTAGTGAGATTGATTAATTTGAGGATTATACTCTCCAACTTTCATTGAGTGTACGGGTAATACAATCAAACGGACATTGTCAAACGTCTATCCAAAAACTTTAAAAAAAAAAAACGAAAAAAAATCATGTTAAATTTATTCAAAGTAAATTGATGAGTACTAAATTCATTTTAACATAATACAAACATAACATTAAACAATAGTAAAGCAAAGGTAATACAACTGATTACTTAATAGGTAATACCAGGTACTTTTTTATTTTTTTCGTGCGGAAATCCCTTCGGATACCCCCACGCCGGCCAGCGGTCTCTGTTATGTCGAGCTTGAACCGACTAAAACCGCACGCCGTCTCGGGTCTATAGACGCCGGGGTGTAAGGTTGCCCATAGAGCATATCCCTCGCACCCCAACAATACAAGGTACCTACTCAATTTAATATCATACACCCAATTATTACAATATACAAAGCCAGTAATAAAATATGTCTTACACAAAGATCAGTATGCATATCGAATAATATTATGACGCATAACTGAAATGAACAGTTTACGCAGGCAGCTTCGTACCAAGATACCCTTCAATATAAAATCGGTAGTCGCAATCGCTATTGTTTGAAGACAATGTAGCGATAATGACGATGATCAGTGTATACTGTGGTGAGGAGGTGTATTACAGGGGATACTGTTTATTATGGAATATTGGAAAAGGTGTGGTAACAATGTGAGCGGCATTCAAACTCTTCAATTGATTAGTTCAGTACCAATTAAAAAAAAGTAGGTATGTATACAATGAAATAAAATTAAAGTGTGTGTTTGCAATATCAAAATAACTATTTAATGAATGCAATGCATATTTATGTATAAATGGTACTTATAACAAAACATCGTCTTTTTTTACTTTTGTCTGTCTGTCTGTCGTCATCGTGAATAACCAATATATTTTGAAAAAAAACCTAAGATTTTGGAGTATATAATACCTATTAGGGTAGTTGAACAGATAACTTCCTCATGAGTATTATATTAATATTCTACTTACTTACTAACATTAATCTAAAACTATCAGTGTTGACAAAATGTGTTAAAAAAGAAAGAAAATTACGCAATACCATACAATATTCTGCAATAAATCCTTGACGATCTTATATAAAACTGTGTCCATAATAGAAATACTAATCATGTAGGTCGATCGAATGTTTTCGACTCCATAGTCTTGGACGATATTCAGTCCTTCTTTTGTCGTAATCCGCCTTCGTTTGCACCATACCCTTAGGCTTCGAGCTTCGAACACCATGTTTATGTGTTTCCTATCGCTGTGTATTGAGTCTTAGTCAATGAATAAGTAAGCGGGTCTCATTGCCTGATGGCGGGTCAATGGAGTCGGCATACACCGCATACATGCTCTTGTAAACATGATTTGCATTATGTGTTGTCATGGGTTTGGTTTTATTGGTTCGATTTAGGCCATGGATATCGCCAGACATGTACATATGTTACAACACAAATATTGATTGATTAGACAAGTGCTGTTCGAAATTTGATAGTGCTCATAGGAAGTATGCTAACTGTTGTCATTAATTAGTCAATTACGTAATCTGTGGAATGAGTAGGCGAAAAATGAGGCATGCTTCAAGGCAAATAGGAAATGTTCAACAAATGTAGCCATAGAGTCTTGTTATTAAAAGAGTTTATTGAATGTAACACATTCCACAATAATAGACTCCTTGTGCCATAAGATGGCAAATAGGCAAATGACCAATGGACAGTAACAACACCGTTTGTTACAAAACGAAACCCTTTCTTAGGCCCTATATAGAACCCAATTTTCCTGGTTTTATCTTGAAGAAGAACTCACTGCCTGTGGCGAGCGGCGCAATCTTCTGGAACAACCCTAAGAACACAAATCGTTAAATAAGATGCAGAATGCTTGTATAGTATTAAATAACATATCTACTTTATTTCATTGACGAATACGTGCTATTGTAACCTCTTTCAATTAAAAGTGCTTAGGTTCAATTATTTACTAACACCTGGACCCAGAATTGTATGGAGGAATGCTCTTCTCCTCTAGCATGCACTAAGATATCCATGTCGTACACTGCCCTTCAAGTTCTACAGTCAGCCTCAAAAGTAGTTGAAGTTTGCACAGATTTCAAAATCACAAGTCTGGATGAAAATTAATGATTAAAGAAACAACAACAAAATATTTTATAAGAGCCCAATAAGAAGTTGAACAGTATTTTAATTTTAAAATTAATACTTTGCCCAAAATGGTAAAATCATCATCTACATAACTTTTGAAGTTCTCTATACAGTATACATATAGTTATATATCCCGTATCATCCCAACCGTAATAAAACAACTCCATTTTTTATAAAAATTGGGTCAGAGCATGTTTATGGGTTTATAATGATATCTACGTAACTAAAAAAAAATTTCGAAATTTAGATTTTGAGTTTTGCAACCGTTCCAATAATGGAACACTAGGATTATACATACAGACCGATATTCTTAGCAATCCATGGATTCTCCGTGCGGGTGCCGGGTCCATCGCGTTGCTGAGTTGGGAACTCGGGACAGTGCCTGGGACTTGCGACCCAAGTGTAGGTTTAGAAGGGGCCCCTTTTGTTGATGTACATCAACACTCACCTTCACTACCCAAGTTCCCCTCCCTGCCTAACCAAATTTGATACGAACCTACTAGTGCCGCTTTAGACATTCGTCCTAGTAATGAGCTTATTGTAGCTCTCGATAGGCCTAGATCTTTAAGTAGGTTATAGAGAGATTTTGCTGGTATACTTCTCGCTCCCACTTCCACTGCATTCAAATTAACCACGTAACCGTTTTTGATTAATTCGTTTGTGAGATCATAGTATTTATTTTTCTTTATTGTGTGGTCCTTCGGTATATTTGTTTCCCACGGTACAGTAAGTTCCACAAGAACCACATATTTTAACCTCTTAGAATATACGAATATGTCAGGTCTAGATGACGAAACCCCAACATCCTCCGGAATTTTATAGTGCTTTTCATACGTGTCGATTAGGAGAGTCCAATCTGGGGCAGTATCTAAGATTGAATAAGGTTTGTTCCTGGATGTTATGGATGAACCTTCAGACACAAAGTTGATATGACGTCTGTTAGTAGTCAATCCTTTTTGGGCTCTAGCTACTGCCAGACTCATTGCTTCACGCATGATGATAAGCACCTTATCGTGGCGGCGTGAGTAATGGCCTCTATCGAGAAGCACCTTACATCCTACTAATATGTGTCTAGCCGTCCCTATTGCCTTACCACAAGTATAACATTGTTTTTCTGTGGCCTTCCCCCACCTTACCAGATTACTCTGGTCTGGGAGGGTCATCTGAAAGGCGTTAAGATAAAATTTTAACAGGGCCGGCGACCAGTCATAGATCAAGGTGCGCCACTTTAAGGCCATCGGTATGCAGAACTCTCCCATTGTCAACCATTCATTTTGGATTTCCAAATTCATCGCGTGCACTCGATATTTATCATTTTCGTCTTGTTTTAGAAAGGACTTAAGTATATCCTGGTCCCTTTCTGGCTCTCGTACCCCCAACCCCACTCTGTTCGACTGGGCCCCTATCATAAATCGTTTATGGAATAGGAGTCTAGATTCAAGCTCGGACGCGTTATTATCTTTCGGGAGTGCCCTGATTGTGACATCTTGGGATTTACCTAAGATGTGGGCTTTGGTAACTCTAAGATGTTTATAGAGCTCCGATGGTTTCCTAAGTTTCATCCCAAAATTATTTTGATCCCTAAATAGAGCAGAGGAATCAGCAGAGTGCGCTAGTCCAAGCCACGATTTTAGCGATTTTATGACAGTTGCATCTATATTCGCCAGTAAGGTTTTACCGAATTCATACACCAGAAAAGGCCAAGTCAGACGTGATGTTAAGTAGTTGTCATATATCCAAGCTTTTTTGATATTGTTTAGTGGTAGCTGATCTATCTTATTTAGGTCATTTATAAACGTATCGACAACTTCATCTAAGGTTGGTGTGCGTCCTTTATAGTCTATCTTTCTCCCAAGAAATTTAAATGGCACCGATTCAGCGACTATGGAAACTGGTTTACCCCCAATGAAGAGTCCCGGGTCGTAAGAGGTAAATTTGGTGTCCCGTCTACCCAGACACAGACAGTGACATTTGTTGGGCTTCGTCCTCAGTCCATTTGTCCACGAACAGAACTCATCGACTTCCTTTAATAGTTCCTGACATTGTTTTGGATTGCGCGTCAGTATTGCGAGATCGTCAGCAAAAGCTAAGATGGACTCTGAGTATATGTTATTTACTTTAAACCGATAACCCCATTTCTTTTCGTGACGTATTAACTTGGTAGTTAAGATATTAATTACTATGTTAAATGCTATTGGTGACAATATACCGTTAGTGGCAATGTATTTTGTTATGATATAAAACTATTCAATTGGTCATTGTATCGTACAAGAGTGATGTTAGATAAAACGTCAGTGCATTGCTGATGAGATCCTATTTGTTTTCTTCATTTCTTTCGGATCCTTGAGGGGTGCCTTTTTAGTTCGGTTAGCTCGTATAGTTCCAGTGCCATCATGACCCATTTTTTGCAACTCTTCGAGAAGCGGCAAAGATGTAAAAAAATTATCAAAATAAAAACTGTAGTTTCCCTGCGGCAGTTTGGATGTTAGATCCAGAACAACCGAGCCACCAACACCAAGTTCAGGATGAGTATTACAACTACAGGCTCCTTTATATAGCTCGCCATAAATAAGGTAGCCGAGTCAAGTACAAATTGACCAATTTTTATAACCGAATCTGATCAGCTTTCCATGGATATGTTGCTTAGTCCCATGTTTCCCATAATAGGGAATCATAGATTCGTCAATGCTCATTTTTTTATCTCCAGGATAATACTTTATCCATCGTGCACTGAGCAGTTTCCATAGAGGGCGAACTTTTGCGAACTTATCATTAGGTTCAAGATAATTCTTGTCCGCAACATGGAAATAGCGCAATAAATCTTCGAAACGATTTCTTGACATTAGAGCTGCCACTGTTGGAGGCTGCAGTCGACTTTTTGTTCCCAGTACATTCGATATCTTGGTACGCTATTGTACCCTGATAGTACCTAACAAGATTGCAATAAAATGTTTGATATCTGTAGTAGTACCCCGAAATTCATGTTTACCCTTCTGGATGGCGTTTTTTTTCAGTTTCTGAGCGTAACAACTCAAACACCTCTTCATCAAAAAAAGTTAGAAAAATTAAACAGGTTTTTCCAGATTTTCCAAGAAATCTGGTTCACTGTACTCTTTTTCTGGCTTTACTGGAATATCTGCAAACCTTCATTTCCTTGTGACTTCAATACGTCTTCTTTTTGGTGGTTTCTGTGTCACTGACGACGAGGAGCTAGGCTGTGGAGGCTGCGTCACTGACGATGTGCAAGGCTCCTCTGCTGGTTCGGCTTCAACGAGTTCATTGACTTTGAAATAAAACTATTTTTAACGGATTCTATCGCGGTTTATTTGATGTTATTTTATATTTTACATTGAACCCGACGTTCCGGTTGCTATTCAGCAGCCATGGTCACGGGTAGACTAAAGATGGTTGTTCTCTTGAAGTTTGAAGTGAAAGTTATCTCAAAGTACCCGAACTGTGTTGAATTGTTGGTGTTACTATTTACGCAGAATGAGCTCACAGTGTCATGAAGTCTTGTTGTATTTTGTTTTTTCTTGGAATTAATTAAGTGAATGACTGGGTCCCAAGCTGGTGGTACATTCCAACCATCTTCTCTATTAAAATTGGGATGTTTTTTAATTTCAATAGCTTCGCGGAGCATCCTAGCTAGGAATCGATTTTCTTTGGCGAGTATCTGTGGTTTATCAAATCTTAAGTAATGTTTGGTCCCCTGTTGCACGTGTTCACATACAGCAGACTTTTTTGAGCGTTGGTGTTTTATGTCAGCTATGTGTTCTTTGACGCGAGTGCCAATGCTTCGCTTGGTTTGACCGATATAAGAGAGCCCACAGTCACAATCTATTTGATAGACCCCTGCATCTTGTAGAGGCAATTGGCACTTGACAGATGGTAAAAATTGACATATCTTCGTAGGCGGCTTGTAGTATGTGTTAATTGAAGCTCGCTTCAAGATGTAGCCAATCTTGTCAGTGACCCCTCGTATGTATGGTAGGACTGCAGGCTGGCGCTCGACAGTGGCTGGCTTTTCTCGGGATCTGTGACTGATGCGCGGTTGTTTGAGCTTGTTGTCATACAGAACTTGTTTGACATGTTGTAGCTCAGCGTCCAGGTGTTTCTTGTCACAGATCCCACGGGCTCTCTGAAACAAAGACATTCCCACGGTAGCTAACTGTTTAGGGTGGTGGTGAGATTCACCGTTTAAGTACCTATCAGTATGGGTCTTTTTCCTATACACAGTGTTGCTCAAAGTACTATTAGAGTTTCTGATTACAAAAACATCTAGGAAAGCTAATGAATTATTTGCCTCTAATTCCATAGTGAATTGTATGTTGTTATTAATGGAATTAAGGTGTGTTAAAAATGTATTTATACTATCTGTTGGTAGTATTGTGAAGGTGTCATCTACATACCGTTAAAATCTAAAACTATTTCTATACAGTCATGTACAGGTATGTACAGTCATTATTTACGTGCATACCTGTACATGACTATATAGACATAGTTAGGAGAAAGTTAATAGAGAACACCATGCCTGAAGTATATGCAGAAATACTAAATCACTGCTTAACAACTGGCTACCTGTTGTGGGATAACAATTTCTACATACAAATCGATGGCGTGGCAATGGGCTCCCCAGTATCGCCTGTTGTTGCTGACATATATATGGAGGTCTTCGAGGCGCGAGCTATGCAGACGGCTGCCATTACACCTAGATTTTATAAACGGTATGTAGATGACACCTTCACAATAGTAGTATTGTGAAGGTGTGTTAAAAATGTATTTATACTATCTGTTGGTAGCAACAGATAGTATAAATACATTTTTAACACACCTTAATTCCATTAATAACAACATACAATTCGCTATGGAATTAGAGGCAAATAATTCATTAGCTTTCCTAGATGTTCTTGTAATCAGAAACTCTAATAGTACTTTGAGCAACACTGTGTATAGGAAAAAGACCCATACTGATAGGTACTTAAACGGTGAATCTCACCACCACCCTAAACAGTTAGCTACCGTGGGAATGTCTTTGTTTCAGAGAGCCCGTGGGATCTGTGACAAGAAACACCTGGACGCTGAGCTACAACATGTCAAACAAGTTCTGTATGACAACAAGCTCAAACAACCGCGCATCAGTCACAGATCCCGAGAAAAGCCAGCCACTGTCGAGCGCCAGCCTGCAGTCCTACCATACATACGAGGGGTCACTGACAAGATTGGCTACATCTTGAAGCGAGCTTCAATTAACACATACTACAAGCCGCCTACGAAGATATGTCAATTTTTACCATCTGTCAAGTGCCAATGCCAACAATGTCTTTCCTAAATGAAAAATTCGAGGAAATGAAAAAGGAATTAGCGGGTTTGAAAAAAGAGCGACAAGAACAGCATATCTATATAGAAAACTTGGAGAAAAAATTACAAGACTTGCACTATAAATCACGTTCTTCGACTATTGAAATACGTAACATCCCACAGGCTGATAGTGAAACCAGCTATAGTCTAGCCAAAACCGTATGCAGCATTGGTGAGGCAATTGGTGTTCATTTACCGACCTCAAACATCCGAGATACATATCGGCTGCCGGGGAAGCCTACAGGCTCTGCCACCTCACGCCCGCTCATAGTTGAGTTCACCGCCGTTCATTTAAAACAGGAGGTCCTCACTGCGGTCCGATCATACAATAAAAATAAACAGTCGATACACGATAAATTGAACACGGATCAAATCGGTATTGTGGGCCAACGACACCCGATTTACATTGCTGAACATTTGCCCCCCAGTCTGCGAAAATTATTTTTCCAAGCAAGGGAATTTGCGAAGAATAATGGCTACAAGTTCTGTTGGATCACCAATGGAAACATATTCCTCCGTAAGAAAGAAGGTGATCCTCATTTTTTAATAAATTCTGAAAAGCGTCTTCAAGAGCAAGTAAATAATTCGTGACTATCAGTGCTGTTTATTCTAGTTTTTAATACTGTTAAAATGATCTTATTATGTCTTGTCATCTATATGATACGTATGTCTTCCACAAATCCATTTATTACATCACACACAAAAAACAACAATATAAAATTGAATACAAAACATAGTAAATCAATTCATTATATTATGTACATAAATCAAACATCTATTTCATCTTATCTAAAATACCAATATACAACCACACAATGTACACCACACAAATCATATAAACACTATCACTATTATATAACACTTTACCTTTTTTGTACCTTTTTTACACATAAACCTGACTACAAATGGCTACCATAAACATAATAAACAACGAACTGGATAATTTCAGTGTAAGCAGATGTTTTTCCTGTTTACCTAATGACTGTCTCAACCATATAAAAATATCTAATACTAACCTAAACATATTTCACACAAACATATGTAGCGTAAACAAAAACTTCGATAAGTTAATGACTTTGATAAGCTCAACAAAAATCAACTTCGATGTAATCGTGCTGACTGAATGCTGGTTATCCAAAGTAACTAATCTACCTATCATGCAAGGATACCAGTCTTTTTATACCAGACAACCCTGTAACCAAAACGAGGGTGTAATAATGTACATAAAGCAGGGTTTAAATTTCACTGTTAGGGAACCGCTGATCAAAAACGCAAATGGTATTATATGTGAAATTGATCACAAATTAGCGATAGTAGGTGTCTACCGATCTCCATCCTATAAAACAAAGCAACACCATGACGATTTCTTTACCAGCCTCCACTGTGAGCCGGAGGCGTCGCCGCCCAGACGATGCGGCAGCCCGAGAGGCGGAGCTGTATGAGGCGTACAAGGGGGCCAAGAGGACCCTCCAGGAAGCCATTAAGCAGGCCAAACGGCGGGCCCGCGAAGAGCTGCTGGAGTCTCTGGAGCAGAACCCATGGGGGCGTCCTTACCTTGCGGTCAGGGGCAAAATCCGCCCAAGGGCGCCCCTACTGACCCAGAGCCTCCAGCCGGAGCGGCTGGAGGGGATACTGGGCTCCTTGTTCCCTGCGAGAGCGGAGGAGCATGTCCCTCCGCGTATGGCTCCGCCTCAGGCGCCTGACGCTGATAATAGCGAGAGCGATGTGCCCGAAGTCAGGGAGAGTGAACTGGGGGTAGCAGTGCTCCGGCTTAAAGCCCGGAAATGCACTGCCCCCGGATCCGACGGCATTCCAGGCCGAGCATGGGTCCTGGCCCTGGAGGAACTAGGGCCTCGACTGGTGGCGCTCTTTAGCGCATGCCTCGAAAGGGGCCAGTTTCCAAAGGCTTGGAAGACGGGGAAACTGGTCCTTATCCGGAAGGCGGGGCGGCCGGCGGACCAGCCATCCGGTTACCGGCCGATCGTGTTGCTCGACGAGGTGTGCAAGCTCTTTGAGCGGATTATTGCAGAGCGCCTCGTCGAGCATCTCACGAACGTGGGGCCAGATCTGGCGGACAACCAGTTCGGTTTCCGCCGGGGGCGCTCCACCGTGGAAGCGATCATGCGCGTTAGGCGCCTGGCGGAGGAAGTAGTCTCGCGGGGTGGGGTGGTGGTGGCGGTGTCTCTTGACATCGCCAACGCCTTCAACACCCTACCCTGGAGCTGCGTTAGGGAGGCGCTCGCGTATCACGGAGTGCCTCCTTACCTCCGCCGCATTGTCGAGGCATACCTATCCCAGAGGGCCATAGTTTACCCGAGCTGGCTAGGGCCAGGGCGGCGAGAAGTGTCGTGCGGTGTTCCGCAGGGGTCGGTCCTAGGGCCACTCCTGTGGAACATCGGATACGACTGGGTGCTGCGCGGTACGTTGCTCGAGGGTGTCAGCATAGTGTGCTATGCTGACGACACCCTCGTTATGGCGCGGGGAGCAACGTATCGAAGCGCGGCACTGAAGGCCACGGCAGGGGTTGCTCAAGTCGTGGGTCGAATACGGCGGCTGGGACTTGAGGTGGCTCTCCATAAATCCGAGGCTATGTGTTTTCACGGGCCTCGGAGGGGACCACCTGCGGGAACCGGCATAACCGTAGGGGGCGTAAGCATCGGCATCGAGCCCACGATGAAGTACCTTGGGCTCGTACTCGATAGCCGATGGGACTTCGGACCTCATCTCCGAAGTCTGGTCCCGAAACTGAGGGGGGCTGCGGCCGCGCTATCGCGGCTGATGCCCAACGTTAAGGGACCCAACGCCCCCACTAGGAGACTGTACCTGGGGATCGTGCGAAGCATGGCCCTATACGGGGCCCCCGTATGGGCGGAGACTCTGGCGGCCCGCAACGTGGCTGTTCTTAACAGCCCGTTAAAGGCGATGGCCGTCAGAGTCATCAGGGGGTATCGCACGATCACCGTCGAGGCGGCATGTCTCCTAGCTGGGACCCCTCCATGGGACCTGGAAGCGAGAGCCCTTGCGCTGCTGTACCAGTGGCGCAAGGAGGCGCTGGAGCGGGGCCATAGGCCGGAGCCCCGAGAAATCAGTGCTCAGCGGTCCCTGCTCCGCCAGGAACTCATGGAGACATGGAGGGTGCGACTTGAGCACCCAAGGTGGGGGGAATCCACCATTGCGGCGGTGAGACCGATCATGAAGGAGTGGTTGGAGAGGGACCATGAGGACCTCTCCTACCGGATGTGCCAGATGGTTACCGGACACGGGTGTTTCGGTAAGTATCTGTGGCGCATCCACCGGGAGACAACGCCGCAGTGCCAGCACTGCGAGGATCCTGGCGAAGACACGGCGCTCCACACGTTGGTGGAGTGCCCGGCGTGGGCGAGTCAACGCCGGGATCTCGTTGCGGTCCTGGGCGTGGACGTTCTCTCGTTGGAGACCATGGTGAGGGCCGCGGTCTCCGACGGGAGCAAGTGGCACGCCGCCGCCTCTTTCTGCGAGCAGGTAATGCGCGCGAAAGAGACGGCGGAGAGGGAGCGGGAAAGAACCCTGCCCCCCGAGTTTCGCAGTCTGCGGCGAGGACGCCGCAGACTCATCTACGCCCGGGACTACCGACCTCCATGATCGGGGCCTGAGGACGGCAGTTGGCCGACTCGCCGTCCTTACAGAAGCAGGCCGTGGCGGAGGCGTGTCGTGTGTGCCCTACACACGCCTGCCAACTCACCGAAGCGGGATAAAACCCGACCCCACCAGGCGAGGCCGCGGTGGCGGCCAAAGTCCGCCGGCAACCCTGGGGTTATCCTTTCGAGGGCTTACCCGGGGTGCCCGGCAACGGACACTTGGGGAGGACACCGTGCGGTTTTAGTCGAGACACGACATAACCACCCCCGCAGGCCGGCGGGGGGGTATCCGAAGGGATTTCCGCACGTAAAAAAAAAAAAAAAAGCCTCCACTGTGATTCAAACATAACGCTCATAGGAGACCTGAATATTGATATCAAGAAAGGTAATAACAACCAACATAGTCTCGATTACCTAATATTAAATGCAACCCACGGACTGTTACCCACTCATATCCTACCTACGAGAATTGATAACTGCCTAGATCATATTTTCTTAAAAACTAACTTACCTGCAACCTCTCTGCTCCTGGAATCTCGCGTGACCGATCACAAACCGCTAATACTAAGTATTACAAATAGTAACCCATCACGAAAAGCCGATCACTTCACTTCCCGATTAAATTACGATGCTGCCAGTAGAGAAATAGAAGAAACAAACTTTCCTATATTTACACAATTGTAGATGCTAATGAGGCAATGAACCAGCTTACTGCGAAAATCTCTTCTATTATCTTGAAACATCAAGTTACAACAAAAATCCCTAAAAAGCAAAGAACAATAAAACCCTGGATAACTCCCGGCCTGCTAAAGTGTATCGCAAACCGTGACAGGATGCATAGCGAGACGAGAAAGTCACCAGAAAACCTAATTCTCAAAATTTCATATACTCGATATCGCAATTTTTGTAACGCTTTGCTAAAAAAACTGAAAACAATATATGAAACTAATGAGTTAGAAAAAGCAAAGAATAACCCTAAGGCCCTATGGAATGTTATCAAGGATATAACTCACATGCAAAAAACACATAACAGTGCAAGTGACTTGCTTAAAATATGCGACAATCCGCAGTCTTCTATAAATGAAGTCTGCAAATATTTCACCAACATAGGGGAATCCTTGGCGTCTAAGATAACATCACCAAACCATACAGAGACTCCCGAAGTTAAGGACAAAATCTATCCCTCGCCAGTCAATTCGCTGGTCTTTCTCCCAATAGATGAGGCTGAGATTGAATCCCACATCCTACAGCTGCGTAATAATTGTGCTGTTGGCTGGGATGGGATACCATCCTTAATACTAAAACAGTGTCGAGCTACTTTGATACCACCTTTAACGTACATATTCAACCTTTGTCTGCAAAGTGGAGTGTTCCCGGATGGCCTTAAGAAGGCAATTGTCCACCCAATCCACAAGAGCGGGGACAGAAACCGTGTCAATAATTATAGGCCAATCTCTATATTGCCCTCATTGTCCAAGATTCTAGAAAAAGTCGTAAATAAGCAGTTGAGAGCTTTCCTAGACAAATATAACATCATAGCCAGTAATCAATATGGATTTAAATCAGGTGTCTCCGCTGAGGATGCAGTTTTGGGTTTGACGGATTATGTGGCTAGGAGCTTGGACAAAGGAAATAAATGCTTGGGTATTTTCTTGGATCTCTCAAAAGCGTTTGACACGGTTTCTGTTCGCAAGCTCATCGACAAGTTGGAACGTCTCGGCGTACGAGGTATTACGCTGGACTTATTCAGAGATTACCTGAACAACCGTACCCAATGCGTTAAGATTGAGAGTCATCTCAGTCTTGAGCAACTCATGACCTATGGGATACCACAGGGCAGCATCCTAGGTCCCACGTTATTCCAAATATATGTAAATGATCTCTGTAGGTTACCACTCTCAAATAGCGAGATCTATGCCTATGCTGACGACACTGCTATTCTTGTCAGCGGACCTACTTGGGAAAATATCAAAGCAAAGGCGGAATCAGCTTTAAGGGTTGTCATGACATGGCTGAATTGTAACTTGTTGACCCTAAATCTATCCAAAACTGTATACATTCCTTTCGGTTTAAGACATATAACAAAACCATCAAATAGTTTCACCCTAACGGCTCACTCGTGCTCTATTCCATCAACACCATGCTCTTGTCTCCCACTAACTAGAGTGAAGGTGGTGAAATATCTAGGAGTGCAATTGGATGCTGGACTAAAATGGGACGAACAAATCCATACAGTAACGCAGAGAACCATGCGTCTCATTCGCACGTTCAAGGCACTACGCGAGTCAGCTAATCTTGATACCCTGAGGATGGTATATTATGCCCTGTGTCAATCAATAATAGGATATTGTATTGTAGCATGGGGTGGTGCTTACAAAACTTCTTTTCTGAGAGTCGAGAAAGCACAAAGATCAATACTCAAGGTTATGATGAGGAAGCCATATAGGTACCCAACGCACAAGCTCTACGCAGATTGCAAAGTTCTTACGGTTCGGCAACTGTTTGTGCTGCAATGTACGCTGAAGAGGCATAGATGTAGCCCCCCACAAAATAATAATAAAAGAAGAATACCACCTTTGGGTATTCAACACAGGACTTCATTTGCAGAACACCACTACTATGTGTTAAGTTCGCACATCTACAAAAAAATTCACAAAGAACTCAAGATAATTCACTTAAATAAACACACAGTTAAGTTCAAAGTGACAGAATGGTTACTAAGTCAAGACTACTTCAGCACAGAGTCCTTACTTACTTACATCACATAAAATTAAACAAAATTAACTAGTTCGTACAAAACTCCCTCACATTAATAATCAAATATTATGTATTGCCAAAAACCCATACATCTACCCACGCACGTATATACACACACTCACCACACACCCTCACACCCACCAATACACCCTCAGTCACGCACTCACACACACATATTACGTCCTTGACTTAATTAATGGTCAGTACAATGCCAAGATCAGCCAACACCTGTCATCGTTCCTAATATAAATGCCTGGAGGAAAACTGTCTCTTAAGGTACAGGGCTATCCCTAGTTTAAGAGGCAGAGTTTCTAATGTATCGAGCATAGTATGTTACAATGTCCTAAACATTTTATAAAATTCATGCAATGATGTATATTAATTGTATAGCTGTGTAATCTTTTTTGCAATAAACATTATTATTATTATTATTATTATTATATTATAATTGCCTCTACAAGATGCAGGGGTCTATCAAATAGATTGTGACTGTGGGCTCTCTTATATTGGTCAAACCAAGCGAAGCATTGGCACTCGCGTCAAAGAACACATAGCTGACATAAAACACCAACGCTCAAAAAAGTCTGCTGTATGTGAACACGTGCAACAGGGGACCAAACATTACTTAAGATTTGATAAACCACAGATACTCACCAAAGAAAATCGATTCCTACCTAGGATGCTCCGTGAAGCTATTGAAATTAAAAAACATCCTAATTTTAATAGAGAAGATGGTTGGAATGTACCACCAGCTTGGGACCCAGTCATTCACTTAATTAATTCCAAGAAAAAACAAAATACAACAAGACTTCATGACACTGTGAGCTCATTCTGCGTAAATAGTAACACCAACAATTCAACATAGTTCGGGTACTTTGAGATAACTTTCACTTCAAACTTCAAGACAACAACCATCTTTAGTCTACCCGTGACCATGGCTGCTGAAAAGCAACCGAAACGTCGGGTTCAATGTAAAATATAAAATAACATCAAATAAACCGCGATAGAATCCGTTAAAAATAGTTTTATTTCAATGTCTAACATACGCGTAAACTTCCGACAATATCGATTTCATTGACTATCCTGGGCTCAAGTTGAGACGATCTGGTGACCCATAATTCTGTTTCTGTAAGTGGCTGACGTGCTAACAAGTTATTGATATATTATTTGCGAACTCTTCAACACCGCTATCTTCGTCGCTATTTTCCTCATTTTCAGGAGGTGTAATAAAACATCAGCCGCAAACACGTCATCATCTTCTTCTAATTGCGAGATTATCTGGTCCACATTCAATCTGCAATAAATAATATAAAAATTGCGAGGTCATACTGGTAAATGATCAAGTCTAATGTATAAATTTTACATGGGTGTATATTCCTACTACTCAAATAATGGAACAGTACACAAAATACACACTTACCCACAAACTATTTTATTTTTCCAAAAATGTATTATAACATGATATATAAAAACGTAACGCATTTATAAACACTAAATTGTCATTAGTATAATAAAAAATATCATAATTACTTACATTTTTCTATTCGCCATAATTTTCGCTAAAAATTTCCAAATGAAAACTTTTCTACTGAATAACACAATCGCGCCAAGTAAATTGTCATTTATTCAATTGACAGCAAGAAATGTCAGTAATACTAACATAAAAACATTCATCAAAGGAAACGTTCAGAAACTTAAATAAAAAATTCTAAAAGAACCGTTCCAAAAATGGAGCAGTGGGATGATATGAGATATACATATAGCTGCAGGCATTTAAGAATACTGACATTACGTGCCGTCAATCTGGAGTATCATACAAATAATTTTAATTAAAATACAACACTTATTTTAAATATTAGTAGTGCATTCTGTGAAACTAAAATCCTGCGTGGAATGCTGTTCCACTGTCTGGAAGTAGCAAGTGTTTCCGTACTTCTTATACTTCTTCGTCCTTGTCACACGATAAAGAGCTTTACCAGCACACGTATTTCCATCTTCTCATAATCCCGGGTTCTTTAAGCGGGGCGTGAAAAAGCATCTGTTGAGGCCGTCAAGTTCCACCATTTTAGGATCGTCAGCTTCTGGCAAGGTGGCCCATATCTTCTGGACTTCACCCTAAGTTCTGAAGATCCAGCGGGTTGTAAATAACTGATGGCGTGAGTATAAAACGAAAATAAAACACGTTTATTTATATTCAATGGTTTAAACGTGACCTTTTCAATTTATTTCAGCGCTGAAAGACGATTTATGAGACAATTAGTAAACAGAAAGACGATTAATAGCTATACAATCACAAAGTTATCTACTAAGTCTTTGTAAGCTAAAATATGAAACTCAATATCTTCAGTCTATTTTATTTAAGAAACTTACACAATTACTTCACAAAGGTAAAATAAAAGTTGGCTTAAAAGTAACACAGTAAAGAAATTTTATTAGGTAGATTTCGATGAAATCGATCTACCTATTGGTTTCTTGACTACTGTCGAATTTAAAAAAAAATTCTTCATAGGAGGTCTAGTTATGACCCCCTGAGTCCGAAATGACCACTGGTCAAAAAGTTTATATATATATATGTATGTATGGTTCCACTTCCTAAAATTTGCGGCACTCTCACGGTCGCATTTTTGCCCCGATCGCTTTCAAACTGCGGTCAAAAATTGTTTGGGTGTAAACTTAGTTTAAGTTCGTGAACGGGTGGAATCCGGCCTAAGGGGACGGTAGGGCTTCACTTTTTGTGAAATCAGTTTTTCCTCAAAATTTCACGTTCCATGAAAGATATTCGAACCGTTCTAATTTTATCCCATAGTATACATGAAAACCACAACTTTTAATTATAAACCTATAAGATTAAAACTTTAACTAAAAGTGGAGAGGGGAAAAACCAAAATTTTTCGGGAAAAAAATCATAACTTCTAACCGGTGAACATTCTTGCAGTCGGAAACATTTTTAATCGATAGGCCATTTTTAAGTCTAAAATAAATGTCTGAAAAGTTTTTCACTAAAAGTTACCGTTTTCGAGAAAAAAAAATTATACTGTTCAAAGTCCGTAGTTCTCTATATAAAATAATATTAATTGATTCAAGAAATCTACCTGTGCGTTCCCCCTGCGGGAACGGTTTTTTTTTTAATTGTTCATAGTAAATTCTCCAAAACTTTTATATTGAGATTTTTATTGCAGTATTTATAACCACGAAATGTTTGTACGATCAATCATGGTCACGGTTACACTGTAATCTAATACCGTTCCAGTCGCCTGGTTAGACTACATACTCGTGGTTCGATGCATCGAATGAGGTGGCTCTTTTATTCTTGGTTGTGTTACGATGGATCGAACGACACGGTCTTTTGAATCTTATTGATCAATTCGATAACGGTCATTACTTACTGCAATTAGACCTGGTGTGCACATTTCACCTATAGGGTACTTATTCACCCGAGGGGGCCATCTCGAAACCGGAGATGGCCCAGGGTCAGTCGGGGTGCGAGGGATATGCTCTATGGGCAACCTTACACCCCGGCGTCTGCAGACCCAAGACGGCGTGCGGTTTTAGTCGGTTCGAGCCCGACATAACCGCCCCCGCTGGCCGGCGGGGGGGTATCCGAGGGGATTTCCGCACGAAAAAAAAAAAAAAAAAAAAAAGGGTACTTATTCATACGCTTAACGACCTATTTCCTCAATGAGCGCAGGCCTGGGGGTGGCAGGTGAGGCCGCCTGTCACCCCAGCAGAAGTAGGCCGGGACGGCGAGGCCACTAGCGCAACTCCCCCAAACCGGGGCAAAACGGGGATACCGTGGTTCCCAAACCCCAGGGGGCAATCTCGTGACCGGATATGGCCCAGGGTCAGTCGGGGTGCGAGGGATATGCTCTATGGGCAACCTTACGCCCCGGCGTCTTAAGACCCGAGACGTCGTGCGGTTTTAGTCGGTTGAAGCCCGACATAACCGACCCCGCTGGCCATAAAATAAAAAAGGGTACTTATTCATACTGCCCGTCTAATCAAGAAATTGAGTAAGAAGCAAGGTTCTTAGAACTGTATAAATCATTCTTAAACTAAAGCTCATCGCGTCTAAAAATAAAGAACATCACCAGATAGTATTCGTCGGTATACTCCCTTACCTATACCAGTAGAGTTTGAATGTTCATTCTGATGAAAATTGGCTACCAATCACATACTCGTATAACCGTTTCCGCTACTGCAGTTTGGAACCCATATACACCACTGCTCCGCATATAAACTATCAAAGTTAGAACCCTTTCGAGCCATTACG
The DNA here is from genome assembly GCA_946251805.1 of Cybosia mesomella. NCBI lineage: Eukaryota > Metazoa > Arthropoda > Insecta > Lepidoptera > Erebidae > Cybosia > Cybosia mesomella. Next base: position 29,710,213 of record OX276404.1, read on the forward strand.
TTGCTTTTCTAAATTGTTGAATTCCATAAATTTTAAATAACGAGAATGATGTTGCCAAGAATTTAGCTTTCACACAGAGTATTAGAGCTAAACCAATCAACTATTTCTTATTAAAATAAAAGGAATGCAGTCAAGTTTGCACTCTAAACTGAGTTACAGAGATTACTATTGTGTTGCATAGCTCTAGTAAAATTGTAGTCTGTCGCGCCCGTGAGTCGCATGACAATCGCGCGGTATTGAATATTGTCGCCCGTGTCACGTCGCTGTAGCCTCGTCGTCGCCTCGTCGCCTACGACATTTAAATGAATATATAATGCACACTTCAGAGCGTATTCTTAATAATAAATTGAGTAGGAAGTTTTGTAACTAATTAGATCTAGATATTAACTAAGATACTAACAATTGAAAAAGTTAAATTGGAAAACGGCTCCACGAGAAATTAATAACGCTTTATTTAGTAAAATTTAGTTAATAGAAAGCATTAACCATAGTTTATGAATGCTTTAGAGGACAACGACCATTATCATCACAAGGATCTTTGAAAGGTCTTTGCCTTTTTTGTATCTTTAAGGCCACATAAGATGTAAACAGTCGCTGCGTTGCAACTTGTGCGTTGACAACTGAATACTGTAATCTTTAGGATAAACTATCCTGTTGTAAATTATTATGTTGAACAAATACTTGTGTGCCGTAGCATACAATACAATTACACACTCAACAACAACTTACACTTAGCATACATACATATACTCTCGACTTTCTCTCTCTAGTATAGACAGAGACAACAGCCCGTCATTTGCTTTTATCAAATACGAGTTGTAGTAGTAGAGAAGTATCATTGTCACTAAAACTTATCTAATACAACTTGTATTTGAGTTGCAACCGTTGAATCTTTTATAGCCTTTGTTCACCCATGATAAAATAATAAAAGTTGATAAAATAATAAAAGCTGATAAAATAATAAAAGTTGATAAAATAATAAAAGTTGATAAAATAATAAAAGTTGATAAAATAATAAAAGCTGATGAGGGAGTTCTCGCTTCTTTGTTGTATTATTTATTCCGCATACAATTCAAACTTTATTAGTTAACGAATAACACCACAAAGTGTTTGCATCTCAGAATTAGAACAGTGCAAACTAACTCCAAATAAAAACTTCTTATGGTAAGGATTCTGATATTGTAACTGACTACTTATTCTACGATTATATAGATGTTTCTTATGGAGAGAGTCATAATTCTCATATAACACAATACATCGATGTATATGATTAATATGTATCGTGTGCTAATCGCAGAGCAGTCAGTTGCGTGCTTGCACACAATGGCGAGACTACTTATTCGACCGATTCAGACATACCTTGGTAGTTAGGATACTCCTTACTACGGTATAACTGTATTCTGCTTGAAATAAAACTATTTTTTAACGGATTCTATCGCGATTTATTTGATGTTATTTTATATATTTTACATTGAACCCGACGTTTCGGTTGCTTTCATGCAGCCATGGTCACGGGGATCTGTTAAAAAAATAGTTTTATTTCAATGTGTGACATTCGCGTAAACTTCCGACAATATCATGCATTCTGCTTGTTAATAATATTGTGTAATTTCTCTTTCATCTTGCTTTCTGTTGGATGAAAATTTCAACTTGTAAAGAACAAAAATGTAAACATTAAATAGTTAGTACCTACTAAAACCGCACGCCGTCTCGGGTCTTAAGACGCCGGGGTGTAAGGTTGACCATAGAGCATATCCCTCGCACCCCGACTGACCCTGGGCCATCTCCGGTTTCGAGATGGCCCCCTCGGGTTTGGGAACCTCGGTGTCCCCGTCTTGCCTCGGTTTGGGTGAGGGGCGCTAGTCGCCCCACCGTCCCGGCCTGCTTCTGCTGGGGTGACAGGCGGCCTTACCTGCCACCCCTGCACCCCTGCGCTTATGGAGGACGGAGGTCGTTAATGGAATTTTTCAACAAAATACTTAGTACCTTTTTTTTTTTTTTTTTTTTTTTCGTGCGGAAATCCCCTCGGATACCCCCCGCCGGCCAGCGATACCTTGTAGAAAAATTCCATTTATTATTATTTATTTATTATTATGCTTAATATAATGTATTCTGTCTGCATAGTAAATGTCATGACTATATGCTAATAGATGATCTTTATTTGACATTATATATCATTTATTATTATCGATTATATAACTAAAATACCTACTATCCTCATAAATGGGTAGGCTTTATACCAATCTAGGGCTGCAATAAAACAGTCGATATCTGTATCGAAGGCCATATAAATTGCGTTTAAAAACAAACAGGGGATTGCTAAAACACTTCGCGCGGAGACATAAAGCGCAGCTCTATCAGGAGCGCCATAAATCCTTCTGACGTATGTGTACGTAGGGCGGTGTTGCTAGAGGCGGTCACAACCGGAGGTGACAATGACATAGGAGGCACAATAGTATTCGGTGAGGCAGGGATTGTTCAGCTGAAATAATTGTTTATTCGTCAAAGTATTCATTAATTGAGTTTTTTGTTCTTCGATAGTAATGAAGTTTATCATCTTTATACGTACATATAATTGACGGCCTCTGTGGCGTAGCGGTAGTGCATTCGACAGCTGCAACTATTTGTATGCATGAATATGTCTACTTGCATTGGTCTGGGTGTTTCTATGTATAATATGTACGTATTTACAAAAAAAAGTATATAAGTATGTTTATCCGCATTCTGGAACCCATAACACAAGCTAGTTAAACTATGCTTACTTTGGGTCTAGAAAGCGCTGTGTAGAATGTCGTAGAATATTTATTTATTTATTTATTTATATATACACAAGTGTATTAATAGCAACTAGCATGGCAACGGAATACACCTAGATATCTGTTACTTTATTGAGTTATATTCATTAAAGTAATTAATTCACAACCACCTAGTCAGTACCAATGACTGACTGGTATTAAATTTACAATAATATTGAATATTATCAAAGAGTTAAAATACTGCCTTCAACTGTTTGTTAATCTGCTATAATATTCTATTTAGGATTGAATAAAAAGCGATATTTAATATGGTATTAAAAGGGTATTACTAAAAATATAATTTTTAATATTTTATGATTTCAAGTATTAATTAAATTCTGAATTTAAAAAATCTAGTGGGACGGAAATCACACAGTGATTGTCAAACTTCGGGCCAAACTTATTTTTAAGGACAATTTGTATGGTAGGTATCCGAAACCTTGAACGTACAAACCCCAAAATCTAATCAGTTCTTCCCATTAACCAAACAAGATGATTGGCGAAAGAAGTGATAAAAAGATTTTGATTTTTTTGGCGTGATTTTAAGACTTCGGTGTCCACCTGGTTGGTGGCCCGAAGTAATAGTTAAACTTTATTTTTGTTATCTCTGAAATATAACAACATGAGGTTAGTCTCCACAACTCCTCTGCCCTCCATGCGCCAGTCCCGCTCCGGCGAACTTATGTCCCTCTCGGGACTCCCCCCACTGTCGCTGTACCAACTTTTTTTAACTCTCATTACGTATTTACGGCCAACTCATATTAAAAACTTTTATAAAAAGATTTATTACAACTTTGTCATATTTAAACTTTAAAATTTGATTACTGAATAATGTTCCATTATTTTATGTATATTGTTCATTATATTATATACCTAGTTATTATAGAATCACCAAGCACCAACAGCTGCTGTACCCGTTCATTAAGTTTATGCAACTGTCATATAAGAAGGGGTATTAAAATACGAGAGTCTGTTTATCGCATGAGGCGAAGCAGAATGCGATAACAGGTTGACTCGAGTGTTTTAATACCTAAGTTATATGCAGTTTCATACATTACTTTATCTTCTCTCATAGGAAAAATTGAAATTAAACAAAGTGAAGGTAGGTTACAAGGGCGCCATTTTTTTCACAGTTCGAACTGCGCTTGCTTTCGCCTTTTTTTTCATATTCAGCCTAAAACCTTAGACTAGTTTACTGAATAAAAAAGATAGCCATACTATAATGAGTATTATGATACAGTTGGCGGTACTATAATACGTTTTATTTTTAATTTTATATATATGCGTTCATAAAGTGCGTATGTATAGAATCGTCTTTAAATTCGTAATTCAAATTTTTCTATTTGAGTGTAGATAAAAATATTTATTTATTACAATACATTGACACTCCGGTCAGGTGGGATGGCGATCTGCGAAAGACTGCAGGCAGATGCGGGATGCGGCAAGCTGAAGACAGTATTATGACGCTCATTAGCGGAGACCTATGTCCAGCAGTGGACTAGAATAGGTTGTTTTTTTTTATATATATATTTAGGACACGTCAATTTAAAGTAAAGGTAAAGTCTCAGGAAAGAGGGTCACCATTACTTACACGTACCATGTTAACAATGGTGGCACTCAGCTTGACGGCCTCATCAGAAGAGGATTGTTGTCGCAGCACTGCGTGACACGCACCGGTCCCACTAGTGCTGCGACAACAATCCCCCTGCCCGGCTATGCACTTGCTGACCCCTGAACGCAATCAATCCGAAATTGGATTACTATGGAGGGTTTTTCGGCCGAATTTTGTGACAAAAATTTGTGTCATCTAATTACTACCACCAGTGAAGTTGTTATGGAATGACCCAGTTGCTGTACCCGTTCATTAAGTACATAAAATAATTTATTTATTACAATACATTGACACTCCGGCCAGGTGGGATGGCGATCTGCGAAAGACTGCAGGTAGATGCTGGATGCGGCAAGCTGAAGACAGGGCGCTATGGCGCTCATTAGGGGAGACCTATGTCCAGCAGTGGACTAGCATAGGTTTATGATGATGATTGACACTCCTTCGTGTCTCAGAGAGCACTATAGAACTTCGATATTGCCAATGGGCTATGGAGTTCAAATGGCAGTCGGTTCGGTTCGTAGATAGACGGAGAAACCGACCTCAGTTGAGGTGGACCTAAGGCTCGGAGAATGAGGGTTTGGGTGAATTTATTTATTACTAGGCCTTTTTTTTTTTTGACGTGCGGAAATATAATAAAAAATTTAACATTCTTAAGCTTTTAGTGAAGATTTAACATCAGAAAACTAACTTATTTATCACACCAATACTATACGATGACTTATCCTTACGATTACATACCTCATAACCGCACCCGCTGGCCGGCGGGGGGGTATCCGAAGGGATTTCCGCACGAAAAAAAGAAAAAAAAAAGGTACCATATATCACAACGAGATTGGAAAACAACCCTTTACTGCTGCTCTGCCCAACTAAAGCACATTAACATATATAAATATTAACAAGTAATCCCTAGAGGTTACGCTCCTAAGAATACTTGTACCTTTCGACGATCTGTGACCTGGGTTTAATATTCTTCTTAAGTTTAGACGTGACCTTTTGGATTTCACGTTTATAAAAATTATAAAGATTTAGATCGGAAAAAGAGAACATCTAGGACGGGACTTGAACCCGCGACCAGTCCCTTACAGGGGGAATGCTCTGACCAACTGAGCTACCTAGACACGTCCTAGATATTCGAAATTCTCCGATACATTAATACGTCTTAAGGCTTAGGTGGCTCAGTTGGTCAGAGAATTCCCCCTGTAAGGGACTGGTCGCGGGTTCAAGTCCCGTCCTAGATGTTCTCTTTTTCCGATCTAAATCTTTAGAAAAAAGTAAGCATACAAAATGCTTAAAAATTTAATTGAACAAAAATTATGTCTATTTCGCTCTTGAATTGCTTTAGGATGGCAACAAGATCAAGATGTATGTGTAAAATATGTGAGAATTTTATATGCCATTTATGTTAAGTTTTAAGTATGTCTAAAATTGCCATAAACATATAGATTTAGATCGGAAAAAGAGAACATCTAGGACGGAACTTGAACCCGCGACCAGTCCCAGGGGAACCCCCTGTAAGCGACTGGTCGCGGGTTCTAGTCCCATCCTAGATGTTCTCTTTTTTCGATATAAATCAATAGCAAAAGCAAGCATACAAAATGCTTAAAAATTTAATTGAATTGCCATAAACTTTTATGTTCACTCGTGTAATTATTTTCTTTTCATCACATTCTAGCCCGCAGCAGAATAAGAAATAAGTTTTAATTCACTTACTAAATACTTAGAACTACTTTATAAAAGAATGGTGTATAATATAACGATGTCAAAGTTTACACTTTATTCACCAAATGAGACTATTTTTAATAACAATTATTACGCATTAACCAAACAATACTTAAATACTTTTTGGTAAAACATAATAATAAAAACTTTATACAACTTTTCTGCAAAGAAAAGCTACTTTAAAAGAAATTAAGTGCTTAAGTTACAGTTTGCCAACTAGGAGTCTATTATGTAACAAAGCCGAGGTAAAAGAATTGTCACGCGATTCACAGAAATACAGCTTTGCAATAAATAAAATTGTTATTTATTGTTAAGCTTCTACTAAGTTAAACATTCTATTAATATTGTTATTCGCATCTATTGTAGTTTTCGCAAATTGCATACGTTTCTGACGACGCGTTATTTGGTACACACCTTTAATTTTATGCGTAAAACAGTCATGTTTTTAAACTTTCTGGGTTTTATTTTTTTCAGTTTTAAAAGTCTAGATCACATGCTAATATTAGTAGATTAGTATACGACGGAACAATAAAATTAATTGAAGCAAGTCTGCATCTTCAGAGTTCATACAGTGCACTCCTTTTGTTTCAAGTTTGAACCTTGGTAAATATAAATAATATACTAGGCAAGCATAAGCCACGTCAAATATCAATTCAAATATTCCCCTTCGGCCACGTACGAAACCAAGTTTCGAAACTAGTTTCTAAATAAGAATAATATTTCTTCTTCTGAAACTGATTTCCAAATAAGAATAAACAATCTGTTTTCGAAACTCGTTACCAATTAAGAAAAGTAATTATTCTCCCGAAACCGGGCTTTTTATAGTTTTTGAAACCAGCTTCCAATTTCAACTGTCTGACTGGTTTTTTTTCTATTTAAATAATTACTGGTGTAATTTTTTTGTGCTATTGAACTATAGTGTATATTTCACTTATAACTAATATATAATTAAATTAATTCTCGGAACACAACAATGAAAACGCTTCATCATCACGCTAACCGACTGCAAATGTTTTCATGTTCCCAAATTAACACGTTACCGTAAACATCTGCCTTGTGTATCTCTTTGTACATAGCTTCACTTTAATCTTAAGCAAGTACTCGTTTGTGAAGAACAATAAGACTGGCACACAGGACTTGTCTAAACATCCTTAACCTACTAAAAGTTCAAAGTAGAATATAAAGATTCATTTGATGACTTTTTGACAACTTCTAATAGTTGTTTTTTTTTTGACTTTGTTGAACCATTACAGCGGGATATAGATAATAAAATTTGCTCAAGGGTCATTTTGATGAATTGAAATGTCCATGCAAATCTTTAAGCAATTTCTAAATGAAATTATTCAACCTCTAAATTAAAAACTACGGGGTATTGTCCCTCTATGTCTGCCCGTTGTCCATAACGAACAACAAAGTACATCTAGACTTGTTCTAAGTTAGGGTGAATTATTATGTGGTTTGGCAGACCATTGAAACAACCAAAACCAGTCTTAAAGTGGAGACCGTGAATCTGTTAATACCTGTGCCCAGGGAATGGTCTAAGATGGGCTGATTGATTCATTGAACCAAATTTTGAAAAAAAATTCACCAATTTTTATACCACAATATGTGAATTAACAAAATTATGTTCGATGCGCCATTTTGTTTACCAAGTGGCGCATTCCATAGAATTTTTGGAGCGCTTGATTAAAATGAATAGTCCTCACACTTTATGTAACAATGAAACATTAAAGTCTGAAGTATATAATTTACGTTTGCAAATTACAAGCTAAAATACTGACTCGTATATATAAAGGAGCCCTTGAACAAGTAAGTTGAAATAAATTGGGGTCCACGAGGATGTTTATTTGTTTTTATTAAGAGCCAGCGAATCGTGAACGTTGTAATAAGTAAACTGTGTTATATAAATTCAAGACAGTGAGTTTAGTTGCTTTACCAAAATGTATAATATATAAAAATAATAATAACTGATGTTCGATACTGATACCGACTTGCGACCGGGTTCCTAAGACCTGTTCCAGGATAAAAAGTGGCTTTATATCAGAGTATAATCTACCTCTGTTTCAAATTTTAGTCAAAGCCATTCTGCTGCTCTTGAGTAACATCCATTTGTTACTCAATTACTCAAGAGCAGCAGAATGGATTTGAAATTATCCATATAATAGGTCTTTACCTATAAAATTGCCGAAATTTTCTTACAAATTCATGAGTTCGATATTCCTGTAATAGGTCTTTACCTATGAAATTGCCGAAATTTTCTTCAAATTCATGAGTTCGTTATTCCTGTAATATAATAGCTATTTCTATTGCTATTTATTTTGTTTGAAAGTTGATATCAAGATTTTACAACTCTGTATTAAATTTTGTTTTTATTGGCCGCTTGATAAATTAATTCGATCTTCAAAAACAGTATACTTCCTAAATGCTATCCATTTTGATGATAAATTTCGCATTACTTAACAGCTGTCACTTTTCATAAATGTAATAATAGTTACTGTTTGTTAGCTTAATGTTGTCTCATTCATACACAAAAAAAATTAATAAAATTTGGATTTGTCATTCTTAAAAAAAATGCAAAAATGTTAGTACTGAAAATTAGGTTTCCTCCAATTTCTTCAAGAAAAACGGGAATTTCATATGTAACGACCTAATTATATACGTCAATCAAACTTTCTCCTGTATAATAGTAGAGAAATTAATACATAATAAAGCGTATATAAATATATTCAGAATGGTATCAATCTGTACTTATAATGCTGGCCGTGCTTGCGGCGAGGCTTGACTGTCCATATATGAGTCATTGTAGTTGCCTGCATGTTGTACACAGAGACTGAGGTGTCAAAGGGCGATTATGATTTTTATATTTATGATTATTTATTGATTTGAATTGTTATTAATTGTATATTTAATGTGTAACTTAAATTGTTATTTTATTTTATTTTTGTTATTGACATGCATAATATCTTTAATTGACTTATTTATAATTCTATTTTTTTTTCTATTAATGACATGCATGTTTTGAAATAAATAATAGGATTACGAAAAATATTATAATGTGACTGCAATTTAATTTAATGTATTTAAATGAGTCTTGGTAACTTGAAATATGATTTATTATATTATTATCTCTTTATTTACTTTAAAATTACTTATAAATTACATTTTTAAATACATATTAAAAAAAAAGAAAACATCTATTTAAAAATATAAAAAATAGTGCTCCACCGGCAGCGTGGCAGGGCCCAAGCTACCGGCGGTCGGGGTCACAGAGAGAGAAACCTCCGGACAATGCGTGCCGTGTCGAGGATGACCGCCTTCTGCATCTGACCCTTGACCCAACCATCTAGCGAGAGTCTCTTGAGGTGTTGGTCGAGGCTCTTCGCTATCAGCCCGTTCGCCGAAATGACTATCGGGACAATGATCGTTGAATCGACATCCCACATGGCGGTAACCTCGTGAGCCAAGTCAAGGTACTTGCTGATTTTGTCCTTCTCAGCCTTCACGAGGTTTTCGTCATGCGGGATGGTGATGTCAACGATCATTGCCCGGCGCTGGGGCCGGTCGACTACCACGATATCAGGCTTATTGCAAGCAATAGTCCTGTCCGTGATAATAGAGCGGTCCCAGTAGAGCAATGCATGACTATTTTCAAGAACCGACACCGGTGTGTACCGATAGTACGGCACCTCAGACTCAACATGGCCATATCGAAGAGCAAGTTGCTGGTGGATGATCCTGGCCACTAGGTTATGCCTGTGCAAGTACTCGCCGTTGGCCAGATGAGAACAACCCGAAATAATATGCCTGAGTGACTCTCCGGGACGACGGCATGCCCGACAGATGTCGACCGTACCGTCCTTCAGGATATATTTCCGATAGTTGTTCGTCATCATGACCTCGTCAGCAATCGCACAGGCAAACCCTTCCGTTTCCCCAAAGAGGTCCCCGAAGCGTAGCCAGTTCACCGAGGCCAGAAGGTCCACATCGGGCCCTGTTAAGGCTCGATAGAACCTCCCGTGCAGCTCCTTGCCCTCCCATACGGTCTTGCGGTCCATGACGCTCAATACCGTCGGTCTGCGCCAGTTCTCGTTCGCCAAGGAGAGCGGAGTGAGACCCTTGTCTACTGCCACCACATCACGATGCATCCCGCATTCGTTGCTCTGGAAATAATCCCTAAGTCTGCACACCTCACGGTTGTGGAGGTTCTTGGCATTTAAAAAGCCTCGGCCCCCCCACCTCCGTGGGATGTACAGTCTCATAACAGACGAGCGCGGGTGTAGCATGCGATGAGTGGTGAGCAGTTGACGGACCTTTCTATCCAGGGCGTCCAGCTCAGTCTGAGTCCATCTTAGTATGCCAAAGGAGTAGGTCAGTAGAGGCATCACCCAACCGTTGAAGGCTCGCACCTTGTTGCCGCCCGACAAAAGACTGTTGAGTACTTTTGTGAAGCGGCAGAAGAAGCGTTCCTTCACCGATTTCTTGATATCCACTACTGAGATACCCAAAGACTCTGCCATACCGAGATACTTATAGGTTTCGGTTTCAGAGAGAGATCTGAGAGTCATAGTATCAGAAAGTTGCAAATTCGTAGAATTCACAACTTTTCCCCGCTGCACATGTAAGACCGCACACTTATCTACACCGAATTCCATCCCAATGGCGTTGCTGAAAACCTGCGTGATTTTCAGCAGCTCCACCAGGTCAGGAAGTTTCGGTGTGAAAAGTTTGAGGTCATCCATGTACAGCAGATGACTAATAACCTCACCCTCTCTCTGAAGCCGGTAGCCTAGACCTGAATCTCTCAACAAAGTGCTGAGAGGATTCAGTGCTAGGCAAAACCAAAGCGGGCTCAGACAGTCGCCCTGGAAGATGCCCCGCTCAATCCTTATGAAGTCCTGGGGGTCAGAGGAGATCTCCCCGCCGCCCGGTTGACGAAGGACTGTGGTCCACTGCCCCATACACGCACTGAGGAAGGATCTCAGAGTTGCATCGATTTTATACAACTCTAAGATCCTCCTCAGCCATGAGTGAGGCACCGAATCATAGGCCTTCTTGTAGTCAATCCAGGCCGCGGACAGAGCCCCCCGGCTCCGCCGGACTTGCTGGCTAATAGTCATGTCTATGAGGAGGAGCTCCTTAGTACCGCGGGACCCAACCCTACACCCATTCTGAGCGGGGGCCAAAATGTTGTTCACAACAATGTGTGTGTTAATTTTGATGGTCAGAATGGATGTAAGGAGCTTGTACATAGTGGGCAAGCACGTGATGGGTCTATAGTTTTTAGGTTCAACGGTACTACCAGTCTTATGGAGCAAGAAGGTGATCCCGGTGGTCATAAACCGCGGAAGGGAGCCAACTTCGAGGGCTTGTTGGAACTGCGTCGCTAAGCGGCCATGGGAGCACCGGATCCATTTTATCCAGAAGTTGTGCAACCCGTCCGGTCCAGGACTTTTCCAGTTCGGGGCAGTACGGATCGCACAACTCACGTCTTCGGGGTCTATAGTTATAGACGCCATGGGTTCGATGCTCCCACATTCACGCTCAACAACGCACATCCAATCGCCCTCTGTGTGTTCGACGGGCGCTGACCAGATACCACGCCAGAAATTAATCATGGCACTGGCTCCTGGCAGCCCCTCATCGACCACACATTGGGTGGTTCCATCCCACTTCCGGTACACCTTCCTTTGGTCACTCTGGAAAAGGCGATTCTGCCAGTACCGATCCACGCGCTCTCTGTACCGGCGAATACGGGCTGCCCATGCATAGACTTTCTGCTTCAGGTAGTCAATGCGCTCCGTGACGTTAGCCTCAAAATCCGGGCGCCGAATACCGGTCCCGGCGAATGCTTGAGTCACGAAACGCATGACACGGGGGCGGTTGTTCCCCCGACTGAAGCAGACCAGCTTCGCAATGAGAGTCCTGAATGTGCTGATACGCCGCTCGATCCGTACCTGCCAAGCGGGTACAACCTCGGCGAGCCGCGGCGCCCGGTCAGTATCTGGAAACTTGACACGAGCGACGCGGCACACCGCGATTGCTCCACAGTACATGATCGAGTGGGTATCAGACAAATCTTTACTAGCCCGCATGTACGGGAATAGTAAATCATTCAGGGCTCCCATCAGTGCCAGATTTCGCCTATGAGTGGGCAGACGTGGTAGACGCGGCCTAGATTCAGGCGCGGACCTATACTGGTGAATAGCGTCCTCCAAAGCCCTCCCCAATTGCTCACTTACCTGGGTGCTAACAGTCGTACTCACACAATCTCCATCATCGCCCACGGGCTCCACCGATGTCGCTGGTGTCACTCCTGACAGCGGAGCTGACGACGCGGTGGGTGAGTCCCGTATCAAGGCAGGAGTCGCGCGAGTAGGTTGTGCCTCCAGGCGGAGCCGATCAAGCACAGTTTGATCCAACAGGTTACACCGCTGGATAGCTCGCACTTGATCCGACAATCGTTGGGCGGACACTGTGATGGTTGGATCGAGGACCTGAAACAGAGCAAGCATCCTGTCACGATACGCCGTTCGAGTGGTTTCTCCCTCTGTAGCCCCATAGTAGGCGCGCATGCAATTCTCATTCATAATATGAGTCCATCGCAAGCGACGCACTACACCACCGGCAGCGGGGGCCCTATTCGAGGCCGGTGGGCCTCGGGACCCCAAGCAGGCCGGGGGCCGGCCTCTCCCTCGCCGGCGCGCAGGTGTTGGTGACGTCGGTGGGGAGAAATACTCGTCACTAGAGCTGCTGCTCGACGCCCCAGGGATTCCACTTGAGGTTGGCTGTGGGGCGGAGCTTAGTGACGAGTCCGGAGATGGTAGGCGTGCTGTCCTTTTCTGGGATCTTGTGATCATTTTTGTCCTTTTACATTATTTTATTTTGTTGCTTTTTATATATGACAGACATTAGATGTCATGTATTGTCATGTCATATTTTGTGTTAATATTTTATAGTTTTCATTGGATTCTATTGTAAAATTATATCTATATTATTATTATCATTAAACATCCACACATTAGGATAAAGTGGAAGTATATGTAAAAAATGGTAATAAAGCTACAAATTTATACTCCAAACTATTTTTGATATTAAGCAGGCTGATATTATTATTTTACTGAAATGCAACATTGCTGCCTTTTCTTAATCTGGTTTAATTAATACTGTAAAATACTGGCCAAATGCGATGAAAAGAGATCCGATTCTCAGCACTCCATGGATTCACCGTGCGGTCGCCGGGTCCATAGCGTGGTACAGAGAGGAACACCATGACGGCGACTGGGACTTGCGACCCAGATGTAGGTTTAGGGTGGCCACCTTGTGATGCATCAGCGCTCACCTCCACCGTCAGTAGTGTTCCCCCCCCTACCTATCCAAATTTGGTACGATCCTAACAATGCCGCTTTTGATATACGTTTTAATAAAGAGCTTACTGAAGCTCTTGGCAATCCGAGGTCTTTAAGTAAGTTGTACAGGGATTTAGCTGGAATTCCCCTGGCTCCTACTTCTACGGCATAGAGTTTAACCACGTAGCCGTTTTTGGTTAACTCGTTAGTCAAATCAAAGTATTTGTTTGTCTTTATAGCGTGATCTTTAGGTATATTAGTTTCCCACGGTACTGTGAGTTCTACAAGCACTGCACGCTTATGCGATCGTGAAAAAAGGAATATATCGGGTCTGGATGATGAGGCACAGACATCCTCCGGTATCCTATAGTGCTTCTCATACGTGTCTACGAGTATTGTCCAGTCAACGGCAGCTATCAAAATTGAATATGGCTTTTGAGGTGATTTCTTTGAGCAGCCTTCCTTTACAAACGCAATATCATTTCTTTGGTTTGTGGTTAATCCTTTTTTCGCTCTAGCTACCGCCAAACTTACAGCCTCACGTATGATTTCTAATACCTTATCATGACGGCGCGAATAATGACCCCGGTCTAATAGCGTTTTACAACCCACTAGTAGGTGCCTAGCCGTACCAGTTGCTTCACCACATGAGTTACATGTTTTATCTGTGGCTTTTCCCCATCTGACCAGATTGCTTTGGTCGGGGAGGGTCAACTGGAATGCATTTAGGTAAAATTTAAGTAAGGCCGGTGACCAGTCGTATATTATGGTACGCCATTTTAAGGCTATGGGAATACAAAATTCACCTAGGGTCAACCATTCGTTTTGCATTTCTAGGTTCATTGCGTGCACCTTGTAGGTGTTGTTTTCGTCTGCTTGAAGAAAAGATTTTGTTATTTCTTTATCTGTTTGTCTCTGAATATTACCTAGACCTACTCTACCAGTCTGCGAGCCTATCATGAATCTTTTATGGAACTGGAGGCGTGATTCGAACTCCGATGCATTTTTATCTTTTGGAAGGACTTTTACTATTTCGTCTTTAGATTCCGATAAGACGTGCATTTTAGTTACTCTTAGGTGATTATAGAGTTCTGATGGCTTCTTAAGCGTCATTCCAAAATTATTCGCGGATCTATATAGTGCCGACGGGTCGGCCGACTGAGCTAGTCCTAGCCACGACTTCAGTGTCTTCGTGACACTCGCATCTAGTTTTTTGAGGAGGCTCTGGTTTATATCATATATAAGAAACGGCCAGTTAAGACGCGAGGTTAAATAATTGTCATAGATCCAAGCTTTTTTAACATTACTTATTGGTTGTTGGTCTACCTTTTTTAAATCGATAATGAAACTATCAAATAATTCGTCCAAAGCTGGAGTGCAACCTCTGATGTCAATCTTTCTTCCGAGGAATTTAAAAGGCACGGTTTCAGATATAGTTGAAACGTTTTCCCCGCCCCGCCCGTTTAGCCCTGGGTCATATGAAGTATACCTGGTACCCCCGCCTACCCAGACATAGACAGTAGCATTTGCTAGGTTTTGCTCTCATTCCATCTGTCCATGTACAGAAATCGTCTACTCTACGCAGTAGGTCCTGGCACTGCTTTGGGTTACGAGTCAGTATTGCCAAATCGTCCGCGAATGCGAGGATAGACTCCGTATATTTACCGTTTAGCTTAAACCGATAGCCCCACTTCTTGTCGTGTGTGGAAATGTTGTCTATTAAAATATTTATTACTATATTGAAAGCTATAGGTGATAAACAGCAACCTTGGAACAAACCCACATTATAATTTAAAGGTTGCGTGTATCCATCTTTGGTATTAATCACAAACTTTAATTTACCATAATAAGAGGATATTATTTCCCAAATGATGGACGGAAAGTGATACCATTTTAATGCAAACAACATTAGCTCGTGTTGTACTGAGCCAAAAGCGTTTTCTAGGTCTATCCAACAAACTGTTATTTGCTTTTCATTTGATCTGGCATCTTTTAAACTTTCCGCCAGTAAAGAATTGTGTTCCAGACATCCTGAAATTCCGGGTAGGAACCCTTTTTGGTGGTTTGGTCTGAAATAGTTATTATTGATCATGAAATTTGTCATTTTAAATTGAAGCCATGAGAAGAAAATTTAGAAATTGTATTGGTTAATGCTATTGGTCTAGCGTCTTTTGGACTAGTTACTATTTCTTTCTTTGGAATGAGCACAAAATTAGCCTTGCCGAAGGCCGCTGGGACTTCTTTACTCGACCAGATCCTATTGAATATGCTTAGATGATGTTTACGTACCGATGGGCATTTTTTATAGATAATGTAAGGTATGCCATCAGGCCCTGGGGCGGTTTTTGTTGGTTTCTTTTTGATTTGGTGTTCTATTTCGTCTAAGCTAGGTGGATTACAGTCAAATGTGCAATGAGGGCCTAATGGTTTTTGCGCGTTTGGTTTACTGTATTGTTTTCCGTATTTAGGCACCTCATAATTACTTTTATAGTAGCTATGGATCTGATCGTTACTTAGCAGTAGCCTATCTTGCTTTCTGTCGCTAAAAATATTCCTCGAGTACTTAAACGGGTCCTTATCGAACTCTACTTCGTGTTTTGCTCTATTAAAATTATTGTTTTCATTTATTATTTGAACAGAAATTCCTTGAATTAATTTCAGTATAGACCTTAAAGCTCTGGCCAGTTGATGACTAAGTTGATTATCGCCCATAGCTTTAGCAAACCGTAGTCGTTTGATAAGGTCCCGCTTTTTCTTTCTCATTTTAATTTTGAACGCGTTTTCTCGGTTTTTTCGCGCGTAAGGTAATGATGGTGGGTAATGCTCATGTAGGTATGAGTAAATGCTAACCTGGAAAGATTCTACCTGACTGTTTAAATCCTGCTTTGTTCCGGGATGCTCTAACAGGATGGCTAAGTTTTGGTCGTGGGCTTTCCAGGTGGTCGACTTTAAAGAGGGAATGCTAAGACGGGTCCGGATGTTTATGGGCTCCTGGTTTGTGTCACACTCTGGCTCACCTTGTAGTACTATTGATCTACTGTATGTAAAAATAGCGACGGTCGCAACACCGCAATATATTGGCACCAGCATTAATAAGCCGTTCCGAAGATTTACTGCACCTACTGCGATAAAACCGCACTAAAGAGTTGCTTTAATTATTTTAAAAGAAAATTAATGGTATAAAGTGCATAATGCGGTTCGGTTGCGGATACTATGTAAACACATTAATTTGCGAGAAAGAATCGCGGCTGTGCCGCAATCGTACCGCAGTCACCGCGCCGCTGTGCCGCAGACGCACCGCAGCGCATGTGGATTGACGTCGTCGGTAATTAACGGGATTTAACGATTAATGTTGTTTTGGTGTGTCGCGGTCGCCGGCGAGCGTGATGAGCGCGCTCGGCTCGCGGGAAACAATTAAATTACTTTGTGAATGAAAATGTCTACCTAAATAGTTGTGCGTGAAGTTCGAGGGCGTTTTAAGGTTTTGTGAATAATGTATGGCTATATCTTAGTTAGATCTTAAAACCTTGCTCATAAATAAATCCTGTAACAGACAGGGACGGGCGTACGCTGAAAACTGTACTATGTTCAGATCTTTTCTAGTTTATGCCGACTACTTTAACTTTAACGTTTTTAAGTTTCTTTAAGTACCTTTATAATGATATTATTTACTAGCTGATACCCGTGGCTCCGCCCGCGCGGAGGTCAGTTATCGTTTTATGGTCATATCTCCGGTTCTACTTAAGCAATTGCAATCAAACATACGGCAGATTTTAAGTCTGACCAAGATCTTTCTTTAAAAAAAACGCATCAAAATTCGTTCAGTAGTTTTTGCATCCATCGCGAACATAAAGACAAGAATTTAAAAATAACAGACAAGTATTCCAAAAAAGTTATTTACTTATTTATTTTTTTAATACTTTTTCCACTATCTTACAGGGTAGCCCGCAAAACAATAGTGGACTTACAACTAATACACACACATATTCAATGAAATAATAAAACAAAAAGTACAAAAACTTACACTTACGCCAAAAAATATCAAAAAATCAAAAAATACTTACATACTATGAAAAAATGTAACATATAACATAATAATGAATTATTTTTTCAGAATCGTATGTACAACTGATTTACAATTTTATAATAGTACTTAAATAAATATAGTACCCAAAACAAAGTAAAGGCATATTTAGAGATCGACAGAAATTTCCTAACGAGTAGGTACCTATATAATAAGGTGTCACAAAATTAGGTCTCTGAATTTGGTGAGATGACTTGGTATCGACAAAATATGTATTTGAAACAACAAAAAAAATCGGGTAAAATAAAAAAAAAATAAAAAATATAAAAATAAAAAACTAAAAAATGAAAAAAAAAAACACCACCAGCGACCGGTCGCGATTTAGGTATTTCCCACACATCCACTTGGAGAATACTGCGAGAAGGACTGCACGCCCACCACGTGCGTCACGGGCTCGTCGCGTCACGTGACGCTGGTCGCTGGTGGTGTTTTTTTTTTCATTTTTGTATTTTTATATTTTTTTATTTTTATTTTATCCCGATATTTTTTTTTTGTTTCAAATATGTATTTTGTCGATACCAAGCCATCTCACCAAATTCAGAGACCTAATTTTGTGACACCTTATATAATGTGTAATGGTCTCCCTACCATGATATTCTTAAGAGACCTGTAACCTCTACATTAATAAAATGTTTTATTCTCGTAATCATAAATATCTTGAAGCCCGTGATGGTTACGGCACTTTGATTGCAACGTCACTACTACAAACAAACAAACGAGCTCAAAGCAGATCTTTTGTCGATCCAGTGCCTCGCAATCAACCCGCCCTAGATAAAAGACCAACTTCGCGAGAAATACTACATTTAAATATTGAAAGTAGACAACTAAAAATGGTGAATTTTGCACAAAACGTGGAGCAATTTTAGTAAAACTTCATGAATATTTTTGATGACCCGTGAAACTTGAGAGGTTTATTTTTAAACCCCGCGGCCCCGACGCAAAAACTATGGGGTATTTTAAAGATAAAGATAAAAGATAAAATATTCTTTATTGTACACCATAAAATAAATTCTACATAAATAATATTCGACTTAAGTTTAATATACAATGGGCGGCCTGTAATAAGTTTGATATGTCTGTGGGTGTGTCTGTCTGTGGCGTCGTAGCTTCTGAATAGATGAACTGATTTTGATCTTGTTTTTTTTTTGTTTGAAAAGTTAATTAGTCGGTAGTGTTCTTTGTTATGTTTGGCGAAAACCGGTCTAAGATGGCCACCGCCACAAAATGGTGGAGTGTATAAAATTTTTATAACTCTCTTAATATGGGAATCAAATGAAAGAATACACACTTTGACAAATTTCAAATCTAAGATGGCCGCCATCACCAAATCGTTGATGTCGGGGGTTTTTTAATTGTATAATTTTTACTTCATACATTATATAACATAACATAAACTCACGCCTATATCCCCGAAGGGGTAGGCAGAGGTGCTAGCACCCACATTTCGCCAGTTTATGTTTAGGTCCCAATGTACCAATGGGCACTTATAAACCTGCGATAAATACACACATAACTTCGAAAAGCATCGAAAAGTCATTGGTGTGTGCCATGGTAAAACCTGGGATCGAACCCGAGACCTCGTCTCAGCAGTCCTTTACCCATACCACTAGGCTACCGCGGTTGTCATACATAGTCATACATTATATATCAAAAGTTATTGGATGCCTTATTTGACAATGCTTGTATCGCAATGATACTGATTACTAACGATAAAGTTCAACTCCTCGGCCTCTGTGGCGTAGTGGTAGTGCATTTGACTGCTAAAACAGGGGTGTGGGTTCGATTCCCGCTCAGTGCAAAATATGTCTATTTGCATTGGTCTGGGTGTATCGATGTTTAATATGTATTCATTTACAAAAATAAAGGATATTACCCCTATAACTCACTGTGCAGTAGGGGCATATGATTCGATAATCGGATATATATCATATATTTGTGTAGTATGGGTTGATGTTCGAACTGGATTATAAAATGTTTTATTTCATAGTTGTTGTGTTAGATTCTTCAAATTAGCATCTGTCTTAGATTTGGAACTAGCATAATTTATTTCTTGGTCGTCATTATTTTGACTTCAATAGGCTACTTCGAAGTCAAACTGATTACTGCACGAAGATGCAACAACTTCGGAAATATTTCAAATCACACCCCTTCCAAATAACCAACATTTTCATCTATCAATGAAGAAAATAAACGTTTTCAATTTAGTTTTTTTATTTTATCTTATACCCCATAGGCGGAAGACAAGCATACGGCCCACTTAATGGGAAGTGGTTAACGCGGTCTATGGATGGCAGTTACGAATGGACTTCTGCAACACCAGGGGTGTCACACTCACACTGCCGACCCTCTAAAAACCTTGTAATGCCCTTCTTTGCAAGGAGATAATTCCACAGCCTGAGGGACCTTTCATACCTAGCTGTAAGCACTGTTTGCAGCCACAACGTGTGAGGATGAATTCCCTATCTGTGGCGAGCGGTGCGATGATAGAATTTGGCTGTGAGCTTCATATCAAACAATTCTTCTGAATAAACACCATTGTATAAGCGATAGACACGAACATAGAGGCAAAATCTATTAGTATAGTCTAGCTATCTTACAATTTTTCTATAAAATCAGTCATAATTTTGTATTTTGACAAACGAAAGACCGTAAAGCGTATGCAGTAACAACACAGTACACAAATGTTTGTCGACAGACATCGTTTGACGCGAGCGGCTGTGTGGCTCAAGTTATAATGTATACAAATTATCTGTTCACATTCCAATGGACTAGGAGACGTATTTATGCCATTCAATATAAGCGTGTGGCGTAGCCACAATACATTATTATGATAAAACAAATATGTATGTATTAGAATATATATAAGTATTTATGTTTACTAACTATAAAAGGCTTCACATACCTACCTACCACTAATACACAGAACACAAACATTAAACACAAACAATAACACAAAACAAAATAATATACAAACTTACCAGCATCACATAGCCGCATCGTCGAGTCGCCGAGCGTCACCGCAGGTCGTCGTCGTGTCGTACCGAGTAAGCGCGCTCCAAGTCCCGCTACTCACCGAAGCAAAGGAAGCCTAGAACCATCGCCGGCGCAGAGCCGCGCGCGCTTGGGCTCCTCAGTCTGTCTCGCACTCGCACGACAGACGCACGCTCGCTTACTGCGCGAATCTAATCCTTCCGCATACGCTAAACTATACGATTGCCTATCTGCTTAGCTTATTGTTATTTTATTAGTAGTGGTGAGAATAAACTGTTGTAAAGATAAAGTGTCTGGATCGTTTAATTGTGTTCCCTGAAGGTAACCTGAGAAGACACGCACAACACCTACATCTCCTACATTGGTGACCCCGGACCTTGGACACAGCACGGAGCAGCATAAAAACCGTAAGCTAGTGAAAACCACATTTAAAAATGTCTAAAAACGGCAAGTCATCTGATAAACAAAGCGACGAAGGCAGGTCGCATTCCAAAGAAAGGACATTTATACCTTCCGACATTTGTCGTGTCGGGGTACGACTTCCACCGTTCTGGGCGGAGGAACCTGCAGTCTGGTTTGCGCAGATAGAAGGAAGTTTTGCACTCTCAGGTGTCAAAGATGACGACACCAAATATAATTACGTCAGTGCGCAACTAGAAAATCGTTACGCCGCTGAGGTGAAAGATATTTTAATTAATCCACCAGCCAGTGGCAAATATGAAAAGCTAAAAAGTGAGCTAATTAAAAGGTTATCTGCGTCGCGCGAAAAAGAATTAACCCAGTTGCTGATGCATGAGGAATTAGGAGACAGGCGACCGTCCGCGTTTCTTCGGCACCTGCAACATCTGGCGGGCCCAAACATACCGGACGATTTTATAAAGACCGTGTGGACTAGCCGCTTACCGGGCAACATACAGATAGTCGTAGCTTCGCAGCCAGAGTCATCACTTTCAACACTCGCTGACCTGGCTGATAAAGTGCATGACCTCGTACCACCCGCGCCACAGGTGGCCGCCACGGACGCAGTTCCTAATTCAATGATCGAGAAATTATCTAAAGAGATTGCGGAGCTCAGTCGTCAAGTGCAGGCCCTCTCAACAAGAGATTCCAGACCCAGGTCGAGGTCGAGGAACACAAGTCAACGAGGAAGAAGCAACACGCGTTCCCAGTCAAATTATAGGAAATACCCTACCTGTATTTTCCACCATCGATATGGAGACAAGGCACGAAGATGCTTGAAACCGTGTGATTATCAATCAGGGTCGGGAAAAGCCAAAGGCAGTCATCAGTAGCGACACATGATTGCCATAGTCTTACTACTGGTCGCTTATTCATGACGGACCGAAGGACAAAAATGCAGTTTTTAGTCGACACTGGGAGTGACATCTGCGTTTTTCCCCGCTCCGCATTGAAACAAAGGCGACCACGCACAACCGAACTCAGCGTTTTCGCAGCGAACGGAACACCAATAGCCATATACGGTGTTCAACAAATGGAACTTGACTTAGGTCTTCGCCGTGCATTTTCCTGGCAATTCATAATTGCTGACGTCACCAAGGCTATTATCGGAGTCGATTTTTTATCGCACTACGACTTAATCGTAGACTGTCGTAACAAACGCCTGATCGACAACAAGACCAGCCTGTCTACAAGCGCAAATCCAGTTCCCGCATCGGAGGCCATAAACTCAGTCAAAACGATAACAGGCCAGTCTAAGTACTTGAACCTTCTTCGAGATTTTCCTGAAATTACTCGGCCAGCAGGTACACATCGGGTCATACGTCACAATACGGTTCACCACATAAGAACAACCGCCGGACCGCCCGTATATTGCACTCCAAGAAGACTTGCTCCGGATAAACTGAAAATCGCAAAACAGGAGTTCGAAGAAATGCTGAGAATAGGAACAGCACGACCGTCCGAGAGCCCATGGTCATCCCCTCTTCATCTAGCCGCAAAAAAGGACAACGGATGGCGACCATGCGGCGATTACAGAATGCTTAACGCACGGACGATCCCCGACCGATACCCTATCCGGCACATCCAGGACTTTACTCAGAACATAGCTGGCTGCCAAATATTTTCAAAAATTGATTTAGTAAAGGCGTACAATCAAATACCGGTTAACCCCGAGGATATCCCCAAAACGGCCATAACCACGCCCTATGGAATGTTCGAGTTCCCTTTTATGACGTATGGCTTAAGAAACGCGGGTCAAACGTTTCAAAGATTCGTGGACGAAATGACTCGTGACCTTGACTTTTGTTACACATACTTGGACGATTTTTTGATATCTTCCCCAGACGAAGATACCCATTACCGTCACTTGCGCCTCCTTTTCGAGCGATTAAAAGAATATGGAATGGTCATAAACACTTCCAAATGTGTTTTTGGGGTAGAAGAAGTAACTTTCCTCGGCTGTAGCGTATCTTGTGCGGGTATCAAACCACTGGATAACAAAATCCAAGTCATACAGGACTACCCCACCCCAAAAACCGTTCGAGAGCTCAGAAGATTCTTGGGGATGATTAATTTCTATCGTCGCTTTATAAAAGACGCTGCCTCATCCCAAACGCCGTTGCATAGACTGCTTACCGGATCCATCAAAGGCAACCATCCCATTAACGTCACCGGAGAAGCACTCCAAGCATTTGAGGACTGCAAGAAGAGTCTATGCCAAGCAGCTCTCCTAGCACACCCAGACATGTACGCCAAACTAGCGTTAATCACGGATGCATCAGACGTTGCAATCGGTGGAGTTCTACAGCAGCAGAAAGACGGGGATTGGCAACCTCTCGCCTTCTTCAGCCGTAAATTGAGCCCATCTCAAAAGAAACACTCGCCGTACGACCGAGAACTTCTCGCGATTTACGAATCCATAAAACATTTCCGACACCTGGTGGAAGCAAGGCACTTCACAATATTTACAGACCACAAACCAATCTGTTTCGCATTCCATGGTCGCAAAGATAAGTGTTCACCACGTCAGTTTCGGCATTTAGATTATATAGCTCAATTCACCACGGACATCCAACATATATCGGGAAAGGATAACATAGTTGCCGATTCTCTCTCAAGAATAGAGGAAATAATACAGCCTGTCGAGTTAAAGAACTTGGCCATTTCACAGGATAACGACCCAGAATTAAAGCAACTCCTAGAAGGCGGAACTTCGCTTAAACTCTTCAAAGTAACCGTACCTGAAACAAAATTGGAACTTTACTGCGACGACAGCACTCCAAACCCACGACCTTACGTACCAAAAGAGTTTAGAAGGCAAGTCTACGACAGCCTGCACTCACTGAGCCATCCCGGCGCTAAAGCCTCTGCAAAATTAGTGGCTCAGCGTTACGTATGGCCAGGAATAAATAAAGATTGTCGCGATTGGACCAAGCGATGTCATGCATGTCAACGCACAAAAGTCACTCGGCACGTAACTCCACCGACGGGCACCTTCAAGCTACCTAACGGCAGATTTACCTACGTGCACATCGATATCGTCGGACCGTTACCCCTCTCGGATGGCTACCGTTATTGCCTCACCGCCGTGGATAGATTCACTCGATGGCCCGAGGCAATCCCCTTGCAAGATATAACCGCAGAAACAGTCGCCAAAGCTCTCGTTTGCAACTGGATATCACGTTACGGTTGCCCTACAGAAGTCGTGACAGATCGCGGGAAGCAATTCGAATCCGCACTGCTGAAACAGCTCTCAGAACTTGCCGGATTTCAACGCAACAGAACCACTGCGTATCATCCTGCAAGCAACGGAATGGTGGAACGGATGCACAGACAACTTAAGGCAGCGATAATGTGTCACGGAAACCAAAAATGGACGGAAAGCTTACCTCTAGTACTGCTAGGAATGAGAAGCGCCTTCAAAGAGGACATACAAGCGTCACCCGCCGAACTCCTCTACGGCGAACCCCTCAGATTGCCCGGAGAGTTTCTGCAGCCAATCACCGACCAGCATACGACCAGTGACCTCACTGAATTCTCAGCCAGGCTGCGTTCAATTATGAATAAAATTCGCCCTCAGCCAGCAGCAAGACACAGCAGACGTAACATCTTTGTCTTCCGAGACTTACCTTCTGCTACTCACGTCTACCTCCGAGATGACACCGTGAGAGGATCCCTTCAGCCGGCGTACACTGGGCCATATCAAGTCTTACAACGAGGCACAAAAGTCTTTAAGCTGCTTGTTAAAGGAAAAGAACAGACAGTATCGATAGAGAGGTTAAAACCAGCCTATATACTTACACCAGATACTCGTTCAGAGACTCGTCTGCTTGAAAATGAAACTCCAAACTCCGTAAAAAAAGATAAAGAACTAAAAATTACTCGCTCAGGAAGAAAAGTGAGATTCCCAGATTACTATCGCCCATCCTAGGATGGTCTCAAGGGGGGAGTCATGTGGCGTAGCCACAATACATTATTATGATAAAACAAATATGTATGTATTAGAATATATATAAGTATATATGTTTACTAACTATAAAAGACTTCACATACCTACCTACCACTAATACACAGAACACAAACATTAAACACAAACAATAACACAAAACAAAATAATATACAAACTTACCAGCATCACATAGCCGCATCGTCGAGTCGCCGAGCGTCACCGCAGGTCGTCGTCGTGTCGTACCGAGTAAACGCGCTCCAAGTCCCGCTACTCACCGAAACAAAGGAAGCCTAGAACCATCGCCGGCGCAGAGCCGCGCGCGCTTGGGCTCCTCAGTCTGTCTCGCACTCGCACGACAGACGCACGCTCGCTTACTGCGCGAATCTAATCCTTCCGCATACGCTAAACTATACGATTGCCTATCTGCTTAGCTTATTGTTATTTTATTAGTAGTGGTGAGAATAAACTGTTGTAAAGATAAAGTGTCTGGATCGTTTAATTGTGTTCCCTGAAGGTAACCTGAGAAGACACGCACAACACCTACATCTCCTACAAGCGTATTCTTATATTATCCCTAATAATCTGTGTAGCTAGTTACAGAACTAAGCTACAACTATAATATGGAGTTTAAAGTTCCTATATGTTCCTTATCTGCCTATAGATGACATTTTTTATCAGTTTATTTACTATTAACAGCTTCTCATTGACTGAAAGTGAGACGAGGTCGAGCGAAAAGCTCTCTATACTCCCCTCGGTGTATTTCGGTTGTGACGATACTTCTCCTAAACTAATCAACCAATTTTGACCAAACTTGACATGTAAATACAAACCCGGAAGGTTTAAAAAAAGTAAAATAGAAAATCGAACATACCATAGAGGAATAATCACCCTTCAAAAATTTCAAAATCTGATTTCTCCAAAATGATCAATCTTGAGACCATGATTTTGGCGCCAAAATGTGCAACTTAACTATTGGCTTACAACAGAACAAGAAAATTGAAACTCGGTCTAGCCACGGACGAATAATCACCGAAAACACCATTCAATGGTATTCAATTGAAAAAGGTTCGAAAAAGTAGTAGTAATGTTGTGTAGTGCACTCTCAGCTCAACATTGCAACAGCAGAATGCATTGCGCCCCCAGCATATTGTTATGTTAGCTTGAAGTGGGTTTTATATAACTGTTATGTAATTTTAACACTGCAGCTCTATGTGATCTATTTAGATGTTCTTTCTATAACAAAGGGGCTATAGAGAGTGGCGATTAACAAACAGATCAACTGTATCCTCCAATATCATAGCACTCCAACACTGAAATTAGTTTCGCGAGCAAATTGATACGAATTTAGGTGTCTTCTTGTGTCTATTTAGTAGCAGGTAAAGAAAATTATATTGTGTTTTATAGACTCGATTGTCAAGTTTATTTCTGATATCTAAATATATATAAATAGACGGAGTCGAATATAGTTGCGTCAGGTGTTGGCAACAATTTGCAGAGTTTGGTGATACAAGTTGAAAAGGAAAATTTTATTAAAGTCCAAGTTTTTAAAATTCATAAGTCATTGATAAACGATAAAATACAGTTGTAATATGATTTCAATGAAAAGAGTAATATGCTTATACAACATATCATGTTTCATAAACCGTAGAAAGAACCGTAGAAGATTTGATTTTTTGTTTGTATTGTATTGGCTCCAAAACTAGTGGAGTTCAAAAATCCTCTCACTACCAGACTGCTACATTATCCCTGAGTAACATAAGCTACTTTTTAGCCCTACATACCCACGGGATCAGGACTTACGCGGGTAAAACCGCGCGGCGATGCTATTTTATTCATAAAAAATTCGAATTTAGCCTAATATAGGAAGAAGTGTGACGTGATCGTGAGCTAATAATAGCACCCCATAACCCGGTGGTGTGAGAGACCACTATGGGATTATGAACAGATGGATGCACAGAATTATCCACGATTTTACTACAAAATGTTATCTTACCTGCTACCTTCAGTAAGCTGCCAGTCAATTGTGAAGAGGTTTGTTCGTGAGGCGTGATTGATGATGCGTAAGCGATATTTGCGCTCGAATTCTGGAATCGTCGATTTATTTAATTGTAATTTAGATAATTAATACAGGTATAGTTATTTGCTGCGAAGTGGTACCTATTTAGTTAGATGCTTGTTCGTTTTTGGCACATAAATTAAGAAAAAAGTACACTGTGTTAAGAAGCACCTGTCTATTGTTTAAATGGTTAATTCATGCTTCATTTATATTTTTGAACGATAAACTTTGAGTATCTATAACATTGATTTACTGGCAATACACATTGAAAATATGTTGCACATGTAATTGAGTTCAGTTGCAAGCTTTTGATATTAGCACAACCTTTGCATAAAATTATTATTATCGGCACGAAACCCTAAAAATCAGTTATACTAAGCAACTGATTTGAGGGTTCCGTACCTCAAAGGGTAATAAAGAAACTCTTATAAAATCACTCTCTTATCCTTCTGTCCGCCTGTCTGTCATACCGTTAAACACTCACCACTGATTTTCTCAGGAGTGGATGGACCTAGCAAGTTGAAATTAATACCAGAGACTGGTGTTTATAGTTCCTAATACATGTATAAAATCCAGGTCCTGACCCAAAATTATAAAAACATATGAGCAAATTTAGATTTTCGCGAAAATTTGTAAGTACCAAAATTTACCTTAATTTTCTACTTTTTAATTTGTCCGAATTTTCCCTTCACTTGTGCTGAAAGGCCTTTTTTTTTTTTTTTTTTTTCGTGCGGAAATCCCTTCGGATACCCCCCCGCGTGCCAGCGGGGGCGGTTATGTCGGGCTTGAACCGACTAAAACCGCACGCCGTCTCGGGTCTACAGACGCCGGGGTGTAAGGTTGCCCATAGAGCATATCCCTCGCACCCCGACTGACCCTGGGCCATCTCCGGTTTCGAGATGGCCCCCTCGGGTTTGGGAACCACGGTGTCCCCGTCTTGCCCCGGTTTGGGGGAGGGGCGCTAGTCGCCCCACCGTCCCGGCCTGCTTCTGCTGGGGTGACAGGTGGCCTCACCCGCCACCCCCAGGCCTGCGCTCATGGAGGACGGAGGTCGTTAAGCGACCTCCGGCGCCTGAGTTGCCTGCGACGCGCGGCGAGCAAGTTGCGGGCTCGGCGGACCGGGAGAGTTCTAAGTCTCTCCCGGGCGCGCTCCGCCACCTCCTTCGCGAGCATTACATGCTCGCAGAAGGAGGCGGCGGCGGCCCACGCGCTCGCGCTCCGCACCATTGCCGCAATCATGCTGCCGAGCGAGAGGACTCCCACCCCGATGGCTGCCACGAGGTCACGCCTCGGCGCCTCCCACGCCGGGCAGTCCGCCAGCGTGTGCAGCCCTGAGTCCTCGCTCGCGTCGCAGTGATGACACTCAGGCGTTGGCTCCTTCCTGATCCGATGCAGGTGGTCCCCGAAGCACCCCTTCCCTGAGATCACCTGCGTCAGTCGGTAGGAGAGGCTTCCGTGTCGCCTCTCCAGCCAATCCTCCATGATGGGCCTTACCGCCGCTATTGCGGCGTGCCCTGCGCTTGGTTGCCCAAGTCGTTCCTTCCACTCCACCACGATGGCCTGGCGGAGCTGGGACTGCACGGCCTCGATTTCTCGAGGCTCGGGGTTCCATCCCTGCTCCCGCGCCTCCTTTCGCCACTGGTACAGTTGCGAAAGGGCTCTCGCTTCCAGGTCCCATGGCGGAGTTCCGGCAAGGAGACTCGCCGCCTCGAAGGAGATCGTGCGGTACCCTCGTATGACCCTGATGGCCAGAACCCGCTGCGGAGCGCGCAGCATCCGCACAGTTCTGGTCCTCAGGGCCCCCGCCCATATTGGGCACCCATACAGGGCCATGGACCGCACGATCCCCGCGTAGAGTCTCCTGCAGGAGTGTGCTGAAAGGCCTAACAAGTAATTTTTTTTACAAGTTTTTATAGAACACGAATTTTTATGGAAACCTTTAGCCGCGAGTCCGATTCGCATTTGGGCGGATTTTTCTAATAAAGCTTGTTTAAAAAAAAAAGTTTTTTATTAATTTATCTTGGGATCTAGTAATGCGTGATTAACGACGAGAACTCGGCTGTTGTTACATGGGATCAAAACTGAGTGACGAAATAAGTGTGTGTACAACCTAACCTTCAGGGATATAAAGGCGTAACTTTTGAATCGCCTGTAGCCTCATCGACGGTGTAGAGTTTACACAACGCTTGTAATGAGGCACAGTTTTATTTTATTGTCATTCTGTGTACGTAACGCCAAACAAACAGACGCTAGCCTTACGTGTGTACACAGTGCGACCACAGAATGTTAAAATTACAGATTATACAGTCCTTTGAAATACGACTATGAGATTAAAACTTCTTTACAATTTCATGTAGTCTAGACATAATTATGTATTCTGTGATGTCGTTTGGATTTGTATGTTTGAATTTAAATGAATGCAGTAAAACCTTGTGACTAAATCTTTATGGTGAATTTAATGGAATGATAAATAATGAACGTATTATAAACTAGATACTTATAAGCATAGGGCAACGGTGCCTTTGGCGCTCCTCTTTTCTGGGGACAAGACGGAGACACCGTGGTTGCCAAACCCGAGGGGCTATCTCGAAACCGGCGATGACCCTGGGTCATTTGGGGTGCGAGGGAAACGCCTTAGGGCCACCTTACACCTTGGCATCTGAAGTAACGAGACGGCATGCGGTTTTAGTTGGTTTAAGTCCGACATAAACTCACTCGCTGGCCAGTGGGGAGAGGGGGGTATCTGAGGGGAGTTCCGTACGGGAAAAAAGCTACTTAAGCTTTTTCCCGTGCGGAACTAAACAAAAAGAGACATTCCAGATAGATTTATTGAAGATTATTTTATGTGCGTCATATCTGTTTCACATTCCCATAATCTATGGCTCATCGCAGTATTCCTGTAATTCACAGTGCGATGAATAATTCACCGTCCGAAAGACCAATTGTTTACCCTGCTCCCGCGGCTGCGTGTCACACTATCTGCATTTATATTAAAGTGTCATCATCGCAGCCGCACTCATCTGAACGATGTTGCTCGACAAATTATATTATTTTGAATGTTAAAAGCAAGCAGCTATTTTCTTAAGTAACTAATATAATATTAACAGTAAAGTATCTGTCAATACATATAATAAAATCGTAATGAGGTGAACTGTACTTGGAATGTATTTTCAAAATAATAATTGATATCTATTCCAGGAGCGACACCGAAACCGAAAATTAGATTTTTTGAATTCTGATATGTTTGTGTGTTGTTATTACCTATATGTTATTATCGATGTTTGAGCATCACTTGGAAATAAATGTACAAATTCTTCTAGGGTATGGTCATAAACTTCACGCTATTATAGGTCTGATAGGAGCAGCAGAACAAAATCGATCTAAGATATTATTGATTATTCTAAGTTATTATCTTCAGTAGCAGTAGTTGAGTATCGTATATGATCCACATCCGGACTATCAATCATCATTTGACAGAAAATATAAAGTCTAGAGAATCCACAAAGTTACCTAAGTGTTTTTTTTTTTATATCTAGGACACGTCAATTTGACTTCACCTCCCCTGATGGTAAGCTGAAGGTAAAGTCTCTGGAAAGAGGGTCACCATTACATACCCGTACCATGTTAACAATGGTGGCACTCAGCTTGACGGCCTCATCAGAAGAGGATTGTCGTCGCAGCACCGCGTGACACCCACCGGTCCCACTAGTGCTGCGACCACAATCCCCCTGCCCGGCTATGCACTTGCTGACCCCTGTTACGCAATCAAACCGAAATTAGATTACTATGGAGGGTTTTTCGCAATCGTACAATTTCGTACGAGTTGGTACCCACCCGGCCGAATTTTGTGACAAATTTCTACCACCAGTAAAAACATAAAATATAAAATGTAAAATACAGTTGATTAGTGACTCATAAACATTTCATAATAAATATCATCACGCCATTATATTTAAGAACCGGGCATAATTTATTTCGATGTTACATCTAAAAACCCTCACGACTATCAAAAATAAGTGTAAGTAATTGAAAATATAACAATGAAATAACTTAATACATGTTGGGATCGATACCTACTGGAGAAGTAAACATACCTTTATCTATTCTGACTTTACATAACATAACTTCACGCCTGTATCCCCGAAGGGGTAGGCAGAGGTGTATTACACACTCACGATTCGCCAGTTATATTAAGGTCCCAATGTAATAGGGGGCGAGCCTATTGCCATCAACCGGGCACATTATTAAGCGAGTGATAATTAACATTTATTAATGCACACATAACTACGAAAAGTCAGAGGTGTGTGCCCGGGGCGACTGGGGATCGAACTCGAGACCTCGTCTCAGCAGTCCGGTACATACGCCACTGGGCTATCATCGCTTTTTCTGACTTTACCGCCGACGAATTCGCAGGCAACAGCTAGTAATGTAAGAATTTGTAACATTCATTTCAAAGTGAAAAATTAATTAGATTTTTAATCTAATGAAATGAAGCTTCCATATTATTGCTTCTTTAGGGACGTCAATGTAGGCGAATGCAAGCTATAAAAAAAGCTCGCCTAGCAAATCCAGATTTCAAACATTCTCTACTTCAAAACTAAGTTAGTAAATAAAATTATTTGCCTAAGACAAGGCAAATGCCTTAACCTTAGTTTGAAGAACTAGGGAATCTAAAGGGCTTGAAGAATCCAGTTGCGTAGTTCACTACATTTTGAACAAGATGATACATGTGATGATTTCTTTATTTAATTGGCTTACCTGATAGTAAGCAGATAGTTTGGAAATTCTACCGCAGAAGAGGAGGAAAAGTGGTATTGGTTTAAAATGAACATCAAAACATTCAAAGCTCACATTATACACTATTTCACAGACTTAAACGCAAAGCATAGTCGCTAGGTACCCGCATAAAGGCAGCACTTGTTTGTCGCGAGACTCTCAAAGACTTTCCGTCTCGCCTTCATTTACATATTACATACTCTATCGAGTAGACAAGGAACGCTACATTACACCTGTACCTTATACAATTTTATTGTTTCTACACGGCTTCAAAGTGAGTTTTATTTTCGAACTCTGGGACATAGAGTTCTAAATCTGATGTCGAAATGGAAATTATACTTTTTTAGAATGGTTTTTTTAGTAAAGTACAGAATATTTTATCTGAAATAAGAAGTACTTATTGGAGATTAAGAGAGGAACCTTACCACTGGCAGTGGTACCCCAGTATTTGTGAGGAATCAAGGTTTTATCAGACGATGGCCGCTCTCACAAACGTCAAGATGAGCCAAATTAAATTAAAAAGTAGGAGAAGGAACCTAGGGCTCCAAAGGTATAAGATTCGGATGCACCCGAGAGAACGTGTTGATGATGATTCTTACTGAACGGTGATATTAGGTGGGATGGTGGTACTTCCCTGTGCGAGTCGATGTTAGGGACCCTCGTTTATTGAGCACTCGGCATAGACTCGAGTAGTATCATTTATATAGAAATTGTCATACTGAATCTTCTTATTATCCACTGGATCGTTCCTATCATTGTCACGCTAAGAATAATTTTTGTGAATACGTAAATATAAAAGAAGGGTTCCGTAGCAGTAAGTAACATAATAAAGCATTTTTATTATTTGCATTTTTTATATTTGAGTTGATTAAATTTATGATATTTATGACGTATTAAACACAAAACTACTTACTAGATCTTGTTCAAACAATTTTCGGTGGAAGTTTACATGGTAATATAAATATACATCATATATATTTTTAATTTTATCATTCTCTTATTTTAGAAGTTACAGGGGGGACACATTTTACCAGTTTGGAAGTATCTCTCGCGCAAACTATTCAGTTTAGAGATAAATTATATTAGAGACCTCTATATCATTTTTGAAGACCTATCCATAAATACCTCACACGTATGGGTTTGAGGAAAAAAATTATTTTGAGTGTCAGTTCTAAGTATGGGGAGCCCCCAAAATTTATTGTTTTTTTTTCTATTTTTGTGTGAAAATCTTAATGCGGTTCACAGAATACATCTTCTTACCAAGGTTCAACAGCATAGTTCTTATAGTTTAGGAAAAAAGTGGCTGTAACATACGGACGGACTGACAGACAGACTTGACGAATCTATAAAGGTTCCGTTGCCAAAACTGCCAAGCAGTTTCCAAG
Source organism: Cybosia mesomella (assembly GCA_946251805.1). Taxonomy (NCBI): domain Eukaryota; kingdom Metazoa; phylum Arthropoda; class Insecta; order Lepidoptera; family Erebidae; genus Cybosia; species Cybosia mesomella. Next base: position 29,743,385 of record OX276404.1, read on the forward strand.
GGCCTGTGCTACGTCATGCGTGTGCAGGCATGCGGGTGCCTATTCCGTGCAAACAACGTTGAGTTAATTTCGTAGAGATGATTTTCACAAAATCATGCAAAAAAAATCCATACGATCTGCACGATACGCGGGCGCCCGCATACGTGTCACGCACGATTCAACGCAGGCTCTAAAAGTAAGTTTTATTTCAAATGGAACTTAAAATGAAAGCACTAGACCGAACAAAATTGTGGTAAATTGTAGTCCAGCTATCAGCTTCAAATCTTATTCGAAAAAACCTGAATTTCAATTCATCATGAAACACATTATTTCACTCATAAAATATATTCAACCCTTGCTTAATTCTAATTTCATACATTGCTTATTCGGAACGAATTCATTAAAATGTTACCAACTCACCGAGCAATAACATATACATTTAGAAATTTGGCGTTTCGTATTAGTGTCTGTTCAACAATCCTTTAATAAAACGAAAGCTTTTTATAATGTGTACTTAGGGCGGGTCAGGGCTGGAGCTCGCCCGGACAGGAGCCTCCTAAATGTTAGCCGTTGCGGTGGAGGCTTGACATTTTCCGCGGTCTATTTTCACCAATTTTCACTATTCGTTCAACAATAATTAAAATTTTATGAACATGCCCGTTTAAATTAAAAACAGTTATTTACATTTTCGAGATACCCAATTGAATTTGGAATGGGCTTTAATAAATGTTCATTTTGCAATTTGTAAGCAAAACTGATTACACAGGTAATTTAAAATAAAAAGGAAATATTATGTCAACATGGTGTTTATGTGTAACAGGATAAAGATAAATCAAGGACGGCGTTTATATGTCATCCGCAGGTTGTTCGCAAATCATAATAACTTTGAAATTAAGAAGGTATTTACAACAATCATCTTAAGACATTCAAAATATAACAGAATACTATATTTTGAATTTAAAGTATATTAAAAAAACCGGCCAAGTGCGAGTCGCACTCGCCCATGAAGGGTTCCGTAGAAGCAAGTAAATTTTTTATATGTGAATTGATTGAATGAACGCACACATTTTACCACTTTGGAAGTCTCTCGCGAAAAACTATTTAGTTTAATAATAATAGTGAAAAAAAAACCCCGCCGGCCAGCGGGGGTGATTATGTCGGGCTTGAACCGACTAAAACCGCACGCCGTCTCGAATCTAAAGACGCCGTAAAACTGTAATACAATATATTTAATAACGTCGTCGATACAACAAAATATAATTATTATCTATTTGGCTTTAAGAGAAATCAAAAATAATTTTGCAAATACTTTCCATTCCAATGGTGATTCAATACATTTTATCTTATTGAAACGGTTGATACATTCAATGTATATCTAAATTGCTTTCTAGAGAAGCAGGTAAAATGCGTAAGCAAATGAAACAGCAATGAGTTATGGTTCGATATAAATCAGGACAAGAACGCGTGAAACTGTTATTGTAAGGCTGTATTCTAAGGATCGATGAATCGACGGCGACGGAGAGTGCCACCAAAGGCGCGTCTACAACATCTATTTCACTTTTCGTATATTTTTTTATAACTTTTGTTCTGTTATTTTACTTTTTTCCTGTATTAATCCGGGAAGGATTCAGTTAGCTCACTTAGTACAGTAGTCGCCTAGAAAGAGACTGTAGCAGTATAAAGTACAGTCTTAGGTTAATTAAACGAGAGGAAAACCAAGGAATTAAACAGTTTTAAATTTAATCAGACTAATGCTTTAAACTAATATTAAATACTAATATTAAAACCTTATTAACAATTTAGGGCATCATTTCAATCCATTGGAATGTTAATTTTTTTTAGGCTTAGCGTACAATAGTACAACGTGTTATTTTTTCGATTTAAGCCGATTTAATTACCGAGTGTGGCAATCTTCGAAAATTTATTAATGCAGTTTAAATTGTTTATAAAATCAAAATGAAGTCTCCTTTCAGTAAAATGGTCTATCTACCATATTTAAGATACTTTCCCTCTATGTGGCATCGCCGTGGCCGCCCAATATTAATGCTTAATAATATATCGACCTCTTAAAGTAGAAATGTTCATGTTTGTAATAGGTCACTTAAATGTATAGTATTTCCAATTTGCCTACTTGGAACCCCCTTTACTAATAAATTACTCAGTCCCTTGTTCTCAACAATATCAGATTTTATACCGAATTAATCTATTCCGAACCTTCTCATTTTGACTTCTCCAAGATACCTTGTTATAGTTTAGTGCCAAGTTATAGCTTTCCAGAAACACAGACACAGGGAATTCCACTCCGTATCTATACGCATAATGAATGTTTCGGCAAAATTTAGTGGTGGCGTGTCGCTGTTCATCTGATCATTCGTTGGTGGAAAGGGCTTGGAGGCATCAAGTTGTGCAATTCCAGTGCACACGCGGCGAGCAAGCATGTGTCGGGCTCGGCGGACCGGGAGAGTTCTAAATCTCTCCCGGGCGCGCTCCGCCAACTCCTTCGCGAGCATTACATGCTCGCAGTATCACACACATACCCAGGATATGCAGGATCGAATCTGCGCTTGATACAAGTTGAGTAGCTGTTTCGGTGTGAAGTACTGTCGCACTTTCGACAAGATGTCCACTTTTTTAGTAGCAGCTTGAGCTTTAGTCTCAATGTAAGTCCCCAAAGTTGAGGGTAGATGTCAGAGTTACACCAGAAAGCTCGTGGCTATCGGTTATCAGCACGAGTGCATTTCCGAAAGTAGAGTTTGGCTGTAATTGACCTAGCTTGGCAGAGAAAAGACACGTAGGGGTTTTAGTAGCATTGAATTTGACCAAGTTAGCTTCTACCCCAACCGGAGACCACCTTCAAGGACTCCATCAAGACATTATCCATGGCCTCTCCGAGAGACCAGATCTGTCCCACGCTGGTTTGAAGGTGGGACTCGTAACTCTCGACCACTGTGCTGTGGTCTGCGTACCAAAATTTACCGGGCACGAGCAGGTCATTTATGTGCAGTAAGAAATGTAGCCGAGAGTACCCCGCGAGGGTTTTCAGCGTTGGTAGCTAATTGGTCGGATGTGCAGCCGTCAACGACCTGAAAGGATGGAAGGATTCCTCAGGAAGTCGGTGATCCAGACACATAAGCCAGCGAGCAAGCCGTAGGATCGAAGATTACCATTAGGTTATCATGCCAGACCCTATCAAACGCCTTCAAGATATCGAAAGAAACGGTATGTGCCTCTCGGTGGCCTCACTCCATATGAGACAGGCATTCACAATTAGGTCACCAGTGGAACGGTTTTGGTGAAAGCCATATTGCCGATCACTGAGGAGGTGGTTTAAATCAGTCATTCATTTTTGAATATCTCATTTGCTTCCCAATTCATTTATGACAAAGTAAACATTTTTTTAAATTAAAATTGAGCAAGAATACTAGTAACCGAAATCACTAGTATTCTCGTTAACCCCGAACGAACCTAAATTGCTTGAGTCAGGAGTAAGTCGAGTGTAATAGCTGGAATTCGAACCCGTGAGCTCTCAATTTACCTATGTTGGCCACCGCCGCTTGAAGGCCATCATTAGTTGTTTTCCATTCATATAAGCAATTGGTTGGTTCTTTCCTTTGTTCAATTTATTAATCGTTGTACATCTTCTCAGTGTGTTCTCTGCCTTAGTATGAGATTGAATTCATGCGCCAGGAAGATTATTAATCTCGACCTTGCAGCCTTCCTGTAATGCTGTATTTCATTTAATATGGAACAAATAATATAATATCAATATATCTGTGTAGATATGATTTACAATTATTTTACTGCACCTAACTGCACTGTAGACTTGGTTCCACTATTCTAGAACTGATATTTGTTTGTTGGTTTTATAATATTGACCTCAATAATGTGACGTAGTATTTTTTCTTGAGATATTGTTTGTCTTAATGATTCGTATATATGGTTGTCAGCCAATAAAATACATTGTAATAACTATTAACAGTTTGTTTCTCAAGTGATTGGCTTTCACAAAAATTTATCAAATGCACTGTTGCAATCACAGTATTACTTTGAATATATTAGTTTCTGAATTCTTCTCTATCGAATCAACTTTCAAAAGAATTTAGTTTTCACTTACTTGTATGTTAGAGTAGTTTATCCTCAGTCATTACTAAAGCCATCTTAACTGAAGATTTCTCAAATATGTACATTTTAATACTTGGATTTTCTAAGATTTGTATTTCTATTAGAACTTTGGGACGTGATTCCATTAGTTGCTGAGAAAAAGGTCGTCGTTCATAATGTACGTTCATCAAATATTTCCGCAAATATTTAATATGGCCGCGGTAGCCTAGTGGTATGGGTATGGCCGCGGTAGCCTAGTGGTATGGGTAATGGACTGCTGAGACGAGGTCTCGGGTTCGATCCCAGGTTTTACCATGGCACACATCAATGACTTTTCGATGCTTTTCGAAGTTATGTGTGTATTTATCGCAGGCTTATAAGTGCCCGGTTAATGGCAATAGGCTCGCCACCTATTACATTGGGACCTAAACATAAACTGGCGAAATGTGGGTGCTAGCACCTCTGCCTACCCCTTCGGGGATATAGGCGTGAGTTTATGTATGATGTCAAATATTTCTAATACCAGATTTATTCAATAGATAACTGGCTGCATGGCAAATATATTATTTTAATGTCTTAAGAATACATTGCTAATCCATTAAAATAAAAAACTTATTTCATGGTATTTTAGATTTATAATTCAGAGTTACGAGAGTTGGTAGTTTCTTGTGTGAATAATAAGAGGAATAGAAGCGGTACTAAAAGTGTCATCAAAGATATTTTTGCCTTTTTGGCATTACCTGAGATCTTGCATGAGAAAAGTTTTTTATTCACCCTACAGGTCCCGGCCACCGTTCCTAATATTCCTCATATCAGTTAATTGGATAGTGATAAATTGCACTTCTTGACCAGCAAACTCAGTCATTTCTTACCTGCATTTTCTACATTTTTGTAACTCCTAGAGCATCGTGTGGCCTGAAAGGGTTACCTCAGTAGATATCTAAATTAGGTAATATTTATTTATTTATTTATTTAAACTTTATGCACAACAATAAAATTGTACAAAGGCGGACTTAATGCCAGAGGCATTATCTACCAGTCAACCTTTGGGTGATGCAGAGATAAGCCCAGTAGGTGCTCGAAGGATTTCCATAAAAGAAAAAGAATGGTACAAAAAAAATACAAAAAAGAATATTATGCCTATAATGCTATCTATGTAGTTTAAGAATACAATATAATATTATATGTTATATTTAAAATATAAATATAGATACATATTTATTATATAATATATATATACATATTTACACATACCTATAAATATTAAATACATACAAATATACATTTAAAAAATCTTAAAGATATTGTTCTGCCTATGGGTTATAATAGAGTTGACGTACTCTGTTTTTGAAAGTGGTACGGTCAGTCAGCATCCTGATTTCGAGAGGAAGGGCATTCCAAAGAAGAATGGATTGCACTAGAAAAGAGGAGTGGACGCGACTTGAAATATGAGTTGGACAGTGCAGAAGAAGATTGTTAGAGGAGCGCAGATATTTATCATGATTAGAGCCAAGTAGATGAAGATGAGATTTTAAGTAACTAGGGGCGTTGATAGAATTGAGAAGTGTAAACAATAAACAGACAGCTCGCAGACTGCGTCGCCGACGAATCGGCAACCAACCTAGCTCTGTACGGTAAGCCGAAATGTGGTCGTACTTCCTAAGATTGTAGATGAAACGAATGCAATTGTTGAGAAGTCGGTCAAGTTTATCGAGCAGATCTGCATTCAGGTCGAGATAGCACACATCACCATAGTCGAAGACAGGAAAAAGTAACGTCTGCACAAGCATTATCTTGGTTTTGGCTGGAAGAAAATTTTTGAGGCGATAAAGAGCCCGGAGTGTCCCAGTTACCCTCTGGCAGACGTTAGTGACCTGAACCCGCCAACTCAGGGTTGAGTCAAGGTGTAACCCCAGGTTCTTAACACTAGGTGTGACCGGAATATTTTCCCCGTTAAAGGTAATCGATGGTAGATTTATATCAGTCAACCGGTTGATTATATGACTACTGCCAATTATAATACTCTGGCATTTGTCAGGGTTGACGGCCAGTCCAAACCTATCACACCAACTACCTATCAAGCCTAAATCCGCGTTTAAGCTATCAATAGCCTCCGAGAGATTGTCCACAGAGGCTTGGCTGTACAACTGCAGGTCATCGGCATACAAGTGATACGCACACTGAAGATCGGAGGTTACGAGGTTGATGAATATAGAAAACAGAAGAGGAGAAAGTATGCCGCCTTGAGGGACCCCAGAGTCAAGTTTACACCAGCTCGATGACTTCTCATCAGCACAAACTGACTGCTGGCGACCCTGAAGATATGAGGAAAACCAATCCAGCTCGTCTGAAGAGATCTTAATATGGGCAAGGATTGCCAAAAGTATGTCATGGTCCACGCAATTAAATGCATTCGAGAAGTCTACTAAGACCATTACTGTGGCCTTAGTTTTTTCAATTCCGTCCCTGATATCACCCGTTACTTTTAGGAGTGCAGTGGTCGTGCTATGTCCTGGCCTGAATCCTGATTGCAGAGAACTTAGTATGCCATTGCGTTGTACAAAATTGGACAACTGTTTATGCACGCATGCCTCCAGCACTTTTGATAGAAAAGGAAGGATAGAGATCGGACGAAAATGTTTTGGAAGAGAGGGATTAGAAATTTTGGGAAGGGGGCGAACGTAGGCTTTACGCCACAAACTAGGAAATTGACCAGAATCAAGGGAAAAATTAATAATGTGTGAGAGAGCAGGAAGAATCTGGTCAAGGATAGCAGTAATCATTCGCCGACTAATATTGTCGCAGCCCACTGCCTTGGATTTGATGGACAAGATAGTCTTTTTGATCTCAACCGACAAGACTGGAGAAAACTGAAAGGGAGTATAACTTGGACTGGTCAGTCCGGCCATGAAGTCAACCGTTTGACGCTTAGTTAGGCCATCAATTGAAAGAGAGGTGGAGAAATGACGATTAATGGCATCTAACGCAAATGTCTTGGGTAGCTCCAGCTGCCTTGGTTTACCAATTCCCAGTGTCCCAAGAAACTTCCAGACCTCAGCTGGTGATGAGCAAGTTACATTATCAAAGATGTGTCGGCGTTTTGCGTTACGTATCACCTGGTTACACCGATTCCTGGCAGTTTTATAAGAATCCCAATTAACGTCTGAACGATTTTTTTTAAATTTAAGAAATGCCCGGTCTCTACGTTTCATAACCATTCGAACATCGTTCGTTAGCCATGGTGCTGGGGGATGCTTTAGCTTCACCTTCCTAACAGGTGCGTGTATGTCGTAGAGACTATTGACAATTTTATTAAAAAGCATAACTTTGTCATCGATCGTGGTAGCCTCTGCTAAAGGCTCCCAGTTGATCTCAGCAGCATCCGCACACAGTTTATTGATGTCCATGCGCCCAAAACAACGCCTGTGCAGCACTTTAGGTTTGACTTTAGGAGGTTTAAGGATGTAAGAAACATAAATAAGGTCATGATGCGAGAAAGCCGGCGCTAAAAGCTGACCGTGTGAGTGAACAAGAGTAGGAGAAGAAGTAAGAATTAAGTCGAGCCAGGTATCTTCCACGTCCTTATTGTGGTGTGTAGCTTGAAGTGGTAAAACATGAAGACTGGCTGACTCGACTATGTGAAGGAGTTTGAGAGCTCTCGTTGAGTCCTCTGCAAGGAGGTTAGTGTTAAAGTCACCCATGATGATGTGATGCTCGTAATCAGACCCCAAAGTTTCAAAGACCAATTCGATATCGGTGAAATAATTGACGGAGGGGGGACTATAAACGACGCCAAGCAATATTCTAACTCCCCTGACCCAAACCTCAAGGAAAAGGAACTCCGCAGTGGCGGAGTACTCTGGAGGAGAAGAGGCAACTATTTTAAAAGGCAGATCGCTACGGAGATATATGGCAACCCCACCTCGCTCCTTACCCATTCTATCATTCCTTATTAAAATAAATCCAGGAAGTGGGTAGGAAGTAGAGAGAAGATTAGGTTTCAAAAAGGTCTCAGAAATCAGGATGGCATGAACGTGGGAGTCAGCAAAGGTTGCAAAAAGGTCACTGTAATGACCGGGCACACTTTGTGCATTTATGTGACAGACATTAAATGACCGTCCTAATTCTTGTTCAAAATGCAAACGAAGTACATCACCCACTGTGTTTGTGATTGAACAAAAACTGTCATTCTCAGACAACGTATCAGTATCATAGGCAGAATGGTAGGAGTCGTTATTATCAAGCAAATCACACATAATAATTAAAATAATATAAAATAAACAATATATAACGTACTTAAATAACAATAATATAAAAAGTGTATAAAAAAATGAAAAAATGTACCAGTATAGTAATAACGCTAAGTTGATGTAGGTCTCAGTCTCTGCACCACCCGCCAGCAAACATTCACAATTGCTGAAAAAAAATAATTAAATGAAATTTTAACACACTAAAAAAAAAAAAAAAAATAGACAATGAAATAAAAACAACTTAGTGAGTTAATGAGCGAAAGGCCCTTGTGCCAGACACGGCAGTTGTGTTGAGTCATTTGTAATGTCAAAGTGACGGTGACATTGTTTGATGTAGAAACAATATAGATTTTATGTAGGTAAAACTTGAAAACTTGTATAACGTGTAGAATATTTATGTAAACATCACGCCATGACCACTTTGAAAAGCAAGATAATGGACCTTGGGCACAAAGAGTTAATTAAAGTATCGTGTAATATGCAATCACAAACGTTGTATGCGAAAACTCAGCGAACAAGATCAACAAGAGTTAACACTAGCAACTGGAACTTGATGTCGGTTTAGGATGTTTCTCAATGATAGTCTGAAGTTCCTCTGGAGTAGTGAGTTTGCAGCGGTGTCCATCCTGCGTTTTGACTACTATAACACCATCCTGTGTCCAGCAGCAACGCATTCCGAAGTGCAGGCGTGCCTTGATGAAAACTGACTGTCGAGTCTTAGTTAAAAACTCTTTAACTGCTATCGAGGACCCTTTCAGCCTTGTCTTCGCGTTCCAGACTGCGGCTTTTATATCCATAGTGTTAAACTTGACTAGGATGGGACGGTTTTGGCCTGTTCTAACGGCCCCCAGACGATGACAAGTTCTTATGGAAGCTGTTGTGACCTCCTTTAAGTTCATCTTGCCATGCAGAATCCCTATGATGGTACTGGTGCAGCTTTCCTTATCAACTTCTGGAACCCCTGAAAATATGATAGCTTTGCGGCGCTGCCAAGTATCGATGGAGTCTGTGGATTTGATGCATTCTGCTATTTGTTTCCGGAGCAGCCCAAGAATGTTGAATATTAGCTCTCTGAATGTGCGGAACTCATCAGCAACCTTCGCCACTGTGTCCTTGGCTGAACCTCCTACATGAAGTTGCGCCTGCAATTCATCCATCTTTCTATAGAAACTATCTTCAAGATTCTTCTGCACAGATTTTATCTCCTCAAGTGACATGCTGGTGTTTCCAATCAACAATAGTGAATAAATGTGCTTGCAAAATGTGTGAAGTTTTTAAGCTGGCAGGTGGTGTTCAAATTTTGGCTGTATGTCACATGAAGTGCCACTAACGTAAGTTCAGTTTATTTAGCAGTCAATATACACAATTTTTTAGAAAACAGTGATAAATTTAGAAAGTAACTATTTTTAATTTAATGAAACAAATTCAGACACTTGTTTTACTTTTTCACACCTACCCGAATTATACCTATGCGGCTTTAAAGGAATCGTTAGGGACTATCCCATTTCTCTGCCACTTCTCTACTGAGTCTTCACCAGAGTAAACCAATACTTAGGCAACTTTATTCTTAGTCTTCTTCTGAAAGGAAAACAAACTACATTTTGAATAGTCAACGATAAGTATGGTTTTTTCATCGTTTGCGATCGCCTAACGACCTCCGTCCTCCATGAGCGCAGGCCTGGGGGTGGCGGGTGAGGCCACCTGTCACCCCAGCAGAAGCAGGCCGGGACGGTGGGGCGACTAGCGCCCCTCCCCCAAACCGGGGCAAGACGGGGACACCGTGGTTCCCAAACCCGAGGGGGCCATCTCGAAACCGGAGATGGCCCAGGGTCAGTCGGGGTGCGAGGGATATGCTCTATGGGCAACCTTACACCCCGGCGTCTGTAGACCCGAGACGGCGTGCGGTTTTAGTCGGTTCAAGCCCGACATAACCGCCCCCGCTGGCACGCGGGGGGGTATCCGAAGGGATTTCCGCACGATAAAAAAAAAAAAAAAAAAAAAAGGCACTTTGTATAAAGATAACTTGCAAAAAGACACTTTGCTAGAAGACCGTATGGCTTGATTAAATCCAACAAGAAGATTCAAGATCAGCATTAACATTTATCATGCTACTAATTTTCTCCATACTTTACCAGCCAAAATTTATACTTATTTTAAGGCTATGAATATATTAATAGGTCTTAAAGCTCAAAATTATGATATAGATTCAGAATTTATAAGCACCATTGGTTTACACAATTTACGAAGATCATTAGTAAATAATCTTATCTGACATCTAAAGGTTTTAACTCCCTAACATATGTACTCGAAATGCATTATTTTAATGTTTACTTCATTTGCTGTAACTTGAATATAAATGAGATCGAGATCCGATTCTCAGCACTCCATGGATTCACCGTGCGGTCGCCGGGTCCATAGCGTGGTACAGAGAGGAACACCATGACGGCGACTGGGACTTGCGACCCAGATGTAGGTTTAGGGTGGCCACCTTGTGATGCATCAGCGCTCACCTCCACCGTCAGTAGTGTTCCCCCCCCTACCTATCCAAATTTGGTAAGATCCTAACAATGCCGCTTTTGATATACGTTTTAATAAAGAGCTTACTGAAGCTCTTGGCAATCCGAGGTCTTTAAGTAAGTTGTACAGGGATTTAGCTGGAATTCCCCTTGCTCCTACTTCTACGGCATAGAGTTTAACCACGTAGCCGTTTTTGGTTAACTCGTTAGTCAAATCAAAGTATTTGTTTGTCTTTATAGCGTGGTCTTTAGGTATATTAGTTTCCCACGGTACTGTGAGTTCTACAAGCACTGCACGCTTATGCGATCGTGAAAAAAGGAATATGTCGGGTCTGGATGATGAGGCACAGACATCCTCCGGTATCCTATAGTGCTTCTCATACGTGTCTACGAGTATTGTCCAGTCAACGGCAGCTATCAAAATTGAATAAGGCTTTTGAAGTGATTTCTTTGAGCAGCCTTCCTTTACAAACGCAATGTCATTTCTTTGGTTTGTGGTTAATCCTTTTTTCGCTCTAGCTACCGCCAAACTTACAGCCTCACGTATGATTTCTAATACCTTATCATGACGGCGCGAGTAATGACCCCGGTCTAATAGCGTTTTACAACCCACTAGTAGGTGCCTAGCCGTACCAGTTGCTTCACCACATGAGTTACATGTTTTATCTGTGGCTTTTCCCCATCTGACCAGATTGCTTTGGTCGGGGAGATCAAGACATCTACAATTAACGTAATAAGTCTAAGCTATTACAAGTCGGCTGCCAGTAGGTATAAATATTTTGCAATCTAATAATTTAACGATTTCATCGAAAGTTATCCGATGATCATTCACCCGTCAATTTACAAATTTACGGTTACGACAGTCATAAACTCTGCAATCAAAACGTTTTATAAAGTTCCGCAAACTGTCGTCTAATATATTTGACAAAAATCATAGCATGACTTATATTTTATTACTATAAGTTTTATTATAAATATTGTAGATGTTGCATGTAAATTCAACATTTACAACTACAAAAGCAGATGGCCGGCTGTTGTATCTGTCAACATCAGAGGTAAAAAGACTTGAGTATTTATATGTATGTATTGCGTTTCAAATTAACTATTTCATTTTCTCCAACATTCTTCACTGAACTCCGAGATCCACGAATCCTCTGCTATTCCTTTCGTCGATATCGAGGGTTCGGGAACTATTACTATCCATAAGCAATCATATTAACACTGACATATTGTGGTTGGCTGCTTGAAGTAGTGTGCAAGATCAATTTAAATAAATGTAAGTATCTTGCCAAGAATCTCGTGAAAATGTCCAGAAAGGGATAAATCATGAATTAAGATACAAAGTGTTCTTAATTGTTATTTTTGATCGGGTATTACTTACCAAGTATAGTAGTAAGTTATTATATATAATTTATATAATTAATTTTCGTTTTGACTATGTACACATACCGACATTTAATGTGTGAGATTTAATTATTATAAATTAAACAACGTAACAAAATAATAAATTGTGCAATAATATAATATAATATTGTGTAAGCCAGAAGTACAATATTGCACCCCATGTGCTCTCTGTACAAAGTTATAGCTTCATTATTAACCCTCTATTGGTGACGTATATGTCTGTGAGACCAGGTGACAAAAAAAATTTAATAACTTTTTAGCCCACCATTTATTCGCGTTGCAATTTTCAATAGCTGCCTTATTGCACGTTCAATTCAGTTAGCGACAGCATAATGGGTGTACATCCTAGAGTTTTGGTGCCAACCGGGACTGTGAGACCGGCGTCACCGAACAAGTAAGTCAAATATTATATATCATTATAAATCTTTATTATAACAGTTAATATTAGTATCGAAAATGTAGTCCATGCTTTGAATGCGGGTGAGGAAAGCCAAATTTCTTTGTCACAAATGCAAGAAATATTGTGCCTTGAACATGCAGTGCCTTGTTGCTGGAGGCCGCACAAGAAGAGTGATTTTTGAGGGGTAGTAAGAAGGATATCTATTTTTATTATATTACAACAGTTTCTAATATCATCAGACAGAAAAAGGCTGATTTACTTAAGTCATAAAAGCAGGATAACATTTTATTTTTATAAATATATATTTCAAGTGCTATTAAATAATGCCTAATAAACGAGTTGTGATTTGCTATATTCTTGTGTTTTACTGTGTTGTATTAAAACTAAAGCAAGTATAAGAAGCATAAATAGCTAATCAAAATCACAGGATTAAAATCCTGGTCTGTGAGACCGGCGTCACCAACGATGTTAGTCAAATTGACGACACCAGTGGTGGGTTAATTTGACACCAAGTATATCTATTATATCAACGAAGGTAACGCAGAGTTACAAGTCAGAAATCATTAACTTTGAGTAGGTACATAAATGAATTCCTATTTTATGTTACAAATAATAAATTCGTAAAGTAAAAGAGTAAAGTAATCAGCATTTGTGCATGCCAGGTATATTAAGAAAGCTAATAAATATTTGAGCTAGAATTATATATACGTAACAGTGCAGTGCCCAAAGTTATTGACCCCAGCCCAAGTAGTACTTAATCCTGGCGAGTCATTAGAGAATGTCTGACTCTGTTATTGAACCGCTTGTAACCTCAGCGTCCCGGAGCAACTAGCGACTAATACTCCGCGTCGCTAAATTACATACGTTAATGTTGTGCTCCAGACAAATTATGAATGGCTACAAATAGTTGTACTATTTATAAGATATTTAGGTACTGTTATGAGTTTGGTGCGACTGGTTGGATCACCTCCAAGTTTGGTGCACCCTGGGCAACATGGGCGATGACGCATCATTGATTCCTCCTCTCGAGTAGCTGGCGTCAACGTCAACGGCCAAGAGTCTGACCAACCGGCCCTTTTCAGGGCCAGCTGACCCCATTGCACGAGGGGGTCGGGGTATGGCGGGCCTGCAAAGCCCGCGGATGGGGGTGGTCGCTCCAGGTACCCCTCTGCTGTTATCAGAGGGGACACTGCGAATGGCCCAGGGTCAGTCGGAGTGTGAGGGATATGCTCTATGGGTAACCTTACACCCCGGCGTCTGTAGACCCGAGACGGCGTGCGGTTTTAGTCAGTTCAAGCCCGACATAACCACCCCCGCTGACCGGCGGGGGGGTATCTGAAAAAAAAAAGGTTCTGTTATGAGTGTAAGAATTTACTTTTACGGTGAAGTTTCATGGGCAGTTTTGCCTTTTTAGGGTTCCGTTGCCAAATGGCAAAAAACGGAACCCTTATAGATTCGTCATGTCTGTCTGTCTGTCCGTCCGTCCGTATGTCACAGCCACTTTTTTCCGAAACTATAAGAACTATGCTGTTGGAACTTGGTAAGTAGATGTATTCTGTGAACCGCATCAAGATTTTCACCCAAAAATAGAAAAAAAAAAAATTTGGCGGTTCCCCATACTTAGAACTGAAACTCAAAATTTTTTTTTTCATTAACCCCATTTTGGGGTATCTATGGGTAGGTCTTGAAAAATAATATTGAGGTTTCTAATAATAATTTCTAATTTCTCTTTTGCGCGAGTCCCTCGCGCAAAAGAGAAATTAGAAATTATTATTCAATTCAGTTAGCGACAGCATAATGGATGTACATCCTAGAGTTTTGGTGCCAACCGGGACTGTGAGACCGGCGTCACCGAACAAGATATTTAGGTACTGTTATGAGTGGGGTGCGACTGGTTGGATCACCTCCAAGTTTGGTGCACCCTGGGCAACGTGGGCGATGACGCATCACTGATTGCTCCTCTCGAGTAGCTGGCGTCAACGTCAACGGCCAAGAGTCTGACCAACCGGCCCTTTTCAGGGCCAGCTGACCCCATTGCACGAGGGGGTCGGGGTATGGCGGGCCTGCAAAGCCTGCGGATGGGGGTGGTCGCTCCAGGTACACCTCTGCTGTTATCAGAGGGGACACTGCGAATGGCCCAGGGTCAGTCGGAGTGCGAGGGATATGCTCTATGGGTAACCTTACACCCCGGCGTCTGTAGACCCGAGACGGCGTGCGGTTTTAGTCAGTTCAAGCCCGACATAACCACCCCCGCTGGCCGGCGGGGGGGTATCTGAAAAAAAAAAAGGTTCTGTTATGAGTGTAAGAATTTACTTTTACGGTGAAGTTTCATGGGCAGTTTTGCCTTTTTAGGGTTCCGTTGCCAAATGGCAAAAAACGGAACCCTTATAGATTCGTCATGTCTGTCTGTCTGTCCGTCCGTCCGTATGTCACAGCCACTTTTTTCCGAAACTATAAGAACTATGCTGTTGGAACTTGGTAAGTAGATGTATTCTGTGAACCGCATCAAGATTTTCACCCAAAAATAGAAAAAAAAAAAAATTGGCGGTTCCCCATACTTAGAACTGAAACTCAAAATTTTTTTTTTCATTAACCCCATTTTGGGGTATCTATGGGTAGGTCTTGAAAAATAATATTGAGGTTTCTAATAATAATTTCTAATTTCTCTTTTGCGCGAGGGACACTTCCAAAAAGGTAAAATGTGTGTGTATCCTCCCCCTGCATCTTCTAAAATAAGAGAATGATAAAACTAGAAACAACATATGATGTACATTACCATGTAAACTTCCACCGAAAAATTGTTTTGAACGAGATCTAGTAAGTAGTTTTTTTTAAATACGTCATAAAAAGTAAACCGCATTTTCCCTACATTCAATCAACTCAATTATAAAATTTTTACTTACTGCTACGGAACCCTTCATGGGCGAGTCCGACTCGCACTTGGCCGGTTTTTTTTAATACTGCAATTATGAGGTAGATTTTTTTACATTTGTTACTCCATAAGTTGGTCATCCGCAATAGCAACTCTTTTCTTAATGCCTATGCTTAAACCGTTAAACGGTCTAGTCTAAGGGATAAAATTGTGACTTTCTGATTCTGTTCACATTAAACCATTTTTCTTCTGCTGGATACTTTCCCGCGTTTAATATTACAGGGTTTTGTTATAGCATTTAATATCGAGGACGAAATGTATTGATCAATGCTCTATGTTCGTTGGTTATACCAAAAAGGTGGTAAAATTGAGTGTCCATCAAAAAACGCGCCAAAAACAACGACCATAAAATTTTATAGGCACTGTGCTCACAATAAAACTATAAGCATCTCCCAACACTTGTCCCCGAAGCCAATTTAAGAGGCACGCATTACTCCCGGATCGACAATCGTGCAAATGGCGATCACCCACTATCAGCTCAAAAATATTGGTGCAGAATAGCTCGTTTAGGGTCCCGAGCCGACACAATCTGGAGGTGCGGACAGGGAGCCATCCTTATGGTATCAATGCTTTTATTTATATTTATCGGAAGGATACGGTTTAGCCATAAGGTTGATCGTGATTTACGACTGTAATGTAGCTACTCTCCATCAGATACGGTTATCGTAGCACTTACTGTACTCGTTATGCGGAGTAACATAACATAACTTCAAACCTGTATCCACGAAGGGGTAGGCAGAGGTGTATTACACACCCACGATTCGCCAGTTATGTTAAGGTCCCAATGTAATAGGGGGCGAGCCTATTGCCATCTACCGGGCACATTATTAAGCGAACGATAATTAACATTTATTATTAATACACACATAACTACGAAAAGTCAGAGGTGTGTGCCCGGGGCGACTGGGGATCGAATTCGAGACCTCGTGACAGCAGTCCGTTACGTACGCCACTGCGCTATCGCCGCTTTTCTGATTATTCTAAGTCTAATATATTTATATACTCTAATATATACTCGAGTTCGATCCCCAGGATCGAACTCGAGACCTCGTCTCAGCAGTCCGTTACCAGATTAAGATTTTCACACAAAAATAGAAAAAAGAAATAAAATTTGGGGGTTCCCCATACGGAGTTATGTCATGTATATTAAGGTGTACACGGTCCGTGGCGATGAAATTAGAAATTTTCATTAGACTTAGAATAATCAGAAAAGCGGCGATAGCGCAGTGGCGTACGTAACGGACTGCTGTCACGAGGTCTCGAATTCGATCCCCAGTCGCCCCGGGCACACACCTCTGACTATTCGTAGTTATGTGTGTGTTAATAAATGTTATTTATCGCTCGCTTACTAATGTGCCCGGTAGATGGCAATAGGCTCCCTATTACATTGGGACCTTAACATAACTGTCCAATCGTGGGAGTGTAATATACCTCTGCCTGCCCCTTCGGGTTTACAGGCGTGAAGTTATGTTATGTTATGTTTTATTCAACCAAAATCACATATGAGTTCATGAATAAGTAGCCTGGTCTTTAACAAGGGTCCGTTTTCAAAAAATTACTCTTGTAGACTTAATTCTGCATATACATTTTTGGGTTACACTGTGCGGATTCGTATATTATTTATTTAAAAAAAATGATTTATCAGATGCACACATTTTTGCAATCTGCAGGCTACAAATATATTGTATCGTGCAATCCTATATTATGACATGATCAAATAAAGCGACATATCATGTTTTAAGTAAACTGAGTCTTAGTTCATAAAGTTCAGTGATATTGCATAGTCCGGGGTTGTAATGCCGAGTGCAACGCGACTGACATGCGGATTTATAAAATATGTTCGTTTTAATACAGTGCGCCTTATTGTAAAGCGTTGCTAGGGAGAACACAAGGGCCGCAGCTTGCAATGTTACAATAGGGTGGATATCTAAGAATGAATGTATTTATATGCTGTACGATATAGTGGAGAAATTCAGATGGTGTAATTCTGGAAGCTGTTTTACTGGTGGTAGAAATTTGATGACACAAATTTGTCACAAAATACGGCCGGGTGGTACCACCGTGCACGATTGCGAAAAACCCTCCACAGTAATCCAATTTCGGTTTGATTGCGTTCAGGAGTCAGCAAGTGCATAGCCGGGCAGGGGGATTGTGGTCACAGCACTAGTGGGACCTGTTGGTGTCACGCGGTGCTGCGATCCTCTTCTGATGAGGCCGTCAAGCTGAGTGCCACCATTGTAAACATGGTACGTGTAAGTAATGGTGACCCTCTTTCCTGAGACTTTACCTTCAGCTTACCATCAGGCGAGGTGAAGTCAAATTGACGTGTCCTAAATATAAAAAAAAAAGCTGTACTTCGCGATACTTGTTTGTGGCTTGCATGATTTTACGTATATTCTATAGGTCATTACCATACGTTGGTAGCCAGTAGTAGTAACCTAACTGTTTCAAATACAGCTAACACTTTTATAACTAAGAAGGAGTGGGTTCACGTCAGTAGTGTAATGGCCAGGACTCGAACCCGGGACCTCTCAAATGTAAGGTCGACTGCTTAACTACTAAGCTAACGACGCTTATTTTTTTAGGCTTGGGAGAGCACTGGAGGTTTTCCTCGTCTTCCTCATTCTTCGATTCCTTCCTTACTGTATAAAGCACTAGTAACACAAATATAACTACAAATATCAATATATATAGAAAATACAATTTTTCATAATAATTTTACGATATCATTTTTATTTACCTGAATAAAGATTATGATTTTACCCTAAGAGGGTAAAATTATTATTCCTTATCTTACGATACACATTGGTTGTATTGACACAGAACTATTCACTAAGACTACTGGAAATATTGACACTGTGATAATTTAGCAGGGAGGTTTGCTCGCAAGGGGAATGTGAATAAGACAATATTGTCTGGCGAACGTTTGACCCAAGATAAATATTGCCATTACGGCTCCCTTTCTTACTAATCGTACCTGCATTATTGCATCCCTTTCTCTCTCACACCTTACCCCAGTGCTTAATGGAGAGGAATGTAGTGTACGAGACTTACTTAAACGACGTAAATAAGTGTTGACAGTTGAACTCTCCCGACTACGCCTGATACTTTCTTTTTCGTTGCGCTTAAAGACTTCTTTTGTATTGGGAACCCTTCGAGAGTACCGTGTCGGTTGCACGAGAAATAAATATATTTCCGATCGGTTTGGAGAGAATTTTAATGGATAAAAGTTTTGTATGGTAATCCTCTGGTAAAGAAAATAGTTCCGGGAATAGGGGATAGGACCGCAAAATGCGAAAGTTATCCACGGCCTGGCGCTCGACAGTTTGTAGCAATTAATTAGTTTTATGTCGACGAACATTGAATAAAGCGAAAACTAATAACGAAATAAGATAACTGCCTCATCGTCGTCCGCGGGCACGAGTCACGATAGATTAGTCCGATCAAGTTCAATAACTTACTTTATTTAAATTTTGAGTTTACGTGATGGTTGACACTCGATACTTAAATATTTGATTCACAGATGAAAAAGAAACATCCACGTACAAGCCAAACAAAAGTAAGTAAAATTATAATGGTGGTAGAAATTTGATGACACAACATTGTCACAAAATTCGTCGGGGTGCGAGGGATATGCTCTATGGGCAACCTTACACCCCGGCGTCTGTAGACCCGAGACGGCGTGCGGTTTTAAAAAGGTACTCCCGTGCACGAATGCCAAAAACCCCCCATAGTAATCCAATTTCGGTTGGATTGCGTTCAGGGGTCAGCAAGTGCATAGCCGGGCAGGGGGATTGTGGTCGCAGCACTAGTGGGACCGGTGGATGTCACGCGGTGCTGCGACGACAATCCTCTTTTGGTGAGGCCGTCAAGCTGAGTGCCACCATTGTTAACATGGTACGTGTATGTAATGGTGACCCTCTTTCCTGAGACTTTACCTTCAGCTTACCATCAGGCGAGGTGAAGTCAAATTGACGTGTACAAATATAAAAAAAAATTTACACATATAAACAGACACGAAATTACAACTAAGTGCTGTGCGAGCCTAGGTTGCACACTAAGCATTCATGTAACACATCACATCTCAATGACATAATGACATGCAGCGCATCAGATGACCTCATCACAGTGACGTCACGTATTATATAGTTAAACAAATATATTCAGACTATTTATACTGCTGATTGATGGCACTTGGTGGAACTTGCTACACATATTGAAATAAATGTCTCACTTGTACTTTTCCACTATTATATCTAATAAATTACACCTGACCGGTTTTGCCTCACGGCATTTTCAAAGGTTTTAGGTAGATTTCGATGAAATCGATCTACCTATAGGTTTCTTGACTACTGTCGAATTTAAAAAAGAAATCTCTTTCTTCTTCTTTCTTTTTAAATAGATGTTTTTTTTATATGTATTTAAAAATGTAATTTATAAGTAATTTTAAAGTGAATAAAGAGATAATAATAATAAAGACTTAGATCGGAAAAAGAGAACATCTAGGACGGGACTTGAACCCGCGACCAGTCCCTTACAGGGGGAATGCTCTGACCAACTGAGCCACCTAGACACGTCCCAGATATTCGAAATTCTCCGATACATTCCCCCTGTAAGGGACTGGTCGCGGCTTCAAGTCCCGTCCTAGATGTTCTCTTTTTCCGATCTAAATCTTTAGAAAAAAGTAAGCATACAAAATTCTTAAAAATTTAATTGAGATAATAATAATAGTTTATTTGCATTATATAGTTTGGTGATTGAAGCCTCCTTTTAAGCAAGTAATGCCTGTATTAGGAGACTCCGCTCTTCCTTAACTAAACGTACAATTATGTGCATTAATGCAAGTAGGTGAGAACAGTACACATTATTGACAAACATATATCCAGCTCCTAAATACATCTAAATACTACATATGAATGTATTTTACGTATGGCGTTTGGGCATGTGGTGTGTGTGTGTATGTGTGTATGTGTGTGCGTGTGTGTGTGTGAGCTTAATGAATGTGTTGAAGAAGTGTCTCAGTATCGTGATAATTTTGTTGTTTTATCCAACAAGTGAGCATTTTTTTACAGTCGTAATAATTTTTGGGATAAATACAGATCTGTTTATTAATTTTGTTGTATAGCTGTGCAGATCGTTTGTTGTCAATACAACAAACGATCTGCACAGCAACCATGTTTGCCTGTAGTCAATACTACAGGCAAACATGGTTCTCGTTTGGGGAATTCTCGCAATAATGTCTTTTCTTCTTTTGGCTTCTATTTTAGGGTCATAGGGAAGGGACTTATGCTTTTTTTAAATTATTTGTGTAATGTATAATTTTCTAACCGAGAGCAAGTTACTGATTCGATACAAGTCTTCAGTTGCATATCTTATTGGTTTAAAATACATACACTTGATCAGAGATCGCTGTGCTCGTTCCACTTCTATGAACCTTGTTTTAGCTGCACCACCCCAAATGGGGATGCAGTAGGATAGTATGGACTGTACCAACGCAACATATATCTCGTTCAAAAGATTTTTAGTATGGCATTCTGAGCTACTCTCACCATTTTTGGGAACCACATACCTGAGCGCCCTAAACATCCAGCTTAGCTTTTGCACTCTTTTTGCAACTTGTTCAAGGTGAGGATACCAAGATAGTTTCTGGTCAACAACCACACCTAAGTATTTAGTATGTGGTACTTTCATAATGCTCGAGCAGCTGTGTGCTACGTGTAAACTTAGTTTTTAAGTTCGTGAACGGGTGGAATCCGGCCTAAGGGGACGGTAGGGCCTCACTTTTTGTGAAATCATATTTTCCTCAAAATTTCACGTTCCATGAAAGATATTCGAACCGTTCTAATTTTATCCCATAGTATACATGAATACCAACAACTTTTAATTATAAACCCATAAGATCAAAACTTTAACTAAAAGTGGAGGGGGGGGGGGGAATTCTTCGGAAAAAAAATCATAACTTCTAACCGGTGAACATTCTTGCAGTCGGAAACATTTTTAATCGATAAGCCATTTTTAAGTCTAAAATAAATGTCTGAAAAGTTTTTCGCTAAAAGTTACCGTTTTCGAGAAATAAAAATTAAACATGTTAATAAAATAATATTAATTGCTTCACGAAATCTACCTGTGCGTTCCCCCTGCGGGAACGGATTTTTTATATTTATTTATACATTACAGTCACCCAGTATAGTGAAACACAGATGTAAGAACTTTCATAATCTATTTTGAAGTTTTCAAAATATTTAGATCAATGAAATATCATGCATCAGTCATATTTATATGTAGACCACCAAGTAGAGTTTTATATAAAGAGATGGTGCATTAAATCAGCATAAAATGCAAAAACTGTTTTAGAATCTTTCTGCAGCAGATCACCGCAATTTTGCCAATAGAAACCCGCAAACTTGTCGGTTATCGGGACCAACGAACTATCATCCCCTATTTCAAATATACCTTTTTGGGTTCCGTTGCCAAATGGCAAAAAACGGAACCCTAATAGATTCGTCATGTCTGTTTGTCTGTCCGTCCGTATGTCACAGCCGCTGTTTTCCGAAACTATAAGAACTATGCTGTTGAAACTTGGTAAGTAGATGTATTCTGTGAACCGCATTAAGATTTTCACACAAAAATATTATTGATACAAAGTAGAATGTACAATACAAGGTATGGATAACATGGTCTGATTTTGATCGGCTTTTCTATGAACTTTTAAAATGTAAAAAAGTAGTTATTTTGACATGACTACAATAGTTGAACATAATATGGTCTCGCGAAGTTTTTTGTAGATATTGATATGTTCTATAATATTTTAGAACGTTCTTTTTTGTTCTATCATTAATACTTTCCGCGGCGCATGCGATGAAAGACATTTTATAACTATTTTTTTACACCTTGGGTTGGTTTTAGTAATGATTTCTAAGGATCTCTAATTTTTTTCTTATAATACATATAGCCTATGTTACTCAGTGATAATGTAGCTTTCTAACGGTAAAATAACTTTGAAATCGGTCCAGTAGTTTTTATGTTTATTCGTTGCATACAAAAATACAAATCTTTACTCTTTATACATTATTATTTTTATAAATATATTAAATTATATATGTATTACATTATAAATGAGCTGAGTGAGACGAAGTCGAGCGAAAGCTCCTCGTACCAGACTTCAGATTTTCTTTGTCACAGGTCTCCTCCTAAACTACTAATCCAATCAGAATCAAATTTGGCATGATTAAAGAGGTCAATCAGAGGAAGGTTTATGAATATATTTTGAAAAAATTAATGCTACCACAGAGGAATGATCACCGTTAAAAAAATTCCAGATGGAATTACATAATAACCGCTCGAGACACTGTGACCAAACTTTACACGCTCAGAAAGCATGTCCAGAGTTGTGACTTTCAAAATCGGACTTGCCACGGAGGAATGATCACTGTTCAAAATTTTCAAAATCTGATTCACGATGTCTCACTCAGCTCAACATTGCAAGCAGCGATTCGCTTTGCAGACCTAGTTATATTATATTATAAAAATATTATATTATAATAATATTATAATAATTGTAATATTATATAATGTTTTTTCTCAAGTTTGCACTTGGTACTCTCGAAGTTCCCGCCCTGAGACCCTCAGAGAAGAGGAACTTCGGATCCCCCTGAATTTACAAATACTGTGTCCCCTAAAACTTTACTTAATATGGTCGAAGTGTGAATTGCTGCCAATTTTTGTAGAATGTGTATATTAATATTTGCATTTAGTTTATTTATGTATCTATGTATGCTTTTAGCTACTACCCCTGTCGTGCTTATTACTATGGGAATGGTTTCAGCGTGTGTGTTCTATAATCGGGTGATTTCTACTTTGAGTGCGTGGTATTTACTGAGTTTCTCTTTTTCTTTCGGTCCTATGTTATAATCTGATGATATAGTTACGTCTATTAGGTAAGTTTTATTTTGCCTTGTCAATGTATAGTATATCCGGTCTATTGTGTGTTATGGTAACATCTGTTTGGACAGGTATCTCCCACGTTAGTTCCGCTGTGTCGTTTACTTTTATTTGCGGCTGAGTTAATACTTCTTTCTACCAAAGATCTGCTACTCCAAATTTGTATTTCTTATCTAATGCCCACCAGACACACTTGACAATATTATTGTGTCTTGCCGTATTGTGTCTTCTTCAGCCCGAGACAATATGTTGCGTGGTCTCGTCCCTAGTCAAGCATAGTCGGCACCTACCATCTATTGCTTGGTCTTGTATGCCGAACACTGTTGATTCCAATGTGGGGGAGATTGGTTGTTTCTTAAGCCAACGGAACGAATACACCCTATTTATATATTATGCTCTTTCTCCATGACGGACCTATAGAATTGACCATGTAATGGTTTAGCCTTCCAGCGATACCTGTTTTTAGCGATACCTGTTTCAGTTGCTACCTTCTATATTTCTCCATCAGTGTAGTTTTGTTCCTGTACTAATTCTATTCTTACTGCATTACTTCTTCCCTCTTTATAAATTGAATATTTATCTTTTTGTGTGTCATGTGTAACTATGGCTTTTATGAGATATCATAAAAGCAATGCAAATATATAAATAATGCAATAGTTGCAATACAGGTCAGGGCGATAGCCCTGACCTGTATTTAAGTATTGCCTGTATTTTATCATTTGTGTATTATTTCTATATTTGTAAGCCCCCTTCCACCCTCTTCTATAGGTAAATATAGCCTTTCTATGTCTGCGTTCTGTTTCTGTGTTTTGTTCATTGCTAATATCTTGCGTGTTTTTACATCTATTCTATTCAAAGCATTGCTTTTATAATTAATTACTCCAAGAGTATGCAGTAAAACGGGTATGGCATAAACATTAATGGCTGTTATGAGATTTCTTGCTTTAAGTTTTGTGCATTTTATTCTTCGGAAAAACTCTTTTTTAACTTGTTCTCTAATGTTATTATGATCTATCTTACCTGCTTCATTAATACCTAAATATTTATAGATTTTATTCTTCTTAAGGTGTTCGAAGTTCAATTCACTCAGTAGAATATGTCACTCTTAGTGCTCCTTGTTCTTTCTTCCCCGTCGTACCGTATGCACCATTGACCTGCACCATCAATGGTGCAAATGAAACTAATTAGTCTCATTTGCACCATCCATTCGCCTGTCAAGTGTAGTATGTTGCATTTGTTTAAGCCAAACTCAATTCCTATATCTCTTGTGAAAATTTCTGTGACATCTAATAAAACTTTTAAACTGTTCTTGTTTCTGCCGTATGCTTTTAGATCATCCATGTATAACAAATGGTAAATAGTTTCAGTAAGTGTGTATCCTGTGCTGATATATTTGTTGAGTATGTGTGATGACGGGTTGATACCTTTTTTTTTTTTTTTTATCGTGCGGAAATCCCTTCGGATACCCCCCCCGCCGGCCAGCGAGGGTGGTTATGTCGGGCTTGCACCGACTAAAACCGCACGCCGTCTCGGGTCTTCAGACGCCGGGGTGTAAGGTTACCCATAGAGCATATCCCTCGCACCCCGGCTGACCCTGGGCCATCTCACCACTAACAGCATCGCTCATCCTGTCTCCTCTGAAAGCAGAGGAGTACGGAGAGCTCTTATACGTGGCTAAGCCGTTTGGTCGAGTCTGTACTCCTCCGGAACCACAATACCGATCTTGACCAAATTTGCCATGGTGATAGTGTAGACACCGCTGAGTGTTTAGAGAGGTCAACTGTTCAAATACAATGTACCATTGAGGAATAATCATCGAAAAACAGTTTCACGAGCCCGTGGCCTTAGCCATGCGCGCGACCGTAGTAAGATGCCTTATTTTTCAAGTAAGAGTCCTGCTCGCTCAGCTCAATTTATTTCAGTCGCACCCTGCACTGAATTCCTAGTATAAGTATCTATACCATTACAGGTCCACACACACAGGTACGTGAAGCTAGTCAATAGGCTGAAGACTATCAAGCACAGGAAACATCCTAACTGTACATTCCTGGTCAAGCCCATCAATTTATGCAGGGTAAAATTTTTTTCAACACCGAAGAAACCGAACGTGACGCAAGTTTTTACATGATTTGTGGTTCGAAAAGACGATGTTTTTATAAAATTACAGTAATATTTTTATATTATAGTTAGTATATAAATTATGGAAATTATATGAGATGTCGGTCTGTATATAAAAATATAAAGATTAATGTGGCTGCGAGAACTTTATGCCTGTTTCGCCACCTTGGCCACAAATTATGAGGCCCTACCAGTCCTCAAACGGTAAAATGTGTGTTATTATGAGTTATGCATGTAATTAACTTTGCGCACTAAACTATTGTAGAATTTATGGAACAATTCACCTACCATGTAAACACGACATTCTGTCAAAAAACAATTTGAGCGAATTCGAATTGAATTTGCAAAAAATGGATTCATCGATTTAATAATTTTTGAGAATGCTGGAAGTTTTGCCACCTTTTTTTCCATTTCCTATCTTGGCAAATAGATACGTACAAGGGACACCTCTGGACGAACGGTCGCATCCAAGGCCTTCACCTTGGAGTAGGGGTCCACTTTCCGAATTTTAATATGTGTAAGTATACGTACGTACATACATGTAATACATGATCACGTCTCTTTACCTACGCCATCATGTATTATGCAGCGTAATGGCTAGGTAGAATTGCTGCAAACCTGGCCAAAATAACACCTTCACCTGTCCTTTTGTTAAAAAAAAATTCGTTTCATCAGCCTTCTTTCATTCATCCTCTCTACGTATTAAAATCATCTAAGCATCATTTCTTTCTGTCTTAGCCGCTATATTTTCTACTATCTGATACCTGTAGCTCCGCTCGCGCGGAGGTCGGTTATGGTTTTTTGATTATATATGTCCGGTTCTACTTAACCAACTGCAATCAAACATACGGTAGATTTTAAGTCTGACCAAGACCTTTCTAACAGAAAAAAAACTGCGTCAAAATCTATGCAATAGTTTTTGCGTCCATTATGAACAAACAGATAGACAGACAAACAGAAAATAATTCAAAAAAAAAAGTTTTTTTTACATATCTATTTTTATTACAATTTATAGACACAACGAGTTTACAATTTTAAAATAGTACAGATCCTATCATATTATTACCTGTTTTAAAACTATTAAAATGTTTGCACATAAAAATGTATCTCTCTCTAATAATAATTCAGTCAATTCATTCAATTAACTTATTCTGTAATTTTATTAAAAGCCCCGTAGGCTCTTAACTAGGTCTGCAAGGCGAATCGCTGCTTGCAATATTGAGCTGAGTGAGACATCGTGAATCAGATTTTGAAAATTTTGAACAGTGATCATTCCTCCGTGGTAAGTCCGATTTTGAAAGTCACAACTCTGGACATGCTTTCTGAGCGTGTAAAGTTTGGTCACAGTGTCTCGAGCGGTTATTATGTAATTCCATCTGGAATTTTTTTAACGGAGATCATTCCTCTGTGGTAGTATTAATTTTTTCAAAATATATCCATAAACCTTCCTCTGATTGACCTCTTTAATCATGCCAAATTTGGTTCTGATTGGATTAATAGTTTAGGAGGAGACCTGTGACAAAGAAAATCCTGAAGTCTGGTATGAGGAGCTTTCGCTCGACTTCGTCTCACTCAGCTCAATAAAATTACAGAATAAGTTATTGCAACATTATTGACGTCAAAAATGCAAATAAGAACCTATTTGCATTACACTACGGTCATATAAGTTTCATAAGTACGCAAAAAATTGCAACACCTCAGAAACTTCAACTTATTGAAAATGGAATCATACTAAATAAAATGCTACACGAGACCTTTCTCCAATACTTTCGCAAGTAGACATTTATTCCCACAAAGCGTTTAAGATTTTATTTCAACTCAATTACTTGGCCGTTGCATTGCGTTTAGTGGGTATTACCATATTTCTTGCTGCGCAGTTCAACAAATTGTATCCTTAGAATAAGAACCGCTTATCTCGATGTTGTTTGCGATAAAATTGTATGCAGGCTGGTAATTGCGTTTTGTGACATTAATGTTCGTTTTACAATTAGGCATTATATTTGAGAGTAAATTGTTTGCAGTAGTATTGTAGTAGTAGCGGCGATAGCCCAGTGGCGTACGTAACGGACTGCCAAGACGAGGTCTCAAGTTCGATCCCCAGTCGCCCCGGGCACACACCTCTGAAATTTCGTAGTTGTATGTATTAAAATGTTAATTATCGCTCGCTTAGTAAAAATGCCCGGTAGATGGCAATACGCTCGCCCCTATTATATTAGACCTAATACATCACTGGCGAATCGTGGGTGTGTAATACACTTCGTGCTACCCCTTTAGGGATACAGGCGTGAAGTTATGTATGTAATTTGTTTAGCTATACTAGTAGCTAGTAGTAACTTCCTTTTTGGAGTAACTTCTTTTTATAAAGGTTTGTACTACGTGTTTGAACAATTATCCAAAATAAAAGTTTGCACAGTTTGAATGTACTCCGCCTTTTTGAGTTGAACTCTCGGTACATTTCAGTATTATCAAAGTTCCGTATTGCCTGTTCCCATTTTTATCCTTTGATTTGGTTAGTTTTCCAACTAAAGAATATTATCAAAGATCATTGTCAAGAGAAGAGTAAATATCAAGCAGTGATGAAATATAACTTCGATCACATTGTTATATAATATATAGAATAATATGTCGCCCTGAGACGTATAAAATATATTCGAGAATTTCGAATATGCGACGTGTCTAGGTAGTTCAGTTGGTCAGAGCAATCCCCCTGTAAGGGACTGGTCGCGGATTCAAGTCCCGTCCTAGATTTTTTCTTTTTCGTATCTATAAGAACAGTTATATGAATCATAGTGAAAGACTTATTTAAAAGGAAGCTCTTATTATTACTGCTGGTATTCCGCATTCGTCTCACTTTTTACGTTATACCACGATAAAAGTCTAGTATTTTACTCCGGATACAAATCTGACGGAAAGTGATGGCGAAACAAAATACAGAGGGTGTTGTATACAGGCAAATGTTCACTTGGTGGTGGTGTTTTCCACCTACAGCTCACAATGATTGTTCGTCAAACAAATATTGAACATTCGCTCAACACTGTGTAAACACAACTGGAAGTTTGTTTTGTCCGGTGCACTGAGCACGTAAAGAGTATACATCTAGATACAGCTAGCAGCTAGCTGTAATGTACTGATTGTGCTCTGAATTTTGATGAATTATTGCTCTCATTATTTTAAAAGTAGATGAATTTCGGTCTGGTGCTTTTAAATTGAATTGTTAGTGTACAATAGACACACATGTGTGCTTAATAAATTAATGAACTGGATTCTTTATGTGAGTATTCTGCTCCAAGCATATATATTATATATAAGCGTCGGTAGCTTAGTGGTTAAGAAGTCGATTCTACGATCGAGAGGTCCCGGGTTCGAATCCTGGCCATTGCACTACCGAGGTGAACCCACTCCTAACACAAGCAATTTAGCTTAGCTGGAGGGGCTAGAGGGAATATTAGTAATTTCGGTTACTAATATTCTTATTAAAAGATAATAATAATAATCTGATGCAGTTGAAAAAAAAAACAATCTTAATTGTTTTCATGTAAAAAAAAAATAGTTATTATCTTTGCAGACTTATTAAACGTGGCATGGGCAGGAAAAAGTATCCTCAAGATTCAAGTTTTGCAAAGCAGGCTTGTGGGGTATAGGATCCTCTTGCAGCAGGAACTATCTTTGTCCCCTGCACTCTCAGATTGGTTATTTTCTCATGCTTCTCTAAATTTATTAGCTTTTTGTATATAGGACAATAATATATAGGTAGGCTGTAGCTGTAAGATAAGTCACAGTACAGAGTGAGGTCATCGTTATGCTAGCAGTGAGCAAAAATAGAATGGTGAAAAAGCATCTATCGATTTCGTCAATCTGAGGGATTGACGAAATCGATAGATGCTTTTTCACGCCCCGCTTACAGAATTCGGGATTGTAAGAAGACGAAAACATGTGCGTTGGTAAAGCACACTACTACCACTAATGAAAAAGAAATTATAACTGGTCTCATATCCACTGTAATTTTATAATATATTCATTTACTATTTTAGGGTTAGGTTCATATCGACTGGGTAGTAAATGGTCTTTACTAGTAAATTGTCTGGATTGTAGAATGACTCGGGTAGCAAAACGTCTTGATTGCTTAAATGCGGGATAACTGATAGTCCTAGATTAATATTGACTAGATTGCAAATGGTCTTAACTAGTAAATCGTCAAGATTGTAGTATGACTTGGGTAGCAGAACGTCCTGATTGTATAAAGACGGGATGGCTGACAGCCTGAATTACGAATTCCTGGTTATGCTGGCCAGTCCCTCAGGCGAGAGCAAACCCATCCGCATAACTAGACGGCTGCATTTTGACGCCATAAAAAGATTCGCATTTATTCGGTAAGGCATACTTTCATACTCCTTTGTTATGAAACTTTGTAGGATACTTATTGATGAAGATAATAACTGGCCACTTAGAAGTCTGCAACTTAACATCTGTATGATGGTTGTCATCACTGATTATTCAAGTATTATTGTATTCTCTTTGATATTGATATTGATAACAATCAGCTACATAGTTCATCTATATTAATCTATTTGCTTTATTGAATCAACCATGGAAGAATTTGTGTTTTTCGAAAGTCATAAAGGCAAGCCTGTTCTTTTGTACAAAAACCATCGCTATAATTTGACTACCAACAATAAAAGTGGTACTTCATTTTGGCGATGTTCAAAACGTGACGAGTGTAGTGCTTCCATAACAATGGATAAAACGAAAACTAAAATAATAAGGCAAAGTGTACATGCTTGCATGGATTATGATTCGCAACATAGCAGTGATTTTCTTTTACAGTATGCTAAGAAGCGCGTCTGTGAAAATATGAAATCTATAAAGTATAATTACGAAAAAAGTATTATTGAATGCGACCTAAAACTCACACATTTGCATGCACCACCTTTTGAATCAATAAAGTATACGTTGTTCCGGGCTAGAAGAACATTTTTAAAGGTTGAAAATCAAGTTTTTATAAGATCCGAAGATGTGAAGATTCCGCTTCTTATCGCAGAAAATTTTTTGATAGCCGAGTTTGAAGCAAGCTCTTCCAAAATATTTCTTTTCGGGAGTAAATTTTGTTTGAATTATTTAAAAAAACATAGTAAAAATTTAATTTTGGGTGACGGTACCTTTAAGCGCGTTCCAAAACCTTTCTTCCAACTTTTTACTTTTCATCTGGACTTAAACAGCAGCAACAATTCCACAAATATAGTACCGGTGTTGTACTGCTTGCTCCCAAACAAGCAAGAACAAACGTATATTAGAATGTTTACTGTAATTCGTGATGCCTTGGGTGTTAATATATCACAGTTTAAATGTAATTATGAACTGTCGTTACACAATGCATTTAAAGAAATATTTCCTGAAGGTTATTACCTTCAGGAAATATCAGGCTGTTATTACCATTATAACAGGGCAATCTGGAAACACGCAAAGGATATCGATCTCACTAATACCAATAAAGGGTTAGAAATTACAAAAATGACCTCAAATATTCCGTATTTACCATCAGACCACATACATGACGCTTGGCTGGCCATCAAGTCTTATGGTCCGAAATCAGAAGAAATGACAAATTTTATAGCTTATTTTGAACGTCAGTGGATGAGATTGCCTCCGAATACTATTTCTTGTTGCACGCAACGCCACTGTACAAACAACGCTCCAGAAGCATGGCACAGGAGGCTGAACGCACGCATGCCACATAAAGCTTCATTATTTTTATTTCTTTATAAAATTAAAAGAGACAACCAATTACAAGAAATTAAAATAAAAAACAAATTATTCTCCTATGGCTACAGAAAGAAAAACGACCAAATGTTTGACAATATGTAAGGTTGAAACATCAAATTTAATTAATAAGGAAATCACTAGCCTACAATTTCTTAAAAATATATATTATTTAAAAAAACGGTACACGAAGTAAGTCTAAGGAATATTTTTTTAACATAAGTTTCAAGGAAGATTTAATTTACGTTTATTATTTAAAAATAAGAAAATGCTGATATAATGTTGCATGTATAACTAAAAAATGTGCAATTTATAATACCTACATTTAATTAAATGATTGAAATTAAATAGCCATTTCTATTTTTTTGTTTTTTTCATTTCCCTCTGAAGGCCTAAAAAGATCATTCCATGAAACGAATCGGATTTCAGTTCGTCTTCCAATTCGTCCGGCGAAACGCTATCCAATTCGTCGAGCGTCATAAAATGGAACACATGAAAGGCGATTCGTACACAATGCGGGATGATAATGTAGATTCCTGTCTACATCCACTATCAAGATTTTAGCACACTGATTCACCTCTCTACTGTATTTCGAGCACAGACGAGCAGAGCATGTTGTGTGTGTGTGTGTGTGAATCTGGGGGGTTTCAGGTTCAGTTGTCGCGATGGGTGTCAACAGTGTTGTTGTTGTTGCTTCGTACTTCAATGCGGATACGATTCGTCGAATGTGGCCATTTTAGACCTGCTGGTCTACGGTACTAAACACTTTTCGGAAACCAGCTTGTTCGGGAGGCTGGAAGGCGTTAAACGTGCTTGTGAGACGATTCGTAATGGCAATTAACAATCAGGACGTTTTGCTATTCAAGTCATTCAACAATTTAGACAATGTACTGTTTAAGACCATTTACAATTAAGTCCATATGAATCTAAACCGTTTTGCTATTCAGAGTCAGGCAATTAGCAATCAAGACGTTTTGCTACCCGAGTCATTCTACAATCCAGACAATTTACTAGTAAAGACCATTTACTACCCTGTCGATATGAACCTAACCCCTATTTTAATATTACGTAAATTACAATTTTAATACAACATAATTACTTGGTGCAACATAGGTTCATCAACTGGTATTGTACATTATCGGTACAAAGTGCCCTCGATCTTCAGATCAGATCCAAAGTACCTCAGATCGAGACATTTATTAAATAAACTGCTTTTGTTTAAATACAACGGTTGGTAATACCATAGTGCGAGTTATTTCGATACCAACGCCATCTAGGACCGAATATTGTAATTAATTTACTTAACACAAGAAAACTATTTTACTTTACAATGATATATTAATTCATTATGCATTGGAGCTAGATAATCCTGACATTCTAGAATAACATTAATTTATAACAGAATTAATATATTCTTAATTACTTAATTTAATGAGGCAAATACAATAGTACTGCAGGATAAAACTAAATAATGTAATGTTTGACCACCCTTGTCTTTAGTTTTTTTGGTATACTGTAACGTAACGTTATCCTATACAGGATAGCGTACGCCAAATTAAAAAGAAAGGAATGCAGGAGGAGAGAAAATGAAGACTTTAAGGGGGTATTAATATATATAATGTCCACAATTCACATCACAATACACAAACTTAAATAATATCACTTAAAGTTTATAAACAGTTCATAGTAAGATTTCAAATCTTCAAATTATTAAGAGAGATTACAATCTCATTAATCCAATTGTGGGATAGCCATAGCGAGCCACTCGCCAACAGTGAGGAAACGCGCAACAGTGAGGAAACGTGTTAAGAACTGCAGTAGCATCAAGTTATAGATTTGCTAGAACAGAAGAGATATTAGAATGCTCGCTACTAGAGCAATTTATGAAGTCCAGTATTGACACTCATTTGACTTTAAGGTAGGATTAAACTGATGTGTCTTTTCCATCAGATACACCTTTCTTATCCATGTTTACAGCTTCATGACTCTCCCAAGAATGTCGTCCGAATATGATCTTTGAATTTTTAATCTTCTTGTTAGGAATGCCTGTCAATCAATTTAAAATTTATTATATTAAGACTCAAACAGAGACAATGACGAATACAACAAAAAGGTTATTATTCATATGAACATAGATTAAATATACTACAATATATTCTACAATACCTGATGGTAACAATTCCAGTGCAAACAATTCCATCAACAACCAAGCGGTTCGGCACCTCTTTTCTTTGGCGCACCATCAAGACTTGGGATTCTTTACCAACACACGTGTTTCCTTCTTCCTACAGTTCCGGGTCCATAAGCGGGGTGTGAAACAGCATCTGATGAGGCGTCAAGCTGAGGGCCACCATTGTAACATTATCGGTGTCTGTGATGGTGACCCCATTCCTGAGACTTTACCTTTACCTTAGGCGAGGAGAAGTCATATTGACGTATCCATTATAAAACAAGTTGAATTCCTGAGACGAGCTCAGCCGAATACAAGGGATTTTCGATTTTGCGATTTATTTTTTGTGCGATTTTTTGCGATTCTTTCTTTATCTTGCAATGGTTCACCCCAGCACGAATCTATTACCGAAAACAGCAACTCGATAGCTCATCTCCTTCATACCCAAAACCGTGACAGAAAATTGGCAACGACGACAACTCGATAGCAATAGGGCTATTCTAAAGAAAATCTCTAAAAAGAAATCTATACTTAAAAAATCTTCTTTCACAACTGACTCTCTTAACGCAGATGGATAAAGCCCAACCAGCTAATATTAGTGGACCGTCGTGCTGCAGTAACGCAAAAATAAGACATTGAAGGTTAATACAGTACAAGCCCACAAGTGTAATGCAGTGGGCAGAGAAATCGCGCCTCATCCACCAAAATCCTTACCCTGGGCGGCATATAGCTCTATTTAACATGCCTCCGCACATTGCGCTCGTCATACCTTTGTTTTATCATTCATTTACCAAATATAGATATTTAAACTGTCATGGTCATTATTGTTAAAGTAACATACACATAGCACATGGTAAATATCCCGTTGCCTTTAATACTAATTCGTTTACAAAGTATACCATTAGCATACTTCAACAAAGTACACAGATAGGAATTAGTCCTTAGACTCGTATATCCTTTAATACTATGAGCTCCTGATATGGTATTCCCCCGAATAAATAATATAAGTTTTTGACTAGTTCCCCCCTCTTTAACTCTTTTAATTTCAAGATGGATTGTAGAAAATGGAGCTGAAACAGGATGAACAGTTTATCACCACTTTCACTAAATATTGATCATAGAGGGAGTTCTGTAGACTTAGAAGAAAGAAAAGAAAGAAAACTTAGCTATTTTTCATTACATTTAGCAGGTATTTCTTCAATTCTATTTTTTCAAACAATAATGGTCAGACTGTATGTTCACCAATTCTTTTTCATTGATTTTACTAACTTTCAGACAATTGTGTAGATTTCTCAATATTTAAAGTAGAAATA
Organism: Cybosia mesomella; assembly: GCA_946251805.1. NCBI lineage: Eukaryota > Metazoa > Arthropoda > Insecta > Lepidoptera > Erebidae > Cybosia > Cybosia mesomella. The sequence goes on from OX276404.1 coordinate 29,778,266, forward strand.
GAATTCTATAGCCCTGCAAAACGTCGGACAGTTTCCTGTGTTAGTCAAACTTTTTATTGAGCGTGGTGTTGTGAAGGGCCAGACCTTTATACACTCCACATGGTTCTAACGAATTTCTATTCAATAATACTGATAAAAACCACAACCTTTTATTGGAACTCTGGGTTATTGCCCTCCATGCCTTTGTATAATTGCGTATGCGTACTCTCCTTAAGAGACAGAAAGACCTGTACGACACATTTCACTAAATATATTTGCGGTCCTATCTAAATGCCTATTGACGAAAACAGTATATTATTTTACTAATGCCGTACTGCTATAGAATTTTATTTTTATAAAAAAAACTAACAATGATTGACTCGAGAATCAAACCTGGGCCTACAAACACATTAGTCGCACTCGCTGCCACTGCGTCACTGAAGCAGTAATATAATTGTCATATCCGTTTTAATTGAATAACTTTCTGCAGTTTAAATAAATTGTTTGATTAAACAATAGTAAGAAAACTGTAAACACTTAGTACATCCGTTTTATTTTACCGATTTTATTCATGAAATTACTTGACAATAGCAACATCTGATGTAATTATGTTTACTATTTTAGAATTTATGTTAAATAAAAAGACACTGATTTGTCTTGACAGTCACCAATGTAATAATTTTTGTTGTACTACACAATTACAAAACTCTGACGTAATCTCAATGCCAACAGCTGATCCAAAAGTTCCTTACCTTTAAAACTACATCACGTACAACAGCGACATTTATTATTCACCAACAGCGCCGATAATCAGTGCCATTACCTGATTTCTTTCACTGGGGTAGCACCCTCCATTTACTCTGAACTCAATTCAGAACAACCTTTATCATGGCAAAATAAAGTTTAATTTCATTTGCACGTGTTGTTCTCACCAAGATATAATTTGCAGTGATAAACGTTGTTACTACCTTGACGTAAGGTTCATTTCAGCTTGTTGAATGTACGTTATTTTTGTGTGTATTTTTATCATGCCGTATAAAGGTAGAACCGGACGCATCGGGCCCGATGGGAGCCAACGCATCTGGTGCTGAAATTCGCTTGAAATATTGTTTCATGTTCGCACATTGTTGAAATGGCGAGAGTTGGGAGGTTTTGAGAGCTCTTAATTGTCACGGGAATTAAATAATAGGGGGAGTAGTTCATCGTTCAACTTGTAATTTGTTAGGCGATGCGACAGTGATTCATTACGAGATTTTGTAAAACATGTTGTCATTAAGACCCTTATCTCCCCGTAGTAGCATATAGAGATTCGAAGACAGCACTCGAAAACTTTGTGTGTAATTTTTTTTTTTTGTTTAGGACACGTCAATTTGTTTTCACCTCGCCTGATGGTAAGCTGAAGGTAAAGTCTCAGGAAAGAGGGTCACCATTACATACACGTACCATGTTAACAAAGGTGGCACTCAGCTTGACGGCCTCATCAGAAGAGGGGTTTTCGCAATCGTGCACGGTGGTACCCACCCGGCCGAATTTTGTGACAAATTTGTCCTCAAATTTCTACCACCAGTAAAATTCTCATTTATTCAAAATTCTGCATTTACAATGGTGGGACGCCGTAAACGATTCTTATAAAAATAAGGGCATGATATAATTTGTTATACACAACATAGAATTAGCATTAGAAAGTGCTTCTATAGTATATAAATGAAACCTAGTCAGTTATCCTAGGGGATTCGCTGCCTCACGCACCTCAGTAACTCACATAAGTATTTTACTTGCTGAGCGTGCTACTAACGAGTTATGAGAAAGCCGATCTAACTAGTGAATTTCAATAACATGTATGACAGAAACGCTTATAGTACTACAAAATATATGTTACTATAAAATTAATAGCTGACCCGGCAAACGTTATTTTGGCAAATAAATTGAATTATCAAATAAATCGAATGTAAATGAAAAAATGCAGAATGAAATGTCAAAGTGACGTGACACTTCATGCAAAAGACTTCATTTCAATGGATGGTGGTTAAATTACGACCTATTCTCCTACTTACCAAAGTTTTATAGTATTTATTTACTTATTGATCATCATTCACTATTACAGGTACTTTAAACAAAGCAAAATTTTAAATCGGTCGACCCGTTTCGTAGGATTGCGATCATTGCGTCCTTAATTGTATGGCTTAATTCTATGGCATAGCGGTAGTGCATTCAACTGCTACGACAGGGGGCGTGGGTTCGATTCCCGCTCAGTGCAAATATTTATATGCATGAATATGTCTATTTGCATTGGTCTGGGCGTTTCTATGTATAATATGTATGTATTTATAAAAAAAAGTATATAAGTATGTATCCGCATTCTGGAACTCATAACACAAGCTAGTTAAACTATGCTTACTTTGGGTCTAGAAAGCGCTGTGTAGAATGTCGTAGAATACTTATATTTATATATTTATTCCTAAGTAAATTGTCGGAAGTTTACGCAAATGTCACACATTGAAATAAAACTATTTTTAACGGATTATATCGCGATTTATTTGATGTTATTTTGTTATTTACATTGAACCCGACGTTTCGGTTACTTTTCAGCAGCCATGGTCACGGGGAGACTAAAAATGGTTGTTTTCTTGTAGTTTGAAGTGTAAGTTATCTCAAATTACCCGAACTCTACTGAATTGTTAGTATTACTATTTACGCAGAATGAGCTCACAGTGTCACGAAGTCTAGTTGTATTTTGATTTTTCTGGGAATTAATCAATCGAATGACTGGGTTTCAAGCTAGAGGTATATTCCTAAGCAGTCCTAAACCTATTACAGTGGATTATTTGTTTTTCACGCTTTTATACCCTTAAATTCTCAACCGATCATCATGAAATATTGCACATAGGTCGTTAGGGCTACAGAAAAGGACATAGAGTATCTAACCGGCCAAGTGCGAGTCGGACTCGCATACCGAGGGTTCCGTACAAACCTGTAGGTATAAGTAAACTGTCGGGGTGCGAGGGATATGCTCTATGGGCAACCTTACACCCCGGCGTCTGTAGACCCGAGACGGCGTGCGGTTTTAGTCGGTTCAAGCCCGACATAGCCGTCCCCGCTGGCTGGCGGGGGGGTATCCGAAGAGATTTCCGCACGGAAAAAAAAAGGTATAAGTAAACTTTAAAATTTTCAAAAATATTTTTATTATAAGATTTAGTAACTATATTAAGTAACTAAAAATTTACGGATTTCGCAATTTTTCCTTCATTTGTACTATAAGACGTTACTTCGTACCAAATTTCAAGATACTAAGTTCACGGGAAGTACCCTGTAGGTTTTGATTCCCGTGCGAGTTTCGAAAATTTTCGGAAATTTGCGGCATAAACGGCTGTATCTTTTGATTGCTTTGGCTTAGAAGTTTGATTTTTTCACAGCTCCAAGGGACAGTAGACCTGAGTATTAAATATAAATTTCAGTTTGATACCTCCACGCGTTCCTGAGAAAAACGGTCTTGACAGACGGACGGACGGACGGACAACGAAGTGATCCTATAAGGGTTCCGTTTTTTCCTTTTGAGGTACGCCAAAAATTAATGTTTATGAGGGATAGAAACTTGTAGATGGTCGAAAATTAACACAAGTGAAACTACAGATAAAAGCTAATTTACAATAAATACGTCCTAACCACATGGAATACAAATAAGTCAACATACGATCTGCGATGTACACGACTCTAAACCAATAACTAGTAGCGGGGCAGTGAGGGTAACTTCATACGGAAAAGTTAAACTTCTAGCACGACTCGAACTTTTACAATATCCCAATAACACCGAGGTACTAAGTTCTATCTCAGTAGTTTTAGAAGCACATACGTCCTATAGAAACTAGTCTTGTATTCCTTAGTACGGTCAACGACAGAAGTCGCTTAACAAATGTTAATCACCTTAAAAAATAAATAAAATACAAGTTGGCTTTGTCCTCTAGGGATTATAAAACATAAAACATAACATGACTTCACGCCTGTATCCCCGAAAGGGTAGGCAGAGATGTCTATTACACATCCACGATTCGCCAGTTATGTTAAGGTCCCAATGTAATAGGGGGCGAGCTTATTGCCATCTCCTGGGCACGTTATTAAGCGAGCGATAATTAACATTTATTAATGCACACCTAACTACGAAAAGTTAGAGGTGTGTGCCCGGGGCGACTGGGGATCGAACTCGAGACCTCGTCTCAGCAGTCCGTTACGTACGCCACTGGGCTATCGCCGCACTAGGGATTATAAAACTACTTATACATCCACTATTGTCTGTTGTATTTCTATGTAAAAAGGTTTGTAAATATTTTAGTGTTAACCATCTTTTGTCGTTGATTGTACATACACACTTGAGTACAGTCGTACACATAGTGCATAGTTAAATTAGTATACCGTGAAGAATATTAACCAATGAATTAATGATTGACTAGCGGTTGCTAGCGACATCGTCCGCGTTAAATTCGGAATAGATAAAGGTATGTTTACTTCTGAAGTTTCGAACCCAACATGGTATTAGGTTACCTATTTCAGTGTTATATTCTCAGTGTTTAAATTGAAAATATATACGATTTTATTATATGTATTGAAGACTTCCAGTGTATGGTGTATAGTACTATATATTTTACAGGATTAGTACTCTACTCACCAACCAACGGTCAGTCGGAAGCTTAGTTAGGGAGTCAGGCCAGTCAGTGGTTAAGGATTCGGCCTTACGATCGAACTTGAGACCTCTCCAGATTCGAATCCTGGCCATTACACTACTGACGTAAACCCACTCCTAACACAAGCAATTTATAAATCCTTAGGCTATCACGGCCGGCGTTGCATGTAGAATATACTGCTTCCGGGTTTAAGCAATTTAGCTTAGCTGGAGGGGCTAGGAGGAATGCTTGTAATTTCGCTTATTAAAATTTTATAAAGAAAAAAAATTGCCAGCAGTTTATGTTCCCACGTAATAAGGGAGAGACCTATTATGAAGTAAATATGAAAATAAATACTAAGACATGAAGAGAAAATTATCCTTTACTATATAATCGATAAAAATCGATAAAAAATTATAATGAATTATGAAGGTGAGTGAGATAGTAATGATAAGATACATTACAATATATGGGGTAGACTGATGAATGATTTATCATCCTAAGTGTACTAATGGGGGTCGAGAGGAAACTAAAACTTGACTGGAAAAACTTGGGGGTCGAGGGGTCGAGAGTGGACTAAACCTTGCCGTTACTCGGGCTGTTCTGTGGTCTCCAAGCTACTACTGAGAATTTACTAACAGTAAAGCCCAATAACAGTTTACCCGGGCTGAGAATTGAACCTGAAATCTCATGTACAGCACGCCACCGCTACTATTAATCTTTTTGGTATTAAACAATGAAAAAAGCATTAAAATCAATTTCAACACAATTTAAATCGAATATTTAATAAAAACGTTATCTTTGTATCCCAATATATCAGTAGCATTACAACCCTTTTGTGCCCACTGTGTCACTGCCCTTCTACGCCATCGTTGGGGTGAGTAAATACACAAACTCAACGAGTTGTTTGTAAAAAATAAAAAATAAAACTGTGTTATCGAGATTTGGATTTATTGCGCCCCATTTTACAAATATTGGGCGACTTGGTTTATGTTGTACCAGGAGTTCAGTAGCTGGAGGTGTTGCGCTGAATAATGATGAATGTAATTGGTACAAAGTTTTGTTTCAGCTTTGTTTATGGGTGCTGCTGTATTAGCAGTGCTTTTGTTCGTTCGACTAGCAGAAGTTACTTAAATAAAATAAAATTTACAAATGATATAATGAAATAAAAATTCTGTATAATAGAAATAGTATGTGGCTGAGAAGCAATAATTAAAATGTGAGCTGTTCCTTGCGGCCTTAACGTCAGCACAGTTGTAATGTATTACAACGATAGTAGGGTTGGGTCTAGGAGACCCGCTTAAAAAAAAGCCTTAATTTAAACACCTATTATAATAAATCTAGTAACATAATATGACTATGTTTAAAATATTTTTAGTAAATTAAAACAACCTGATACGCAACTATTTTTTTTTTAAAAAGCACCCAAGTTCGAATATTTATGGTTGTACTACTAACTCAAAATCCTGCTGTAGGTCCGAACTGTAAAATATCCGGCTAGCAAAGTAGTTTAACCAGGGGCTCATTGTCACGCTCAACTGGAAGGATAGACCGTTAGCTCCAGCTACTTAGAAGTAGGCATTGAATGAAAAATTTGAGAGATACATTTATTTTAGAATATCATGGGACACATAGACCCAACTGTGCGATTGGATTAAGAGCTATTGTCTATCGGTCTATCTCTTGATCTTTGTGAGCATCGCTTTCAGCAAAAGTAACTGCACGCATAGCAAAAACAATATCCCCACTCTCGTGCTAGGCGTGAACCTGTGTTATAGGTAGTAGAGAGACAGTCCCCACCACGCATATGCAGTAGGTGCTATGGCGTATATGAAAGTACTAGCAGGAAATACCAGAATCCCAAGTTGGACAACCCGGTTATTTTGGGAATCACCTATGTCTCGACTTAACTAACAATATGTATGTGGATGTGAGCGTGTGATGTATTTGTATTAAAAATTCCAAAATATTGTTGTTACTTTTTTCCTTAGATTGTAAATATGATAGAGAAGTATTATCGTCGTATAATTAAGTCATCGTCTACAAGAAGCTTTACCCTCGCATCTTGTACGATTGCGTTCTTATCGCAACTGCTATCTTCCTACGTTTGATATCCAATCCAACACTTAATACCTCAAGATAAGCCTGTAAATCAGAAGCGAGGGCCGTAAACCGGACTGCGGGCGTAAAAATGGCACTAAAACAATTTATAGCCGGTAGTGACAGTGACTGTCCTATTGCCTAAAAGCTTCCACTAAAACCTATCTCTCAAAACAATCTCACGAAGTGGAGGTTTACATCTTGAAAGTATAATGAACGGTGGTTTTATTACCCTGACACCTTCACATTTTTAACCTTGAGGTATTCTGCATATATTTGGTGAGACTGAAGGAATTAATGGTAATGAAAACTGGAGTTGTCTTCCAAATGAATAACCATTAACCTGGATACTATACGCTTATACTTATATATTATTATAGATATATTTATCTATATCAATCATAGTCGATCTAAATATATCGTTCACACCTACGACTGTGATCTTGTCAGACTTGACTTGACTTGTCAGACTTGACCGACTTTCAAGGTTGAAAATTTCGAAAATGGTGGATGAAGAGCCGTTGAACCTTCTAAACTGCGGTTTCGATGACGAAGGGTGTGCACCACGGAGTTAGTCCACCAGTGACTACACCTGGTGCAACCTTCGGAACTTCAGCCAATTTAAAGGTATGATCTATCTAGATTTCATTCATTCCTGTTAACATTGTATGGCATGGCATGCGAATGTTTAGAAGTTAGTGAATTATTCTAATATTGGCATTTTCCGTTTATAGCTATTTCAGATGTTCGGAGCGTATGTATCTGAATAAAATAGCCTTCCACGAATGGTTTATTTATTCAAACTAGCACACATTGTTGAGACGAGACCGTGGTATCGATTGGCGAGCGATTACGTAGACTGAACTAATCGATGCAGGATGGTACGACGGGCCGCCTAATGGATGCTTTCAACAGCAAACTCTAAAACTAAGTAGAATAACTTTAAATAGGATTTGTTGTTAAATTAAAATAGGTATAAAGCGCAGATAATATTGAAATCACTTAATTCACATTTAAAGTCAACTAAGCTTGTGGACAGACTACCTCTCCCGGGAAGTAATTGAATATCGGAGATACCGTAGTTTTAGGCGGTTTGAAATCAACATCGATTTGTCGTTCGTTTGTGACGAAGTCGTCACAGTGTCAACTTAAACTAATGTTATGGTTCCCTCATGAGCTTAGTTAGTAGTTAGTTAGTAGCATGGACTTGAATCTATGCAGAATAAAACATGTCTTCTTGCTGTATGTAAGTTAAAGAGATTGGCGTCGACATCGTTATTTCGAAATAAGTGGCTAATAAATGACTATAATGCTCAATATCTTATTATGGGACTCATCAGTAGGTACTGTAACAAATTGTAGAGATATATAAAAATCTTTTAATTTTATTTGAAACAGTAACAAAATAGTTATACCATCTTTCTCACACCCAAGGGGTTTCCACCGAACAAAATAGGCACACACGTAAACCGTACTGCTAACAAAATTATTTAGATTACGTGGAGATGTGGAAGATCCGTTAAATGACGTGTCAATTTCAGGCAACAATTTAATAGCGATCGGAATTCTAGTCACGAAAACTGGTTTTAACCTTTTTCTTGATATAAAAAGCTGATGGCGTCTCGTAGTCTTTTATAACAAATTACATCTTGTATCGTATCACGTATGCGATTCACTTAGGATTTTTATTTTGTCCTTTATGTTTCTGTAGTCTGTAACGAGGTCTTTTTCCGGATCCGTTGTGTTAATCTTCCTAGTTACCGGGCGCTATGCGGTTTCTGGGCCTGTAGACAAAGTCACATTCTACTAGTGGAATCGCTTCGAAGCGAACCTTCAAATGTTCAATATGTATGGGAGTGACATTATTTGTTACACGTGACATGTCGACAAATGTTGTCTCTCCCATACATTTCGGTTTTTTGAAGGTTCGCTTCGTTGCGATTCCACTAGTAGAATGTGACTTTGTCTACAGGCCCTGGACAATATTCTGCAAAGGCGGAAGTGACACGTTATGGATTACTAGGTATAGCGTGTCGTAAGGATTAGGACACAGTTGGAATCACAGCGATATGATAAGCGCTTACACTGTCTCTGAATAAATTCAGGGTTCAAGATCCAGCCAAGCCGAGATAGTGGCTCTTTGAGGCTACCAGGAAGAAAACCTGTTTAACAAGCATTGTGATTAAGTAACATTCTGTTTGCTGTCTAAACAGAATGTTACTAGTCGTTCTGAAAGGAACACCGTATTTGCAGTCAGAAGACTAGGACCTCTCAGTAGCTACCAGTACAAGTTACAGGGTATCAACCGTAGCTACACTAAAAATTCTTCCGTAAAGCAATATCACCTACTTATTTTAAAAAAAAGTGCCCGGTTGGTGGCTATTTACGTAATTAGTGATAATTCGCTTCTGCCTAATACAAGATACATAGGCGCAAATGTGCGTATAATTTAAAATTGTAAAAATTCATTTGGGTACACTTTTTTTTCGTGCAGAAATCCACTCAGATATCCCCAGGCGGCCGCACCATCGCTGTGAGTAAGACGCCTAGTGAGAGGATTCCCACTTCGAGGGCAGCCACCCGCCTATGCACCTCCCACCGCCGGGTACTCTGCCAGCGTGTGCAGCCCTAAGACCTCGTTTGCGTATTTGCCTCTTCCGATTGTTTTTTTTAGAACTAAATGTAAGTGAAATGAACCTTGTACTTTCGTTAGTAGGCAGTAACTATAGTCGTGATGCGCAATTTCATTAAGATGGTAAATGTAAAGTTCTTTAGAATTTAAAGATTCGAGGGCTTACCCGGGATACCCGGCGATGGACACTTGGGAAGGACACCGTGCAGTTTTAGTCGGTTCATGCACGACATAACCGCCCCCGCTGGCCGGCGTCGGGGTATCCGAAGGGATTTCCGCACGTAAAAAAAAGGAATTTAATGTTTCAAGGAATATGATCGTATCTGAACACTTTGCAAATACCTTTAGTTGGCTGTAATCCTTCGTAAATAAATTGAACAAATAAAGCGAATAACCCCCTGGGTTTCACAAACTCATTCGGGCTAATAATTGCATCGGTGCATCGGACGACACTGTACCCCGCAGTCCTTACCCCAATTCTGCATAGGGTGGTCACAATGTTTGAATCACATAAGTCCCTATAATCTATGTGAGAGGACGACAGATGTTGTAGCTTGTTTTGAAATTATCTCATCGTGTAATTATATTAGTATATTTGCTCTCGACACTGTTTGAGTGGAATTTGAAACACCCCATGAGAATTCTTCTCAGCCTATTCTTCCAGCTTATTTAAATTGCTTGTGTTAAGAGTCGGTTCACATCAGTAGTTCCCCGGGGCTCGAACTTTTGAACTTTTTATCGTAGGCCCGACTATGTCCACTTCGAACTCTACAAACAATTTTCCATCTTTATTATTACTTTATAACGAAACTTATCCTCACTTATAATCTTTCCACTACTAAGTATTACCAAGTTGTGAGTTATTTGATTACCAAAACATGACTCTAGATTTGAGTTTCTAAATGCGTCATTGTAACGGCGTTTATCGGATTATAGTGATCGCTTGGTTGCCTAAATAGGTCTTGTACAAAGTTAGTGTGAACCCTGTAGCAAACTAAAGTTCAGTAACGGATAACATTCACTTGGAAATTTTAGACTTTATCGGTTGGTTTTCACTTTGATGGGTTCAAATTAAAACAAGGAACCTTATTAAAATCTATAGTGAAATAAATATTCTATGACATTCTACACAGCGCTTTCTAGACCCAAAGTAAGCATAGTTTAACCAGCTTGTGTTATGGGTTCCAGAATGCGGATAAACTTACTTTTATACTTTTTTTGTAAATGCATACATAGAAACACCCAGATATTTGCACTGAGCGGGAATCGAACACTCGCTGCTGTCGTAGCAGTCGAATGCACTACCTCCTGTGCTCATCATCCCAGTGTCTCATTCCGGTTGCATCCAAAACTCCTACTTTGGAGCCCGAGGCCCGCCTACCCACTCTTTCTCCTCCTCTTCACACTGTTTATGCTTACCTACTTTTATTTATAATGTAAAGCTCCTGACATTAGCTGTCGGGGACCTCCTACCGCAACTGGTTAGTTGCGGTAGGAGAATGTTTGACTTTTGTTTGCAACCAGTTGCGGTAGGAGAATGTTTGACTTTTGTTGGCAACTAGTTGCGATAGACGAATGCTTTGCCTTAATACCTATATAAATATATAGGGTATATATAGGCTATATACATAATATACTCTATCTAACTTTTTACTATCCTTCCTACCTCTTATAATACTAATATTAAAAATGTGAAAGTTTGTGAAGATGTTCGTAGGTACATTTATTACTCAATCACGTTCAAACGGCTGACCGGATTTGCCTGACATTTGGTACAGGGATAGGTTATAGTCTGGCATAACACCTATGCTAATTATATCCCTATAATAGGTTCATACGGGTTGCAAGAACAGGATCAGAATTCAATGCCAGTTGACCCAAGGGTAACAGCTGGTCTATAACTAAAGATTTATTCAGAATATTAATCTGGCGCCGTCCAAATAGTCCATCAAGCCTGTATTGCCGTATAACAAGGAGAGCGGTAGTCGGCCATTGAATCGGTATGCACCGAACCGTGACGCTTCTACATGCAGTCTGCTTTGTATGTGACATTGTGCATGTGTCACACAATACTAGCGTCTAATAGCGTCACAATATAGTACCACGTCCATATAAATAGTACACCTCAGGCGTATTTGGCTGGAAATACATGACTTTATCACGTTTTTAAAGCACTATAAAATTCCGGAGGATGTTGGGGTTTCGTCATCTTGACCTGACATATTCCTATATTCTAAGAGGTTAAAACATGTGGTTCTTGTGAAACTTACTGTACCGTGGGAAACAAATATACCGAAGGACCACACAATAAAGAAAAATAAATAATATGATCTCACAAACGAATTAATCAAAAACGGTTACGTGGTTAATTTGTATGCAGTGGAAGTGGGAGCGAGAGGTATACCAGCAAAATCTCTCTATAACCTACTTAAAGATCTAGGCCTATCGAGAGCTACAATAAGCTCATTACTAGGACGAATGTCTAAAGCGGCACTAGTAGGTTCGTATCAAATTTGGTTAGGCAGGGAGGGGAACTTGGGTAGTGAAGGTGAGTGTTGATGTACATCAACAAAAGGGGCCCCTTCTAAACCTACACTTGGGTCGCAAGTCCCAGGCACTGTCCCGAGTTCCCAACTCAGCAATGCGATGGACCCGGCACCCGCACGGAGAATCTATGGATTGCTAAGAATATCGGTCTCATATCCGAGCACCAAACCCGGTGTATTGCAAATTAAGTGTTCAATGAGGCTCGTGGTGCACTCTCCTACGACTCTTTGTGATAGTTTGGTTTATTAGGCTATTATGAGTGTGACTGCGATCCGACTCACTAATATGGAGAGGAAACCCTGCGCTAGAGCTTCATACTTCAATCAGCAGGTGGACAGGTACTTAGGTAAGGTTGGTTTGGGCCCGGATATCTTGGTGGAGCCCTATAAACCCAATGTTTGTTCCTATTATGATTGATTTCTGGTGGTAGAAATTTGATGACACAAATTTGTCACAAAATTCGGCCGGGTAGGTACCACCGTGCACGATTGCAAAAAACCCTCCATAGTAATCCAATTTCGGTTTGATTGCGTTCAGGGGTCAGCAAGTGCATAGCCGGGCAGGGGGATTGTGGTCGCAGCACTAGTATGACCGGTGGGTGTCACGCGGTGCTGCGACGACAATCCTCTCCTGATGAGGCCGTCAAGCTGAGTGCCACCATTGTTAACATGGTACGTGTATGTAATGGTGACCCTCTTTTCTGAAACTTTACCTTCAGCTTACCATCAGGCGAGGTGAAGTCAAATTGACGTGTCCTAAATATAAAAAAAAAAAAAAAAAATTACGGTATGCTCCTATAACTGAAAGTAATCAGAGACTTCTATTTGAACTAGACCAGCTGGACTGAATAAAAAGAAAAGAGTGCCGACAGAAGTCAAAACTACGTGTTTTTTTATCCGTCATCATCCCTCCGTATCTCCCACCCTCCCTACCTTCCTCTCTCTCTCCCTCTACACCTTCTGCTTCCACTCCCTCCCTCTCTTCCTTACGCTCAACCCTCGACCATCCCTCTAGGCATTCATCGTACGGGGCGGACAGGACGGTACGTGACGATGACGAGAGTTCCATTATTTTTCTTCACCCAAAAAAGTGCTCATCGCGGTTAAAGAAGTTTTCACTTCAAAAAGTCTACTCGTACAAAGGTTTGTATAACAAGTCCCCAGAAATATACATAAAAATATTATTGAACTACATACCTTTTTTTATCGTGCAGAAATCCCTTCGGATACCCCCCCGCCGGCCAGCGGGGGCGGTTATGCCCATACAAAAATACTTGTATTGTTTTTTTTTATAAAGAATATTGGTAATCGAAATTACTAATTACTAGAATTCTCCTGCTGAGACGAGGTCTCGGGTTCGATCCCAGGTTTTACCATGGCACACACCAATGACTTTTCGAAGTTATGTGTATATTTATCGCAGGTTTATAAGTGCCCGGTTAATGGCAATAGGCTCGCCACCTATTACATTGGGACCTAAACATAAACTGGCGAAATGTGGGTGCTAGCACCTCTGCCTACCCCATCGGGGATATAGGCGTGAGTTTATGTTATGTTATGTTATGCCTAACCCCTCCAGCTAAGCTAAATTGCTTGTGTTAGGAGTGGTTTCACGTCGGTAGTGTAATGGCTAGTATTCGAACCCGGAACCTCTCATCGTAAGGCCGACTCCTTAACCACCAAGCTACCGACAGTTATTTCTAATTTAATTCTAGTGCTACAGGTTTATATCTTTGGTTATATGCAATAACTTCTATATATACCAAGACAAATTTTTTCACTGGTTATACGACATTTTTTTCAGTGCTGCTAACTAGCTAGCTAAAACTAAAGTACACTTTAGTTTTATCATTCACCAAAATGGAATACGAAGTTTATTCTGAATAGCTCCTGGAGTACGTAGCTCTATATCTCTATGTCTGCTATAAAACATCTGCAGAACAGACGGGCAACTATAACAAAATGGCGAACTATACGAGGAGACGTGCTCGCCTTTTGAGTAAATTACCAAAACCGTGAGGGAAAGAGATAGATTCATAGCATAATTGTATGCGTTAAAAGAGATATCTTTTTGTTAGATTTTGGTTTTTGCTATGATCATTTACAAGCCATAATAATCTATATATGTATATAAAACGAAGACGTGTTAGTAATGAGTGAGATAAACTCAAGAACGCGTGGACCAATTATCATAATATTTGATTTTTTTAATTCGTCTCCGCGTAATCTGTACCTTTTTGAGGAAGGATGGATATGGTTATGTCGGAATCGAGTCAACCAAAACCTCATGCCGTCTCGGGTCTTTAATGCCGGGGTGCAAGAAGACATTCACGAAATAAATTCAGCTGATAAGGTGACCAACGTAACTTGCTTCTAAAGCAGAACGAAGTTTGCCGGGTGAGTTAGTATTTATGTATATAATAATAACTAAGTCTAACTAAGCTATTATTTTTGGTATAAATATATACCTCATTATATAAAAAGCGGTGATAGCCCAGTGGCGTACGTAACGGACTGCTGAGACGAGGTCTCGAGTTCGATCCCCAGTCGCCCCGGGCACACACCTCTGACTTTTCGTAGTATGTGATATATATCGCTCGCTTAATAATGTGCCCGATAGATGGCAATAGGCTCGCCCCCTATTACATTGGGACCTTAACATAACTGGCGAATCGTGAGTGCGTAATACACCTCTACCTACCCCTTCAGGGATAGAGAGGATGTAAATACATATATACCTATAAGAGAAACGCATATCAGGGCATAATATACTAGGACGGTTACCAGCTTCGCAATCAACCCAAACTTAAGCGTAGCGAGATTTGCCTATCCAACAATAGGTCAACGTGACCGGTCGACTTTTTCCATTGATTTGGTTTTTCGGTGATTATTCCTGATCTGGACATCCGACCCCTTACGACACTCAGTAATGTCTACTTGATCACAGTGGCAAATTTGGTCAAGATCGGTCAAACGGTCTCGGAGGAGTATAATTTGTTTGAAATGCAACTTTGAAACCAAAGACGCTTCGCTCGTCTTCGGCTCGCTACGCTTAATTATTTGTACTGACTGGGAATCCAACTCGACCTGACTCTTAAGGTTTCGCAACGGAGATGTACTACAAGCCTTAATTAATGCATTTTTATGTATGCTATAACATACATTTAGCATTATATAATCACTAAAACCCGTTATACATTCTATTCGAATATTAAAAAAATAACAACAATTATATTCAAATTATATATGTAGTAACATATATAATAGGTGTGTAGGATTGATTGCAGTGTATTATATAAAACGCTTATTAATTGCCTGGGTTCCGTATCAACGGAACACTTTTACTAAGTCTGCTGTAATGTGTGTCCGTCTTTCAATAGGTCGTATCTCATAAGTCACAATAGTTATACAGCTGCAAATTTGACCGAGTGTGTATTATTTTAGCCGTTATGAAAACGACTAAAAGAATTAAAAAAAAAAACTAAATAAATAATTAAAAAAAAATAACGCCTCTCTTGTTTATTTTACAACTAATTAATCAGATAAACTGTGAACGCTTCCAATACTGGTACTAGCTGCCATTAAGAGACTTGACAGTAAAGCAGCATCCCTTTAAGACTATGAAATGGTATTTTAGGTCAAACTCTTTAAATAAAACTTCAGTAAAATAACATCGGGTTATTAAAAGCTCTGCAGAATTTCTAATGAAGCTCTCCAAGGATGGGATCTGCTTATGAAACCAATACAGAACACAAGGATTGTGATCTTATTTAAGATGGAATCGCCTAGCTATTCGGTATTGTAGGTGGCATTTTAGTACGCACTTACATCAGATATCCGCGATAGAGTACGGAGAAGTGTGCGCATTCCCATCTTCCCATAACAGTCTATAATGTCATTCATACTACGAGCTGATACTGAGAATTTCTTAACAGATGACCTAAGAACACGTAAGAATACTGAATTAATAATTTTCAATTAAATATTGTGGAAATGCATGCCAAACCCAACACCTCAAAGTGCCCAAGGCTTTTCAATAAGCAAGAAGTGCAACATTTGATTGTCAGATATTTCGTCATACCGTTATAAGGTTTGTGTGGCAGAGCACCAGCAACGTAATTCCAATATGGAACATCCCAAAGGTCACTTCCGTATTAGGTGCGTGCGCGCACCCAATGAAGAGCGAAAGTACATCCACGTGCGTTAACCTTAACAAACATTTGAAAGTGAATTCGGTAATGCACTCGTATCGTGAGAACTGAGTCACTGGGATCATCTACATCAATTTTTCCTTGACCTCTTAGAGAAAGTGCGATTGATGGAGAGAATTCGTCAAAGAAGTCCGTTAAATAGTGTTTGCTAAGAATTTGGGAGGTGCTCGCTTCAAAAATGATATTTGTACAAAACATAAGTGCACTAATTTCATCCATCGTATTTTTTATAATAAAAAATAATAGTATATTTTTCATAGTAGGAACAAGAAAATATTGGAAATAAGTCCTCCTAGTATCCTAGTAAGCTCTCTTACAAATAGGAGATATACTGACTGAATTTGCAGTTTGCTTTAAAAAAATATATTTATGTATTTTTACCGAACAATTGGACAAAGCGAAATGAAACTTGCGGTTTTTTATATTTTTGATTGATTTCGAACAAGCTTGCAAGAATATAATAATGTTGCTGTTATATAGCCGTGTGATAGACAAACAGACGGATGAAAATCATCCAAACCTATTACTGAACGTGTTAATATTAGGGTTTAATTTAGATGTGGGATTTGAATAATTATTAACTAATAAACTCCTTTTGTATGACACGAAGTACTTTCTCTACTTTCCTTATTGTCTTCTCTGGAGGTAGCAACGCTCAGTGATATTTCTGGTGCCGTAAACGTTCATAAACCACGGTAAACTGGATCGAACGTTCCCCGACAGTCGTTTTCCCTTTGGACTGATCACCGACAGGACGTTTCGTTTTTGAGAGATTCGTCGATAGAACGTTTCACCTATGGATGTTTCGCCGACAGAATGGTTCGCTTTTGTTGGTTTCGACGACAGGACTTTTCAATTATGGAATATTCACCGTCAGGTCGTTTTGTCTACGATGTTGTCTGGGTTAGGTTAGAACTGTAGCCCTAACAGAGTCGGTCTTAGGAGAACGGTTGCAGAATCCGGTAAACTACTTATCATCACGTGTTATATGTATTTGTTTGCTACCTTAGTAATACAAATATAAACAAATTTATCCAAAAACGCCTTACCTTAAAAGAGCGCTAGAATGTATTTTCGTATAAATCGATTGAAGTAATGGTGGTCAGACTATTTATCTCGAGGTCGCGCTAGCAGGATCATTGCTACCGGAATGGTTACTAAGAAGAGGGTCACTGATCGTAGAGTGACAAGATATATCGAAAACAACGATCCGTAATGAATAATGTAAGAGTCTTTTGAGAAACAAACATTCGCTATTTCAACTGGTATCACTACTGCGTAAAACAATTGGAAACAGTAGGACAAATGTACAAAATATATGTAGATAGAGTCAGACTATATTTACTGGGAATTATTTTGTTAAACTTCATGTAGTCCACGCTTTTCGCTACACCTAATTAATTTCAATGTAAAAAGTTTAAAAAAATATTGTGTTGGGTGATACTATGAAACAATAAAAATGTTTTTGTTTAGTGATTCTTTTGAGGTTAATGATTATTATTAATAGAGCAAGGGTGTGGTAAACATTTTTAGGAACCGTATATTTTTTTTTTCTTTTTAAAGAATATTAGTAACCGAAATTACTAATATTCGATTAGTCCAGGTGTCCACCACCAATTTGGCCACCACTGGTGGACAGAGAGACAAATTATGAAATTATGTTCCGCTGTTCACCAGTGGTGGACAGAGCAACATATTTTGACAGAGGTGGACAGAGCAACATATTTTGACAGAGGTGGACAGAGCAACATACTTTCCGGACTAATGGTTCCGGACTCTGTTGGGGTCACAGTTCTAACCTAACCTAACCCACTTTATTTATTTTCGAAATATAAGCCGAGCGAGGCAAAAAGTGCGAAATATCAGTCCATCGATTGATAAATATTCGAAGAATCGTTCATTCGAAGCAGCGTTTGGCGATAAAAAGCCGTTTCGCAATAACACAACTTTTCAAAATATGTTGCTCTGTCCACCACTGGTAGACAGCGGAACATAATTTCATAATTTGTCTCTCTGTCCACCAGTGGTGGCCAAATTGGTGGTGGACACCTGGACTAATGACTAATATTCCCCCTAAGCCCTCCAGCTAAGCTGAATTGCTTGTGTTAAGAGTGTGTTCACGTCAGTAATGTAATTGCCAGGATTCGAACCCGGGACCTCTTGATCGTAGAGTCGATTCCTTAAGGAATCGTGGTTAACCACTAAACTATATATATATATATATAATCATATATCTAACTTTTAACGATCGAATTGTACACTAAAGTAACTGATAAATACGTACTGATCGTTTAGTGTTCGCC
The DNA here is from genome assembly GCA_946251805.1 of Cybosia mesomella. NCBI lineage: Eukaryota > Metazoa > Arthropoda > Insecta > Lepidoptera > Erebidae > Cybosia > Cybosia mesomella. The sequence continues at coordinate 29,796,692 of OX276404.1, forward strand.
AGTGATGTTATTTCAAACTTTATCCGTCACTACATGTGTTCCGAGCAAAGTGCGGGCTGCCGAAATAAATATTTTTACTACCACTCAAATTTCTTATAAAGAAAATGTACCGAGTTCTTTAGAGCAAATAACGTGTAACTTTCACCTCTATTAACTTTATTGGTCAAACACGGCGCATAAAGATTTGGTTTTTACTACCTTATCTTCAGCGGTAAGCGAGTCGAGCAAGTGTTTTTTTTTGCGTACCAAGACAAAGCTGTTAAGCCTTAGTATGTAGATAGTCTGAAGTATTTAAAAGCGGCTTTATAATTTATGAAGGTATTTAGATTTTTTTTATAATTTGTAAGTACTACGTTGAAATATTCAATGTTATATGGTTCGTAGTTTCTTTACTTTAATATCGTTCAAAAATGTTGAGTATCGCCATTTTTGAAGGTTTATTTAGTTATAAAAAGTTTCATTTTAAAGTCTTAGATAAAATGAAATTAATATTCAACCTCTTTTAAAGTTTACTGTTCCACACATTAATGTAGAGGTAAGCAGAAAAGTGTATAAATTAAGATATAATAACTTTACCTTAGTATTTCATTTTTATCATCAAGACGAACTTGATTAATTTAAAATTCATTTTTGCAGCGATATATATTTACAGACTTCATAATTTATAGTGAATTTTATACCACTTACCTTGACAAAAAGCATACGTCCTCAATCATCATCCTCATAGATAGCCATTTCCCAGTAGTGCTTAACATTTGCACTTTGGAGCCCGAGGTCCGCTTATTATTTTCAATTGCAATGTCGACTTTTCCGGTAGTGCCTGCCGTCTAACCGCCCAACTCTGAGAGGAAAACGTGTGCTAGTGCCTCCTCCATTTGTTTAGCAGATGCAGCGACCAGCAGGTGAGGTTGACTTAGGCCCAGAAGGTGTTGGAACCAAAAAGCATACGGCCTACCTGATGCTAACCTATGAAAGCCTACAACCATAAACATCTTCCACTAAACATTATTAATTATATTTGAACGTTAGTAAAAACGGATGAAATATTTTCTGACGTTATATAGCTAGGGCGTTGGACTTGACATCAACATGTTGGAGTTCAAAACCCATCTAGTACATTAGTAACGTAAAGACACTTCTAATAGAAATAATTCAATTTAGCTGGTCCTTCAACTGTAGCCTTTCTTAATAAGAATCCTTGTGTTGACAAACCCGCCTACAATTAGCTTTGAAAAACAATCACACCGAAGAAAGCGCCTACTATTAATTCCTAAAGTTTTTTCTATCTTTGAAACAAAACTAGTTTTAACGGATTCTATCGCGATTTATTTTGATGTTAATTTATTATTTACATTTTCTATCTGTCTTCAAACTAAGCGGCTTTCAGAAAATAAAAACATAGGTGCACGTAAATATAACCTTTTTCAACTGAGAGAGTAAACATTTACTTTACTTATTTTATTTATCGTTTTCATGGATCTACTTGAGTTGTAACCTCGTGAAAAAAATAACCAGTTACTATGCTTGGATCAGAGATTAAAATTCGGAATCGTTTATATTTTCCCTAACGGATCTCTCCATTTTATTACAACGTACCTAGTAATCGGACCTCGTTGGCTGTACAACTAGCTATATAATTAATTAACCAAGAAAGTTTTTTGCAAAGCATTCAGATAACGTACCGCAACACTTTTTATCTAACTACTTTTTTTTTTTTTACGTGTGGAAATCTCTTCGGATACCCCCTATGGTTATGTCGTGACTCGACTAAAACCGCACGGTGTCCTCCCCAAATGTCCATTGCCGGGCACCCCGGGAAAGCCCTCGAAAGGATAACCCCAGGTTTATCTAACTACTAACTTAACAGTCTGTGCTACATATCGTTACATATGAAATTGCCGTTTTTCTTGAAGAAATTGGAGGAAACCCAATTTTCAGTACTAACATTTTTGCATTTTTTTTAGGAATGACAAATCCAAATTTAATGTTTTTTTTTGTGTATGAATGAGACAACATTAAGCTAACAAATACCAACTTTTATTACATTTTTGAAAAGTGACAGCTGTTAAGTAATACGAAATTTATCATCAAAATGGATAGCATTTAGGAAGTACTGTTTTTGGAGATCGAATTAATTTATCAAGCGGCTAATAAAAACAAAATTTAGTTGTAAAATCTTGAAATCAACTTTCAAACAAAATATAAATAATGGAAATAGCTATTAAATTACAGGAATAACGAACTCATGAATTTGTAAGAAAATTTTGGCAATTTCATAGGTAAGACCTATTATAATTTATGTTAGTATAATATTGTACCATGGTGCAATGATAAATTCATTTTTGAAACAAACAACCAGTATAAACATTGATATTATATTTTCTATCGCAAATATTTCTCCAAATTAAATTCTCTTTACTGCTATTTTTTTTATAAAAAATAATTGTTCTAAGAACTTGATTACCATTCCCCAAGCCGTTAATACTATGCACTTCTTTTCACTTCAGGTAAACACTCTAAGAAAAGAACCAGACGCTATTGAAGACAAGCATTATTATTCAAATTTAATTCTTTACAAGTCTCTATTTCTAGGTGTTCAGCTCGTAAAACGATGACCAAATCCATCATACTCTTTCTTATTTGTTATCAAATACTGGAGTGAGACAAACACATTGTTCCCGTTGTTATTACACCTACTTTTATCCTATAATTGAATCCCATTTTATTACAAAACACGCCATTCGGTGATAGAATAGATATTCCAATAACATCTATATTAAGGTCCCAGGCGTCTCATGTTTCTAAATATTTAATTCAACAGAAAATCTCGGGAATTTATTTGGCGGTAGCACGTACAGACACTGATTTGTAGCAATCCCTCTATACTTCCATCTTGTACGCACTTCGGTTTGTGTTCCATTTGGTGAGTCTTTCCTCAATTCTACCGCGACAGTGCAGGCTATCTTGTCTCTTTTAAATGAATATTTGCTGTAGATATAAATGTATTCGTATTTGTAAGATAAGCGGAGTTTCAATCTAATAAATCTTATGAAACCCGGCTTTGTAAGATTATGAAATTTTTCTTTGTAAATAGCAATCTCCTTTAAATGAACCTAAGATTCACATTTAGTTTACAATGTCATGATAAAGATATTACATAACACACAATCCAATAGGGGGAAATCCCCTCGGATTCCCCCCGCCGGCCAGCGGGTGTGGTTATGTTGGGCTTGAACCGACTATAACCGCACGCCATCAGCTAGGGTCAAGCATATCCCTCGCACCCCGACTGACCCTGGGCCATCTCCGGTTTCGAGATGTAAGAGCAAGAGAGTAAGAGTGTATCTAATCATTGTCTTAGGTTAGTCCGTGGCTCTCACCTCGGAGTACCTCGAAACCTGAACCTCGTCACACACCTGCTTCTCCTCCTTCACTACAGACGATTTTGGGTATCCACGGCAATGAGACCATTGCACATTGGCTTGAATTTCGTCCCTTACGACTTCAAACCAGCACTTCATGGGTCTGCCCTACCCTTCCGAGGTTCGGCGGCATTTGTTACCCACATAGCCAGGCGGTTGACACGAAACGTTGCCGCACTAGCGAAGGTGACTCTCCTGAATTTTATAAACGATGTCACGGAAACGAACAATTCTGAGAGCGATCGCGATTGCCGCTCTGTTGAAGAAGAAGCATGTTTAATATATTTAATTCTCAAGCGACCTTGTTCCAAAGACAGGTGGCTACCATCTCATATACCAATCACGTTTTATGGTGATAACTAATGCAAGTAAAACCGTTTATGACGTAACATCGCGCTGGATTTTCACGCGGCCTCGCAAATTATTTGGCAGAAACAAAACGAGTACGTCAATGGACGTCGTAAATTGTATCCAGGGTAAGGGCTAAGGGCTGTCAAATTTGTCAAAAATATTTTGATTATATTTCACAATCCGGTGCAAATGAACAGGGATTTATGTTGTATTCCAAAATTAATTTCATTTCAATTGTAAGTGGGTGTTGTAAAGAAATTTATTTTTATTAATTAAAGTATTATTTTTTTATAATACTGAAGTAAAAAATAATTGAAGTGTTTTTGGGGCCCCACTAAAATTGCCGGAGCCTAAGCCAGCCTCACCTACAAACAGGTACACCTGTTGAATTAGAAAGTCAGAAGGCAGTCACTCCCGTTAAAACCATATAAGTCAAACCAAAAGATAAGATTAAGATAAGAAGTAAGTGGAGTACGGGCTCCAAGGCGATGACCTTGAATGCAACCTGGAATAAGGCTAAGTTGTTGTTTTTTTTATACCACTCAGGTGGCAGACAAGGTCACGGCCCACCTGATGGGAAGCGGTTACCGTGGCCTATGGATGTGTGCAACACCAGGGGCGTAAAGTAAAAAATAAGCAACATGCTTATCTATTGGTCAGGAGTTACGGTGGCCTGTGACCGCTAACAACATAAGAGGGGTCACTTATGGAGTGGATGAAGGACAGGCAATAGAGAAAGAGAATAAAAAAATAAAAGAGGAAAGGTCTCCGGTAGTCTCACCAACCGTAAGAGTACAGCATAACATAACATTACTTCACACCTGTATCCCCATAGGGGTAAGCAGAGGTGTATTACACACCCACGATTCGCCAGTTGAGTTTAGGTCCCGATGTAATAGGGGGCTAGCCTATCGCCATCTACCGGGCACATTGCTAAGCGCGCGATAATTAACATTTTTAATACACACATAAATACGACAATTCAAAGGTGTGTGCCCGGGGTGACTGAGGATCGAACTCGAGACCTCGTCTCGGCAGTCCGCTACCGCCGAGTACAGCAAAATGCTCCTTAAAGTCAATCTTTAGTGAGAGAGTGGTACTTCCAAGGTCAAGTACCATAAACCATATTCATTTTACGCAAAGCGTAGTTCTACCAACTAAAAAGTAGAATTCTCTTACATAATATAAGCAAAACTAAATATTTGCCTAACACTGGAGTTTATATCACTTTTGACAACCCTATATCTTAGAGGCGTAGTTGTGCGAAGGCGAAATCTTAACTAGGCCCCAGGGGCTCCAACGGTGGATTATCAGCGCTGCTAAACAACGTACCAGTCGCGTACTACCTATAAATATCCCAGTCTTCAGACCAAGGTTACCAAACGAAATATGAGATTAAACTTCAACAGATGCCTTGCTGCTCCAGTGGTATAAGTTTACAATCGTAAAGGATTTGGTTCCCAAGTTGGATAAATTCAGGACTGTGTCTGTTTAAATATTTTCTCGAAGAATACGGAGTTAGGAAATATACCCAAATCTTCAGCCTCCTGGAGATTCACTCTATTAAGTGTGATCAAAATATAATAATAATATATTTTTTTAAAGTTCCTAAAAGTCTTTTGTCAGGCGGTAATAAGGTGCGTGCCTATAACGGTTGGGTCATGCAGGTTTTAATGTATTCCTTCGGCATTCTCAGCTGGGCTCAGACCAAATTAGACACCCTGGATAGGAGAGTCCGTACGCTTCTTACTGCATACCGAATGCATCATCCGCTTTCATCTGTGATGAGGTTGTACATATACCGCGGAAATGCGGAGGACGTGGCTTTTTAAATGCCAAATCCCTCCATAACCGTGAGGTGTACAACCTCAGGGAATATTTTCTACACAACGCAGCTGATATGCATCGTGATGTAGTAATGGTGGATAACGTACTTACCCCGCTAGCTTTGGCTAAAGAGAACTGGCGCAAACCTGTGGGATTACGTATTAATGACCGTATGGATGTATGGAAGAGCAAGGAGTTGCATGGACGTTTCTATCGGGCTCTCCATGGGCCTGATATAGATGTACCAGCATCTGTGTCTTGGCTACGCTTCGGTGACCTATTTGGGGAAACCAAAGGTTTTGTTTTTACAATTATAGACGAAGTTGTGATGACGAATAACTATCGGAGCTATATTCTAAAGGATGATACGGTTGACATATGTCCCGGAGAATCCCTTAGACATATAATTTCTGGTTGTTCTCGTCTTGCCAACGGCGAGTATTTGCTTTAGCAAGTTATGTCTATATATAACCAAGTAGCCAGGATTGTTCATCAACAGCTTGCTCTAAAGTACAACCTTGTGGAATCAGAGGTACCGGACTATTTGTATGTGCCCGACGCAGTTCTCGAAAATGGGCATATCACGCTGTACTGGGATCGATCTATTGTCACTTAAAGGACTATTGTAGCCTATAAACCTGATATAGTGTTGATTGATCGATTACAGCGCCGTGCAATAATTATCGATACCACCATTCCGCACAACAAGAATCTTGTGAAAGCCGAAAAAAAAAACAAATAAAATATTTGGATTTGGCTCACGAGGTTGTAAACATGGGGAATGTGGATTCGGCAATTATTGTTCCGATAGTTGTATCAGTCCACGGACTGATTGCCAAGAGCCTCGATCAACATCTCAAGAGGCTCGCGCTAGGCGATTAAGGGCTTGACGCAGAAGGCAGTGCTCCTCGACACGGCGCGTATTGTGAGGAGACGTCCTAAAAATATAATTTATATGTATTTAAAGTTGAATAAAGTAAATTAATAATTCCTCTGCAAATCGCCCTAACGCCCCGGCTGACTTTGCCCACCTCGCCCGGGTTATCTTGCCGCCTCTTCCAAACTAGGGGGGAGGCGTGAAATATTTTAATGGGAATAATAAGAATAATATAATTTAATTATTTACATGTATGCACCCAATAAAAATGTCACAAAGGTGAATTATAAAATTAGAATACATACTATAATAAAAAAAAATGTTTCACAGTGATCCTTAACTAATGCCTAAAACGGACAACAGTCAAGCTACTTTTTGTTTAGCTCGCGTTGCACAGCTAACCAATTCATAATAATGGGATTGTTCATGCACCCGCAAAGCGTTTGGAGAATTTTATTTTTCACTACAGAACCTTGGTCGTCTCATCGAAAAGCATCATTGCACTGTACTCTAATGGTACTCATCGCGCGCTTAGTGAATTTGCTCCACAGCTGACACGTATAAGCATAAGCAGTATGCCCTAAACAGTGTTAGTTCCACATCTGCACTAAAGTGCGCGAACCTGCGCACGATCATGTTGCACCGCACAGCCTATTCCCTGCGTTCACGATCGATATCCATCTCATCATGTAGATCCTCCGTAAGTACATAATCCAGGTACCTGTACAATGCCACCCTCTTGACTTGCGCACCGTCTGAAAACACTGGAGGGACATCAACCAGACCTATCCCAACTTTCAAAATCATCATTATAAAGACGTTATATTTTAAGCCGTATGTACAGGCGTATCGCTCGCAATTAGCCATCAATTTCATCAATCCTCTGATTGAGGGGCAGTAAACTGGTGGTCATCGGCATAGCTAAAGTTATTCACGCATGTTGTTCCTACATGACAGCCTACCTTTGTGTTTCTCAGGTCCACAATCATATTGTTAAAAAGATCATCAATATCTCGAAAAATACTGATCGAATCTTCTAGAAATTAAAACGCATTGTCAATGTTGAAATACTCTATCGATCGGTGTCGAAAAATCCAGAAAATTCAATACAAAATCACAAGCCCTTTTAATACCTGTACCTACTTTACCTACAAATCGCGATAACAAGGGCATTCACCTCTATTGTCGGCACGACTGTGTAGGTACTTGTTTTCTCGAATGCTCCAGTAAATACCTACTCTTCTGGAACGCGCTAGATAAATAAATAACGTGCCTTATCTCTAGATGATTCCGGAACATTCTACCCTCTTTATTAAGAGCTATAAAAGGGCGCCCGGCGATCGACACGAGTCAGTTTATTTTCGAAAGTGAAAGCGAACACATCTTACCGAAGTGAACCAAGAGAGTTATACCTGCGACTTAAGCAACTGCTGTGGACTACTGTGAACTGCTGAGCGAGTGGAACTGTTGAAGAGTACTGTGTGTGCTAGTTATTTAGTTGTCTAGTTTGTGGTGAGCGAATAAACTTCTTCGTTGTATAAACGGCATTTAATTTGTACCCCGCGCACGTAACAATATCATTCATGTAAAGACTGTAGAGGTCCGGTGAAGTCAGCCCACCTTGGCGTACTCCACACTCTAGCCTAAACGCGCTAAAAGTTGTGTCAGCCCATCTTGCACAGTTTATAGTTTATATTTGTAGATAGTAGATAGAGTAGATAGTTAACAAAATACTTTCTCCAGGGCAGAGAGACATAATAAATAATAAATAAATAAATATTCTACGACATTCTACACAGCGCTTTCTAGACCCAAAGTAAGCATAGTTTAACTAGCTTGTGTTATGGGTTCCAGAATGCGGATAAACATACTTATATACTTTTTTTTTGTAAATACATACATATTATACATAGAAGCACCCAGACCAATGCAAATAGACATATTCATGCATACAAATGTTTGCACTGAGCGGGAATCGAACCCGCGCCCCCTGTGTAGCAGTCGAATACACTGCCGGTACGCCACAGAGGCTGTCAAACGATAATTTAAGAGAACTCCATATAATTTTGTCCTTGTATACTTCACGAGCTTCCTCGGTACAATACAATTTGGCCCGCAAGTTTCGGATGCCTGACCAGCCCTAATTTCAGAATATCGCTAATTTGTTAGTTGTATGTTTCTCAAAGTCTCCTGAAACCGACTTACTCGTTTACATAGTTATATTAGATTTTATACTTACCCAGCAAGAGTCATGAATCAAAGAAACCGTCTGCTGTTCGTACATTGGTCATATATTATGCATTTTCACCAAGATACAACATTTTCGCAAGAAGTATAATTAATAGCAATTAATGGCTCAGTGTATTTTGTAAAACTCACTTTAATTGAGCCGTTACTCTTTATTAATTGTTAATGATAACGAATGGCTCAATACCATTATTATTAATTAATAAAATATATTATTATCATTAAAAGTGGGGAGAAGACGATATATTGAAACGAGGGAGTGTTTAAATTTTACAATTCTTGCGTAACCGTAGACATAGTTTGCCCTGACTTTAGGCCGAAGCACTCGTAACCCTGACCTGCGACAGGTATGAACGTTGACTCTTAGGGACTGTGAAGAATATCTTTATAAAGATCACGCACGGAAGGAAAACCTTTATAAAAATTACATAAGCAATTCATCGTGTCCTTGACGAGGTGTCCTTGGAGGTATTCCCATTGAAATAGACGCAAATGTGTCATGGGACCCGAGCACAATAGACGTAACTAAAAAGATCGCACAAATTGCAAATATTGTAACCTTATGAACTAAAAATATCTCCAAAAATGTATCAGTTCCGACAAATATATTGACTTACTCTATACGGTTACTGAGATCAATAACTACCCGTAACGACTGATTTTGTAAGTGGTAGAGTCAAGCAACAGTCATTTTGGCCGTTGCATGTATGGGCCGACTCGACCGGGGAAGCACCACCCTCTCACAGAATATCGACGCCAAGTAACAGTATTTGAACTGTTGCGTTCCGTTTGGTGAGTGAGAGTGCCGGAGCCCAAACTCCTTTCCCATTCCCTCCCAAACTCCTTTCCCATCCCCTTTCCTTTACAGGGTCGGCAGCACGAGTGTGACGTCACTGGTGTTGCACACGTCCATAAGCCACGGTAACCGCTTCCCATCAGGTGGGCCGTGTGCTTGTCTGCCACCTTAGTGGTATAAAAAAAAAAAGTTGACTAAATGTTCGTAGACAACCGGGACCTCAATGTGTTGACAATGACCACCCATCCTAAGACTGCCCTGACCAGAATAGCTTAACTTTGCAATATGTTAACCAACTCGATCAGTGTTATATATTATAGTTATAGAAATATCAGGAATTACACCAACTGCATATTCAATGATCATTTTGATAATGTTTGATGAACTTTGATCGTTAGCGATCGGCTGAACATGAGCTCTGGTAACTGTTATGATAGTCGTTTGGCTCGGATTACTGAATATATTAACGTGACAGATTCATATTTGTGCCAACCAATCAATTGATTTTCTGTATATCAGAACAATGCGATTATAATAGCACTGTATTTTAAGATAATACGAGTGTTTATGGTGGTAGAGTCAAGCAACAGTCATTTTGGCCGTTGCATAAATGGGCCGACTCGACCGGGGAAGCACCACCCTCTCACAGAATATCGACGCCAAGTAACAGTATTTGAACTGTTGCGTTCCGTCTGGTGAGTGAGAGTGCCGGAGCCCAAACTCCTTTCCCATCCCTTCCCAAACTCCTTTCCCATCCCCTCCCAAACTCCTTTCCCATCCCCTCCCAAACTCCTTTCCCATCCCTTCCCAAACTTCTTTCCCATCCCCTCCCAAACTCCTTTCCCATCCCCTCCCAAACTCCTTTCCCATCCCTTCCCAAACTTCTTTCCCATCCCCTCCCAAACTCCTTTCCCATCTTCTCCCAAACTCCTTTCCCATCCCCTTTCCTTTACAGGGTCGGCAGCGCGAGTGTGACGCCACTGGTGTTGCACACGTCCATAGGCCGCGGTAACCGCTTCCCATCAGGTGGGCCGTGTGCTTGTCTGCCACCTTAGTGGTATAAAAATATATAAAAAAAGTACACCCACTTAATTATCCCATATTTAATTGACAAATGATGAAGCCCGGACAACAAGCAATAGAGCAAGTGACCTACCTAGTTAAAGGGCTACCCACATTTACCGAAGGACTAACAGCTGTTGTTGTTGTATTTTTAATACATGTAATATAAAAAAAATTATTTAACTATTTTTATCCGCAGTCTAGAACCTATAATACAAGCTAGAATGTGCGCTAGAATAGTTTATTTCAGTTATTTCCATAGTATTATGAGCTATGGCATTCTCCTTTGGGGTAATGCCGCAGATTTAAATACAATCTTTGTACTGCAAAAGCGGGCGGTGCGGGCAATTTATAAGTTGGGCCCAAGAGTCTCCCTCCGAGAAAAGTTCAAAGAAATAAACATTCTAACTGTAGTTTCCCAATATATTTTTGAAAATCTTTTGTATGTTAGAAGAAACATTTCCAATTTTTTAAGGCTTTGTGATATACATAACGTAAATACTAGACATAAAAACAATCTTGTGGTTTGTAATAGTCGACTCCACAAGATTAGTAATTCCTTTCAGGGTAACTGTATACGCTTCTACAACAAGCTTCCTAGTGAAATGAAGAATCTACCTCTTCATAAATTTAAAAGCCAAATTAAAAGTAAACTCTGCCAAAAAGGCTACTATAAAATTCAAGACTATTTAGACGACAAACAAGCTTGGATATGAACTGTTTGCTCTCTCTCTATGCTACTCAAATGGAATATTGTACTTAGGTTAAGTAAATATGTTTGTAAATAGACCAAAAAAAAAAAACAGCCCGCTGAGTTTCTTGCCGGAGTCTTCTCAGGACAGGGCCGCGTTTCGAACCGGTGGTCCATTTGCCAAACATTAGATTATTTATTTTTTTATGATGTTTTGTAAGTGCCGTATTAATGGTCTATGCAGAATAAATGGTTTTTGACTTTGACTTTGACTAGCTTGTGTTTTAATAGCGTTCTGTGGAAAGTCCCAGAATATTTAATTATTAATTATTTATTTGTTATACCTTTTTTGTTTTTCCGTGCGGAAATCCCTTCGGATACCCCCCCCCCCGCCGGCCAGCGGGGGCGGTTATGTCGGGCTTGAACCGACTAAAACCGCACGCCGTCTCGGGTCTACAGACGCCGGGGTGTAAGGTTGCCCATAGAGCATATCCCTCGCACCCGGGCCATCTCCGGTTTCAAGATGGCCCCCTCGGGTTTGGGAACCACGGTGTTCCCGTCTTGCCCCGGTTTGGGGGAGGGGCGCTAGTCGCCCCAACGTCCCGGCCTGCTTCTGCTGGGGTGACAGGCGGCCTTACCTGCCACCCCCAGGCCTGCGCTCATGGAGGACGGAGGTCTTTAAGCGACCTCCGGCGCCTGAGTCGCCTTATTTGTTATACCTTTTTTTTTTTTTTTTTTTTTTTTTTTTTTTTTTTTTTTTTATCGTGCGGAAATCCCATTGTTTTTTTTGTGCGTGCTCTAAATAAATGTGTCTGTCCTGTCTCCTCTGCTCTAAATAAATTATTTATACCTTGTGCTATTGTTACACATTATTTAATACCTTTTCCGTGGATATAGATAATAAATTTAATAATGTTTTCTTACCGAAAAATGATTACGAAGTTAAGTGGATTCACAATCAAAGAAATTTAGTCCACTGCCAGAAAATAAACCAATTTCCGTCATTCCTTCACTGGCACCATACTGCCTAATGATACTAATAGACTCTCTGATTAGTTTTCATTGATCAGCAATATTAATATTACTGTGGGCAATGTATTTCCTCAGAAAATTACGTGGAGGTTGAATTAATTATCTTATCAAAGTTGAATACTTTATGTAAAGAGGCCTTTGAAAGAGACATTACCTTTGAAACAAGATTGCTTTGAATTTTTATTGATCACTTAATTACTAACCACCTGTCGCTATAATTTATTGAACGTTTTGATGGATACGAAATATATAATACATAATTAATCAAATCTGAAAGAATGTTTTCCCTTGCCTTCCACTCCGCAGAACTTTTACCATTTTTACTTTTTTCTTTGTTTTTAAAGGGTGTCATAACTTGTTATTACTTACTTTGATTGTATAATTTTTAAAACTATAAATTTGAGTTATTTTATTTCATTCAAACTGAAATATAAATTTTCCTAATAAAATCTAATGAAGCGAACCATTGTCCAGTAATACAACACCGGCACCGGCAACACACAGGTAATGAATTAATGAACATAAAGATAATTGCTACTAATTATATAAAAACGATCAGGGAAGGCATACGGCCCGCTGACAACATTGCCATCTATGTATATAAACACGTCAACTTACAGATATCTGTACATTTAAAAACAATAGTAGATTGTTAGACAAGGGTTGAAAGTCACCCATTTCACCTGAGACATTTCTGCCAATAGTTTGAGGGTGAAATAGGTGACATTCACCCGAGCTAAACACTCTACTTTTCATTTCGACCATGTGAGGAAATTAAAATACTCTATACACACGTTTAATGACACAAGACTATTGATGATAATCAGTTAAAATTTAAAGTAAAAATAGGGCTAGATCTTTTGGGCTTCTGGTTAATCCAACGAAATCGCAAGCAATCATTGTTGGTAGCCCATACATGTTGAATCTTTTGGTTCACCAGTCTCTGCCGAAAGTTTTATACGATGCGACTCCTATTGCTTTTTCAAAACACGTGAAAAATTTAGGTGACTATATAGACTCTAATCTCGTCTGGAACGTTCATATTGAAGATGTTAGCAAAAGGGTGTACTGCTCGTTTCAGTCCCTCAAACGTCTCCAGAAATTTCTACCATTTCAAACTAAAGTTACTCTTGCGCAATCTCTTCTGCTTCCACTTTTAGACTACGCTGATGTCTGTTATCTTGATGCAAAGGAGGAACTTCTTAGTAAACTCGAAAGACTGCAAAACTTGGGTATTCGCTTCATTTTTGGTCTCCGGAAGTATGACCATGTTTCGGAATTTCGGGCAAAGTTGAAGTGGTTACCTATTCGTCAGCGTAGAGACTCTCATATTCTCTCTCTTCTATACTCTATTCTTTTCAATCCTGATTCGCCTTCTTACTTAAGAGAACGCTTTGAGTATCCCCCCAGGGGTAAACCTTGTCGCACCTCCTCTGCGCTTCTTCTTCGAACTCCTCTTCACTGCTTCAGCTGTTACGATGGCTCATTTACTGTTCGCGCGGTAAGGTTGTGGAATGCGCTGCCTCACTCTGTACGCGATAGCACTTCTTTGAACGTATTCAAGATCAAAGTAAAAGAACTGTTCCTTGCTCAAATTAGATAACGGTGTATTATTTATTTATGTAATTTCCATAATTTATTGTATATTTATGAATTTATGTAGTGTATTTATGTATACATATATTTATATATATAAATTTGTCTGTATGTATGTAATTTAATATGTATGGTATGTATGTTCTTCGTACTTTTGTATTCTATTATTATGTATGTTCTCTGCAATTGTACACTTGCACCTACTACCCTTTTGTTGCTGTTTCTCCTTTATCCCCCAAAGGTTTGCTGGGAGAAAACTCAATACTGAGTTAAGCTCGCCTTTGTACATCTCAATATAATTATGCCGGTTACTGTACTATTTTATGTGTGTACAATAAAGAATTAAGAACTGAACTATTTGAACAAAACAAATTCAATGTTTTGCGGGGCATATAATATTTATGTCGGAAATTTTCTGGGAAACCTGCGTTTCCTGTACGGTTTGAGACCCAGATTGAACATTTTCTTCGATGAACCGGTGACTTTTTTAACAACAATTAACACAAGGTATTTATTTATATTTAGTCTCGTTTTCTCGTTAATTCTTAAGCAGACTTTGATTATTTTTTTATTTCGACAAAAAAAATATAATTCACGTACATACTGACAACACTAGAATTTTTTTGAAAATCGAATCTATTAGTTACATTGTAATCGAGTTGGTCACGAGATGTGCATCTTGGCGGCCATGGCATCAAGGCATTATGACGTAACTTAATTATCATGGACTCCATGGCAAAACGTACAATTAAAACAAATACTTTCCACCCTAGGGATGAAATAAGCTACTTTCCACCCGGCTATCTACCCATGAAAAAGTTATTTCATCATAACTAAATATATTATATTCCAGAAATCTCACGACAGTTTCACTTGTCTATCATCTAAAAGGCTTTATAGTATATAGATTAAAATGCTGATAAAGTGAGAAGATTTGTTTATCTTAAAGTAATACGAAAAGGTAAACGCGTACAAAAGGTACTTCAAGAAATGCGATTTTCAGGTCCACCGATAAAAGGGCTAAACCCGTTTATCTACCATATTAGTGGTAAACGTATCCACTTGAGCGAACTTTCAAGAAAGGTGCGAACTATCGAATGCCCGTAGCGTAAAATTACATTCGCACAAAGTATTATATTCATTTTGCAAGTTCTAAATTGTTATCATTTTATGAAGTCATTCATAAAATGATAACAATTTAGCAATTTAACAATTGAATACAGATCAGAAGTTGACGGTGAGTCTATCAATTTCAATAAATTATGTGTTAATTAACGAGAATTTAAACCTAAGTTGTGATACAGCCTTATCAAATATACATTTTTGATTTGTTTAATTGTTGATGAAAGCAGAAATACTACATTATGATATTAATAAGAATTACACCAATAACCACCCCCGCTGGCCGGCGGGGGGGTATCCGAAGGGATTTCCGCACGTAAAAAAAAAAAAATGGTGCAAGGAGGCGCTGGAGCGGTCCTAGCTCCGCCAGAAACTCAAGGAGACATGGAAGGTGCAACTTGAGCAACCGAGGTGGGGAGAAGCCCGATAGTGGCTTCTCCCCACCTCGGTTGCTCAGGCGGTGAGGCCGGTCATGGGGAGTGGTTGGAGAGGCACCACAGTGACCTCTTCTACTGGATGTACCAGATATTTACCGGGCACGGTGGCTTCGGTAAGTATCTGTGGCGCATCCATCAGGAGACAATGCCGATGGCGGAGGGGAGAGACCCCCCCCCAGCACCGCAGCCTGCGGCGATGGTGGCTAAAGTCCGTACCAGCGGATAACCCTGGGGTTATCATTTCGAGGGCCAAAACGGGGCTCCCAGCAATGACACTTGGGGAGCACACCGTGTGGTTTTAGTCGGCCCGATTCCGGCAAACCCATCTCACCGTTGGCACCAATGGGGTGGAGCCCGTGGGGGTGTCCACACACTAAATAAGAATTGATAGTAATAAGAAAGCATACAATACGTTACCTTATTTACTAACTATTCACGGCGTACCATTCTTGACAGTTTTATTTATTTCTGGTACCATCTCAATGAAGACTTACGGTAAAATGGGTATTACGCATTGCAATTAAACCGTCTAAAATCACACGGTGTTCTGTCACGGGTGCCTATTGTTTGGACCACGGGTATGCCTTAGGAAGGAAGCCCTCTCTTGGCACACTTAGGCTGCTTCTTGTATAGCAGGCAGAACTTCTGTGAAAAGGGGGAAGCCTGCTTCTCCGTCTCCGTTGAAAGTTGTTGAGAAGTTGGCATAGGTATTAATTGCTTCAAAAATTAATTCATGTACATAATAAATATAATCAGAAACACAATATAATCAGATATTTACCGGGCACGGTGGCTTCGGTAAGTATCTGTGGCGCATCCATCAGGAGACAATGCCGATGGCGGAGGGGAGAGACCCCCCCCCCCAGCACCGCAGCCTGCGGCGATGGTGGCTAAAGTCCGTACCAGCGGATAACCCTGGGGTTTACATTTCGAGGGCCAAAACGGGGCTCCCAGCAATGACACTTGGGGAGCACACCGTGTGGTTTTAGTCGGCCCGATTCCGGCAAACCCATCTCACCGTTGGCACCAATGGGGTGGAGCCCGTGGGGGTGTCCACACACTAAATAAGAATTGATAGTAATAAGAAAGCATACAATACGTTACCTTATTTACTAACTATTCACGGCGTACCATTTTTGACAGTTTTATTTATTTCTGGTACCATCTCAATGAAGACTTACGGTAAAATGGGTATTACGCATTGCAATTAAACCGTCTAAAATCACACGGTGTTCTGTCACGGGTGCCTATTGTTTGAACCACGGGTATGCCTTAGGAAGGAAGCCCTCTCTTGGCACACTTAGGCTGCTTCTTGTATAGCAGGCAGAACTTCTGTGAAAAGGGGGAAGCCTGCTTCTCCGTCTCCGTTGAAAGTTGTTGAGAAGTTGGCATAGGTATTAATTGCTTCAAAAATTAATTCATGTACATAATAAATATAATCAGAAACATACGTAAAATCATAAGATTGCGTTGAATCCCGGGAAGGCCGCCAGCAGTAAGTGGTACGCCCCTAGTCCAACACACATAACACTAAACCTTTATCACGGACATAAGCGCAGTCGATTACCACGATGTTGGCTGTACTTAATTTACTGTAATTGCACTGACTACGGTGTAGCTATTGCGGGATAGGGCTGCCATATAGCGGGAACTTATTAGTTACGGTTATTACTCGAAGCTGGGGAACAGTGCCTGCCTGCTAGAACTACCAAGATCGTGCAACTAGGGCTTATGTAACCTCTGTGTATGAACTTCTGTCTAGTTTCGATGCCCAGATTGTACAGAATCTTATTCTGTTAAGGTTTTATTTCTTGCTAACAGTGGACAAATGTTGCTGTTAATAAACCTCTGTTTTTCCCTTCGAGGATACACGTGAGCGTAAAATATATTTCTATGAATTAAATTCTGCTACGTCAATAAATTACAAAATTGATTGTTGAGCTGAGTGAGACGAAGTCGAGTGAAAGTTCCTCATACTAGACTTCAGGATTTTCTTTGTCACAGGTTTCCTCCTAAACTACTAATCCAATCAGAACCAAATTTGGCATGATTAAAGAGGTCAATTAGAGTAACGTTTATGGATATATTTTGAAAAAATAATGCTACCACAGAGGAATGATCACCGTTAAAAAAATTCCAGATGGAATTACATAATAACTGCTCGAGACACTGTGACCAAACTTTACACGCTCAGAAAGCATGTCCAGAGTTGTGACTTTCAAAAAGAATTTTCAAAATCGGACTTGCCACGGAGGAATGATCACTGTTCAAAATTTTCACAATCTGATTCACGATGTCTCACTCAGCTCAACATTGCAAGCAGCGATTCGCCTTGCAGACCTAGTATGATTCAAATACTTGATGATATGCGATTAGGCATCAGGAGATTTCTTTGCTTTAGATTAAACCCAATGAGACCAAAACACATACCATAATATTATTCTAACCGTATAATAATTATATTTCGAAAATGTGCTAATTGAAACAACAACACTTAAACTTATCCCACTTAGCTGTAGAATTTGCTAGCACCAGAAATAGTAAACTATAATATTCTAATTGCATCGACGTGACGGGTCCATAATAAAAAAAAACCGTTCCCGCAGGGGGAACGCACAGGCAGATTTCGTGAAGCAATTAATATTATTTTATATAGAGAACTACGGACTTTAAACAGTTTAATTTTTTTTTCTCGAAAACGGTAACTTTTAGCGAAAAACTTTTCAGACATTTATTTTAGACTTAAAAATGTCCTATCGATTAAAAATGTTTCCGACCCCAAGAATGTTCACCGGTTAGAAGTTATGATTTTTTTCCCGAAAAATTTTGGTTTTTCCCCCCTCCACTTTTAGTTCAAGTTTTAATCTTATAGGTTTATAATTAAAAGTTGTTGGTATTCATGTATACTATGGGATAAAATTAGAACGGTTCGAATATCTTTCATGGAAAGTGAAATTTTGAGGAAAAACTGATTTCACAAAAAGTGAGGCCCTACCGTCCCCATAGGCCGGATTCCACCCGTTCACGAACTTAAACTGAGTTTACACCCAAGCAATTTTTGACCGCAGTTTGAAAGCGATCGGGGCAAAAATGCGACCGTGAGAGTGCCGCAAATTTTGGGAAGTGGAACCATACATACATATATATATATAAACTTTTTGACCAGTGGTCATTTCGGACTCTGGGGGTCATAACTAGACCTCCAATGAAGATTTTTTTTTTAAATTCGACAGTAGTCAAGAAACCAATAGGTAGATCGATTTCATCGAAATCTACCTAAAAATGTGTCTCTTTGCTGCCTTAGTTATATAAATATAGCACAATCAGTGCTTTTCGGATGATGATAGGAATGGTAATACGCGAGAGATAGTGCATTGAAAGCGTTTACGAGGGTCAAACTGAAAGTTCTTAGAACTGGCCACTTATAAACAATATAATAAAAAAATAATTCTAAAATTTGAAAATAGAACTCTTTGCCAATATTACTGAGTATATATTTCATTCATTTATCATTTGTTTTACGATTTGGCGGCAAATTGAAAATTGTCTGTGTCACGTTAACATGAATTTAACACGAGAAAATTTTCGTGCAATGATTTTTTATGACTTTCGATGTCATTTAAGTCAACAAGAAAGTTATGATAGACTACGATTGGCCTTTCACGATGAAGCCCCATCTCGTGCGACTGTTTACAACTGGTTTAATGAGTTTAAACGTGGTCGCACTAATCTCACTGATGATTTACGTGAGGGACGGCCTTCTACGGCGACGACTGAAAATAACATCTGTGTTGTGCGGCGTATGATAGAGACTGATAAAAGAGTGACCTATCAGCAGATTCGGACAAGCTTAGGCATCGGTATGAGTCAAGTGCACAAAATCCACCACGAACATTTAGCGGTCAGGAAGCTTTGCGCCCGGTGGATACCTCCTAATTTGACTGAGGCTCAAAAACTCCATCGTGTGGATTGGTGCCGTAAAATGATTGAAAGATTTAACGGAGGTGACTCTAATGCTGTGTTCGACATACTAACAGGTGACGAAAGCTGGATTTACTGTTATGATCCTGAAACCAAAAGACAATCTGCTCAGTGGGTGTTTCCTTTCGAGGAGTTGCCAACTAAAGTGAAGAGAGATCGAAGTGCAGGAAAAAAAATGGTGGCCTCGTTCTTTGGAAGGATAGGTCATTTCGTAACAATTGTGTTAGAGGATCAAAAAACAGTTTCTGCAGAATGGTACACTACCAATTGTTTGCCACTTGTCTTGGAAAAAGTTCGAGAGAAACGACCTCGCAGTAGGATCCTCCTTCACCACGACAACGCCTCGTCGCACACCGCCAAGCGAACGATCGACTATTTGGCGACATCAAACGTTGAATTACTGGGTCACCCGCCGTATAGCCCCGACCTCGCGCCTTGTGATTTTTATTTTTTTCCAAAAATTTAAGAAAAACTTTAAGGAAAGCGGTTTATGAATGCTGAAGAAGCGGTGGCTGCGTATCGCGATGCCATTGAAGAGACCCCTAAGGACGAGTGGGCAAAGTGCTTTTCCCAGTGGTTCCATCGCATGCAGCGGTGTATTGACGTGAATGGACAATATTTTGAAAAGATATAATAAAACTAATAACTGGCTAATGTAATCAGTTTTTGATTTTCTAAGAACTTTCAGTTTGACCCTCGTATAAAGATTGGTTACCGATTGTCCTATGACGAACCGTCTTGTTTAGTACTTTAGATCAATATAAAAAGTAATTCGGCAAGAGAAAGAGGAGTGCGCAGATACTAGTTGCCAATTATTAACAATATCCTCTCAGTAACAGGAGGCCGCTTTCAAACTTTTTCATCTTACTTTACACAGTAGCGACCGAATCGATTGATCATTTTAATATGCTTATGGTTATTTTTTAGATCTTTCGTTGACATTCAACTGTTAAATTCAATTTAATAACAATCCTTCTCCAGAACACCCCCAAAATATGACTCATGACCTTGGTTTTTGTGGCTAGTCGACGTTAGGGACACAAATTTCTAGATCACAAACACGTCTCCATATTGACCCTTCTTAATTTTAATATTATTTTACTGATAATTCGAACCCCATCAAAATATATATAGAGAAGTATAAAAGAATCACTTGTACCTATTTAATGAATAACTCCAGATATATATTTCCGTGCAGCCTTTTGATATTTGCTCAACAACTTGATAGGAAGTGCTTATTATCAGAATAAAAGCTGTCGGAACTACTAATAAAATGATTTATCCGATATTGATGACTACATACACGTTCTTATGCGATATCGCGTTAGTATTATATTAGAAATGATTAGCCGATGCGCGCGGAGATCGAATATCGTGTTTTTGGTCTTCGGTTCTACATAACCAATTGCAATCCAACATTTTAAGGCAGATTTTAAGTCTGACCAAAACCTAATAGAAAAAAAACCACAACAAAATTCGTTCAGTAGTTTTTGCATCCATCGCATTCATCATTAATTCTAAAAAAACTATTTTTGTTTTCAGGATTCAATTCAATTCAATTCAATTTATGTCAAATGACAAAAAAACGGAACCATTACAGATTCGTCATGCCTGTCTGTCTGTCCGTCCATAATGTCACAGCCAGTTTTTTCCGAAACTATAAGAACTATGCTGTTGAAACTTGGTTAGTAGATGTATTCTGTGAGCCGCATAAAAATGTTCACACAAAAATGGAAAAAAAAAATCTCCCATACTTAGGCTTACCCTGAAACACAAAATTTTTTTTTCATCAAACCCATACTTACGTCTATGGATAGGTCTACAAAAATGATATTGAGGTTATTGATATTGAGGAGGCTAATATAATTTTTTTCTATACTAGTTTGCGCGAGACACACTTCCAAAGAGGTAAAATGTGTGTCCCCCCTCCCCCTGTAAAAGAATGATAAAACTATGTTCCAAAATAAGAGAATGATAAAACTAAAAAAATATATGATGTACATTACCATGTAAACTTCCACCGAAAATTGGTTTGAACGAGATCTAGTAAGTAGTTTTTTTTTAATACGTCATAAGTCCTAAACCGCAATTTACCTCTCATTCAATCAACTCAAATATAAAAATTAAAAAAAGAAACATTTCATTTCATAAATATAAACCTTATGCATAAACCGGGAACCATTATCTTCTTATTATAATACTAAATCTGTAATTGGTACCTAAGTAAATAATAATTATAATTCGCGCTGGGCGTGGCTTGAACAAACTACAAGAACTTTAAATTATGTTACTTGCTGCTACGGAACCCTTCATGGGCGAGTCCGACTCGCACTTGGCCGGTTTTTTAAATATTCCTATGTACAGATACAAGTAATATACAATTTCATAATATTATAGATAGATATGAGGTGGCTTGTGTTGTTTTTTTTTTTGGTTTTATACCACTCAGTTGGCAGACAAGCTCACGGCCCACCTGATGGGAAGCGGTTACCGTGGCCTACGGACATGTGCAACACCAGGGGCGTCACACTCGCGCTGCCGACCCTGCAAAAGCTTCTAATACCCTTCTTGTTTAAATAGGTGTGATGTTCCTCTCTCAAGCGGGTATGGTTGTGTTGTAGTCTGTAGGTTATTATAACGTTACAAGTAGTATAACATTTGTCAAGGTGTGAACGTCATGTTGTGTTGTAGGATTAGTAGCTACCAGATGGTACAACTAGACTTTGTTGAATAGGTGAATAGGCACCACATTTGCCGCGCGAGCGCGTGGGCCGCCGCCACCTCCTTCTGCGAGTATTACATGCTCGCGAAGGAAGGAGATGGCGGAGCGCGCCCGGGGGAGATTTAGAACTCTCCCGGCCCGCCGAGCCCGCAACTTGCTCGCCGCGCGTCGCAGGCGACTCAGGCGCCGGAGGTCGCTTAACGACCTCCGTCCTCCATGAGCGCAGGCCTGGGGGTGGCGGGTGAGGCCGCCTGTCACCCCAGCAGAAGCAGGCCGGGACGGTGGGGCAACTAGCGCCCCTCCCCCAAACTGGGGTAAGACGGGGACACCGTGGTTCAAAAAACCCGAGGGGGCTATCTCGAAAACGGAGATGGCCCAGGGTCAGTCGGGGTGCGAGGGATATGCTCTATGGGCAACCTTACACCGTGCGGTTTTAGTCGGTTCAAGCCCGACATAACCGCCCCCGCTGGTCGGCGGGGGGGGGGGGGGTATCCAAAGGGGTTTCCGCACGAAAAAAAAAGGCACCACATTTGCCAACCGCTCATATCGGCACATCATTCCTCTCCAAGATTGGAGATCATCGTCTTATAGTTAATTTGGAGTTACTTTTTTATCCTGGCCTGGTCTTCCTCAATATTTACTACTATTTCAATGTGCCTAACTTTATCAACAATGTAAGGGCTTAAGTTGTCACCGCGTCAAATTGCTTAAAACCGTTCAGTTTCCACAATCGACAACTATTTGTGTGATCCACAGATAGTTCAGATTCTGGGTACGCCAGGGTACACACACTTTGTGTCCCTTATGTACATGTTTGTATAGGCGCTGAGACAGAGGGTAGCAGTTGCCTTTTCAAAATGTTGTGTTATGGTATGTATAAAGTATTTCTTTACTTTGCAACAAAATGTATTTATGTTATCATAAACATTTTATAGAAAAAATCAGACAAAGAATCAAAAAAGTATTAGTTTGTTTTATAAATATCACAAGTTGTACCACGTATATATGCATTTTTTTGAATTTAAATTTATGTCATAATAATTTATATAAAGTAAATCTAAACCGCATAATTTAAAGCTATACCAAGAATTACATTGGCGCTATATAGCAATTATAAATCACCTCAGATATTAAAATGCCGAACACAGCATTTCATAGCACATGTTGACCTAGTTTAGCTAGCTCAGGGGAGCCACAGAGTTATAAATAATAACTAACAACGCATATTAAACAATTTCCTATCTAGACTTACTAAGCTCTGGAGTTTTACCTCAAAACACAAGAAACAATTTCAAGCAAAAGTATGCCAATAGTTTTAACGAAACAGCAGAATAAATTCCTCAAGTTAACTACATTTTCGCAGCAGCCCTGCCGTTTACGGGCCCCTGAAGCCACATTACTTGTGTGCGGAACCTTCGGCCCTCAGCCGAGCGTCTTTGTCATGACGGACGGGTAATTCTGCGGCCGAATTTTGCCCGTTATACCCAGCAAGGTAAGGTTAGCCGGATTAAAATGTTCCGCCCTCAATATACAGTTCTAAGAGATTTTTGTTTTGCTGCTGGTACGGGTTCGGAATAAAAATGTATTATTAAAAAGGTAATGGGAATAAAATAAAAATCGGGAACTATTTGTATACCGTTTTTGTATATTATTGACCTTTGGTTAGGCAACGTATTCATATAGTGTACAAAATGGACTGAATACCCTTATAATCTTAAAAGATAGCACTGTTATATAACTGTTATTTGAGCTGAGAGTGAGACGAAGTCGAGCGAAAAGCTCTCTATACTCCACTCGGTGTATTTCGGTTGTGACGTAACTCCTCCTAAACTAATCGAACAATTTTGACCAAACTTGGCATGTAAATACAACTTGTTACCCGTAAGGTTTAGAAAAAATAAAATTGAAAATCGAACATACCATGGAGGAATAATCACTCTTCAAAAATTTCAAAATCTGATTTCTCCAAAATGATCAATGTTGAGACCACGATTTTGGCGCCAAAATGTGTAAGTTAACTATTGGCATAGTACAGAAAAGGAAAATTGAAAATCGGTCTAGCAACGGAGGAATAATCACCGAAAAAGCAATTCAATGGTATTCAATTGAAAAAAAATTGCGCGTGAATTGTAGGTAATCATGTAGTCCACTCTCAGCTCAACATTGCAACAGCAGAATGCATCGCGCCCCTAGTTACCCTATTATATATTTTTCAACCTTCAATAATCTGTATGAAAGTGGCTTTGAGTAATAACCAGATTAATTCCCCGCAGTCTTTACGAATTTCAGTGAAGAAGGATCAGCGAACGATAATACGAAAGCAGTAAATCTTTCCGTACATAAGTTTTACTTTACAAGTTTAATAAAAATATTTCAAGGCAAACGCAAATAGCTTCTAAGATCAACAATAACTCTTTTTATATACTGTATGAAATTTTGTATGTCTATCGGCAGAATATATATGTACTTTCCTTTTTTTTTCGTGCGGAAATCCCTTCGGATACCCCCACGCCGGCCAGCGGGGGCGGTTATGTCGGGCTTGAACCGACTTAAACCGCACGCCGTTTCGGGTCTTAAGACGCCGGGGTGTATGGTTGCCCATAGAGCATATCCCTCGAACCCCGACTGACCCTGGGCCATCTCCGGTTTCGAGATGCTCGGGTTTGGGAACCACGGTGTCCCCGTCTTGCCCCGATTTGGGGGAGGGGTGGTAGTCGCCCCACCGTCCCGGCCTGCTTCTGCTGGGGTGACAGGCGGTCTCACCTGCCACCCCCAGGCGCTGATGGAGGAAGGAGGTCGTTACCTAAATATATTATGTAAACAAGATCTTACCAACCATCTATGTTTACAAAATAAATAAATTGAATTGAATTGAATTTTTCTGGTTCCCAGAAAGAAGAGACAAAGAGGATAGGAGTTTGGACTAGTAGTGGATTAGTAATTTAGAATGTTCAAGAACAATCAGTCCAGAAATTAAAAATACCTTTAATGACATATTTCACTCTTTTTTTTTTTACGTGCGGAAATCATTTCGGATACCCCCCCGCTAGCCAGCGGAGGTGGTTATGTCGTGTCTCGTCTAAAACCGCACGGTGTCCTCCCCAAGTGTCCGTTGCCGGGCACCCCGGGTAAGCCCTCGAAAGGATAACCCCAGGGCTAAAGGATAACCCCAGGGTTGGACGGAGTGTTATAAGTCTGACGTGAATGTGTGCTTGTGTGGGTATCTGTCTGTGGCATTGTAACTCCCGAATGGATGAACCGATTTTGATTTGGCCTTTTGTTAGAAAGGTAAATAAGTCGGGAGTGTTATCAGCTATGTCAGGGCTGTTTTAAATTTGATAAAAATATTTTATTGATTAGAGTCGTTTAAGGCCTTTAAACGCGTCGTGAAAAAGTATAGATGAGGCATTCAAGCTGAGAGCCGTCACTGTAGCATTATTGGTGTCAGCAATGGTGACCGTCATTCCTGAAATTTTGCTTTAACTTACCATCAGGTGAGGTGAAGTAATATTCGCGTGACCATATTAAAAAAATGATGTATTCAAAGTTCATGGACTACTATAAAAGATATTGATTCCTTAATTATTTGCCGCCAGTAAGTTTAAGTCTTGGGCTTAGGTACTTGATATTCTGGGGTGTGTGTTGGGTAACCTCCTCGAGTGTCGCTCCGATTCCGATCCCGCTGCAGTCCGGAAGGAACGGAATCGGAGCGGCCGGTACACCCTGGGCGGCGGTCAATGGCTTCCCCTTCACCCCTTCATAGGGTTGGCATTGATCGTCGGCCAATACCCAACGTGGCGGGAACACATCGCTCTCCGTACTCCTCTGCTTTCAGAGGAGACAGGATGAGCGATGCTGTTAGTGGTGAGATGGCCCAGGGTCAGCCGGGGTGCGAGGGATATGCTCTATGGGTAACCTTACACCCCGGCGTCTGAAGACCCGAGACGGCGTGCGGTTTTAGTCGGTGCAAGCCCGACATAACCGCCCCCGCTGGCCGGCGGGGGGTATCCGAAGGGATTTCCGCACGATAAAAAAAAAAAAGGTACTTGATATTCTGGGGTGCTTGGTTGGGGACCTCCACGCGGTGCACCCTGGGCAATGGAGACAGCAGCGCCTCTCTCCTAGGGCGGGAGAGACGCTGCCACCTACGGCCAACTCCGACCGAGGGGAGGACGGCCCTGTTGAGGGCTGTTCGGAAGCTTTCCACGTGTCCCTCTGATTAGCAGATGGCACAGTGGAGAGCAAGTAAGGGGGCCATCTCGAAACCGGAGATGGCCCAGGGCCAGTCGGGGTGCGAGGGATATGCTCTATGGGTAACCTTATACACCGGCGTCTTAAGACCCGAGATGGCGTGCGGTTTTAATCGGTTCAAGCCCGACATAACCGCCCCCGCTGGCCGGCGGGGGGGTATCCGAAGGGATTTCCGCAAGAAAAAAAAAGGTACTTGATATTCTTGAGAAACTGACTTAAAGCTGAGAGGGAAGCGAAAGTGTGAGTTGCAAGGAGTGTCACTCTCAGTGGTTCACTCATTCAGTCACAATGGCTATTAATAAGTATAAGGACTTACGGGACAGGAGTACTTAGTAAATGACACACCAAGTATTAAAGGAGTGAGGGCAGAGTCGGTGTCGCCTCGCAGAACATACACTGAGTTTAGATAATTTACACAACTTCACGCTTGTATCCCCGAACGGGTAGGCAGAGGTGTTTTACACATCCACGATTCGCCAGTTATGTTTAGGTTCCAATGTAATAGGCGGCGAGCCTATTGCCATCTACCGGGCACATTACTAAGCGAGCGATAATTAACATTTTAATACACATATAACTACGAAATGTCAGAGGTATGTGCTCGGGGCGACTGGGATCGAACCCGAGACCTTGTCTCAGCAGTCTCCTTGTTTTTAGATAATTTATGACGAGTATAAGGAAAAAACTGTTGTTATTGTTATCTCTGCCTACCTTGCACAAAATAGCCATAAACAAAAGCGACGCGATTCTGATCAACGTGATATTTTCAATTATATTTAATCGAGTATTTCTTCAAAGCATTGTCTGAAATGCCAAACACTCCAACATTTCAAATAACATTGAAAGACTTGGAGGAAGGTCGAGTGAGTAATTTCATTTACCTATTCAATTTGGAGCAGAAACACAGTTTGAGTCTCCCAAAGCCTACGCAGGCCGAATAAATCGGGTTATATTGAAACAACGTTTAAAAATGGCTATTTACATAGAAATAGCATTTCCAATATCAGTGATCTTGATGTAGAGAGAGGCTTTGGTCGAATCCAGCCAGTCGCATGGACCGCCCGCCCGCGACCCGGCTGGGTCCGACCGGGCCCGGCGAGGCGACCGCCGAGTGGGTACAGACGAGGAATAAATAGCGCTTTGGAATAGTTGGCTTTCATACATTAACTTACTTTGAAATATATAATATAATACTGGATGTGCTCACGGCTCTGCCCACGTGGATATCTGTTATCGCGGCCAAACCATACGAACTATGATCCCTTGTTTCATACCCACACAGATCGAATTTTCAAAAACATTGTCTACCACAGACCATCTGTGGGAAATTTATTATCACATAACATAACATAAACATAACTTCACGCCTGTATTACACACCCACGATTCGCCAGTTATGTTAAGGTCCCAATGTAATAGGGGGCGAGCCTATTGCCATCTACTGGGCACATTATTAAGCGAGCGATAATTAACATTTATTATCAAGTGCCTATAATAATACAAAGTTTTAAGATGTTATCTTCGGAAATCTAAAACGTTCATACAAACTTTCATCATCTTTTTGAACCTATTCAAGCCTTTTTTCGCTATGGAAGGTAGCCTATGTCCTTTCCCAAGCTCTACTCGATCTTTCTACCCAATTTCATCAATATCTGTTTTGTGGTGTGGACATGAATGTGTAACAGACAGATATGGACTTATATGGATTTTTTTTAGCGTGTGGAAACCCCCACGCCCCCCCCCATCGGTGCCGACAATGGGGTGGTATTGTCGGAATCGGACCGACTAAAACCACATGGTGTCCTCCCCAAGTGTCCATTGCCGGGCACCCCGGATAGACCCTCGAAAGGATAATCCCAGGGTAATATTATATGGATATGAATTAAATATGATTTTATTTCATTATAAAGTTGGAACTTACTTGTAACTAGTTTGATTTGATTGCATTGATACCTGTAACGTATTACTTATTTACAGAATAAGATTTAAATACAGTGGAGGTATTACACAGAGGAGTCGGTTTCATCAATGATGTTCACTTTTACTGTAAAAGCATTACCTTCTAAGTGTAAATTTAATACGAAAACAACTTTGAGACGGCGAAGGTATCTAAGGATTAAACTTTAGATCTACTGTGCGAAATATAGATTCAAAATAAGTTTTATTCACACCATGACATTCAATAACACATTTGTATTACAATCACTTAAATATAAACGATCTTGTTTAATTTAAAGATCTTTCCTTCGTTATTGCGTCCTCCATCATCACGCTATCTATCAACACCATAACCCAAACTAATAATGCACAAGTGACCCACACTGACCCCAATGACCTCGGGCCTTCGCTAAATATTTCCCTCCTTCATTAGTTCCGGGACTTTCCAAGACAGAGTACATGTTTATGTTTACCCCTTAAGGGTACTTAAACTTACAAGGAGTAAAGTACGCTTGGCATTCCAGACTGTGTGCAATTGTACAAGGTTTATTTAAGCTTTGGGTACATAGCGGAGATTATATGGGTAAGTTAGTTTGTTGCTATTTCAGTCAGCTAGTGGGACAGTTGTTTTGTTAGGCATATATTCGTGTATATACGGTGACAAAGAGAGTGGCGATAGCCCAGTGGTGTACGTAACGGACTGCTGAGACGAAGTCTCGAGTTCGATCCCCAGTCGCCCCGGGCACACACCTCTGACTTTTCGTAGTTATGTGTGCATTAATAAATGTTAATTATCGCTCACTTAATCATGTGCCCGGTAGATGGCAATAGGCTCGCCCCCTATTACATTGGGACCTTTTTTTTTTTTTTTACGTGCGGAAATCCCTTCGGATACCCCCCCGCTGGCCATGTGACGGGGGTGGTTATGTCGTGTCTCGACTAAAACCGCATGCCGGGCACCCCGGGTAAGCCCTCGAAAGGATAACCCCAGGGTTGCCGGCGGACTTTGGCGGCCGCCGCGGCCTCGCCTGGTGGGGTCGGGTTTTATGCCTAATGTAAAGTGCCTAATGTAAAATGCCTAGTGTAAAGGGTAATGTGCCTGGTAGATGGCAATAGGCTCGCCCCCTATTAAATTGGGACCTTAACATAACTGGCGAATCGTGGGTGTGTAATACACCTCTCCTACCCCTTCGGGGATACAGGCGTGAAGTTATGTTATGTTATGTTATGTAATAATTTATAATCTACTAGGTTTTGTTATACAGTTTTCGCTATTGTTGTTGTATCAAACATAGCAGTGCAAAGAATCGGGTTGTGATTTTTTTCCAACACGAAACGAGTTATAGGCCAGTTAGAGATAAGATGTTGTAGGTGACTAATGTAAAACCAAACTATTATATTTTAGAACGAATTTAATATGAAGTAAATAATTGGAAGAGTTAGAAATTCAATAAATCATTTCTCTACCTTACAAAGTGGGAGACAAAAGATCAAAAAACATAGACATTGTTTACAGACAAATAAAGAGGGCATTCCGAGCTCAAGTCATGATTCTTAGGTAAATATATATAATAATATGATTTCAATTATCACCCATAGGATCTATATAGTAGTGCTACCCCAGATGATTTCGCTTGTAACATAAAATCGGTATTATGTACTTCTTTTCATATTCTTCAAGACAGAACATTCGACAAAGTAATTAGCGGTGCCTAACTATATTATTTCAAATCAAGTACTATCGGTAATGTAGTACAAATTTATGTAAACCCATACTGAATCTGCAGCAGCTTCAACCATTAGTGTAGCAGCCAACAGATTAGGTGGAAATCACGCAACAGGCATCAGGCGAGCGGCTTCATGCGAAGTATTCTTGTGGGTGACGTGATAATATCGCGAACTGCACCAATATTTGACTGTAGATACACCCTTTATATTCGTGTGTTTAGTTTTAGTATCAAATATAATAAACAAGTTATGGAGTCCTGCCTTATTCCGTGCCTGACATATGCATGCCAAACATGGAAGTTTACAAATAACGCAAGGCACAATATAAATACATGCCAAAAGAGGAATGGAATGGAGCATGCTAAGCATTAAAAAGCAACATAAGATAAGACACATAAAAATAAGATCGAAAGCAATTGATGCACTAAGTCACGCACAAACATTGAAGAGGAAGTGGGTAGGTCATGTAGCGCGTCTCACAGATCACAGGTGGACTAACACAGTAACCACATGAAGAGGCCCATCAGGCAAGCGCTACAGAGGCAGACCGCATACTCGGTGGGATGATGATATAAATAAAACCTTGGGTCCACAATGGATCCAAATAGCTCCAGGTAGAGAACCAGGTAGAGAGAGAGCCGTGGAGGCCTTCACCGCATAGGGGTCCTGATACGTATGTATAGTATCTGTATAGTATAGTATAGTGTAGTGTAGTGTAGTATAGTGTAGTGTAGTGTAGTGTAGTGCAGTGCAGTGCAGTGTAGCGTAGCGTAGCGTAGCGTAGCGTAGCGTAGCATAGCATAGCATAGCATAGCATAGCATAGCATAGCATAGCATAGCATAGCATAGCATAGCATAGCATAGTATAGCGTAGTATAGTGTAGTATAGTGTAGTATAGTGTAGTATAGTATAGTGTAGTATAGTATAGTGTAGTGTAGTGTAGTGTAGTGTAGTGTAGTGTAGTGCAGTGCAGTGCAGTGCAGTGCAGTGCAGTGTAGTGTAGTATAGTGTAGTATAGTATAGTATAGTAATAGTATAGTGTAGTATAGTATAGTATAGTATAGTATAGTGTAGTATAGTGTAGTATAGTATAGTAGTAGTATAGTATAGTATCTGCTGTATAGTGTTAATATAGACAATAACAACATTAGAAACACATAAAGTGAATAAATATAAGTAATTAAGAATACTCAAATGTATAAAGAATAAGTCAAAATGTATACTTAGGTTATATAACAAATGTAACCGCTAGGGTAAACGTGTTCTTGAGTGGAGACCGCGACTCTCCAAACGTAGTGTAGGACGCCCTCCGGCCAGGTGGGATGACGATCTGCGAAAGACTGCGGGCAGGAAATAAACAAGGCTTAAAATAAAACATTTAAATAATAAACAATACTTTATCGACTGTACTTTTTTATGGGATGAGTCGAAGAATGAAAAATAAATTAAAATAATTCGGGGCAACTCGACACCGTGTGCCGAGTTTTCAAGTGCCGAAGATCATGAATAAGTCATTCGTTTTATGGTTTATTGAACAATTCTCAGAGACAATGAGAGAGACAAGAGTACTTACTCAAAATTATTTGGATAATCTATAATATACGTATGAGAGCGCGCGAAATCAGTACCTACAGAGGTAAAGGTTTTAATTGAAAGTTGAACATTTTGTATGTTTTAGGCATTTTCATGAACCTAAAGACGAGAGAATTAATTTTGTTGGTATAGACAGTATAATATACTTTTACATAAAAAAACATAACTTCACGCCTGTATCTCCGAAGGGGTAGGCAGAGGTGTATTATACACCCACGATTCGCCAGTTTTGTTTAGGTCCCATTGTACCAGGGGGCGAGCCTATTGCCATCTGCTTTTACCTACTATTTAATTGTTTTCTTTATAATACTAAGGTAGCAAACAAGCACTCCACCTACCTGATGGTAAGCGGTTATAACCTATGAACGTGTGCAACACCAGATGTTTTACTAGCTCGTTGCTACTTACAGAGGGCAATGTACACAGAAAAGATTAACGAAATTGCTTATTTTTTACTACATTTGTATGAGGGGAGAGAGTAACTTCCCTGTACAAGCCAGTCTATGTGAACTTAGAAACACGTAGTTCTGCATCGTACTTTGACCGAAACGAAATGTTGAATCGGAAACCGTACTGCCGGCTGTACAGTATCTGGGTATGTTATGTACTCAGTGACCATAGTGTCACTGGGATCTTGCCCTCATAGGCGCAAAGTAAACTAACCTAAATGATGGCAATAAGACTGGCTGACAAGAAGCATTTCAAGTTCTATGTTTACGTACAGTCAGCATCAAAAGTAGATTTTCTCTTTGTAATTTAAAAATATTTCCTGAACTAAGTACGTAATGTATATGTCATAATTCAAATATTTTAAGATATAAGGATATTTTCCTTCAGATTTTTCATTTTGGTGCATACAGTGAGGTATGAAAGGCAATTTATTCGGCGCACTCTTAGGCTATGGTATGATCTCCTTGCTGTTTTACCAAACGACTACAGTATGGAGTTCTTCAAGAATATTTTTACAGGGTCGGCAGTGTGAGTGTGACGCCCCTGGTGTTGCACACGCCCAATGGCCGCGGTAACCACTTCCCATCAGGTGGGCCGTTTGCTTGTCTGCCACCTAAGTGGTATAAAAAAATGAAATCTTTGCACTCATTTTTTTTTTCTTTTACGTCCGGAAATCCCTTCGGATACCCCCCCGCCGCGCTGGCAAGCGGAGGCGGTTATGTCGTGCATGTACCGACTAAAACCGCACGGTGTCCTGCCCAAGTGTCCATTGCCGGACACCCCGGGTAAGCCCTCATCTAATTTTAACGCTGACTGTTTTTTACACAGTGGCGTATGTAACGGACTGCTGAGACGAGGTCTCGAGTTCGATCCCCAGTCGCCCTGGGCACACACCTCTGACTTTTCGAAGTTATGTGTGCATTAATAAATGTTAATTTTCGCTCGCTGAATAATGTGGCCGGTAGATGGCAATAGGCTCGCCCAGTATTACATTGGGACCTTAACATAACTGGCGAATCGTGGGTGTTTAATACACCTCTGCCTACCCCTTCGGGGATATAGGCGTGAAGTTATGTAAATGTATTATGTTTTTTACACAAAAGAGCGCAATAAAAAAAATAAAAAAATCAATATGACACTAAAACGCGTGCCAGCGTTTTCCATTTACCTAAAATGGAGTCGCAATTAAACTGAAACATTTAAAGTGAACATAAAAGCAGTTTTCGTAGAAAAATATTTCTAGCTCTCATTTTTGTACCACTGCATTCTTTTGACATGAAAAGGGGTATGAATTTTAAACATTTTTTGCTACACAAAACAAACTAAAGTTTGTTAAACAATGTCGATAAAAAATCCTAACTAATATTATAAATGCAAACAGAGTTTTTTAAGTTTTTCAGTCACTCAACGAACCAAAAATGGTTAGATGTATTTGGCTAAAATTTTGCACAGAGTACGACAGAGAAATGTGCTCCTGTGTGTCGCAAGAACGGGATCGATATTCCAAGTGGATGGAGCTGCGGGCATAAACTAGTTTATTATAAAGATAAATTGTAAAAATATTTAATACGGGATTTTGAACTCACCATAGTCTCATAGCGTGACAATAGTGTCGATTTTATTGGCACAAAAACTAATAACAGCCTTACATATTAGGACCAATCACATCACACAAAACAGTCACCTAGTAGGTCATCATTATCAACAGTTGTATTATCATGTGTTCTATAAAGAGAATAATTTTAATATACCTTCTTATATATATTTTTCTGTAAATACGTAGGGAAGTAAGTATATGTAATACATAGAAACACCCAGAACAATCAAATGCTTAAATTGACAATCATTCATACAAATATTTGCACTGAGCAGAAACCCAACCCGTGACCTCCTCTTGCTACTTCACATTTTGTAATGAAAGCGATAGTGATTAATTTAATACAATAGTAGTGTTTCCTTCTTCTTACAATCCCGGGGTCTTCAAGCGGGGCGTGAAATAGCATCATTTGAGGCCGTCAAGGTAGGGGCTACCATTTTAGGATCGTCAGAATCTGGGATGGTGGCCCATATCTTCTGGACTTCACCCTAGCTTCTCACCATCCAGCGGGGTGCAGTCAATGGACAGAACGAATATTTAAAAAAAAGTAGTTTTTACCTAAAAAAAGCCGCAAATAACTATAAGTAAATGAACAAGAAAGTAAAAGTGTTTATGAAAATTAATAAGTGACACACAGCTGTGTGAGGCACACATGTTCGCGACATTATATCAAACAGTAAATTATTGCGATGTTAATGTTAATATCAATCAGATATTAATACAATACGAGTGTATCGAGGGGACCCCGAGCTCCGCATTGTTACACGAGTTCGGTAGCGTCTCCGGGTGACAGTGTCACGCTAGGTGTGGCGTGACATGTGTCATACACTGTATATTGGCTTAGCATCGGCACGCACACAATACCCACGTAAACTGCTATGAATTTGATAAACAGGAAGATAGGTGACACACCGGTGAAGTAATGTGGGGCAAATCAGGAATTAAATTTAACACGAATAAGGAATGTGGGGCAAACCAGTGGGGCGAATGCGCTATAAACTAGCAAAAAGACAAATGAAGTTCTTAGTAACTACGGGACAGTAAAATGAATTGTCTAACATTGTTTTTGATATAATGTATGTGCAGTAAGACGGCCTCTGTGGCGTAGCGGTGGTGCATTCGACTGCTACGACAGGGGGCGCGGGTTCGATTCCCGCTCAGTGCAAATATTATATATAAAAAAGTATATAAGTATGTTTATCCGCATTCTGGAACCCATACCACAAACTTAAACTATGTTTACTTTGGATCTAGGAAGCGCTGTGTAGAATGTCGTAGAATATTTATTATTTATTATGTATAATCATGTAGGTAGGTATAGATTTGTTTGGGGTGCTTGGTTGGGGACCTCCACGCGGTGCACCCTGGGCAACGGAGGCGGCAGCGCCTCTCTCCTAGGGCGGGAGAGACGCTGCCGCCTGCGGCCAACTCCGACCGAGGCGAGGACGGCCCTGTTGAGGGCTGTTCGGAAGCTTTCCACGTGTCCCTCTGATTAGCAGATGGCACAGTGGAGAGCCAGTAAGGGGGCCATCTCGAAACCGGAGATGGCCCAGGGTCAGTCGGGGTGCGAGGGATATGCTCTATGAGTAACCTTACACCCCGGCGTCTTAAGACCCGAGACGGCGTGCGGTTTTAGTTGGTTTAAGCCCGACATAACCGCCCCCGCTGGAGACTCCCCGCTCTCCAGCGGGGTCGGTATCTGA
This sequence comes from Cybosia mesomella, assembly GCA_946251805.1. NCBI lineage: Eukaryota > Metazoa > Arthropoda > Insecta > Lepidoptera > Erebidae > Cybosia > Cybosia mesomella. The sequence goes on from OX276404.1 coordinate 29,832,116, forward strand.
AGGGATTTCCGCACGAAACAAAAAGGTATATACATACCTTTGGATTGCCTGACGTTTCCACCAATCACATTATTGTATATCATGGACCGCGAAGGTTCACGCGAGTGAAGCTGCTGTCCACAGCTTGATTAAAAAAACAAAATAGTTCATTACAAATAAAGCTATAAAAATAAGTTAAAAAACCAGCTCATTCATGATATAAATTGAAGTAAGGGATAATGATGTCTATTCTATTTCCACTTCAAGTAAAAGAAAAGTGCGTTCAAACAAAGATAAAATTGTTATTGTGTTATACAATAAGAATTTTCTAATAATTTGTAAATGATAAAGCCCAGCCAACAATAACACAATAACAGATAGGACACTTCACTCGGGCTTAAACACTTTGTATCGGCCGCTAACAAGGGTGTAAGGCGACACTGCTCCACAGAGGCCGCTAATGAACGGAAGTCCACGCTCCCCCCCCCCCCCCGCTCCAATTGTACAGCGCAGCGCCTTGTTTCTACTACTGGCTTTAAGTCATTTATTGGAAATAGCAATATTTGCGGTATTGTATAGTGTGATCCTTTGCATCTGTCTTTGTTAACTTAATTTTTGTTGTATTCAATTGAATTTTTTTGTTATTTATTTATTATTATGTCAAATTTGTTATCTGTTGAGTTATTAAGATATTATAGCCCAGGAACTATTCTCACACCTACCAAACATACACAAAAAAATTCAAAAGAATTGATCAAACCGTTTCGGAGGGTTCTAACAGTAAGCATTATGACACGAAATTCTTATGTATTAGATAATATTGCGAAAGCGCTCTCGCCTCCAGGTTCCATGGTGCAGTTCCGACACGGAGACTCGCCGCCTCAAAGGAGATCGTGTGGTACCCCCTGATGATCGCTGCGGAGTACGCAGCATCCCCACATGTCTGGCCTTCAGGTTTTCCGCCCATTGGGCACCCATAAAGGGCCATGGACCGCACGATCACCCCGAAAAGTCTTCTGCAGGAGTCATCAGGCCCCTCATGATGGGCAGCAGCCGCGCTAGATAATAGACACTAATGAGTTTTCTGTATTAACGTTAAGCTAATTTATTTCTATTTCCACACGTAACATCTGCGTAGTGTCTGTACCATACTTGTAGTTAGTGATTCAGTAAGTATCGACATGTTATTAACAAGAGGCTGTTGAGGCGATGGCCATCTCTAATAGTATGATATTGAATACTGTTCAATGTGTGTATGATATTTTTATCGTTAGTGCGTATTGATCGCACCTTTGCATCTCGTTTCTGTAAACAGTACCATCATGAAACTATAATGAATTTATAGATTCTCATATTCGATAGAGAAGCAGAAAGCTACTTTTGCGTGCTGTTTTTGCCAAAGTAAAACGATCATTTAAATATTATTTTAATTATTTTTATACTATTTTCCAGAGATAACTAACGTATTTTTAAGTAATCCTCTTTACATTATAAAAATAAGAAGCTCGTGAAAGCTGAGAAAGAAAAACAAATTAAGTATCTGGATTTAGCTTACGAGATTGTCGAAATGTGAAAAGTAAATTCGGTAAAATTAACGAATTTATAGCCAAGAGCCTCTACCAACACCTGAAGAGGCTCGCGTTGGGCAGCTGCATCAAGGGCCTGACTCAGAAGGTAGTACTCCTTGACACGCATAGTGAGGAGGTTCCTCTCCCTGGAGCCCTGACCACCGGTAGCTTGGTACCCTGTACCCGATGCGAGTGGGCCACTATTTTTTATATTTTTAAATATATTTTATTTTATTATTTAAATAGAATGTATTTATTAATATAACTTTTATACTAATATAATAATACTATACTTTATAATGATAAGCATACATACGACAAGGCATAACATTGTTTGGTGGTGGTTCAGGTTCCGTGAAATGTCTATTATTGCGAAACCCAATACTATTTATTTTACTGTTAAAGAAAGCGAGAAGTGCTTTCAACAATCATCATCGCGCACCGTACACTTCTTAACAATAAAATAAATGTTCTTTTATTCACTATATTTTCGAATCTTTGATACTTTAACAATAATATTTCCTTTTTAATCTGGTGTTTTTTTTTGTTTTATATTTAGGACACGTCAATTTGACTTCACCTCGCCTGATGGTAAGCTGAAGGTAAAGTCTCAGGAAAGAGGGTCACCATTACATACACGTACCATGTTAACAATGGTGGCACTCAGCTTGACGGCCTCATCAGAAGAGGATTGTCGTCGCAGCACCGCGTGACACCAAGCGGTCCCACTAGTGCTGCGACCACAATCCCCCTGCCTGACTATGCACTTGCTGACCCCTGAACGCAATCAAACCGAAATTGGATTACTTTGGAGGGTTTTTCGCAATCGTGCACGGTGGTACCCACCCGGCCGAATTTTGTGACAAATTTGTGTCATCAATTTTCTACCACCAGTTTATTATATTAAAGCGTGTTTTTATTTTAGGTAGATTTCGATGAAGTCGAAAATTGCTTGGGTGTAAACTTAGTTTAAGTTCGTGAACGGGTGGAATCCGGCCTAAGGGGACGGTAGGGCCTCACTTTTTGTGAAATCAGTTTTTCCTCAAAATTTCACGTTCCATGAAAGATATTCGAACCGTTCTAATTTTATCCCATAGTATACATGAATACCAACAACTTTTAATTACAAACCTATAAGATTAAAACTTTAACTAAAAATGGAGGGGGGGAAAACCAAAATTTTTCGGGAAAAAAATCATAACTTCTAACCGGTGAACATTCTTGGGGTCGGAAACATTTTTAATCGATAGGCCATTTTTAAGTCTATAATAAATGTCTGAAAAGTTTTTCGCTAAAAGTTACCGTTTTCGAGAAAAAAAAATTAAACATGTAAAAAAATTATATTAATTGCTTCACGAAATCTATCTGTGCGTTCCCCCTGCGGGAACGGATTTTTTTAACTGTTATTTTTTATCTCTATAGTTATCAGCTACTAGATAATTTATACTCTGTAATTGGCCTAATATACCTACGAATCATTACCAGCCGTGATTGGATTGAATTACGATTGCTTTGGCTTCGCATTTGGACCCACTATCCACTATCATGAACATTACTATGACTTCCACATCCGCTGAACTTTCTATTCGTTCCCTATAAAATAATGTTACCTATCTCTCTCGCACTGAGGTAATAGCAAGGAACGAGAAACGGATTTAGAATTGGATAATTTGATTTGTATCAGTTACAAATGTACGTGGATAATGAAACCTAACGAGTATTACTGCTATTATCGTGTTCTATAGCGAGGATTTGATTACGTGGCCAGTTTTGGACGTGCGGCGAATGTATTAGTTCTGGCAATCTTGTTAGTTATTCTACTCTAATTATTTCCGTGTACGCGTCTGAAATTGATGTTTGAATAGGTTATGAGTAACTTTAGCGCAGTAAGTCTCCACTCCCACTCTATTAAGCACACATCTATATACACACACACACACACACACCTATACACATATACACATAACATACACACACACAATATACACACACCCATACATATCATAAGAGTATACACACAACTTACACATAACATACACAGGGAAAGGGACTTGTGTTCATTATTTTATTTTAATTAGAAATTTATAATCCTCACTTTTTCGCAATACAGTAATATTTTGTAGTGTATTTTGTACAACATACCCAGAAGTCGTCGTGGAGGCGCTGTTAGTAGAAATAAAGATCAAAAGTCTAGTTCAACCAATTGTAAAACTTAATGTAACATTAACAAATTTCTTTGGTTAAATGAAGTATCGTTATTAAATTATTATTTTAACTGAACACATTATTTTGTACCTTTTTTTGTTTTTTTTTTCGTGCGGAAATCCCTTCGGATACCCCCCCGCCGGCCAGCGGGGGCGGTTATGTCGGGCTTGAACCCACTAAAACCGCCCGCCGTCTCGGGTCTACAGACGCCGGGGTGTAAGTTGCCCATTGAGCATATCCCTCGCACTCCGACTGACCCAGGGCCATCTCCGGTTTCGGCCCACTCGACATAATTTTTTTTTGTACCTAAGGTTAAGTTCTATTGCGAGTAACTACACTGATGGTAGAAATGATGATGATGGTAGAAACAGATAACGGTATAACAACAATGTTCTTAAAGAAATGTCTAAATAATTCATAATATTAAAAAAAAAAAACTATGTACTCACACTATAAAGATGAAAACCACAGGCAAGCATTAGTTTCTGTTCTTGTCAAAATCTATCTGTTCAAAAGGAGCACTTTTGCGTATTATTAAAAAGTTAATGCTCCTGCTCGTAGACCCAGAAATTAAAGTTGTTCGATGAGTCACATGTTTATGGTTTTACATTTACATTTGTACTGCGCCGCAATTGCCATGAAAGTAGTGCATAGACATTATTTATTTATATCTCTTATTGAATGAACAACAAATATCGATTTAAATTTTAGGTTAAATTTTATTTAAAAGATCGAACTTCTAAACAAAGAGACAAGTGACTTAGACAATACAACCAAAAATATAATAAGAAAGCGTCGGTAGCTTAGTGGTTAAGGAGTCGACCTTACGATCGAGAGGTCCCGGGTTCAAATCCTGGCCATTACACTACCGACGTGAACGCACTCCTGACACAAGCAATTTAGCTTAGCTGGAGGGGTTAGGGGGAATATTAGTAATTTCGTTTACTAATATTCTTTAAAAAAAAAAATTGTCTGAGCATGTGGCGATTAAATAAATAAATAAACTAGGTGTGGAAGGCGAATCGCTGCTTGCAATGTTGAGATGAGTGAGACATCGTGAATCAGATTTTGAAAATTTTGAACAGTGATCATTCCTCCGTGGCAAGTCCGATTTTGAACCTGGACATGCTTTCTGAGCGTGTAAAGTTTGGTCACAGTGTCTAGATCGGTTATTATGTAATTCCATCTGGAATTTTTTTAACGGTGATCATTCCTCTGTGGTAGCATTAATTTTTTCAAAATATATCCATAAACCTTCCTCTGATTGACCTCTTTAATCATGCCAAATTTGGTTCTGATTGGATTAGTAGTTTAGGAGGAGACCTGTAACAAAGAAAATTCTGAAGTCTGCTATGAGGAGCTTTCGCTCGACTTCGTCTCACTCAGCTCAATAAACCTTTTATTGATACACGATTATTGAGTATCCATGCAATAGAAACCAAAAACACATGTTATAAAATGGAGCCATGTGTGCAGAGAAATTCTAACCAAAGAGCATCCTGTAAACGGTATACACTTCATAACCGGCACCTAATATTTAGGGTGCAGCATGTATACAGAATAAAAGGTGAGTTTGCTACTCAGAATCCCTTTGTGCTGTGACGGCTAATTTTCCATCCGAGCGTAGTTTGTTTTATTATAGCTGCAGCATCGAGCTCAGTGCTAAAGTGGTGCTTCTACCGTACAAAGTTAAAATTTAAACACATGACACCGTGTTTTTGGGTCGGTTTATATGGGTCGAGTAAAATATTGCTGTTGCCCACGGCTCCAAAGGGTCAGTATTTCACGTGTGTGGGCGTGAAATAGTTATCTCGTATCCCTGAACCACTGCAGGGACCTACACGCAGGATACAAAGAGGCTTGCCTAGTTTAGACTATCTCTATAGGTATCTCGGTAGGCAGAGATAAAAGCCCACGATTTTACTTCTGTCCAACAACTTCCTCTACTGTCATCTTTACTTATGATATTCGCTACTGACGTACCCTCATTTCAATACATTACCAATGCGAAGTAGCCCTTGGTAAGATAGTTGAACATACCACCACCTTGGGATCCAGTTATTCACCTACCCAAGAAAAAGTACAACATAGTAAGGCTTCAAGACTCTTTGAACTCTGTCATTGACAGAAGTCGCTTAGCAAATTCTTATTTATTGATCAACCTTTCATAAAACCTTAACCCTTTCATAAAACAATAAATAAAACATGAATAAGATTAACTTTCCATCCATCCATCCAATTTATGAATTCCTATGTAAAAAAAGGTTTGCAAATATTTTAGTGTTAACCAACTATTGTCGTTGACTGTATTTAAAGAAGTCTAAAGTTTAGACTACAAGACATGAGCCGCACACCACCTTAGTCTCTTACGGTGAGCTTTAGTGCTAAAAAGTAATCCAAATCTCGGGATAAGTGTAAATAATAACAAGTTGAATTCCTGAGACGAGCTCAGCCGAATACAAGGGATTTTCGATTTTGCGATATTTTTCTTTTGCGATTTTTTCTTTATCTTGCAATGGTTCACCCCAGCACAAATCTATTACCGAAAACAGCAACTCGATAGCTCATCTCCTTCATACCCAAAACCGTGACAGAAAATTGGCAACGACGACGTCGACGACGACGACAACTCGATAGCAATAGGGCTTTTCTAAAGAAAATCCCTAAAAAAATAAAATAGGTTTATGTTAAGTCTAGTAGAACGTGAATAGATGCACCTGAATTCATGAACCTGAATAGAACTAAGATCTAATTAAGTCGAGGGCGGTATTGACTGTCGGTATTCTCAACTATAGCAGTAAAATATTAGGTTTAAGCCTGAACACAAGTATGTCATACTAATTTTAAAACTTTCGCATTCCATGATATACAATAATTTAACGGGAATTAACGCAATCATGTATAGGTATATACACACCTTTGGATTGCCTGACGCTTCGACCAGGTTACACTGGACGTGGCCACGGGCTGACTGGTGCGGTGGTGCACGTCCGCCGTTGTCGAGTCCGTGAGGTACAAAGTTCTTCATCCACCCGTACATTCTCGATATTTTTCATATTTTCGTTTCACCATGTACCGTCACATACTACACTTACAGTATCCCTATTCTCTAAGCTGGTAGAAACGTCAGGTAATCCGAAGGTATGTATATACCTATACATGATCGCGTTAACTTCCGTTAAATTAAAGTATGTCATATTTCATGTAAACAGAAACTTCGACATATAAGTAATACCACTTACTTAACTTTAAGCAATGCATGTAGTTTGATGTAAGACGAACTTGCTAGGGACTACACTTTACAGTACGGAGGAGGAGCAAATCTTGACGCTATATTAATTAACGAACGTAGGTGACGTGCCTCAGTGAGAGATGTATGTTCCATTTATTTTGAATTAGTTATTGAAATACTCACTAAGACTAGACTTAATCACACTAAACGGATCTGGCTGAAATTTGTCACCGTAATATATTCCTTTCATACAGGAAATAGGCTCCTGTGGGTTGCAGGATCAGTGCTTCACTTGCAATATGTGATATGTGTCATAGCAACAATAGTTTTAGATAATGAATGAGTGACTGAAATTCCAAGTTTAGAAGGGTAGGTATAATTGGCATATTATAAAAAAATATTCATGCACCGCTCCAATTCGGTTTATTTTCACTTTAAGGTTTATTCTGACCCCAAGGGAAACCCGTCAAACCCTGAGAGAACAGCCTGCGCCGAGCTTCGTCCGGTAAGCTGCAAGCATATATCCTCTATCTATCTTTAATCCACAAAAAATAAAATAAAAAATACGCTTAGCAGGTTAGTTCGGCCCCAATGATCGTGGTGGATCATATACCCAAGTTGGGTCTATATGGCGCTACGTAACATCGCCTAGCGTATTATTTAAACAACTGTCATAAAACTTATTTAAATAAAAATAACAGCCAACGGCTACTCTTTAATAGCATAACTTCACTATGCTAAGTAATATTTAGATACTTATGGTGGGAATATGAGTGCAATAAAAAGGTTTCATGGCTGCCCGCTGCCGCAGCTCCTGAATGATTCTAGTTATGCGTGCATTTGATATTCAATGTCTAGAGGGAGCTTTTATTTGAGTTAGAACATAAAATATATTTTTATTTTATTAAAAATATATAATACGAATAGTTTTGTATTGCATTCTCTCTTTTATTTCGGTTGTGTATCGTCAGATAAAAAAGCTGCTGGGTGTGTAAAACCTCTTTGTATAAAATTAGTGACTACAAAAGGAAAAGTACTACTTTCAGGGAAGCAGGGAGAAGCATTACTTTCCCGCTCTGTGTAAGTGTAAAAAAGTAATAAATTTAATCACTTATTAGCCCTTAAACAGTCCAAAGTCAAATAAAAATTAGAACAACACATACTTGTAGTATTAAACAAACTGATATTTTGTTTTCATGCGTACTTTGTCGTTGCCCTCGAAATACTTAATTACTGCTATTTGAAACAGCCATTAGCCAACATCATATTATCTATTATATTATTTATATATTATTTCTAATTTAACACCGTTTTTAATTCGCTGACTACTCAGGCACTAAGCAGTCTCCGTTACTGATCATGCTAAAGAAATAACACACTTTGAACATAATGTAACGTATTATCCTCTTTGCTAGTCAGGTCAAACGACCTTCAGACAAATCTATTCCTTTTATTTTTCCAATTCAATTCCGTTTATGATATGTTATAAAACGCTTTGAGATGTGCGGCAGAGTTCTAGAAAGCTTAGCACACAGAGCGCGTTGCGTACGTTTCGTTCCGTTTATGGAGCAACAATAACGTCCAAGCTGACTATAAACACGTTTTGGAAAGTAAAATAGTACGAAGTGTACTAAAACATTCCAAGGTTAAACAATATTAACCAGGTCAGTCTTAAGATTGGTGACCATTGTAAACATCGAGACTCCTCCATACCTTGAAGAGCATGTTAAGCCTAGTTGCTATACCAACATATTCTTTGAGTTATTAAATTGGCTATATCTTTTTGACATGCGACATCTATTAATGCGCCTAGGGTTAAACCCGATCTGTTAGAACTTAAGTCGGCTGCATTGTTTAAATAATTTAAATATAAAATAGCTCATGTGTATCTATAAGTTTTAACATAACACACCTTTCTAATGTAGCATATCTAGGTGCACAGGGTGTTCAGGAAAAATCGCAATTGGTCTAGTAGGAATATATTTTCTTCGTGACAACAAATGGGACAGAATAATGGGGCAAACAGGAAACATCGGTAATGGCTAAGGCGTTGGACTTATAATCGATAGGTTGACTGCCAACGTCACACACACTACCACATACTACCAACATAAGTAGTTTTGCCTCAGTTAGACGTGTTAACGACCACTAGTAGTGTCACGTTTTATTAATAGTTTTTTTAACATGTCAAGGGACATGAGGAGTCCCGGAGTGTCCCATAGAGCGGGAAGCCGGGCTAATTCCTGTCAGCGCATAATGTGCACTTAAGGAAATACCCAACTTGCCAAATGATACTCTCATACGCACGAAACGTTTGGGCGACACATTTATTATGCGTACAGCTAAGGAGTGGAATTGCCTGCCTGAGTCTGTGTTTCCGGAAAGCTATAACCTCGGAATCTTTAAGTCTCGAGTGAATAGGTTCCTTCTAGGCAAACGTGATCCATCGAAGACCACATCGTCACTTACGATCAGGTGAGATAGAGGTCAAACGTGAGCCTATCATCCATAAAAAAAAAAAAAAATGATATCAATCAGTCAGCCAGCCGGTGTGATAGTAATATAGTAATAAACCATTATTGAAGAATACATAAAATCATTTGCCGTATATTTTACCCTCCACGGCTAAGGGAAGGAATTTAGTAGCTTACACTAACTATTTTTTTTTTCAAAGAAAACTAACAAGAATATTCTAACCACGTACATAATCACATCTTAATTATTGTGATTTATTTTTAAACAGCGTCAAAGTCTAGAAGCGGAATAATTTAACATATTTTATTAAGTTACCTAGTGCTAGCACCTCTGCCTACCCCTTCGGGGATATAGGCGTGAGTTTATGTTATGTTATGTATGTTAAGTTATTATTTAGTTTTAGTTTACTATACTTTTCCTATTTAATTTAATAAAAACATTTTTTGTTATTATTATCATAACAATAAATATTCAAGGACATTCTGCTGAGTGCTATCTAGACCCAATGTAAGCATAGCTTAACTAACTTGTGTTATGGGTTCTAGAATGCGGATAAACGTACTTGGATACATTTCAGACCAATGCAAATATACATATTCATTTATTTATTTATTTATTTAAACTTTATGCACAACAATAAAATTGTACAAAGGCGGACTTAATGCCATAGGCATTATCTACCAGTCAACCTTTGGGTGATGCAGAGATAAGTCCCAGTAGGTGCTCGAAGGATTTCAGTAAACAAAAGAATGGTACAAAAAATAAAACAAATTGAATAAAAAAAAAGAATATTATGCCTTTAATGTTATATCTATGTAGTTTATGAATACAATATAATATTATTATATATTATACTTAAATAATGAATAAAGATACATATTTATTATATAATATATATATATATATATACACAGACCTGTAAATATCAAATACATAAAAATATATATATTCATGTATACAAATATTTGCACCGAGCGGGAATCGAACTCGCGACCTCCGACTTAGCAGTCAAATCAATGACAAATGGGTTTTAAGATGAGTAACATCATATTAGATTTTGCAATACTCATTTAAACATTTACGCATAAAAATGTACCCACAGCTTACCAATAGTTTAATAAAAAAATTACTAAATCCTCGTGACAGAAAATTCTCTTTAAACCTAGTCCCAGTAAAACTTACAAACTACGCAAGTTGTAACAGATTCATATTCTTTCAAACTTTGCTACCTAAAAAACGTTAATTAAGCAAGAAATCTGGAGCGCAGACGACACCAACTTATCATACTTGCGAATAAAGCAGGCTCCGGACCAAAGGCCGCAATAAAGCCGCAAGACCCCGTAAAGTGGGATTAAGTCATTTCAAAAATGTTACGGTGACCGGCGAATGCAAATAGCGACATCTCTCGGTGGCCTGCGGTTATTAAGTGCCTACATTAATTTATTCCCGTCTCGTTCATCTTAATTAAACTCTTGCACTTTTCAACCCCCGCTGTGGGCCATCATGTCTACAAGTGCTACGTAACGCTACGCTGCTACGTTGCTACGCGGCTACGAAGTGTTTGCATTGTTGATTGTATTCAAATTGGTGTAGCGCTAATAGTTTTACAATAAAGGTCGTCTGTCTGAAGGAAAGTTCGCCTCGCTTTGAGATAAATTGTTCGAGTTTTACATGATTGTTCAGCAAATTGCAAATTAAAACCATACCATTAAAAATAGTTACTATTTTTTATCTGATCATCGAGGATTTAGATGGAGATTATTTAATTGCTAATGTAGTAGGTGGACAAATAATTTGAACAAGTAAATGAGTAATTATTTATTTCCAATCACTTAGCGGGTTCAGTCCATTAAAAATCTGAATCAGCTTAATTTAAGAACACTTCAGTGTTTCATCTAAATTTCGAAGTTTGATGCGAACAGCTCTATATAATTATTGTCTCTTAGTATTTCTATTGCATATATATAAAAAATATTGTAATACATTCTGAATTTAAAGTATCGATATTTTGAGCATCGGTATGCACACTGTAGATATGTCGTTTATTTTATGAAATTCAAATACGTGCCCGTTCTGTGCAATTTTCTGCGTTGGCGTGGATTACGAATATATGTGTATGTCTGTAAAGTATGTCTATAACAATAATGTACTAGGAACGTACTTAACTAGGTTTTTAATTACAAGCTACCGAATCGTGTCTAACAAACCGCGCTACTTGCGCAAAGTTGTTCAATATTTACTAACGAAAACGAAATAAAGCGACGCACGCATTTAACAAAGTAGCAAGTAAATAACCGCGGATTCCCACAAGACTTTGTGAAAACAAAACTGCGAAATTGAAGAAGAAAACTGAAGAAGTAACGAAGTTGACTCACAAAGTCAACCGAAGGATTATTTATTAGAATTCGTGTTGTTGCAAGACTACACATTAGACGCTTCGTTAGTGAAAGAATATTCCGCGGCTCACACCGACCTTTGATTTAATTTCATGTCCAATAAAACGTTGGGTCTCCGTGGAGCAAAGCGGAGGGCGTGCGGTGTGAGGCGGGGAGCTCGGGCACTCGCAGGCTAATCTCATTTGAACCGAGTCGCTCTGTACGCGAACCGATTTTGTTAAGAGAAACTGCTTTTATTGCTCGAATCACTACGGGCATATACTAGGGGCTAGGGGCTACAGCGGGAACAGCGCCGCTCGAGCAACGCCTTCGAGTTTACGATTCATAGTAAAAGATTACAGTTTTAGTGCGAATTATATGTATGTGTTTGTGAATGGGGATAGGGTCGTTGATTGCTTCTTATACGAGGTTTATGATAGGAATCGATGGGGATTACGATTATCACTCTCTAGTGAACGAAATGGAACAAGTAAAAGACTAGTAAAATGTGTAGTAAAAAATATTTGTTCTCTCACAAGCAACATAAAGAATCGAAATGTACATATATTATTGTTATGTTAAAAGTGTAGGCATTTGAAATTTTATTTCACGTTTTTTGAAATACGAATAACATGCGAATTAAAATAATTAAAAATTTAGATAAAAAATTCTAATAAGAGCCCACCAAGCTCGGAATAATTAGGTTTCATTTAGTCTCTGTAATTAAGCTAAATGTACTAAGTGTCTGGATATAAATTCACCTCGGATGTGCGTAAGATTACTACCCGTAACACAAACGGTCGCACAGTTGTTATTTTAAATAGAGTCTCATTTAGTTCGCGTAAATTAAGTCCCATACTTTAAAAAATTAAGCATATTCCCACGTAGAGATAAAATTATTTTTAACGGATTCAGTATTTTTGAAGATTGCAAGACTGTTGAAATCATTAATATCACAATTTTAATACAGAAATGGCTGGAATTTGCCACCAGCTTGGAACCCAGTCATTCACTTAATCAAACCAAAAAAAAAGCTAAATATATTAAGACTTCCCGAATCTATTAACTCATTCTGTGTAAGAAAGTAAGTAACTCTAACAATTCAACGCGATCCGGGTACTTTGAAATAACTTACACTTCAAAATATGAGATCTTTAGTCTCACCGTGATCATGGCTGCTGCAAAGCAACTGAAAATTCAGGCTCAGTTTTAACTGGTGGTAGAAATTTGATAAAACAAATTTGTCACTAAATTCGGCCGGGTTGGTACCACCGTGCACGATTGCGAAAAACCCTCTATAGTAATCAAATTTAGGTTTGATTGCGTTCAGGGTTCAGCAAGTGGGGGTGCTTGGTTGGGGACCTCCACGCGGTGCACCCTGGGCAACGGAGGCGGCAGCGCCTCTCTCTAGGGTGGGAGAGACGCTGCCGCCTACGGCCAACTCCGACCGAGGCGAGGACGGCCCTGTTGAGGGCTGTTCGGAAGCTTTCCACGAATCCCTCTGATTAGCAGATGGCACAGTGGAGAGCAAGTAAGGGGGCCATCTCGAAACCGGAGATGGCCCAGGGTCAGTCGGGGTGCGAGGGATATGCTCTATGGGTAACCTTACACCCCGGCGTCTTAAGACCCGAGACGGTGTGCGGTTTTAGTCGGTGCAAGCCCGACATAACCACCTCCGCTGGCCGGCGGGGGGGTATCCGAAGGGATTTCCGCACGAAAAAAAAAAAGGGTTCAGCAAGTGCATAGCCGGGCAGGGGGATTGTGGTCGCAACACTAGTGGGACCTGTGGGTGTCACGCGGTGCTGCGACGACAATCCTCTTCTGATGAGGCCGCCAAGCTGAGTGCCACCATTGTTAACATGGTACGTGTATATAATGGTGACCCTCTTTCCTGAGACTTTACCCTCAGCTTACCAGCAGGCGAGGTGAAGTCAAATTGACGTGTCCTAAATTTATAAAAAAAACACCAAATAAATCGCCATAGAATCCGTTAAAATAGTTTTCTTTTGATTTTTGTGTAAAATCCCGTCAATGTTATTTTCCTACGTGCTGCTTCAGTCTAATCAATAAGTATGATTTTTCTTTAAGTTACCGTTGGATTTCTAAAATAAATTTACTGCTATTGCACAACGTTACCCATTGTTTATACCTTCCTATCCTTTCATCATCATCATCATGTCAGCTAAACGACGCCCACTGCTGGGCATAGGCCTCCCCCAAGGAACTCCACAACGATCGGTCCTGCGCTGCCCGCATCCAGCCTATCCTTTACGCCAACCTAAATGAGAAACTATGCGCTTCAACAAAAGCACTCCGGATTACAACAACAATCTGCAGCAAAGCTGCAGTAGAAGTTTGAAAGTAAGAAATAATTCGCATTAAAATGTTACATTTATTTTGAAACTTAAGTTTGGGACAGAACCCACTGCTCCACTATATAGGAGCTGAATCTACAACTTTTATTCTGGTGTACGAAAATTAGAGGACTAGTGGGTTCTGACCCCAAACTTACATGTTACATTCGAAATGCATTCAACAGACTTGTATATTAACTTAGTTGGAGAGGCTGCCTTAAAGAGGTACACATTAGTCATTCATAAAGCCAAACCATCCACGTTTGTACATTTTGTAAATATTTGAAGAAGGTAAGTAGCTTAATGTATGTCGTTTATAAAAAGCGGCGATGGCCCAGTGGTGTACGTAACGGACTGCCGAGACGAGGTCTCGAGTTCGATCTCCTGTCGCCCCGGGCACACACCTCTGACTTTTCGTAGTTATGTGTGTATTAATAAATGTTATTTATCGCTCGCTTACTAATGTGCCCGGTAGATGGCAATAGGCTCCCTATTACATTGGGACCTTAACATAACTGTCGTGGGAGTGTAATATACCTCTGCCTGCCCTCACGAACTTCCGCAGTTTAAAAAAGCTCATATTCAGGCAACAAATATATCAATTGAAAACCGTAATGGGGCATTCAGTGTGTCTGCCATATACTGTCCACCAAAACACAAATTAGTTGAGGAGCATTATGATGAGCTATTCAACAACCTAGGTCCTCGTTTCATAGTCGGAGGAGATTGGAACGCTAAGCATGTTCACTGGGCGTCTAGACTCACTAACACCAGAGGGAGAGAGCTCAAGAAGAGTTTAGATAAGAACCATATTACTACAATCTCAACTGGAGAACCTACAAACTGGCCCACTGATCCAAATAGACTGCCAGATGTCATCGATTTCTTCGTCATAAAGGGCTTATCTAAACTCTTTTACAACATACAAACATCGTTGGACGGTAACTCAAATCATGTATCGGTAATACTGACAGTGGGAAGTACGGCTCTTGGTGTGGAAAAAAAACAAATGCTTTACAATAAACGCACTGACTGGTACTCTTTTCGAGAACTAATTCAAGAGAAACTGGAACTTAAAGTGGCCCTAAAAACTTGTGACGATATCGACAAAGCAGCTAAAGTAATAACCACAACAATCCAAGAGTGCTGTTGGATGAACGCCCACCACAACGTAAAATTTACTCAGATACGATACGTCTAAAAATACTGGAAAAAAGAAAACTTCGGCGGATATGGCATACCAGCAGACATCCAAACGACAAGACGATTTATAACAAAGCAAGCAAAGAATTAAAACTTCTAATATCCGAAGCAAATAATGTCGACGTCGAGACCTATGTAGAAAATCTCTCTGCTACAAAAGCGACGAACTACTCCTTGTGGAAAGCGTGCAAAAATTTTGATCGACCATTACGCCCAAAACCTCCAATCCAAACTCCAGATGGTAAATGGGCCAGAACTGAAAAAAATAAAGCTGAGGCCTTTGCGAATCATCTAAGTCGAATCTTCACCCAAAATGAACCGGACCCAAATTCAGATGAATCAAAAATCGACTCTGTGCTCATGCAGTATTTTCAACTTGACCTACCACTACAAATAGTAACACCCAGAGAAATTCAAAGAAATATAAAATCTATGGAAAACAATAAGGCTAAAGGGTTCGATCTCATAGACAAGAAGGTCCTTCAAGAGCTGCCGCGTAAAGCTATAGTGTATCTTACAATGCTGTTTAACGCCATTCTAAGAATCGGACACTTTCCAGATATATGGAAAGTATCGCAAATTGTGATGATTCACAAACCGGGCAAAATTGCTCACGAAGTTACCTCATATCGCCCTATTAGTCTGCTCCCTGTTATGTCCAAACTCTTTGAAAGATCCTTACTACAGAGACTCTTACATGAACTCCACAAAAGACATACTGTTCCGGATCACCAATTTGGCTTCAGAAAAGGACATGCCACTATAGAACAAGTTCATAGAGTCTGTAAGACAATCAGAAAATCTTTTGAAAAAAAGGAATATTGTTCAGCAGCATTCCTTGACATACAACAAGCCTTCAACAAAGTGTGGCATAAAGGACTGCTATTTAAATTAAAAACTCTATTACCACATACTTACTTTATGATCCTCAAATCATACATAAGTAATAGAATATTTCAAGTAAGAGAAAATTGTTCCACATCTGGCTTTTATGATATCTCTGCAGGAGTGCCACAAGGCTCAGTACTGGGGCCTGTCTTGTATGTCTTATACACATCAGACTTACCACAAAGTCCCGAAGTTACCGTCGCAACTTTTGCAGACGATACAGCGCTGTTATCCTCAAGCAAAAGTCCAACCGAAGCTTCACATAACCTACAAAAGAGCCTGATTGAAATTGAGAGGTGGTTGGCTAGGTGGAGAATTGCTGCAAGCGTATCCAAGTCCGTTCACGTGACTTTCACTCTGTGCAAAGGTGACTGTTCACCAGTCACTCTAAACGGGACCCAGCTCCCACACCAAGACTCGGTTAACTACCTAGGGATGCACTTGGATCGCAGGTTAACCTGGAGGAAACATATTCAAATGAAAAGAGATGAGATCAACTTCAACTATAGAAATCTCTACTGGCTCCTTGGCAGAAATTCAAAACTATCCACCGACAAAAATATTCTTATCTATAAAACTATCCTCAAGCCAATCTGGTCATATGGAATGCAATTATGGGGTTCTGCCAGCAACTCCAACATAATGATTATACAAAGAGTGCAAAATTACATACTTAAGCAAATATCAAATGCACCATGGTTTATCAGAACAGAAGAGATCCATGACAATCTAAACATGCCGATGGTCAAAGAGGAGATAAGTACCTACGGCGACAAATACAAAAAGCGACTCCAATCGCATCCCAATAAACTTGCGGAACAGCTCACAGTCCCTGAAAGCATTCGTCGCCTAAAGAAGCGGCGAGACATCTTTGACCAGTAGAGTCAGCAAGATGACTGGCTCATAACCAATAAAGGGAAGTTACTGCGCTGGCAGTAGCCCCTCACCTGCTATATAACCCCACCACATTTGCTTATAGTCATACAGACTGATCGCAAATAAGTACAAAAAAAAAAAAAATGTGTGTATTAAAAATGTTGATTATCGCTCGCTTAGTAATGTGCCCGGTAGATGGCAATAGGCTCGCCCCCTATTACATTGGGACCTAAACATAACTGGCGAATCGTGGGTGTGCAATACATATCTGCCTATCCCTTCGGGGATACAGGCGTGAAGTTATGTGTATGTGTTTATAGATCAGTGAACACTTGGGATATAGTAACCGATAAACTTCAGAACAATGTGTTTATAACCCGTGGTTCACCTGCGTAGTTCACCTCGGTGGACCACGGCCAATTATTCCTTCCCATGGTTCACCCAATGTAGTCTTGTTGCGCAGAACGCGGTTTTGATCTCTTCGCTGGTAAGCTTGAGGAGTGATGACGGAGACGAGCCAATCAAAAAATTATATTAAACAAATCAAAGGGCTGTTAGTTGATCAATCCTTTTATTGGTTTCGTTTAGTAAGTGCATATATGCGAACTTTTCAATGTTTGTTCACGAAGTTTACCGGTTACCACATTAGCGTTTATAGTTTAGGAGATATAGAGTTTAAACACGTAACTACACAATATATTGTTTGTCACTAAAAAGTAGCAAGGAGCGGAGATCGCCGGCGGCGTGAGGCGCGGTATGGCCTCGTTTAACAGTCATAATAATTTATTGGCGACATATTGGCGATGATAACGGAAAGAAACGTTAGTATCAAGCCGTCAAACTGATTGATTGCATCGTTTTCTTGGACCCAGCACTGATAACAGCGCCATCAACTCACGAGAGAATGGAGGGGACTGTTAAATAAACTTAAAACTTACATTTTTAACAACCGATAAATGTGCGAGTGCGAGTCGGACTCGCCTATGAAGGGTTCCGTAGCAGCAAGTAACATATTAATGTTTTTTTTTTTATTTTTTATATTTGAGTCGATTGATTGAAAAGTAAATTGTGGTTTACGATTTATGACATATTAAAAAAAAATTTGATGAAAAAAAAATTTTGAGTTTCAGTTCTAAGTATGGGGAGCCACCAAAATTTAATCTTTTTTTTCTATTTTTGTGTGAAAATCTTAATGCGGTTCACAGAATACATCTTCTTACCAAATTTCAACAGGATAGTTCTTATAGTTTCGGAAAAAGTGGCTGTGACATACGGACGGACAGACAGACTTTGGCAACGGAACCCTTGAAATCAATGTTTGTTTGTTAGTGTTTTATATGTTGTCGTGCCCTTTAGATGATTATGATAATAATTCGTCAAATTGTGCGCAAATCACAGGTGTAGTACTATTATTGAAGTTAGTGGCTCTGCAATCGATTTACTTATTGGAGAAATTGATTTTACGAAATTTTTCAGTGTGAAAATTTATGTTTGAGATATTGTGCAAACAAACAAATTCCATGAAAGTTATTAGCTATAAAAGTAAGAAATAGTAACAATATAAAAAACTAAAATCTGTTAATGAAAGACGCG
The DNA here is from genome assembly GCA_946251805.1 of Cybosia mesomella. NCBI lineage: Eukaryota > Metazoa > Arthropoda > Insecta > Lepidoptera > Erebidae > Cybosia > Cybosia mesomella. The sequence goes on from OX276404.1 coordinate 29,850,864, forward strand.
GTCCGGACTTCTCAAGCTATATCAAATTATATTAGAGCTGGATTGGATAGCGAAAAACTAAGACCCTGGACTATGACTTTTTAAAAACGTTCCCCAAAAATTTAATTTTGATAGGTCTCGTGAGAACCGCCTAGTGAAGATTTAAAAAAAAATAAAAAAAAAAAAATTTAAAATAAAATTCATCAAAATCGGTTCACCTTATTTTTATGAATTATAGTCTCACGTTTGACCTCTCTCACCTGGTCGTAAGTGACGATGTGATCTACGATGGATCACGTTTGCCTAGAAGGAACCTTTTCACTCGAGACTTGAAGATTCCGAGGTTTAGCTTTCCGGAAACACAGAATCAGGCAGGCGATTCCACTCCTAAGCTGTACGCATTATAAATGTGTCGCCGAAACGTTTGGTGCGTATGAGTGGAATATCCACCATGTATCGGTGGCGTGTCGCTGTGCGTCTGGTCGTTCGTTGGTGGAAAGGGCTTGGAGGTATCAAGTGCAATTCCAGCGCACACTCTCAGAAATGCATCCGGTAAAAGACCGATAGGCCTGCTACTTTGCGTCGATGTTCAAGACTCTTAAGCCTTTTCTCGACGGATGCATCGTTGTTGAAGAGCCTCTTGTAGTATGTAGTAGTATCACCTGTTAGGAGTGACGAGAGAACACAGTTATATTAATGACAGAACATACATACAGGTCTAACACATATTTCTATTTTGTTTCGCTGCAGTTAGGTAAGAGATATCACATAACTCGTAATGGTACAACACGTACCTTTTTTTTTTTCTTCGTGCGGAAATCCCTTCGGATACCCCCCCGCCGGCCAGCGGGGGCGGTTATGTCGGGCTAGCACCGACTAAAACCGCACGCCGTCTCGTGTCTACAGACCCGGGTGAAAGGTTGCCCATAAAGCATATCCCTCGCAACCTGACTGACTCTGGGCCATCTCCGGTTTCGAGATGGCCCCTCGGGTTTGGGAACCACGGTGTCCCCGTCTTGCCCCGGTTTGAGGGAGGGGCGCTAGTCGCCCCACCGTCCCGGCCTGCTTCTGCTGGGGTGACAGGCGGCCTCACCTGTCACCCCCAGGCCTGCGCTCATGGAGAACGGAGGTCGTTAAGCGACCTCCGGCGCCTGAGTCGCCTGCGTTGCGGGCTCGGCGGGCCGGGAGAGTTCTAAATCTCTCCCGGGCGCGCTCCGCCATCTCCTTCGCGAGCATTACATGCTCGCAGAAGGAGGTGGCGGCGGCTCACGCGCTCGCGCTCCGCACCAATGCCGCAATCATGCTGCCGAGCGGGAGGACTCCCACCCCGATGGCTGCCACGAGGCCACGCCTCGGCGCCTCCCACGCCGGGCAGACCGCCAGCGTGTGCAGCCCTGAGTCCTCGCTCGCGTCGCAGTGATGACACTCAGGCGTTGGCTCCTTCCTGATCCGATGCAGGTGGTCCCCGAAGCACCCCTTCCCGGAGATCACCTGCGTCAGTCGGTACGAGAGGTTTCCGTGTCGCCTCTCTAGCCAATCCTCCATGATGGGCCTTACCGCCGCTAATGCGGCGTGCCCTGTTTCATAGCGTAACTTCAGGCATCAAGTAACAACTATGAATAGAATACCCGGTACGAGCTGCTGGCGACAAAAGGATAACGTGGGGTCAGTGGGCAGGTTTGCTGGCCTATTTACGAATGAAACCTTTGGTTCGACCGCAAATAAATAGCAATACCTCAACATACTAATTATAGCAACATACACAATAAATCAAAAAGAACTTGCTTCGGTCAGTTAATCACCATTCACATTTTAGTACTCTTTCAGTTTCGGTTGATTTACGATCCGAATTATTATGCGCGAAAATTATTTAAATTGGTCAACCTATTTGACTACAACACGTGGAACACGCGGAACATGTGAAACGCATGAACGCACAAGTAAACGAATAGATGACGGAAAATAACTAGGGGCGCAATGCATTCTGCTGTTGCAATGTTGAGATGAGAGTGTACTACATGATTACCTACAATTCACGCGCAATTTTTTTCCATTGAATACCATTGAATTGTTTTTTCTGTGATTATTCCTCCGTTGCTAGACCGATTTTCAATTTTCTTTTTCTGTCTCAAGCCCATAGTTAAGTTGCACATTTTGGCGCCAAAATCGTGGTCTCAACATTGATCATTTTGGAGAAATCAGATTTTGAAATTTTTGAAGGGTGATTATTCTTCTATGGTATGTTTGATTTTCAATTTTATTTTTCCTAAACCATCCGGGTATCAAATTGTATTTACATGCCAAGTTTGGTCAAAATTGGTGGATTAGTTTAGGAGGAGTAGCGTCACAACCGAAATACACCGTGTGGAGTATAGAGAGCTTTCCACTCGACTTCGTCTCACTTTCAGCTCAATAATATGACAGCGAACCAGCAAGTCTGCTGAAAGGCTACAAAAATATCATTGCTTAAGATCCTCTAGGGTAACGACGTTGGGTCTGCAGGGCTCTACCAACACATTTGGTGCTCAAGTCAACCCTATGCACCTGCTGAGTGACAGATGAGGCTCTGGCGTAATCTTTCCTCTCGAGGTCGAGATTTGACGTCAGTCGGTCTTAGAAAAGCTGACATACCAATCAAAACCTATAAGTGGACCCCGGGCTCCTACGTGCAAACTTTGACGAAGCTGGGACATCGCTATGACGACAATGATGATCTAAAGTAACAATGTGAATAAATTCCCTCCCACTTGGTAAGTCAAAGATACAATCGAACAGCTCCAGCACATATTTGATACCAGTTCAGCATTGCTGCATTGCAGTAAAATATATTTTACTGAATAAAATATATAAGTGTCTCAACGGCAAAATTTCATTTCAATTTTATTTCCGCCATATCCACACTGTTCGTAGATCACGCCTGCCCTGCACTGACGCAACGGGGCCTCGTCCTACCTCCCCCCACTCACCACCGCTGCCTCACCTCCTCTGTCGCCTCGAGCAATGACGGATATATTTCACGCGAGGGCCAGATGGATTGTCCACACACCTGACGAGTAATCGGTGACATTTTAAAATGTATTCGGTTTGTACTTAGATACCTGGATAAGTATTTCTGAATTCCAGACATAAATGGTTAAGCAAAATATTTTATTTTAAGAACTATATTTTTGCCTCAACTACATTTATGGCTCATTAGTAACATGGAAGTAGTAACGTTCCACTTAAGACAATGAGGTTCTTGTATATGTAAATGATACAGGTTGGCATACAATGAACTGCCTCAAACCGATCCCTACCCCCTACCTGCCCCTGGTTATGGCATAGACCCATCAGGTGTTCGGTAGAACAAGTTTGGCTACTGCCAGGAAATGACAGGGGGAACATTGTGGTGCATGGAGTTGCCACAAAAGCTGATTAGGCCACCTCATACTGTCACATTTGCATTCTTGTCCCTTCGGTGTCAATCTACATCCAACTGCACTGGGGAGGATTTATGTAGAGTAATGTTTGGCCTAGTTTCTGGGTCGAATGAAATGATGCTGAGTATTTCTGTTAGGACATTTTTGTAGCAGCAGCAGATCAATTAAAAGTAATTATTCTTTATTGTATTCCAAACCATGTGAACGGACCATCAATAAAATGATACGCAAAATAAATATGAGCAGGTCAGGGTAAAGGTCGCCGGCTGACAATCGACAATCACTCATCATTTGCGGCGTCAGCGTCTCCCTCAGCTGTCAATAGATGGGCAGCAAATGGCCACCGTGTTATGTGAGTTTGAAGACAAAATATTTTTAGATACACAAAATTCTCTAAAATAGGCATTGGAAAATATATAAGTACAGGAAGAGACAACAATGACTACTGTCTACTACAAGACGGGCAGGAAAAAACTAAAAATTTTGTATCGCGAAAGGTCATTAATTACAAAAGTCACTATTTGTAATACGACATTACAAATAGGTGTCAAATTTAATTAACGCATTTATCTTGTTTCTGCGTTTCGTACCCCACTGCTGCCTCACCCCTCAACCCTGGAACTCCCCCCTCTTCCTTAGGTTTTTTTTTGTTCTAAACGGCTTGTACAGAAGACAATCAGGCGGCACGGTTTAATGGGTCAATATTTATAGTGTACAGTTATTTCATAAATAAATATCTGATAACCAGGGTTGTTTTACCACCTCTGTGCTGTAGTTGTAAAGCGTAAGTCAGAGATCGAGGGTTCGAGTCTCACTCGGTGCAAATATTATATGTGTGTATTTACAAAAAAAATGTATCCACCTAAGTATAAGTATCCGTATTCTAAAGCCCATATAACAAGCTAGTGTGCTTTGGGTGTAGATAGTGCTTTAGTAATATTATTATCTCTTTATTCACTTTAAAATTACTTATAAATTACATTTTTAAATACATATTAAAACAAAAAAACATCTATTTAAAAATATAAAAAATAGTGCTCCACCGGCAGCGTGGCAGGGCCCAAGCTACCGGCGGTCGGGGTCACAGAGAGAGAAACCTCCGGACAATGCGTGCCGTGTCGAGGATGACCGCCTTCTGCATCTGACCTTTGACCCAACCATCTAACGAGAGTCTCTTGAGGTGTTGGTCGAGGCTCTTCGCTATCAGCCCGTTCGCCGAAATGACTATCGGGACAATGATCGTTGAATCGACATCCCACATGGCGGTAACCTCATGAGCCAAGTCAAGATACTTGCTGATTTTGTCCTTCTCAGCCTTCACGAGGTTCTCGTCATGCGGGATGGTGATGTCAACGATCATTGCCCGGCGCTGGGGCCGGTCGACTACCACGATATCAGGCTTATTGCAAGCAATAGTCCTGTCCGTGATAACAGAGCGGTCCCAGTAGAGCAATGCATGACTATTTTCAAGAACTGACACCGGTGTGTACCGATAGTACGGCACCTTAGACTCAACATGGCCATATCGAAGAGCAAGTTGCTGGTGGATGATCCTGGCCACTAGGTTATGCCTGTGCAAGTACTCGCCGTTGGCCAGATGAGAACAACCCGAAATAATATGCCTGAGTGACTCTCCGGGACGACGGCATGCCCGACAGATGTCGACCGTACCGTCCTTCAGGATATATTTCCGATAGTTGTTCGTCATCATGACCTCGTCAGCAATTGCACAGGCAAACCCTTCAGTTTCCCCAAAGAGGTCCCCGAAGCGTAGCCAGTTCACCGAGGCCAGAAGGTCCACATCGGGCCCTGTTAAGGCTCGATAGAACCTCCCGTGCAGCTCCTTGCCCTCCCATACGGTCTTGCGGTCCGTGACGCTCAATACCGTCGGTCTGCGCCAGTTCTCGTTCGCCAAGGAGAGCGGAGTGAGACCCTTGTCTACTGCCACCACATCACGATGCATCCCGCATTCGTTGCTCTGGAAATAATCCCTAAGTCTGCACACCTCACGGTTGTGGAGGTTCTTGGCATTTAAAAAGCCTCGACCCCCCCACCTCCGCGGGATGTACAGTCTCATAACAGACGAGCGCGGGTGTAGCATGTGATGAGTAGTGAGCAGTTGACGGACCTTTCTATCCAGGGCGTCCAGCTCAGTCTGAGTCCATCTCAGTATGCCAAAGGAGTAAGTCAGTAGAGGCATCACCCAACCGTTGAAGGCTCGCACCTTGTTGCCGCCCGACAAAAGACTGTTGAGTACTTTTGTGAAGCGGCAGAAGAAGCGTTCCTTCACCGATTTCTTGATATCCACTACTGAGATACCCAAAGACTCTGCCATACCGAGATACTTATAGGTTTCGGTTTCAGAGAGAGATCTGAGAGTTATAGTCTCAGAAAGTTGCAAATTCGTAGAATTCACAACTTTTCCCCGCTGCACATGTAAGACCGCACACTTATCCACACCGAATTCCATCCCAATGGCGTTGCTGAAAACCTATTATTATTATTAAAATTTGAATATGAAGATTCTCTAACGGCATAGCAACATAGGAACAGCTATATTATGTCCACTTCAATCCATTCTCGGCAACATAACACGATATATGGTAGATACATCGAGCAAGAAAGATCATATTTCATTGTGAGATGGTAATTCATTACAGCGCGTACAACACATAACTGTCTTACTGTGAATGCCTACATGACCTTATATAGTTAGGATGTGGAGAAGCGTTGAAATATTTTCCTCATTACCTTAAGGACTGCATGTTATAATACTGTTTCTCTTTCATGTAATTTCGATAAGTAGTATCGAAATTACTAATATAGTTTAACCCAAAATTGCAAAATTGCTTATTGTGTAAGGAAGGAAAGAAAGAATAATATTTATTAACCCTCTAATATTACAGTAGATACACTTTACAATATTTCTTATAGAGAGAGCTTCAAAGGGACAATAACTCAGCATTATGTTGGGTAACACTCAACGCTGATTTTCAATTGCTACCCACGAGTGTCTTACGCTCAAAATAGCAAATAAATCTAACAAAGCGCACAACACGCAAAAACCAACGTTAATTAACATAACAAATCATTAATAAAATAAAATATTAAACAATAAATTATATCTATAAAATTGGACACATAATAAAAATGAATGAAGCAAGTTAGAAGTGAAACCTAGCCTGCTAACTAACTAACGCGGTTCTGCTACAAGATTTCCTCTCGGGGTTGAGAGCCAATACAAGCAATTTTGCTTAGCTAGAAGGGTTAGCGGAAATACTAGTAATTTCGGTTCGCTGTGATGATTACAATGCGAATTATGTTTAAGTCCTATCCTGAGGAGAAATAGACAATATCTGTTGCTTTTCTACATGACTTGTTGCTAAATACCTTAACTTATATACATAACTACACCTCTGTACGTTCATGTTCAGAGATTGTCTACGCAGCAATTTGCGCCCATTGTTGTAGAGCGTACAAATCCACGTAATTGGTACCAATGTGCGAGATTGTTCGTCGAGTAATTTAATTATTTGTTTTGGAAGTGGGGCAGGCTTGTCGCCGCACCGCGCCGCTCCGCTACGTTACGCAAATAAGATGATTTCATGATTATAAGTGAAGGCTTAAACTATAATTGAAAATGAAATCATTTTAGAGACATTATTCTGGAGACTACATTATTAGATATAAAAAAATCTTTTTATAAATTTAAATATAAAAAAATCGGTTGTCTGTAAAGTCGGTTTACTGACGATAGTTGAACGTGACAACGTCATAAGAACGCGAGGTAACGCCGCATACGTCATGTGGTAATGCCGCATACGTCGGTAACGCCGCATACGTCATGTTATTTCGTGCGTGCAGCCGGCTCCATCGATTTCTTAGCCGTTGTCACGTCAAAAATTTGGCGTTGAAACTGCCCCACTGATCTACAGTCAGAATGGGACTTTAGTAAATCAAATCATCAAATCAGATATGTATATTGCGAGAATTAACGCAGTCTACAAAATTTTTATGCGAAGTGGTTACGGGCTGACCTTGGTTAGTACGGCTCTTTATTCAAATGGGTCCACACGAACTTGGTCCGCGGACCCAGTTGACTTAATACAGCTTTGAATAGGTCTACTGCAATACTAGCTGCTCTCCGCGGTTTCGTCCGCATTAAGTTCGGAATAGATTACTAGTGGTAGATTTGATGACACAAATTTGTCACAAAATTCGGCCGGGTGGGTACCACCGTGCACGCGAGCGTGTGGGCCGCCGCCACCTCCTTCTGCGAGCATGTAATGCTCGCGAAGGAGGTGGCGGAGCGCGCCCGGGAGAGACTTAGAACTCTCCCGGCCCGCCGAGCCCGCAACTTGCTCGCCGCGCGGCGCAGGCGACTCAGGCGCCGGAGGTCGCTTAACGACCTCCGTCCTCCATGAGCGCAGGCCTGGGGGTGGCGGGTGAGGCCACCTGTCACCCCAGCAGAAGCAAGCCGGGACGGTGGGGCGACTAGCGCCCCTCCCCCAAACCGGGGCAAGACGGGGACACCGTGGTTCCCAAACCCGAGGGGGTTATCTCGAAACCGGAGATGGCCCAGGGTCAGTCGGGGTGCGAGGGATATGCTCTATGGGCAACCTTACACCCCGGCGTCTGTAGACCCGAGACGGCGTGCGGTTTTAGTCGGCTCAAGCCCGACATAACCACCCCCGCTGGCACGCGGGGGGGTATCCGAAGGGATTTCCGCACGATAAAAAAAAAAAAAAAAGGGCACCACCGTGCACGTTTGCGAAAAACCCTCCATAGTAATCCAATTTCGGTTTGATTGCGTTCAGGGGTCAACAAGTGCATAGCCGGGCAGGGGGATTGTGGTCGCAGCACTAGTGGGACCGGTAGGTGTCACGCGGTGCTGCGACGACAATCCTCTTCTGATGAGGCCGTCAAGCTGAGCGCCACCATTGTTAACAATGGTGACCCTCTTTCCTGAGACTTTGCCTTCAGCTTACCATCAGGCGAGGTGAAGTCAAATTGACGTGTCTTAAATATAAAAAAATATAAAAATAGAATAATACTTCTAGTCTCGAACCCAACAATTGTTAGGTAAATTATTCCTTGGTTAGTTTTTCAAATCTTCCGATTCCAATAAACGTAATTGTACCTGTTGTACATAATATAGTGTGGTACCTACATGAACAACAATTATCTTCCTCGTGTAGCTCTCAGATCACCACCGATGAACATCAAGTTACATGCTTCCACATGAATGCAACATCCACAGCCACAGGGCAATTTGATAGAACCTGTGTGTAACTCAATTCGAATACAATTAAAACGTGATTTAATGACTTGGTTTACAAATTGTATTGGCAAGCGAGATGCTGCGAGTAATGCAAGGAGAATGATAATGGTAACTACATCATATAAGACTACATGTATAACATTTTTCAATTAACAGTCATTAAATATCGATATTTATTTGGTATGTACGTATGATTTTGTGTTTGTATGTAACAGAATCTTTGTACTTGATTTTGGAACATTGAATTTGAAATTTTGCACACTTATCTATGACCGATGACATTTTAATACTGATAAAAAACAACAAAAAAAAACAATATTTAATAATAGTTTGAAAAACTAAAAACGTTTTAATAGAATAACATAACATAAACATAATATAACTTCACGCCTGTATCCCCGAAGGGGTAGGCAGAGATGTGTATTACACACCCACGATTCGCCAGTTATGTTAAGGTCCCAATGTAATAAGGGGCGAGCCTATTGCCATCTACCGCACATTATTAAGCGAGCGATAATTAACATTTATTAATGCACACATAACTATGAAAAGTCAGAGGTGTGTGCCCTGGACGACTGGGAATCGAACTCGAGACCTCGTCTCAGCAGTCCGTTACGTACGTCACTGGGCTATCGCCGCTTATCATCAAACTAAAATTAAAAACTAACATTAGAAATTATGATGAATAATCAAAATTTAATTTTATTGTTAAAAAACTTAGGGTACTCAAGATTTAGATCGGAAAAAGAGAACATCTAGGACGGGACTTGAACCCGCGACCAGTCGCCTTAAGACGTAATAATGTATCGGAGAATTTCGAATATCTGGGACGTGTCTAGGTGGCTCAGTTGGTCAGAACATTCCCCCTGTAAGGGACTGGTCGCGGGTTCAAGTCCCGTCCTAGATGTTCTCTTTTTCCGATCTAAATCTTGAGAAAAAAGTAAGCATACAAAATGCTTAAAAATTTAATTGAATTAATTAGGCGGAGTCATTAAAAAACAATGTTTAAAAATGACTGTAAAGTTGTTCATTGTTTCCGTAGTTCGCAAGAATTACGGTAGATGGCTCCAACGTCGCCTTAAGACGTAATAATGTATCGGAGAATTTCGAATATCTGGGACGTGTCTAGGTGGCTCAGTTGGTCAGAACATTCCCCCTGTAAGGGACTGGTCGCGGGTTCAAGTCCCGTCCTAGATGTTCTCTTTTTCCGATCTAAATCTTGAGAAAAAAGTAAGCATACAAAATGCTTAAAAATTTAATTGAACTTAGGGTACTTACAACAATCAGCATCTTTTTAAACAATCAAATTCTTTTTCTTTAATTTCAATTCATTCGTCGTCATAAATCGATATCAAACAGCAAAATACTGTCTTTTGTACAACATTTTACGGTACCAACAATACCGTCATGTACCAAACGTTTCAGTACTTCGTTTCTTTGTCGCACGATAAAGGGCTGGAATGCTTTGCCCACTCACCAGTTTCCTTCTACCTATAATCCCGGGCTCTTGAAGCGAGGCGAGAAAGCATCCGGTGAAGTCGCCTAGGACCGCCATTTTAGAATAGATAGCTTCTGAATTGGTAGTCTTTCCTTTTTGGACTTCATTCGAGCTTGTCATTAAATGGTGTGCAGTCAAATTGACGTTTGGTCCGTATATTATCAAGTTTAATCTAATACCTTTAAACGAGCAATTCTTGTATATATATATAATATAATCTGAATCTCGGAAACGGCTCAAACGATTTTCATGAAATTTAGTAACGTTGAAAGAGCTGAAGTTGAAAAGCTGAGCAAGGCTATGTCACCCAGATATTGATATTTATAGAACCAAGTCCTTACTTCGCTGTAAATTAAACCATTTGGAATTTAGTTCGAATGTTTCTAATAACCTATTTACGCGACTAACTTTTATTTCAAAGTACTAAAATGGTGAAATAGGTATTTAAGGTTCTAGTTATTTTGAGTGGAACTCTAATTTTTTTCCTAAAATAAAACTGGCTTATGTTTTGTCTTGTAATATTACCTATCTATCAGCGAAAGTCCCGTGAAAATCGGCCGAGCCGTTTTAGATATTACCTCTTGCAAACAGATAGACACTATAATTTTATTTATCCTTATAGAATAACGGTGTAAGGTGGGTTTCCCTAAAACCCTATATTATTTTGCCTATATTTTGTCTACCTCAATCGGAAAGAGACATGAATATACATATTATGTACAAACATATTTTATAATACTGATGTAACAAACTAGCACACTTTCCTTTTCTTTCTCATTCTGTGGCCTCGGGCACTCACACAAACATAAAAAGTGGTAGAGTCAAGCAACAGCCATTTTGGCCGTTGCATGAATGGGCCGACTCGACCGGGGAAGCACCACCCTCTCACAGAATATCGACGCCAAGTAACAGTATTTGAACTGTTGCGTTCCGTTTGGTGAGTGAGCCCAAACTCCTTTCCCATCCCCTCCCAAACTCCTTTCCCATCCCCTTTCCTATACAGGGTCGGCAGCGCGAGTGTGACGCCACTGGTGTTACACACGTCCATAGGCCGTGGTAACCGCTTCCCATCAGGTGGGCCGTGTGCTTGTCTGCCACCTTTGTGGTATAAAAAAAAAGAAACAGAATCCTTTTGTCTATATAAAGTTTTTTTAGATATTCCGATTTTTAGGGATTTTCTTTAGAAAAGCCCTATTGCTATCGAGTTGTCGTCGACGTCGTCGTTGCCAATTTTCTGTCACGGTTTTGGGTATGAAGGAGATGAGCTATCGAGTTGCTGTTTTCGGTAATAGATTCGTGCTGGGGTGAACCATTGCAAGATAAAAAAAATCGCAAAAAAAAAACACAAAATCGAAAATCCCTTTTATTCGGCTGAGCTCGTCTCAGGAATTCAACTTGTTTACTAATGTTAAGTCGTAGTTATGTGTGTATTAAAAATGTTGATTATAGCTCGCTTAGTAATGTGCCCGGTAGATGGCAATAGGCTCGCCCCATATTATATTGAACCTAAACATAACTGGCGAATCGTGGGTGTGCAATACACCTCTGCCTACCCCTTCGGGGATACAGGCGTGAAGTTATGTTATGTTAAATCGTTCTATCGATGAAGTCTTTTTAAAGTCTACTATCTGGATCTTGTAGGTTTTTAACCGCGTTCATATGTTTTAGAATACCCATTTCATTTGTGTTCATAATCAGACGGGAATCAGTACGGGCTTCTATTTGATAAATAAACAGATAAACAGACTTAATACTACTATCTTGGAGCTTCTCGGTAGGTGTGCGAAGTAATCGACGCGTACGACACACGGGGGCGCCATTCACATTATTTGATTGCGTATTGTTTATCCTACGCGAACGTACGCCACCACGCCGCGCCACCTGCCACCTGCCACCTGCCACAGATAACGGCACAGATGAACACGTGAACTGGCAGCTGTCTGTTTAAACATGGAACACATAAGACCTTACAAACGGGTGTCATAAATTAAGGTGAATCGTAATCAGAATAGTGTAACATGTCGTAAGTCTAATTATATGAGTTCCGTAAAGTTCATCTCAAATAAAAAAAGGATGTGTGGTTTTATGAAACCAAGGTAAAAGTGTTTTTTTTTCACATTATAGATTTTTAACTAAAAATAACAATATTTACATTAAATACTGACAAACAAGATTTACATTAAACACTGACAAAAACAAACAAAATAGCGTGGAGCACTGGCACAAATGAGTAATAGTCTATACACTACACGGTCAGCTGCTGCTAACTATAGGCGCCGCCATATTGGCCTTTCACGAGCGCCTTTCACTTTATCCCTACTCCGCGGCTGACCGTCACGCGACATGCAACACACAGACGAAAAGGTTTGAGACGACGATGTAATAAAAGTTTCACTTTAAAAAAAAATGTTGCCCTATATTTTAGTCCTGTTTCGTCCCGAATATAATCCTATTTCTTACTTATATTATAAATGTGGAAGTTTGGGTAGATGTTTGTGTGTGTTTGGTACTCAATCACGCTCTAATGACTGAATGTGTATGGCTGGAATTTGGTTCAAGTATAGATTATAGGTCTCCCCTAATGAGGGCCATAACGCCCTGTCTTCAGCTTGCCGCATCCAGCATCTGCCCGCAGTCTTTCGCAGATCGTCATCACACTGGATGGAGGGAGACCTATGTCCAGCAGTGGCTAGTCCACTATAGGTTGATGATGATGATGATGATGATAGATTATAGTCTGGAATAACACATATGCAACGTTTTATCTAGTAGGAGTAGGTTCCATGGAAAGCGGGTACGGAATCAGAATTCCACGCGAGCTGCGAGCCGCGGGAAACAATAAGTAAAACTCATAAAACCTAGTAAAAAAGGTGAATCGTAATTCGAATAGTGTAAAATCTCATTAGTCTGTTTATATGAGGTTTTTCATTTGTTCACGATTATATCGCAAAGTTTATCCAATAAAAACCTTTTTTAACCCACATTATATTCCTGTTTCGTCCTGATTATAATATTATTGCTAAATTTAATATTTTATTCATGTTTTGTTTTTGTTTATTTCGCGTAGCAGTTTCATGTATTTTACAACAATTCTGTTTTGTTGCCCAGGACTATTACGTAAGTTTCACCTTTGTCGTTGACTATACGTACTTGTAACGGTTGGGCGATGCCGCATCCGATAGTACATACATACTCTCTTAAATTACTCATGCGGCCTAGTAGCTACCGAATCCAATGCGATTCATGGCCGAGTTCGGACACAGTTGATAGATTGTTCGTTGGGTAGAAATGTGAGGAAGCGGTTTCTTAGATGACTCGGTGTGATCAACGTTTGTTGGGCGTGTCACCGAAATCATCATTTATCACCATCGGCCATGTCATTTCTGGTGGTTTTTGGCTTACTAACGGCAATAATCTAACAGTGAGGATAAGCCCTCAGCAATTTTTTATATGCCTCTGACAATAAGCGAATAACAAGATCTTTCTGATAATGTATACCTTTCCGTATAAATAGGTTAATCGTTGCCCGCGCCGGGAATTTTGTACCCGTTCCCGCAACCCATGGGAACCTATTCCAGGTATAAAGAATCTAGGTATAAAAGGTAGTTTATGTGTTATTCCAGATTATAAACTATCCTTGTAGCAAATTTCAACCAGATCCGATCAGCCGTTTGAGCGTGATTAAGTAACAAACATTCAAACATCTTCATAAATTTTCTCATTATAAAAATAACACGACATTACAGGTTTTTCACAATTTATCATTTTCTATCCTCAGAATATTTGTCCTAAATCTTAAGTCGTACTCTCCTAACTAATGGCATATCACCAGCAACATATATTAGTGAGGAGGCAGGCATCTAGTTCAAATGTGTAGGGATCACACGAGAGAGGGGTACGGGAGTAATGTGATGCTATTATTCAGGACCAACTCTCTTAGTGCGGAATAGTTTTTTGAAGGCACTAAAATGGTTACAATACTGCGAACTTTTAGAGTAGCTACTTATGAAAACAGTTGAGTTTAGACTGCTTAAGATGTTTTATATTTAAAAATAAATAGAAAGTTAACAAAGGACTTGAAAAAAAGTAAAATTCGCAATCGATTTATGCGCTAGATTAACGGATTTATTGCTTTTTAATTTTCATTTGTAACTGAATAGATCGCAAAACCAAACTACCTTGCTAAATTTTAAACTTTCACGTTGCAGGGTATACCTACACGGAGAATTATATTACCTAAGCCGTATGTAGTCGTAGAACGAAAACGCCACGCTGCGTTTCTTCAGCAACTGCCCCTTTACTGTTATTTGTATATCCATAGTTTCCCTCACAGCAAAATATATGCTGATAGTTTTTGTACCTTTTTTTTTTTTTTTTTTTTTTTTATCGTGCGGAAATCCCTTCGGATACCCCCCCGCCGGCCAGCGGGGGCGGTTATGTCGGGCTTAGTCTCGGGTCTTCAGACGCCGGGGTGTAAGGTTACCCATAGAGCATATCCCTCGCACCCCGGCTGACCCTGGGCCATCTCACCACTAACAGCATCGCTCATCCTGTCTCCTCTGAAAGCAGAGGAGTACGGAGAGCGATGTGTTCCCGCCACGTTGGGTATTGGCCGACGATCAATGCCAACCCTATGAAGGGGTGAAGGGGAAGCCATTGACCGCCGCCCAGGGTGTACCGGCCGCTCCGATTCCGTTCCCCCCGGACTGCAGCGGGATCGGAATCGGAGCGACACTCGAGGAGGTTACCCAACACACACCCCTGATAGTTTTTGTACCTAAATATTAAATTTCCTCCGTTAATTCTTCACCCTCTTTAAACCGCAATTCTATATTTTATGCGTAGCGAACAAGTTATGCATCAAAACCTATTTCTGAGAGACACCGCAACATACACAATAATATTAATAACAAAATATATACCTTCTGCGCATAAGATTGTCTGCAGCCTACAATTGAGTGATAGACACACATTATTTTTGATATTATTAATATTATTGTATATTGAGTGTTTGCTGTTTTGCTGTTGCCCTGTCACAACAAAACTCTTTGTTGTTTTATTGCTTCAAATAAGTGTATAAAATAATCATTCTATGGGCATACAATTAAAAAATAGCCTAAAATAAGCCGTAGCCTAACAATATGCATTGAAAATAAAGCATACCCGCGGTGCATTTTCCCCGTCTCTAATTTGAAATATTCATGGTGAACCTACTGAGAGATAACAATTTAGATGTTCTTGAAATTACTTTCAAAACCTACCAACTAGTTGATCCTGCAGTTGAACTACTTCCTCGTCACTTTATGTTTGTGCAAATAATATACCTTAAGCAAGAAAATAATTATTTTCCATTTGTTTGATAACAATATTAAAACGCAGCCAAGTAGTTCGACCGCATTCAACATTTATTTATAGATATTGTTATTTAAGTTACAATCGTAATATAGTTGAGATGAAAAGATAAACCAATACGTGCCACAAATAATAAGTAAAAAAAAAGATTTCCACAAAAAATAAATATTTTTAATACTAACTTTTTAGTTCAACAAGTGTTTCAAGTTTCTGTATTTATTACAAACTAGCTGACCCGGCAAACTTCGTTCTGCTTTAGAATCAAGTTATTTTGGTTAACTTATCAGCTGTATTTATTTCGTGAATATCTCCTTACACCACGATATTGAAGACCCGAGACAGCGGCGTGAGATTTTGTTCGGTTCGAGTCGAGTTCGGGGAGGGGGGGTTAACCACGGCTTAAAACCCAAAAGGCACAATATGTACGGAGACAAGATCCTGAAAGTCGTTCCACCCGTTCTTGAGTTTATCGCGGTTATTACTAACACGGCTTTGTTTTATATAAATAGACTAGCTATTGCCATTCGCCTTCCAAAATGTGGAAATTTGAATGTTGCTAGGATACCAAATTCCAAAATAACACAGTATATGTAGTATTATTTATATTTTATACAGTAAGAAACGTGGCACAGACCTCGAAGTTCGCTAATTCTATAAAAGTCAACTTACACAGTTAGTTGCCAACTACCAACTGAGCTGTAAATTGTTGCTGATATAAGACCTTCATTTCTCAAACGCTCCCGAGTCAAGCGGGGAGGTGCCTGAAACGACACCACCAACAGCCCCCGCCAGTGTCGGACAGGAGGGCGCACCTATGGAGGCAGAAGAGGCGGAGGACGTTCTGGCCTCAATTTCCGGCCTCCTGGGGGACGACGTCGACTTGTTAGCGGAGCTAAAACTTGGGGGGGGGGGGTGAAAAGGGAACGACCAGTGATGGCGTCCCCTTCGTAGAAGATTAAAGTCCTCCAAGGGAACCTCCAGCACAGCCGGGATGGGACGGCCCAGTTGTGGAAATGGCTGGAGGTTCAACAAACGGCCATGGCTCTGATCCAAGAGCCTTGGATCAACCAGGGGCTCTTCAGCTTAGGAGGTAAGCTTATTGTGACTAGCGAACATGATCACCCCAGATCGTGTATATATGTCACTAAAAACCTAAAAACACAGGTCCTCACAGAGTTCGGTTGCAGAGACCTCACTGCCATAAGGCTGCACACACAGCTGGACGTCGAGGACAAGGTGGTCATCCTCGCCTAAGCCTACATGCCCGAAAAGGTGGAGCTGCTCCCACAAGACCTCTTCTGGCTGGTGGACCGCTGCGAAAGGGAAAGGATAGAGGTCATAATTGGGGCCGACACCAATGTTCACCATCCGCTATGGGGCATGAGCACTCAAAACGACAGAGGTAAGCCCCTTGTTGAATATCTTTTCACTACTAACCTTACCTTACTAAACACCGGCTCTGAACCGACCTTCGTCACCAAAAAGAGCCGTACGATTATTGATTTAACACTAGCTACTGAAAACGCAGTGGAAGCCATCACGGGCTGGCACATCTCCAAGGAGGCATCCTGTTCAGACCACAGGTGGATTCGCTTCGATCTACAGGCGGGGACACTACAAACTCTGCCAAAACGCAACCCGAGGAAAACCGACAAGGTCAAATTTGAGCAGCATCTAATAAATAGACTTGCTCAACAGCGCTCCCCACAGACTCTGGACAATATCATACAGATAGAGGAACAGGTAAACCACCTATCTAATCTAATCTAATCTATAATAGACAGCTACCACATAGCTACATTTCATTTCATTTCATTTCATGCCCAGAAACCCTACCTCCCAAAACCCCAGGCAAACAGCCATGGTGGGACCTCCTACATGCTAAAGATCATGGAACGCTTTGTAACGATCATGGAACGGATTTGCGAGAGGGAGCTGAGAGATGGTGCACAGTAAAACAGCTACCCCTACATACAAACCAGCACGCATACAGCTCCGCTAAGTCTACGGAATCAGCCCTCCATCTGGTAGTCAGCCGGATATAGGAAGCGATCGTACAAAAAGGCATTTGCCTAGGAACGTTCATTACATCGAAGGAGCTTTCGACAAAACCAGCTTCACCAGTATTAAGGCCGCCCTGTCAAAACATGAAGCGGAACCGGTACTATCAGACGTGTGTCAGTGGAATTTTGTGATAGATGACTTAATCACAAGGCTGAACAAAAACCGAGACTACACAATAGGCTACGCCGATGACCTAACAATCCTTATCTCAGGAAAAGTAGCGGGAACGGTCTGTAACTTAATCCAACAAGCCTTACGCATCGTAGAAAAATGGTGCGGGGAATTTGAACTATCGGTCAATCCGAACAAAACCGAGTTAGTTATGTTCACGAACAAAAAGGTATTAGGTGAATACCGATTACCCAAACTCTTTGACACGGAACTCAAACTGTCAAAAGAGGTCAAATACCTTGGCGTTATTCTTGACAGCAAGTTAGTAGTAGTAGTAGTAGAGTAGCCACCTAGACAATAAATAACAAAAGGCCGGGATTACCTTCTGGCAGTGAAGAAGAATGATTGGTAGAAAAAGGGGGCTGACACCGAAAATCATCCTGTGGCTTTATGAAACAGTAATCCGCCCCATGATAGCGTATGGCGCTATCCTCTGGTGGCCAAGGACCGAAAACAGCACAATAGCGGCTAAACTACAACGGAACTAAAGACTAGCCTGCATGGCAACCGCTGGATGCATGAAATCTACCCCCACCGCGGCAATGGAAGCCATGCTCGGACTCCCACCCTTGGATCTGTTCATCCGCCAAGAAGCAACAGCTGCGGCTATACGCCTAAGGGCACTCAACCTATGGAGCGAGAGAAACACACGACACACCTCACTGCTCACAGATCTCACAAAGGAGATACCTATGATAGGAGAAATAAATGATCATGTACCCAAACAACACGTATATACAATAAAATACAAGATCCAACTTCATGAGGACCACCGCTGTGAGGCTTTACGCCCAACGGAATTACGCATCTTCACAGATGGATCAAAAACTTGTACAGGCACCGGGGCTGGCGTCTTCTCGGAGGACCTTAATATATCCATTGCAACACCGCTGGGGACCCATAACACAGTATTTCAAGCTAAATGCATGGGGATTACCCTAGCAGCTTCAGCGGTAATGGCCTGGAGAGTGGCAGGCCACTTAATACGCATGCTCTCCGACAGCATGGCTGCAAGCTTTAAACAGCCACACTATAAACTCGGGACTAATACTGGAGTGCCATCTTAAATTGAATCAAATAGGCCACTTCAACAACATAACCCTGCAATGGATTAAGGGCCACAGCGGCTCGCGCGGCAATGATGCGGCAGATGAGCTTGCCAGGAGAGGATCTGACATGGTGATAATGGGACCTGAGCCCATAATACCGATCCCCCTTGCATACCTACGAACCATAGTAAACAAACGAACGAGAGATCACCACAACAGCTATTGGATAAATCTGGAAGTTTGCAGACAGGTGAGGGAAGCACTCCCTGTGCTTGAAAATAGACTGACCAGGCGTCTTCGACAACTGACCAAACGGCGAGAAATTTATATTTATTTCGCATTTTAATCACTTGGTCAAATACTAATTTGATAACTTTTTACTTGCTCAAGTTTTATTAAGTCAAATATACACTAAGCAAATGCTTTATTTTGTAAAAACATATATACCAAAAATAAGTTCCTTTAAATTATAATTATAAACAGATTTCGCACCGGCGAATTTTAAATAGCTTACGTAAGCTAGATTAGAACTTCTAGATAAGTGGGTTAGGTTGGGTTAGAACTGTGACCCCAACAGAGCGCGAGCCAAGCGAGCGAAGCGAGCGTGCCGCGGCAGCGGCCGGCGAAGCGCCGGAATTGATTTGTATAATAACAATATAATTATTATAGAAGTTCTTACCTATAAATTATTTGCCCAAGGTGAAACAAACATCCATGCAGCAGTATATTTCCAAAAGGAAGAGCATGTTATGCCAACCATATTTGACTACATAATACTTGGTAAAATGAAATATTGCCATGTAATTATTTGTAGCAAAAAGTTGTTTTGCCAAATGTTTTTTTGCCGAATGAAAATTTGGGAAACATACTTTGGCATGTGATACTTTGGGTAACGTTTTTTGCCCAAAAATTAGTAATCATAAAAAAATATCAGCATGTGTTTATAATTTGTACTTTTGCGGTTCCCATATATTTACTTAGATTGCACGGTTTATTTACTAGCAGAAACGTTAAAAAAAAATTGAAATTAAGGAATTCAAAAAAAAAATGTGTTTAGAATTTTTTGGTACTTATGCGGCCCCATACATTGACCGTAGCACGGTTTGTTTTCTAATTATAAAGGTTTATTAATATCTGTTTAGATTTCTGGATTTTCTTTTTGTTCACTATTAGGCATTTTATTAATATTTTTTGCTTATGTTTTGGAACTGAATTTTCACGTTTTATTCAATAGAATACAGTTAAGCCATGTCAATGTGTGGAAGCCGCAAAAGTACGAATTGTGAATGTTTGTTTTTTACTATTTAATGTTTATTTTATTTTATTTTTTAATGTTTCTCCTATTACCGGACTAGTGAATAAACCATGCCATAATAAATGTATGGCAAAAAAATATGCAAGAAATACTCTGTGAATAGATGCTAATATTTTTGCATTAACTTTTTTTGATGTCATTCATTGTAAGACATCAAAAAATGATATATAAAATCAATCAAAAATCATCAAATAAATCGCGATAAAATCCGTTAAAAATAGTATTATTTCAATGTGTGACATTCGCGTAAACTTCCGACAATATCATTTTATGAATTGTGTATGTGTAGATTCCTTCAGAAAAAATAACAAAATATTTTTTTAACAACTTAAGGGGTCCACCCTGTATACATACAATTCACCCCACTGGGGTAGGCAGACACAACATTTTCATTTATCATGAAACATAATTTAACAACGAACATTAAGTGATAAAAAATTAGTAATATAGAATGCATTGGACCTCCAAAGTACTAATACTGCAATCTTTAGCTCCTAAGAAACTATTTATGTTATACCTATGGCTAACAATCAATGAATAGTAGATTGTTACACAAGGGTTGAAAGTCAGCCATTTCACCCGAGATATTTCTGGCGCTCGAACGAAGTGAGAGCGCCAATAGTTCGAGGGTGAAATGGTGACATTCACACGAGGTAAACACTCTACTTTTCATTTCGACTATTTGAGGAAATTAAAATACTACACACACATTTAATGAAACAGGTATATTGATAATCAGTTAACATAGATTCAATAAATTATATACTGTTGAAATAGATTATAAACAATAGCTTTTGCCTGTTCTTTAATCTCATTGGGAGTTAAATTAATATCCAAGTCACTAGAATCACTTTCTGAAACCATTTTTAACCACAATTAACACAAGGTATTTATTTATATTTAATCTCGTTTTCCCGCTAATTCTTTAGCAAACTATTGTTTTTTTTTATTCTGAAAAAAAAAATAGTTATAATTCACGTACATACTGCCTAGAAAAGTTTTGAATCGAATCTATTGGTTACATTGTAATCGAGTTGGTCACGAGATGTGCAACTAAGCGGCCATGTAAAAAAAAAAGTCATGATACAAGGCATTATGACGTAACTTATTATCATGTACTCCATGGCAAAAATTAAAATTTAAAAATAAATACTTTTCCGCCCTAGGGATGAAATAAGCTACTTTCCACCCGGCTATCTACCCATGAAAATTAAACTTTCCGAGCAGGAGAGATGAAAAGAAATAAACGTGATTTTCTAAGAGCATACTGTTCAAGTTCTTATTCTTATATGGAGTATGACGGAGAAGCGTACGTACAACTCCTTCACACAAGTGAGTCTGTGTAGTTAGGTGCTCGAGTAAGAGAAATTGCTATGTTCAGTACGCACTTCTCGTGACATTGCGAGAACTAGAATTGGATACCGACTGCAGATATACGTATCATCTTCTAAGGTAATAATACACCGATCAAATTATCGATATATTGAAACAAGGGCAGGTCCAAAAGCACTCGAAACCTGCGGGCTTGCATGAAAGGTTTAATGACAGTAGAGGAAGCTAGTGAAGTGTGTAAGAACCGAAGCAGATGGTGGGCTGTAGACTCTGCCTACCCCGGAGGGATAAAGACGTGTATATATGTATGTAGAGATAAAATATGACTTCGTAAAATAACAATAATTTTCGGCGTGGTGACCATGCTTTCTACTGCTTCGTCATGAGTCGTTGGTTAGTTTACTATGAAGTACCGGTATTGTTATAGCCATAGAAATATCTCTATTTTAAAAATTATGATTCAGCTTCACTTGTACCGGTGATTGATAAAATCGAACAAGTTGAAGTTGGGTCATTTTCCTATGTATGATTTACTTAAAAATGTTCATAGGTACATGTTGTGTGGGGTGTGTGTTGGGTAACCTCCTCGAGTGTCGCTCCGATTCCGATCCCGCTGCAGTCCGGGGGGAACGGAATCGGAGCGGCCGGTACACCCTGGGCGGCGGTCAATGGCTTCCCCTTCACCCCTTCATAGGGTTGGCATTGATCGTCGGCCAATACCCAACGTGGCGGGAACACATCGCTCTCCGTACTCCTCTGCTTTCAGAGGAGACAGGATGAGCGATGCTGTTAGTGGTGAGATGGCCCAGGGTCAGCCGGGGTGCGAGGGATATGCTCTATGGGTAACCTTACACCCCGGCGTCTGAAGACCCGAGACGGCGTGCGGTTTTAGTCGGTGCAAGCCCGACATAACCGCCCCCGCTGGCCGGCGGGGGGGTATCCGAAGGGATTTCCGCACGATAAAAAAAAAAAAAAAAAAAAAAAAAAAAAAAAAAAGGTACATGTTGTGTAAGTATTGACAAGTTAAAATATCTTGTCCTAGATAGTTTAAAAGGTGTAATGATGAAGTTGGTAGATGACTGCAGGAATTTGGTGATACAATGATGCAGCCTTTACTGTTTGGGCTCCTTAGACGGAAGTGAGATTATGGAGCCGTAAAGTGACAATGCAATCGAATGACTTTTGGGTTTGTTTGACTCGTTTTGACAAGTATTCTGTTCTTTAGCGGTTTTCAGGGTAAGACTGCGCGGGAAAAAATGCTTTCTGTATTTTTCACTGAATAATAAACTATTAATTATACAAAACTTTTTTATAATCAAGATTTCATTTCACCAAAAAAAGGTTTAAATTCAAATGCTCTCATTAAGTTCTTCGACAAGTAAGTAAGTAAGTCTCCAATCACATTTAAAATTCTATAAAATTCCATAAACTTATTTTATTAATTTAATTTTGGATAAAAATGTGAAAGAAAGAAATATCTATTTGAAGACCTTCAAGTTATACGTACTATAAAAAAAGGTTTAATTACTTAAAATAGGGTTTATAAACAGGGTTGAATCTCGCAAGCAAAAAAGTAAAATGGACAAAATTCCCAATTTATTTTTTCCGTGTTAGTTAATGAAAAGTAAAAAACAAACAGTATATTATCATTCTGTGTATCGTGACATAGGTCCTCCGTGAGTGAGGTCTGGCGTTATCAGCGCGGACTTGATTACCTCCCCCCTAACTGTACAACCCCTTAACCTCTCTGAAACGCGACCTAAACAATGAGTAACGTTCGCGATACAGAATAAGGCTGTTTGTTATGTACAAGTAATTAATGATGTTTTGGTCAACTTCGCTTTTATCGAGACTAGCTGAGCAAACATTACGCCATAACGATGTACTCTATCGTTTCCCACATTGAATAAATGTTCTTAATAAATACAATTGTAACTTGATATACATAGGAATACAATACATGGGAATACACACATGGGAATACAACATGTTTAATTTTTTTTCTCGAAAATGGTAACTTTTAGCGAAAAACTTTTCAGACATTTTAGACTTAAAAATGGCCTATCGATTAAAAATGTTTCCGACTGCAAGAATGTTCACCGGTTAGAAGTTATGATTTTTTTCCCGAAAAATATTGGTTTCCCCCCCCCCCCTCCACTTTTAGTTAAAGTTTTAATCTTATAGGTTTATAATTAAAAGTTGTTGGTATTCATGTATACTATGGGATAAAATTAGAACGGTTCGAATATCTTTCATGGAACGTGAAATTTTGAGGAAAAACTGATTACACAAAAAGTGAGGCCCTACCGTCCCTTTAGGCCGGATTCCACCCGTTCACGAACTTAAACTAAGTTTTCACCCAAGCAATTTTTGACCGCGGTTTGAAAGCGATCGGGGCAAAAATGCGACCGTGAGAGTGCCGCAAATTTTGGGAAGTGGAACCATACATACACTTTTTGATCAGTGGTCATTTCGGACTCAGGGGGTCATAACTAGACCTCCTATGACGAATTTTTTTTAAATTCGACAGTAGTCAAGAAACCAATAGGTAGATCGATTTCATCGAAATCTACCTAAAAAGGTGAAATTATCTTATTCGTAATCAAAATGCATCCCATTTATTCACATATTATAGAATATGAAAAATTATTTGAATGAAATAAAAACAAAAGTAAAAAATGTATGGAAGAAGTTCTATAGTTATACTGGATCAACGTGTCCTTGGAGATAATGAAATGAACACTAAACCATTGCTGTCGCTGACCTAATATACACAGATGTACACCGTGCAATGCGCAAAAGAATGGCACGCACTTGCAGGACCACAAGTTGCCGTCGCAAATTGTGATTTCCGATATCAAAACAATCTGTTTTGTAACTGATGTACTAGTATCTATACTACAATGTTCTCTTTTATTCTTAACTCAACACTCTTAACTCAAAATGTAAAAGAAACATTAGAATTTAAGTAATAAACTGTCGACTAACCCTTTTTAGATTTAAGATACTTACCTAAGCTTGAGGAAATCTTTTTGGGTACTGTAACTGTTATGATATGGATGAGCGTGATCGTCTCACACGGGTGTATTTCACTTACTAGAAGGTGACAGTGACAAAATATTGTTAAAAGTACCACTGTGCTGAATAAATTGATATATAATATAATTTTTTCATTAGGTTATAACTACAATCTAATCCACTTAACATGGAAACAGAAACAGATTTTGAATAAAATGCAAATTAATGTATACTCATAATATTTATTATGAAAGTTATGCTCAAGGCACCGTCGTTTATAAACATATTTACTTGAACATTAACGTGATATCAGAACACCAGGAGCGTTATTAGCGTAGGTACACCACAATTTCGAGGTAATTAAGGATATTTTCTCTTATTAAGGAGCTGTGGTATCTTACTCACGAGTACAGCAAAATATTATGCCTGTTTAAGCATTTTTAGGTACTCCAAAGTCACCAAGCGAGGGCACACCGCAACAGCGGTGGTAAGGCCCATCATGGAGGATTGGCTAGAGAGGCGACACGGAAGCCTCTCGTACCGACTGACGCAGGTGGTCTCCGGTAAGGGGAGTTTCGGGCACCACCTGCATCGGATCAGGAAGGAGCCAACGCCTGAGTGCCGAGAGTTTTAGAACTCTCCCGGCTCGCCGACATGCTCGTCGCGCGTCGCATGCGATTCAGGCGCCGGAGGTCGCTTAACGACCTCCGTCCTCAATGAGCGCAGGCCTGGGGGTGGCAGGTGAGGCCGCCTGTCAGCCCGGCAGAAGAAGGCCGGGACGGTGGGGCGACTAGCGCCCCTCCCCCAAACCGGGGCAAGACGGGGACACTGTGGTTACCAAACCCGAGGGGGCCATCTCGAAACCGGAGATGGCCCAGGGTCAATCGGGGTGCGAGGAGATATGCTCTATGGGTAACCTTACACCCTGTAGACCAGAGACGGCGAGCGGTTTTAGTCAGTTCAAGCCCGACATAACCGCCCCCGCTGGCCGGCGGGGGCGGTTATTTCGGTTAAAAAACCAAAAAAATAAAGGTACTCCTCAGTGGGGTGCTTGGTTGGGGACCTCCACGCGGTGCACCCTGGGCAACGGAGACGGCAGCGCCTCTCTCCTAGGGCGGGAGAGACGCTGCCGCCTACGGCCAACTCCGACCGAGGCGAGGACGGCCCTGTTGAGGACTGTTCGGAAGCTTTCCACGTGTCCCTCTGATTAGCAGATGGCACAGTGGAGAGCAAGTAAGGGGGCCATCTCGAAACCGGAGATGGCCCAGGGTCAGTCGGGGTGCGAGGGATATGCTCTATGGGTAACCTTACACCCCGGCGTCTTAAGACCCGAAACGGCGTGCGGTTTTAGTCGGTGCAAGCCCGACATGACCGCCCCCGCTGCCCGGCGGGGGGGTATCCGAAGGGATTTCCGCACGAAAAAAAAAAAAAAAAAAGTTACTCCACAGTCAGATGGTTACTACTGACGATTACTACCGTAGAAACATGTGGGAGACAAAAATGTATGAAAATCCATTGTTCACGTGATAAGCAGGAGATGAAACTTCCTTAGCAATATGCGGGGGAGAAAATTGTATGAAAATCCATTGTTAAGATTTTTATTTTCCTTGTAGGTGTAGTATAAAGCACCATGTATTACTGGGAAGGAAGTACGATGCCCAAATCGTATGTATTGAGACGCTGCGGGTTGGGCTTCAAACTGCACCACGTTAGGCATCGGTCCCTTTCGCCCCTCGATGATCAATGTAATATTTGCACTTGCAAGAACAGTTATTATTTCAATCATTTTATATAGCATGCAAAAGAGCAAAAAATAATATTATAATAAGAACCGATATGAGTGTTTATTGTATTGAGTGAAAACCGGTAGCCGAAAATTGTAAACATTGTCTGTAATTAAACAGCAAAATTGATTAAAAACTTACTGCGCTGTTTTCCAATATTTATCAAAATGATCCGCTTATTAACAGTAAAGTGTGAAACTTTTATAATGAAATAAAACTTTTGTAATTAATACGCAGAATTGTCTTGCAGATTTTGTCGATCAATGTTTTTGTGGTCCGTCTATTTGAATAAATCATAAAGAATTTCACAGTATTTTTATTTTGCGACGGCTTAGTAAAAACAAGTCATAGCTAAAATAGACTAATATTTCCTTAGTGAAAATGTTTTCGCTACCGTCTGTGGTGAAACTGCTAGCTTATTAGTAGAATGTGGCGCGAGGCGGGAGGAAAAACAAAACTAATTAGTATTACATGTGAACGAAACCCTTTACAAACTAACCCGCTTAACTAGTCATGATATTTTTAGCCCACGTACATGAATATTCAGTTTTTCCATTTCATAAGAGGTAGAATAAGCTTATGATTTATGGTGTACTAATAAATCATTGTTGTTTAAAAGTTCAAAGGTAAATTTCTATCGGATATATCTCTAGTTAGTGATTTTTAACGCGCCATTTTACAAAATTTAAACAGTGAACCTTTTTTTACTTGCTAAGCTTAGCTAAATTGCTTGTGTAAGGAGTGGGTTCACGTTGTTAGTGTAGTGGCCAGAATTTGGACCCGAGACCTCTTGATCGTAAGACCGACGCATTAACCACAAGCTACCGATTCTCATCTGATTAGAATCCGTTCCTTCTAAATGATACACTTATTTCTGTCACTAAGAACACATGCACACGTCGTATCATAGAATCCGATTGGATTTACTGCATGGGTTACAGCGGTAAAATTTCAGGCACCATTTCTAATAGTGCATTCTACAGGTGTGTATAAATGTATTGTTGTCCGGATATTGCAGAGCCTTCGGGTGTGGGGGGAAGAAATCGGATTCCTTTGTGTTAGCATGGGATATCGGTTTACATTGTGTGGTGGTGTCCGCAATGCGACCTCTTTTGATACAAGAACTTCTTCTTTGTCCTTGTCGGCCGGCGCCGCCTCGCTTTTATTCCGGCTATTACGTGATGCTAGAGTTTTTTGAATGACGATCTTGATAAGATGTTTTTGTCGTATTGTTTGAATATTAAAAAAAGGTTTTCAAATCTAATGGGTTTGATCTCCAAGATCTTTTATTATATTTTGCCTTTTGGAGGGATCAGAGAAAATTGTATAATGTCTACGTTTTGTGTACTAAAGTTGACTCAATCAAATGAAGCTCGAGTCCTAAAATAACATCATTCTCATGTTTTGTCTTACATACTACTTTATGAACGTCCACGTTCTATGTAAATATGGTTACAGGAATGAATACAATCGTGGTATATGTATAAACCTATGAGTTGTCTGAAGTTTCAATAATGCTAACTGAAAATATTTACTTCAATTGCTTCACCAAGAAATGATTTTTAATGAGAATCATTCTAATTTGTGATCTAAAGAATTTCCTACATTTACTTACATGGACTTCGAAAGTGGTAGTGCCATATTTCTCCCAACAACACAATCTGACTGACTTTTCAGTTATTTCACAGTAGTAAGTACATAAAAAAATGCTACTATGGGTAAGTATCTTACTTAGAAACTTAATGAATTGAAGTCAAAACGTCATCAATTATTTGAAGGAAGGCCATGTTAAAAGTACCCCTAACAAAAAAACCGGCCAAGTGCGAGCCGGACTCGCCCATGAAGGGTTCCGTACCAGCAATTATCACAACAATGTTTTTTTTTTTGAAATTCTATATTTGCGTTGATGGAATGAAACGTAAATTGCGTTTTACGATTTATGACGTATTAAAAAAAACTACGTACTAGATCTCGTTCAAATCAATTTTTGGTGGAAGTTTACATGGTAATGTACATCATATATTTTTTTTAGTTTTATCATTCTCTTATTTTAGAAATTACAGGGGGGGACACTTTTTACTATTTGGCAACGGAACCCTAAAAAGATCATAGCAATTAGAAATATGTGGCCTCTACCTACCCCATTGGGCAAGAGGCCTGACTATATGCATGTATTAATTCTGTGAGATAATATTATCTCAACGATTTTATGTACCGTCACCAATCGTCTTTTCTGATTAAAAGACCGTTACAACACAGAGCTCAGGTACATACGGGTAGGTATTCAACTTCTATTTTCCTCAACGCCCAGAGACCTGTAATATTTAAATCCAAGTGTTGGTTGAACAGATACAACACCGTCTCTGCACAATCACAATACCTCTACAAAGCGTTTTGGATTGAACTCGAAGGAACTTTTGCGAAGCGTTTATACTTTTAAGCCTTATTAAGTGTTGTAATATTGAACGCTATTTACTTATTTTAGGCTGACTACAGATGATTATAAAACACTAAGATTAGGATACACTCTACTTGTGATATTAGGTCACAAGGTCACAATAAACTTTGTAACAACACACGCTGTACTACCGAGTTAGAATTTAAAAAAAAAATAGTTTTAGAAAAAGGGTTGTGTGGTTTTATGAAACCACGGTAAAAGTGAAACTTTTTTTCATATTATAGGCATTTAACTAAAACAACATTTGCATTAAACACTGACAAAAACAAACAAAATAGCGTGGAGCACTGGCACAAATGAGTATTAGTCTATACACTACACCTACACGGTCAGCTGCTGCGAACTATAGGCGCCGCCATATTGGCCTTGGCAGCTATGGCGAGCGCCTTTCACTTTATCCCTAATCCGCGGCCGACCGTCACGCGACATGCAACATACAGACGAAAAAGTTTGAGAGGATGTAATAAAAGTTTCACTTTAAAAAGTAAAATCTATATTTTCTTGATACATTTTTCAAATTAATTTCACTGTCCGAAAGTGATCCTCGAAATTTTGATGTGATTAGATACAGCATTAAGCACTAGAAAACTTGTAAATTATCCTCAGGTGTTCTGTATTCTTAGTACCTTAGTAGAGTAGTAATAGGTGATAGAGCCATCACTTATTAGTCATAAAAATACATACATAATATTCACGCCTTTCTCAGCTCGCCATTTGCTTCTGTCCTTTAAAACTTCACGAGCTTCCTGTCCTGTAATTAAACCAATGTACATTTATATTTATCTAAATGGTCCGTCAATCTGACTATCATCTTAATACCAATATGTGTGCGCTCATCCTAGTCCGAAGCAAGTCATGATATCTGGTTCGTTCGAGATTCCATTAGCGGCACAAAGGAAGCTTATTTAAGTTCCATATTTTAAATGATTGTTTTGCGAAGTTTTGCTATCAAACTGACTACTTATTTATATGAATAATGACTGTTAAATTTTCATTTACTTCTGTGAGTGAGATATGCTTCGTTTGGGAATCTGTGTAGTGTTGTTGTACTTCTTATTGTTAATATAGTAATTTCTCCTCGGCTTCATTAACGTCAAACTCAAACTTTATACTTATCAAGGTTGAAATGAACGGTCAAGTGTAAGTCGGATTTGCATACTAAGGGTTCCGTATAAGCTGTCTACGAAGATGAGTCAATTTTTAGCAGCTATCAAATGCCACCTATCTGTACAAGATGCAGAGGCCTATACGATGGACTGTGACAAGGACAGTGTGAATAATAAAATAACATCATATAACTTTCGATAGAATCCGTTAAAAGCAGTTTTTAACCCCAGACGCATAAACGACGGATGTATAAATTTAACGTGTCTGTATGTAGGCACACATACAGACACGTATAATTGTGTGGTATCGTAGCACCCGAACGGGTGAACCGATTTAGGCATTGTTTTTTTTTGGTTTTTGTTAGTTGTAAGTGTCAAATGTATACATATAGAACTTATACTATACTTATACTGCTATATTTTATAGAATCAATTGATCGGGAGTGTTCTTAGCTATGTGGGTGGTTTTGAGTTATATTAATTTAATTATTTATTTCAATATCTTCACTTTAATGGATATTATAATTTAAATATGAATGCACACTTTACACAGCTGACTAGCCAGCTTACTCTGGCTAGTCATTCACTCAAGATGAAAGTTTCATAGTTATAAAACAAATAAACTATTCTTCATAACCCTTAAATAAGATAAGCCGTGAAAGTCACAATATGAAAACAATAACACAGACAAGTAATAACAATAAAAAGTATTCTTCAGTGGCCGCTAACATTTGACAGTTCGTATAAACCAAGACGAACGAATGAACGGAACGAACGGAACGATAGCTCATTTGTCACGAGCAGGCGAGCGGTTTACGATCAAATTACGAATGTGCGAATTTACGCTCCAATATCAACTTTTTTATGTCGCCGCTTCGAATTAGCACTCTGTTTATACAGATAAAATCAAATTATATTATTTGGCACGTGACATAGACATTTGAGGAACATGTTTTTCGTGTTGTGTATTGAATACAGCGGGAGAAGACTGAAGGGGTTTATTTATTTTGGAGTCGTTATTTTGTATATGTAACAAAAAATATTAAGTACCAATAGTCTTACTAATGATGACAGTAATATCTTAATAGCCTATATTTATTGTAATTTATGTTTTCATGTGAGACAATATACTTTTTGAAAATAAATATCTTTAAACTTAAGGCAGGCATTGAGTATGGAAGTGGACGGTGAAATGGTATTATTTACATCGCCACGATGGCGAAACAACGCTGAGAATTTTTACCTCACATCTGTTAACAATACAAATACCATTCATACAACATAAAAAATTATTCGTCTTCACGACGTATTTGAAATAAAGGAATATTGACACGTGTTAATTATTGCAAAATGAACTCTATGGACGTCTACATTATCTCATTGGTTAATGCATATTAAAATAATTTATAAAGGGTTTTAAGAACCAAATAAGATGTAATTTGATTTCTTTGTCAAGCTTTGATACGAGACTGTTGGTTAGTAAACGGACGCGTTTACCAAATTTTGCACGATTGAATGTCGCTATGCTTTGTCTGACAATGAGTTTGTATTACGTAGATTGAGAGTTAAGTGTTAAGCGTGGCATGTTGCATGGAAGGATGGTAATTTAAGGTTAATGGTGTGTATATAATTAAAATATGCTTAATTTGAACTGGTTAAGATGTTTGTTTTAAAATAATATTGGCACGCTATTTTAAATACAAAAAGTTATAATGTTTGGCTAAAGATCCAATGCGTGGGTCATTTCTAATAAAAAATACTACCTGATACCCAAGTGACGAAGCGGCGTGTGACGTCATTTGGACGCAACAAGCGGGGAGTCAGTGGAATATAAAAACTGATTTCGAACGGGGACATGGGAGAGTTTTCATTGTAGCTGGTTGAAGTGCATACGCTCTGTTAAATTAGTTGGTAATTTCGTTGGCTGTGTTATGCTAATATAATTGGTGATTCTTTTGACGAGTTGTGCATACTAGACAGTGACAAATGATAACGCTCTTTGGATTGAATATCTAAAGATTCCTATATTTTATAAATACCTTTCTCTATATAAACCCAACCTCCTGAAACGTGGCAAAAAAAGAACTTTTAGGTAACAAGCCTTAAATTCTGGGATTGAGTCTGATTTCGGAAGCGTTTCAAACACCTATTTCCTATAATCTAGGATCCGTGGAATAGTTTTAGGGGTTTTCGCAAGCTATTCCATTCCTTATCCTTAGTTTAGTTCGCATTGTTATTCCCTTTCACACAATTCGCATAAATTCACACATATCAATTCATACACACCTATTGTCTTTGGTAAGGGACATTAGACCGAGGTAAACACTAGTCATTTGAGTCTAGAATTATTTAGGTTAATCTGTCGAGGCGGATTAATAGGACTCGTAGGTAACATCATACTAAATACGTTTATTTAAGTGATAACTAACCGAAGTGAAGTGTTACGTAAATTATATCGCGTTAAGTCTTTGTTTACAAGATAATTATCATAAATAACTTAATCAATCCAACAGCAAATCCATTGTGTTTTAATTAAAGTAACCGTGAATTTTATAGTAAAGTTGTGGATAAATACGTTATTCAATAATTAAAAATAGATATATCGAAAATAGTTCCAGAACATTGTCTGAATAAATCGTGATAGTTTGTTATATAACTTTAAATATATTACTAAATAATATAATTGAAGGTTTCTGGTAAATTTCTACTATTTTATAGTATATTGGTTTGAATAGCAACATAAAGAACTGTGGTCTGAATTTATATAAAATTACGTTTGGAAGTGATTTAAATGATTACGTGAAATATCATTATCATTATAACATTTTATTTAGGCACTGTAATCAAACAATTAAGTGCATTATAACATGGCTGAATACATCATTCGAGAATTAGAGCAAGTATAAATAATTATTCCGTTATCAGTTATAGAACATTGATTTGAGTGGGCAGAAGTTGACGAGTAATATATTAGAGTAAATTATCTAAGTGGCTGATTATTCATCTAACATTTGCAATATATCGAGTAACACATGGAAATAGTATCAGTAATACGAAGAGATGGTCGTTGGTGACCTCAATTAATATTCGACTTGTAAAGTGCAAAGAACACATAAGAGACGGAGTGTGGTTTTAGTAGGTTCATTCAGAGACATCTGAAATATCATTATTTGCACACAGTTTTCTAACGAGAGTGAGTATTTTAGTCGAATACAGCAATAAATAAATATATGTGTTACAATCAGCTCACTTAATAGATAATTTAAATACAATTTTAGCTCCTGGAACCATTTGGGTTTTCAGTTTGAGCAAGTTATCAGTGTGTAGCATATCTGGGGTCTGCCTGAAATCCATAAATTATATTTACAAGCTAAAACAGATGAACTCATGTTAAATCAGTATTTATACCAGTCTCAAACGAAACCTACATTGGAATGCAGGCAAACCTAGATATGTGAGGCGATTTACGACGGGTCGGTTGAACTTGTAATGGTATTAATTAGTGAATACTAATATAAAAAAAGAGAAGAATACTATTATACGTTTAGCGTTAGTGGAGGTACTGATAACAGAATTAAATTACTCTTGAGAGAGAGGAGGAGAAAATATGTTGATTTAATATCAACCACCAAAAAAATATATATGAGCTCACGACAAAACATATGAAATATAAAAAAATACAGGCCATTATCATATAATCTGGATCCAGAAAACCTCAGTTACCTGGTAGATACAATCTACGACCGTAAATGATAACTTGACATTTAAATCAATATCGTATATAGAAACTAGATTTTAAGCAGATAGAGTTCATTTTATTTCAACAAAACTCAAAAGATTAGAACATTAGTTAATATTTAATATAAACCGAAGGTTAAATTAATTCAGTGAGGAGAATAATCACGGCGTACGTCATCTAAAATAAATCGGTTAGGAATTTATTTTCACAGTTTAGTTTTATGTTTAGTTAGGTTTAGACGATCACAGCCAAGCTAGTGACGAAGATAGCCTTAAGGGCCATTTCCCGTTACAACGGTTACAAGGGGAGAGGAAGACCTAAGAGAAGATGGATGGACTGTGTGAAAGAGGATATGGTTAGGAAGGGAGTGAATGTTGAGATGACTGCAAGCAGAGATGAATGGAAAAAACCGGCCAAGTGCGAGTCGGACTCGCACACCGAGTGTTCCGTAAAAGATTTCTAAAATATTTTAATAAATGATGTAACTAAAAATTTTCAATTTTCGCAATTTTTCCTTTATCTGTACTGTAAGACGTTACTTCGTAATAAATTTAAAGATTCTAAGTTCACGGGAAGTACCCTGTAGGTTTTGAATCCCGTGCGAGTTTCGAAAATTTTCGCAAATTTGCGCCATAAACGGCTGTATCCTTTGATTGCTTTCGTTTAGAAGTTTGATTTTTTCATAGCTCCAAGGGACAGTATACCTGAGCATTAGATATAAATTTCAGTTTGATAACTCCACGCGTTCCTGAGAAAAACGGTCTTGACAGACGGTCGGACGGAAGGACAACGAAGTGATCCTAAAAGGGTTCCATTTTTTTCTTTTTAGGTACGGAACCCTAGGGCACGCCGCAATAGCGGCGGTAAGGCCCATCATGGAGGATTGGCTGGAGAGGCGACACGGAAGCCTCTCCTACCGACTGACGCAGGTGATCTCAGGGAAGGGGTGCTTCGGGGACCACCTGCATCGGATCAGGAAGGAGCCAACGCCTGAGTGTCATCACTGCGACGCGAGCGAGGACTCAGGGCTGCACACGCTGGCGGACTGCCCGGCGTGGGAGGCGCCGAGGCGTGACCTCGTGGCAGCCATCGGGGTGGGAGTCCTCTCGCTCGGCAGCATGATTGCGGCAATGGTGCGGAGCGCGAGCGCGTGGGCCGCCGCCGCCTCCTTCTGCGAGCATGTAATGCTCGCGAAGGAGGTGGCGGAGCGCGCCCGGGAGAGACTTAGAACTCTCCCGGTCCGCCGAGCCCGCAACTTGCTCGCCGCGCGTCGCAGGCAACTCAGGCGCCGGAGGTCGCTTAACGACCTCCGTCCTCCATGAGCGCAGGCCTGGGGGTGGCGGGTGAGGCCACCTGTCACCCCAGCAGAAGCAGGCCGGGACGGTGGGGCGACTAGCGCCCCTCCCCCAAACCGGGGCAAGACGGGGACACCGTGGTTCCCAAACCCGAGGGGGCCATCTCGAAACCGGAGATGGCCCAGGGTCAGTCGGGGTGCGAGGGATATGCTCTATGGGCAACCTTACACCCCGGCGTCTGTAGACCCGAGACGGCGTGCGGTTTTAGTCGGTTCAAGCCCGACATAACCGCCCCCGCTGGCACGCGGGGGGGTATTCGAAGGGATTTCCGCACGAAAAAAAAAAAAAAAAAAAAAAAAGGTACGGAACCCTAAAAAGCACACCTGTTGCGCCGACCCCAAATAAATTTTTGGATAAGGGCAGGAGGATGATGATGATGATGATGAGTCTTACTAGTAAGAGCCGGAAAGCGGACCCGGAACTCCGAGGTGAAAGCCTCGAAGCAACCGAGACTAACGCAGAGATGTTGATAAACAAAAAATATTAAGTAACTAGCTGTTGCCCGCGACTACGTCCGCGCGGAGGTCACTTATCGTTTTTTTATCATATCTCCGGTTCTACTTAAGTCGGAATCCAGTGCAGGGTGCGACTGACATAAATTGAGCTAAGCGAGCAGGACTCTTACTTGAAAATAAAACTTCTAACTACGGTCGCGTGCTTAGCTAAGGCCGCGCGCTCTAGAAACTGTTTTTCGGTGATTATTCCTCAATGTTACATTGGACATGAACCATCTCGCTTCAAAACACTCCTCAGTGTCCACACTATCACCGTGGTAAATTAGGTCAGGATCGCGCGAGTGGTTACGGAGGAGTTCAGCCACCAACAAACGGCTATGCCGGGTATAACCATTTGTAATCAAACATACGGTAGATTTTAAGTCTGAACAAGACCTTCCTAATAGAAAAGAACCCTATAAAAAATCTGTTCAGTACTTTTCGCGTCCATCTTAAACAAAAAAGGATTCCAAAAAAAATATTTTCATGTTCAGAATCGTTCGTTTAAGATAACCCAAGTATTTTTAGGGTTCCGTTGCCAAATGGCAAAAAACGGAACCCTTATAGATTCGTCATGTCTGTCTGTCTGTCCGTCCGTATGTCACAGCCACTTTTTTCCAAAACTATAAGAACTATGATGTTGAAACTTGGTAGGTAGATGTATTCTGTGAACCGCATTAAAATTTTCACACAAAAATAGGAAAAAAAATCAAATAATTGGGGTTCCCCATATAGAGAACTGAAACTCAAAAATTTTTTTTCAACAAATGATATCTATGGATAGGTGGATGAAAATCTTAATGCGGTTCACAGAATACATCTACTTACCAAGTTTCAACAGCATAGATCTTATAGTTTTGGAAAAAAGTGGCTGTGACATACGGACGGACAGACAGACAAACATGACGAATCTATAAGGGTTCCGTTTTTTGCCATTTGGCAACTGAACCCTAAAAATGATATTGAGGTTTCTAATTTTTTTTTTCTAAACTGAATAGTTTGCGCGACACTTCCAAAGTGTTAAAATGTGTGTGCCCCCCTTTAACTTCTAAAATAACAGACTGATAAAACAAAAAAAAAATATGATGTACATTACCATGTAAACTTCCACCGAAAATTGGTTTGGACGAGATCTAATAAGTAGTTTCTTTTTAATACGTCATAAATCTTATACCGCAATTTACCTATCATTCAAACAACTCAAATATAAAAATTTTACTTGCTGCTACGGAACCCTTCATGGGCGAGTCCGACTCGCACTTGGCCGGGTTTTTTTAATATCTCCAACGTAGACACAGATAATTTACAATTTTATAATTGTATAGATAAAAAGAAGTGATGAAGAAAATTGAGAATATTCTTAGACAGTAAATAGGTATCATAGTGGATTTACTGGTGGTAGAAATTTGATGACACAAATTTGTCACAAAATTCGCCCGGGTGGGTACCACCGTGCACGATTGCGAAAAACCCTCCATTGTAATCCAATTTCGGTTTGATTGCGTTCAGGGGTCAGCAAGTGCATAGCCGGGCAGGGGGATTGTGGTCGCAGCACTAGTGGGATCGGTGGGAGTCACGCGGTGCTGCGACGACAATCCTCGTCTGATGAGGCCGTCAAGCTGAGTGCCCCCATTGTTAACATGGTACGTGTATGTAATGGTGACCCTCTTTCTCGAGACTTTACCTTCAGCTTACCATCAGGCAAGGTGAAGTCAAATTGACGTGTCCTAAATATTAAAAAAAAAAACTTCCGGGCTACAATCAAAAGTTAATATAAGAACAAACATCAGAGTGCGCATCATCTTAACAAAGTAATGCAGCCCGACAGCGGAGCACGGGCAGGAATACGACTGTATGCCTGCAAATCAAATTTTACTGTAACATCATTTTGAAATCTGTGACATCTCACTGTCGTGATACAAAAGTCTCCCTCGTCCTACAGGGTTTTTTCTCGTAAGCTGATACTTTCAAAACTCGCATCCTGTCACCCCTCATTTACATCACCTTCGCGACAATGTTTTTATTGGTGCTGATGCTAATGCATCTTCTATAATATTACGATACAGCGAATTAAGTTCAACCGATGGAGACTCGTTCAATCAAAAATATCATGGTACAGTTTGTTGTTGTTATCCTTTATGTATTATGATGTTCTTGAATACCTTTTTTTTTTTCGTGCGGAAATCCCTTCGGATACCCCCCCGCCGGCCAGCGGGGGCTGTTATGTCGGGCTTGAACCGACTAAAACCGCACGCCGTCTCGGGTCTGCAGACGCCGGGGTGTAAGGTTGCCCATAGAGCATATCCCTCGCACCCCGACTGACCCTGGGCCATCTCCGGTTTCGAGATGGCCCCCTCGGGTTTGGGAACCACGGTGTCCCCGTTTTGCCCCGGTTTGGGGGAGAGGCGCTAGTCGCCCCACCGTCCCGGCCTGCTTCTGCTAGGGTGACAGGCGGCCTCACCTGCAACCCCCAGGCCTGCGCTCATGGAGGACGGAGGTCGTATGTTCTTGAACACCTATTGTTCTTGTTTGTAATTTTTATTATATTTACGTTGTGTCATGAGTGGCCCCATCTGAAAAACCAGCATTCATGCTGAGATTGGGCCTTATTCGGGATCGCACAGTGATACGTATCATTACATTTTAAGGTATTTATTTATTAGTATGCTACTGTATGTTCATTAATTTTGTATGTTTATTTATTAAATGTTTTTCTTTATTTCTTTCTTTTGTCTTTCTTTCTTTTCTTTCTTTCTTTTCTTTCTTTCTTTTCTACCTTTCTTTTCTTTGTTTCTTAGAAATGTATACTTTATCGAGGGCTGTTTCTGGACAGAAATCTGAAACAGCACGTATCCACCTTTTTGAAAAAAAAAAAAGACTGCCATTTGCCTTTACTCTGTATTTTTTTACATGACACTAGCTGTCTGAAAACTCTGAAGAACCTCCCCTGCCGATCAGTTGCCGAACAAGGTACGAATTACACCCAGAGCCTATACAGCTTAATTCGACGGCCTCTGTGGCGTAGCGGTAGTACATTCGACTGCTACGACAGGGGGCGCGGGTTCGATTCCCGCTCAGTGCAAATATTTGTATGCATGAATATGTCTATTTGCATTGGTCTGGGTGTTTCTATGTATAATATGTATGTATTTACAAAAAAAAAGTATATAAGTATTTTTATCCGCATTCTGGAACCCATAACACAAGCTAGTTAAACTATGCTTACTTTGGGTCTAGAAAGCGCTGTGTATAATGTTGTAGAATATTTATTTATTATAATAGAAACGAACGAGACGCAGCATTAAGTGATGGCAAATTATGCCAACTAGTGGATAATTATGTCAAAATACGACATCTGACATAAACTTTAAACTTTTTTATGACCACTAAAACAATACGGCATTTTACATAAACGAACTTTTTTATAGTTGTAGTTTTATTGAATCGCTTTAACGTCTACAGGTTTCAGGGATCCATAGAACAGATTCAAAATCTTTGTAATGTTCCCGTATTACCCAGACCTCGTACATAAATATAAATACATAGTTAATGAAATTTGTCCCACAATATAATAATGTATTGTATTGCGGGGCCTGGCCGGCCGGTGTCTGTGGCGCTCGGCCGCATTGCGACAAAACCGTTATTGGTGTCTCAAGCTTTTGACTCTGCGTGATGAGACCACACTCCTGATTTATTCCCCACAACCCTATATCACCTCTATCCATCTTGCAGGTACACACGTAACATCTAAAAGCCTTGTGGAGACGCTGAATTATGGGTACTGCGACTATCTCTAAGGTTAGATTTTGCAAGAGATACCAAATTTGAGAGTGAATGAAGCGAGAATAGTATGTCAGGATCGTAGCAAATGGAGATCCGTGATCTCTGCCTACCCCTATGGGAAACAGGCGTGATTTTATGTATGTATGTATGTAAATTAATTACTACATTTAACAGTATAAAATTAGTTTTCGTGACTAGTGAATGCTTGCACAGACTGACCTACAGAGGAGAGACCAAGCGAATGCAAGAAGGCTCAAATGGAAAGTTATGCATTTAAACAAATCGCACTAAATTTTTAAACTGTTACATTCTTCATTCTGAGACAGTTATAGGTATCGATCGACACCATTGATTTTATCGATCGAATGCACTTAACACACATGAAATTGCTCTGGTCAAAGTCCGTATCGATTGAAGTCAATCGATTAGATGAAACCTTAATCAAAATGCGTTCGACAATTTTTTATAGCACTATCTGAAACCAAGAAAACCTTGTCGCTAGTATTATAAAGTCTGTGATAACGCCCGATGCACTGATATCAAAGAGCCGTGGCGTGGATTAGGTACACAAAAGGTATTGTAACTCAGTAACAATTTATATTTCAATAGTTGTCATCCTCAAGTTGATTATTGATTGTTTTTCAAAGAAACCCATTACCAGGTCTGAAAGCATCTTTGGTCTAATGTATCTCGTGGTCTGTGTGTTAAATTTCAGCTGGATCCATCCAGCTGTTTTTAATAATTATTAAAATTGATTAACAAACTTATAATCTATATCGGATAGGATCGGATCCTCAAAACAACACACATACTTAGTATAAACAGCATACATAAAAATATACCGATAATTCTATACCGTCTCTACGCTAATAGTCTTTTAAACTACTGGAACTAAAATGTTCATAATGTTAAATTGTAAAAATGGTTGCACATAGTAAATTAGGATAGGTAGGCGTATCCAAAAAGGTATATTGAAAGCATTTAGCGGAACACTATAAAGATAGTGCAATGTTTTGAAAGCCATTATATTGTGCTAACTTTTTCATGTAAATTTGAATTGGAAATAAAACCAAGAATTTCCAATTATATCCGGTTCAGGTCTTTGTCTGAACCCGGTCTGCATAGTTGACATTTGAGGGCCAGAAAGGGCGGGTCCAAGTTCCGTCCCGGATATTCATATTCTCCAATTATAATTGACAATATTGACGTCCACGTTTTTGATTTTGACAAACTACCTGTACGAGCCGTGGGAGTATGATTAAAATATTATATGACTTGTGTATTCACTCTTTAAACATGGTGGTGAGACCATTTTTTAGTGCAATTTGTCATCTACTCTTTTCATACTGATAGCTACCTGCAAAGAAGCATGCCTCCGGCTGATGGTAAGCAATTACGGTGGCGTGTAAATATTCAACACATCAGATGCATCAGTTGCGTGGTACGTAGAAAGGAAGAGAAGGGACCAAAGGGGAGGGAGATAATTTATATACTGATCTGTGATGTTAAATAAGTTACCTACTTCCTCAGTCAAGTAAAATCGATTCGTGCTGGGAAAATATAATGAGTAATTGGGATGATTCTCCCACCTTATAGTACAACTTCTCAATGATTTGGGATTTTACTCATAATAAAACAGACAACACAACAATAGATTTTAATTGAACTATTTTTTTTTTCAATAATCAAGTAAATGTGTCTTATTTCTCTTATCGTAAATAATATTATATTATCTATATTAACATACTAATCTTTACTAATAATATTATATGGAAAGAAGCTTAAATAATAGGTCTTTACCTATGAAATTGCCGAAATTTTCTAACAAATTCACGAGTTCGTGATTCCTGTAATTTAATAGCTATTTCCATTATTTATATTTTGTTTGAAAGTTGATTTCAAGATTTTACCACTCTGTATTAAATTTTATTTTTATTGGCCGCTTGATAAATTAATTGGATCTTCAAAAACAGTACTTCCTAAATGCTATCCATTTTGATGATAAATTTCGTATTACTTAACAGCTGTCACTTTTCAAAAATGTAATAAAAGTTGCTGTTTCTTAGCTTGTCTCATTCATACACAAAAAAAGACAAAATTTGGATTTGTCATTCCAAAAAAAATGCTAAAAAGTTAGTACTGAAAATTGGGTTTCCTTCAATTTCTTCAAGAAAAATGGCAATTTCATATGTAACGCCCTAATATATATGTTTATATGCTTGAGGTAATCTTCGGAACCATTGCACTTATTTGAAAAATTCTTTCACCAATTAAAATGTACATTATCCCCGATGGACATAGACTACACTATTATGCGTGAATAACTATGGCTGGAGTTAAAAAAAAAAGCTCATATAAACCGGAGCAAGGGCGAGTTGCTAGTTGTAAATAAATACATCAGTTATACCGGGTGTGAAGCTGAGTGCCACCATTGTTAACATGGTACGTGTATGTAATGGTGACCCTCTTTCCTGAGACTTTACCTTCAGCTTACCATCTGGCGAGGTGAAGTCAAATTGACGTGTCCTAAATATAAAAAAAAAGTGCAGTGCTATTCAGGTTGACTATTGCCTCTATTGAGTGAGATCAGAAATCACATTAAAATGAAGGTGTTACCACAATCACAATAGCAGCATAGCTCTAAAAACTTCAATGTAAATGTAGTTCATAAAATATCAGTGAAGTGAGCCAATTCATCGACTGCCCGTGACCATATAGCGGAGTACGTTGCCATAGAGCAGGAGATTGCAGCGCAGTGGCCGCGGTGGCAGGCTGCCAGGCTATCGGCGAAGCCTTCGTCTTCGATTACTGCCGTTATCTATTAGCGGATGTGCTTGCTGCTTTTACTTTCTATTAAAAAGTGGGTCAACTCAATTGCTGCAATTGAGGAATATCGTAAATTTTAACGATAAAGTATTATTTAACGTTTAATTTCTGCTTTCATTTCATCCATAAATACTACAAGTACTTACAGAAAGTTGAGGTTTTTGAGTTTAACAGGGCAGTTAGTAAAACCGCACTTTAATTTCTTATCCTAATCTGGTGCGTTGATTTTAAAACACTTTTTTTTATTTGTATAATTCCTTTACATACATACGTCACACCGCATCTCTTCATGTACGTGTTGTTTGTACTTCAAGCA
Organism: Cybosia mesomella; assembly: GCA_946251805.1. NCBI lineage: Eukaryota > Metazoa > Arthropoda > Insecta > Lepidoptera > Erebidae > Cybosia > Cybosia mesomella. The sequence continues at coordinate 29,893,203 of OX276404.1, forward strand.
CATGAATAGATTAATTTGATCTATTTATGAGGTACGATTTCTCGTAATTCAATTAAAATTAATAAATTAAAAAGACTACTAAGAAATATGGCCACTCTCCATCTGAAATTAAACATTATTTTCCATGAAAAGTTGAAAAAATGTGGAAGTTGTCAGTGTAATTATAGACTCGTGACATACAGGTATAGGTATGTAGGTATATATAATAAGAATTGTAAAGCAGGTTAAATAAATAAAATTGACAGAAGGTGAACAATAAAAGTCAACAAAAATCAAAACCAAAACAAAAAGACGTGACACTGTTTATTGTGTTTATGTTATGTTATGTTATGTTATGTTATGATAAATATAGTCCTAATAAAGTAAAAGGTGCAATTTGACAAAATTCTACTTATAACTATAAAACGCTAGCTACCACTACAATAGGGTAGAGCTGGGTGTCTACAAGTCGATACTGAGAATAACCGATTCAGATAACAAATGCATTTATGATCGATTGGTTTATTATCTCTGGTTTAGCCAACTACCTCGCTAACTTACGATTTATGATATGAACCGATTTAACGATTAAAATTTAACATCGCTTAAATTAAACGACAAAAATGATAGAACGTAACCTTTTTAGAGCTTCTCGCAAAAATACAAAATCCCGCCATACTTAAAATTACTCGTAGAAATTTAAACTAAAATATGTCGCATTACATTCCTTCAACTCAGTATTTTACATTATTACCTATTTAAAATTGTTAGAATTGCCATAGGTTTCGTTCAAATCGTTTTTTTTATTCTTTTCTTTTATACCACTTAGGTGGCAGATAAGCACACGGCCCACCTCGGTCACCATGGCCTATGGACGTGTACAGTACCAGGGGTGTCATACTTGCGCTACCGACCCTGTAAAACCTTCTAGTGCCCTTCTGGAAGAACCCCATATTATAGTCATATATAAATTGATGTTCTGATATTTAGCCCATTTGTCAAAATGTACCTATTAAATTATTTTAACTATAACTCTTAAGTCTGTAACCAAGCAGACATAATCTTAGAATCGGTAGTAAGGAATGCAATAAATCTGGGATCTGAGTGTGGGTGTTAATACGTATCCAATCAGAGTGGGAGAGGGGCAGAGGGGGGAGCGATCAATCAGCTGGTGCCCTCCTCGCATAAGCCTACGTATAATACGACATTATAGGTGAACCTTTTGATAATTTACAGGGTCTCTCGTTCAAATAAATTAAATTTAAAAAGGGGCAGACGTCGTTGAATTATGCAAACTGAATCAATTAAATATATTTATGGTTTTGTTTCGAAAAAATCTTTCTATTTGCATATCTAAAGAATGTTGATAGCAATAATACTGACATACCTTATTCTCTTTCTCAGTATTTGAACACTTACGACTTGAAATCCACCTGATGGAATAAAAACTATTAGACAGTATTGCATACAACAAGCACACGGCAAGCATATAAACATAATAATATTAACCTAACATTGAAGGGGGAACATATAGCCGCGGTAGCCCTTTGGTATGGGTAATGGACTACTGAGACGAGGTTTCGGGTTCGATCCCAGGTTTTACCATGGCACACACCAATGACTTTTCGATGCTTTTCGAAGTTATGTGTGTATTTATCGCAGGCTTATAAGTGCCCGGTTAATGGCAATAGGCTCGCCACCTATTACATTGGGACCTAAACATAAACTGGCAAAATGTGGGTGCTAGCACCTCTGCCTACCCCTTCAGGGATATAGGCGTGAGTTTATGTTATGTTATGTTATGTTATGAAGGGGGAAAAGCAGATCGTAGCTATTAACTTGAAGACCACGTTTCTGCTCTCTCAACTCTCAACAAAATTGTATGAAGGAAATCCAAATAACTATTCACTTGGAAAGCACCGTATAGACACCATGACCTGACAACGTAGTTTTTTTTTTAACTGTTAAGGTTATAGAGAAGTACAAGGCCCACTAGTGGTAAGTAGTTATCGTGGCATGGAATAGATAAATAGATAATAAATGATTAATGATAATAGGTGATCGTGGCGTATGAACGCTTAAAGGCAGACGCTGACTCGTGCACTATCTGCAGCTATTGAAAAGAAAAGAAAAGAGGATTGATGAAACATGAAAGAAGAATGGCTTCTGCCAGTCTCCCCAACATACCTTTTTTTTTTTTTTTTTTTTTTTTTATCGTGCGGAAATCCCTTCGGATACCCCCCCGCCGGCCAGCGGGGGTGGTTATGTCGGGCTTGCACCGACTAAAAAACATCTACACTAATATAATAGACAGGAAAGATTTGTATTTTTGTATGTAACGAATAAACTTAAAAACTACTGGACCGATTTCAAAAAATCTTTTACCGTTGGAAAGCTACATTATCACTGAGTAACATAGACTATATTCATTACAAGAAAAACTTAGAGATCCTTAGAAATACTTACTAAACCAACCCAAGGTGTAAAAAAAATAGTCATCAAAAATCTTTCATCGCATTTGCTGCGGAAAGTATTGATGATAGAACAAAAAATGTTTAATAATATTATAGAACATATCAAAATTTACAAAAAACTTCACGAGACTATATGTCCAACTATTGTAGCTATGTCACTATAACTATTTTTTTACATTATTGAAGTTGATAGAATTGCCGAACAAAATCAGACCATGTTTTCCAAACCTTGGTATTAATTCTTATCCAAATAAATGATTTCATTTTCAAGACTATTGGTTTGTATCTTTTTTTTTTTTTTTTTCGTGCGGAAATCCCTTCGGTTACCCCCCCGCCTTTCAGCGGGGCGGTTATGTCGGGCTTGAACCGACTAAAACCGCAAGCCGTCTCGGGTCTACAGACGCGGGGGTGTAAGGTTGCCCATAGAGCATATCCCTCGCACCCCGACTGACCCTGGGCCATCTCCACTTGCGATATCTCTCTTGGTTTGTACCTGGTTTATTTCAAATTTTGACCTGTGTTGGGATGAAATAGGGGATGGTAGTTCGTTGCTCGCTATAACCGACATCTACGCGGGCTGAGCCGCGGGCTATAGCAGGTCTATAATATATGAGAAGATGGTAGTTCCCGGTATAGCCAGTTTTTACGTGCCAAATAAAGGCTTACATTGCAAACACCCAGGTATATTATATGCGCGTGGTTCCCAAACCCGAGGGGGCCATCTCGAAACCGGAGATGGCCCAGGGTCAGTCGGGGTGCGAGGGATATGCTCTATGGGCAACCTTACACCCCGGCGTCTGTAGACCCGAGACGGCGTGCGGTTTTAGTCGGTTCAAGCCCGACATAACCGCCCCCGCTGGCACGCGGGGGGGTATCCGAAGGGATTTACGCACGAAAAAAAAAAAAAAAAGGTATATTATATGCGTATTGTCACCCCTGTAGAAGCTTGTCATATACTATTGAAGGATCTACATACTTTACTACAAATATCTAAATCACCCTGTAAGCTCATTATCTGTAACTACTATTATTATCTACCCACATACTGTCAACGTCACCACCCCTTCTGCACTATCTCTACACACGCACACATAAACACTATGGTAGTACGTGTGTGCGTTACTCATCAATCACTTAATTATACTGGGAGTGAAGATCAAGGTCGTGGGGTGAAGGTCATAATATGTACCCAGTTGGAAATCAGCGGGGAAATGGCATGTCAAATTTATTTAAATGAATGCCCTTTAACACACGTACAATAAGCGACTGATTTTGCTTGGTACGTCTTCAACGCTCATAGAAAATTATATTAGGCTTAGAATAGATTGTTGAAACCTGTTTCCTTGAATGTAAACACTGGCAGTAAATAATATTGTACTAAATCTTTGTAAGACTGCGGGCAGATGCTGGATGCGGTAAGCTGAAGACAGGGCGCTATCGCGCTCATTAATAATAATGCTACAGAGCGGAACAGACTCTCGGAAGGTGTTGTATTGGCGCCCAATATGAATGTATTTAAAAACAAGATTGATAAAATCTCCAGCTCAGAAGACACACACGCATCAGTGCAATAGCCGCTTGTGTGCTTTACATAAATAATAATAAACGATAATTCAATTAAATTCTTAAGCAATTAGTATGTTTACTTTTCTTATAGTTTTAGATCGGAAAAGAGAACTTCTAGGGCGGGACTTGAACCAGCGACCAGTCCCTTACAGGGGGAATGCTCTGACCAATGTAGGACGTGTCTAGTAGGCTCAGTTGGTCAGAGCATTCCCCCTGTAAGGGACTGGACGCGGGTTCAAGTCCCGCCCTAGTTGTTCTATTTTTCCGATCTAAATCTTCTTCTTCTTTATATATAAAAATGAATTGCTGTTCGTTAGTCACGCTAAAACTCGAGAACGGCCGGACCGATTTGGCTAATTTTGGTGTTGAATTATTTGTGGAGGTCCAGAGAAGGTTTAAAAGGTGAATAAATATGGAAGTTGTTACCGATTGAGGCAGTACGAAGTCTGCCGGGTCAGCTAGTCTATAATAAACGATAACTTAAAAATAGAGAATATGTTTCGTTCACTTGAATATACTAAGTCCAATTATTTTTTTAAATTCATACCGCTGCTATGATAGCGATCGTGGTATATCCTTCGATGGGGTACTTCTCCCTGAGGTCTAATAAGTCTTAGCCACCTGTCACCAACAGTTCTCGTAGTGATGACACGCGGGTGTTGTATCCCGCCCACCCGACCGACAGGGTTAACCCTTCACATTGAATAGTTGGAGAGGCAAAGGTACAGTTTGTTATGTTATATCTACCGATTATTATGAAACTGTTATAACAATATGACTAAGTATCTCCTGTCTATTTACGACTATATATGTCCGAAGTAGTAAGCAGAAATGACAGTTCAGACAGACAGAGGGAGTGGGTTAACGTCTGTGGTGTAATAGCCAGGACTCGAACCCGGGATCTCTCGATCGTAACACCGACCTCTTAATCCATAAGCTACCGATGCGACGCTTCCTTTTCCCTAATCTTATCTTAATACGAATTCATATTTCAGTAACTCTGTTTTCGGAATCCGTGCAGCTTCTGAGGACTTCTTATCAGACTAAATAACTTTTGCTCGACCCGGAAATTTATACTGGGATCGCATGCACTGTTACTAAGTAATTGTTAATAATAATTGTTAAGTGTGTGTATTTAATAAATGTACTTTCTTTCTTTCTTTCTTCCTTACCGTTGTGTCGCTGAGGTAGTCCGTATAAGGGATGCGACTGGCTGGATCACCTCCAAGTTTGGTGCACCCTGGGCAACGCGGGCGATGACGCATCATTGATTGCTCCTCTGGAGTAGCTGGCGTCAACGTCAACGGCCAAGAGTCTGACCAACCGGCCCTTTTCAGGGCCAGCTGACCCCATTGCACGAGAGGGTCGGGGTATGGCGGGCCTGCTAGGTCCGCGCGGGTGGAGGCCGCTCCAGGCTCTGCTGTAATCAGAGGGGACACTGCGGATGGCCCAGGGTCAGTCGGAGTGCGAGGGATATGCTCTATGGGTAACCTTACACCCCGGCGTCTGTAGACCCGAGACGGCGTGCGGTTTTAGTCGGTTCAAGCATGACATAACCGCCCCCGCTGGCCGGCGGAGGGGTATCCGAAGGGATTTCCGCACAAAAAAAGGGAGTCCGTATAAAGTACGGCTCAATTCTGGTAGAAAGTACTACTTTCAGAAACCACATAACATATCATGTAAATATGATAAAACAACATAGTGAGATCGCAATTTAATAGCGTGTTTTGCCCGTGGTACTACCGGCTGTACTACCAATAGTACCACGGGCAATATTTTCTTCCC